>JARQOD010000001.1:312894923-313432836 GCA_033576555.1 Oophaga sylvatica
TTTCCCCTCAACATCTTTTGCCCCGGGGGGCTTGCCTGTAAAAAAAAAAGGGCGGGGCAATTGTATTGTGGAACTCCCAATCCTTTAATTACGGAAACTGCAGTCTCCACCACCCTGAATTTGACAGTTTTCAAGAACGGAGTTTGCAATGCAGTAAAGGCCCTGTCGGGGATGGTTTCCCGAGTAGGGCCGTTTTTTCCCATGCCTGTTACGATGGTTTTTTTGTGGCCGGGTGTGGGGATGACAAACTTGTAGTGGGGGTGGAATAACAGGGGTCCTGGAAAACAGTGACAATTCCCAGGGCCTTGGGGAAACCCCAAACCAGTTGTTGGCTGGGGGAAAGGGGCTCCAACCGAGCTGAAATGTAGGGTTTCTGTAGGTTGGCCTACTCTCCATTTGGTTTTGAAAACTCAACCCGGCTTTGACCGCACATTTTTCCAAATTTTTTTTGGTTTTTAAAAGGTTATGACACTTTTACTTTTTTACTTTTTGTTTAACCCCCTTGCATTTGAATAGCAATTTCACTGCAAGTGTCCCAAAAAAAAGGACCACGAGTGCAAAGCTGGGAGCGCCGTTTTTGGGTGTTTTGGGAAAAGAATGCTACGAAAGGGGGCCAAAATGGAGGTACAGGCAACCGGTCTGCAGCCTACCTCTCCCTACTGTTTGGACCCTTGGGGGAATCTCTTCCTCAGAGCTGCCCCACCACCTTCCTGTTCCCCGCCCCTGTGGGGCTTGGACCTCATCTCCATAACCCTCTTCCAACACTGTGCTATTGGGGGGTTGGCCCGCACCTGCTCAACAGAAACTGGCACCTGGTTCATCCAAGAGCGTTTTCGGTTTGGGCCATCGGCATGGGGTCACCGCCTTTCAATTCAAAGACACAGCTGTTCCATCCGCATACTCCCTCTTTTCACTTCCAAATGTCTTGGGTGGGCCCCCGTTTGCAAACCAAAAGTTCGAGACAGAAGAAGATCAGTGGCTCCTTTTCGGTCCTGACGCCGGGGAATTTGGAGCTGGAGACAGATGGGTTGTTCAAAAATGCTGTGGTCCTGAAAAGGGGTGGAAGCAATTGAAATCGTGCATGGCTGCATCCAACCCAAAGTGGCCCTTTATTTGTTCTTCCCGCAGGGGCTACGCGAGCTCCTCAAAAGTGCGCATAAGGAACGCTCTGGGGAAAACTGGTGGAGTGTTCACTGGGGCAGAACAGCACAGAATCCCCCGTCCTCTCCCTGCTGAAACCCCGGCCAGACCACGTGCTTTTCTCCCATGCCCTTTTTATTTGGTAGATTGATAAAGAATCAGAAAAGTTTAAGGCTAGTGTGGTTATCCTAGAGATGCAGTGAACACTGAGACAAAATGTTCACTACTGTGGAAAAGGCCCTTGTGTACTTTATAGTGTTTGCAACAATGTTTGTATCGGATGTAAGCGCGTCACACTATAATTTATATTTTTTAAAATAAATGTGCAGCACAATTGAGAAATATTTGAAGGATGAGGGAGTGACACACGCTCCGCGACTACACCAGCAGTGGTTGAAGAACTAACTGGAGTGTAAACTGCATCAAAAAATGGAAAAGCTCCAGACTACATGACACTGCAGACACGTTCATAGCTTTAAAAAGGCCCCTTGGTGTACTTCTATGTGTTTTTCAACCAAGTATTTATACGGATGGAAGCCGGTCACACTAAAATTATATTTTTAAATAGAATTTGGGCAGCACAATTAGGAAATGTTTAAGGGTGAGGCCCAGTGGACACCGCTCAGCAGACTACAACACAGTGGTTGAAGAACTAACTGAGGTAAACTGCACTCAAAAATGAAAAAATCCAAAACAGTGAACACTGCAGCAACTGTTCAGTAGCTGTAAAAGGCCCCTTTTTTGTACTTCTATAGTGTTTGCAACCAGTATTGTATCGATGAAGCGCGTCACACTAATGATTATTTTTTTTAAATAATGGAGCAGCACCAATAGAGAAAAATGTGAAGGATGAGGCAGGCCCGCTCAAAAGACTACAACAGCAGTGTTGAAGGGAATAATGGAGCGTAATCTGAAAAAAATGAAAGCTACGGGTACAGTGAACACTGCAGGCAACGTTCGTAGCTGTAAAAGGCCCTTTGTGTACTTTATAGTGTTTGAAACCCAAAGTATTGTATCGGATTTTAAGCGGTCAACCTAATAGTTTATATTTTTTAAAAAGAATGGAGCAGCACCCCAAATTTGGAAAAATGGAAGGGTAGCAAGTGCACACGCTCAGCAAAACAACCGCATGGTTGAAGAACTACTGGAGCGTAATCTGATCCCTAAAATTGAAAGCTCAAGACTACTTTAACATGCACCATGTTACTAGCTGGAAAGGTCCTTTCTGTACTTCTATAGGTTTGAACCCAAATTTTTTAAACGGAGGAAGCGTCACCTAATAGTCACTGTTAATTTCAAGAATAGACTGCACCAATTCCAAAAAAAAAAAAAAAAAAGTCGTGATGACACGTGAATGCCTACAAACAGCGGGGGATGCAGAAACAGCAGCGTCATGCATCCCACACACCTTGCCGAGTTTTAAAAAACATAAAGGCAAAAAAATTTACAAGGGGTTGGGTAAAACCCTGCCTAAAGAAGTACACAAAATCAAAATCTCAACTGCCTCAGGACAGCAGAGCGCGTTCTTCCCTAATAGTTCAAGCCCAGTGACGCAAAAAGGGCGGGGGCCCCTTTTATTGCTTTTGCATAAATTTTCAGCACCCAATCACAGCCATGCCTTTTTAACATCCCGAGCTTTAAAGGATTGCCCACATTGTGGATTCCCTTTTGGCTACTAAAATCACAGTGCCTCTAAAAGAATTAGGGAACTTCCGTTCCCGGGTAAAATATGGGAAAAATATGGAACAAAGTATCGAATTCCGATACAGCGAAATCGGCGATACCCTACTTGCGGTATGGGGAATCCAAAAAGTCTTGATTTGTGTTTCCCTTTGGTCTACCATATTTTTGGGTTTTAACACTTCCCCATGTTTTTTGTATTTGGTCCAGTTTTTTTAGACACGCTGACTGTGAACCCCCCAAAAACTTTTGCCACATTGCAAAAAATTTACCCTTTTAAGATTTTAATAACCCTCTCCTTTTTTTTAAATTGACTTTTGTGTTGACCCATGATTGTCAGTCCATGGGTACAACAGTCTTAAAGGTGTGACCGTCATTTTTAGTGCAACAACGGCAATCTAATTTGATGCAGGTGTTGATTTGGGGTGAAAATTTACAAGGTGCCCCAAAATTTTTTTCCCTCGAAATTTAGTGTTTAAAAAAATTTTTCCCCCTAGCTTGGTTAAAAAAAATACATTATGACCAACACATTTTTGTTTTTGTTTCCCTTTTTGGTTTTTTCTTAAAGAAAAAAGGGGCCTTTAAAATTATTCATTTTGTCCCTGTCTGTGATCTGCTGTTTTCAAAAAAATTAAAAACGAATGAAATCCCCAAGGGCCCAGTGATTCCAAATTTTTCCCAGGGTTTTTTTTTTAATACCTCCCCGCGCGCTTTCTTATGGCGGATTTATTTTTCTACACCCCTCGCCCCCAGAAAAAAAACGTGGTGGGGGGGGTTGGCTTATCCTGTTATACCTGCCCCTTTACCCCTATTAAAAATTCCACCCTCCGGCTACCCTCGTTCAAAGTGACCCCGCCCGTCTTTCCCCCTCAACCTCAAGGCGTCATCTACCCCCCCCCGGAACTAGCCATCTCCCCTTTCTCGCCATTCACCCCCTGGGGACTCAATTTCCCCTCTGTGAATCCCCCCCCTCTCAGGGGGATTTAACTCCCCATTCACTTCCACCCCCAGCTTAAATTCTTTCGCTACACTTCCCTGGGCCCCACTCAAAGGTCCTTGCCCCACCACAAAAAGGGGGTCACACGTGGCCCTTTCTTCACCCTTTGTCCCCACTAATTTTCACTAACTCCCCACCCCCCGTTGACCCCCAACCTCTGACAAAATTTTTCCCCCTTCTCTGTTAGTACGCTCCCCCACTCCACAAAAATCACCCACCCTCGAGAAATCTCAAAAAACCTCAATTTACAAAACGTCTTGAGTCCCTCCCCCTTTAAGAATAGCCTCACTTTATGAACAGATCTGCTGCACTTTTTAACACACAATAAAAACCACACTTATTTAGCCGCCCCCCCATGCAGACAAAACTCGTACAAAACAACAGGGGCCCTGGGTGACCGGCCTGCCAAAAAACTGAGAGGGGTTCCAGGGTTTCGAGGGAGATGGAAAAGAACCCCCCTCCCCAGCACTTCAACCATACAAGGTCCCTTTTCCAGCTTCAAGTCCGCTCCTGCCGCAAAACAAACTTACTTCTCTCCTCATATCCTCCCCGCTCACAACCCCAAAAGTCTTCAACACTTTAAAAACTCCTTTTCCCTCCCCCAGCACCCCCTCCTCTCTTCATTTCTGTGAAGAAATTTGCCCCCCCCTTCTTTAACAAAAGATTGATATATCGAGAAGGTTTGGCCGCGCCCCATGCCCCTTAGCCCCTCACCCCGTTTTTCCAAAACCGCTTCACCACCATGACAGAAATCAGCTCTCTTCTCCTGTCAAATCACACCTCACCATTGCGCCTTGCCCCACCCCCGTCCCACCTCACCCCAAAACCTTGCCCAGTTTCATCCCTATTTACACACCTCTTAACCCTTTTACTTAAAATGGGGTCTTTCCTTCATCCCTTTAAACAGCTTCAATCACCCCGATCCTCAAAAAGCCCCCTCACCCATCCCCAGCGTCTATATCCCTGTTTTCTTTCTCCCCTTCGCCCCAAAAAAACTGGAACGCATGTTAAAACTTTAACTGTCCTCCCACTTTCCCCTGTCCCTCTTTTACGGGTTTCAAACAGGCTTTCGACCCATACTAATGAAACTCCCTAACTAAAGCACTAACGACCCCTAACCGCCCAAGACAAAGGACATACTCTGTCCCCCTTCTCCCGGACCGTCTTCTGCCTTTTACACCTGACCCTTCCCTCCCCCTACAATTTCTAAACTTTGGGATCAAATTGGCCCCATCGGATTCACAAACCCAACAACCCCAAAAATTTAGTGTTCCCCTCACACACCCCCCTCCTCCCCCCTGTTGTCGGGGGTTCCCAAAGGGTCAGTCTAGGACCCCCACTTTCTCCATTAACCCTTTGGCCCGGGGCGCTATGAAATTTCCCCGGGTTGCAGTTACCCTCGCCGGACCCAGATCTCTTTTTGGACCTGCCTCCCTCCCTATGCCAAAAACCCACGTGCTGTTTATTCACCTTTTTTTCTGTCGTTTCTCAATGAACTGGACAAAAAAATTCATCATCTTTCCCCCCTCTTTTACCGGCCTATCCATAAATGTCAATGCTGCTCCTTTCCCACCCCCACATGCTCGGTGCCTTGGGGGATCATCGATCTCCCCTTCTTTCAAACCAATACCCAACCCCTCGCCCCCTCCTGCCGCCTAAACTAAAAAATATTTCCGGACATCATTCCTAACCCATAAACCCCACAAAACACTAGTGCATGCCCTTATCATTCCCCCTCGATCTAAACCTCCTACTGTCGGGGCCTCCCCTTAGCCTCTGGCCCCACTCCAGCCCATTACACTCTCTGACATAATCCCCCTTTCTTCCCCGCTTTTCCCCTGCCCCCACTATGCAGGCATTCCGGGTTCCCCTATTCCCCAAAGGGGTCCGTTCAAAATTTAAACCCAGGGAATAAAAAACCACCCAAAACCTTTTCCTCCATACTCTGTGACAGGGTCTCCCCTACCTACCCACACGCAACCTTCGATTTCAAGTTCCTTCTCGCTCCCCCCTCATCTTTCTTCCCCCCCCGATACAAACTTCCCCCGGGCCCCCCCCAATTGGGAATCTTGCCGAAAAAAACTTCGACTTTCCCCAAAAACGGGGCCCTTCAGAAAAATAAAGACCCACCTGTTCCGACAAGCCTAAAACCCTGAAAGATCCTCAGTGTACGAACCTCGCAAACCAGCTTCCCCCTTTTTATTCTCCCCATCCCTTAACTGTGAGCCTCGGGGGCAGGGTCCCTCTCTCTGTACTTATGCCCCCTTGTCTAGCACATGTTTTTTGTTTGTTATATTTTTCCCCTTTTCATATGTAAAGCGCCATGGAATAAAGGGCGCTTATAAAATAATAATAAAAATAAAAAAAATAACACAAAATTCACTTACCATATACAGAGATTTAGTAAAAGAAAACTTTTCATGGGGGGATTCTTTAAGAGTGATAAAAAATGAAAAAGATAAAAAAAGTTTTTAAAATTTAAAAAGAAATTTAAAAGACAAGACAAAACATTTTTTAAAAAGAATATTTTTTTTTGGTAAATGGTAAGAAAGAAAAAAAAAAGTGAATTTTTTTTCCTCATATTCAAATGAAATTTAATACAAAAATGAAAATATATGACATTTGAAGTACTGTGAAAAATCTGCAATAAAATTTGCAAAAACAAGACAAAATTTGTGCAGTGGACACAAACCAAAAAAAATTAGTTATATAGTTAGATATACAGTGTGCTCTAAGTTTACATCCCCGGCAGAATTTTTTCTTTCTTTGCCTTTTTTTAGAGAAAATGAATGATAACACCAAAAAGTTTTTTTTTCCACTCATGGTTAGGGTTGGGGGGAAACCTTTATTGTCAAAATTTTTTTTTTTTCTCTTTTAAAATCATAATTCAACCCCCAAAAAATCCAAATAACCCCGATCAAAAATTTAATACCCTGGGGATTTTGGCTTGCACAGAAGTTGAAAACAAATGGGTTTGGTGGTGCTAAAGGTAACATCCTCATCTGTGCCCCTGTTAGTGTAATCGTGTGTTTTTGGCATAAAAGTGAGGGGTTTTTGGGGATCCAAACAGACCTTGCATTTTCATCCCCCATGATGTTTGGTTTTTGGAGTCAGGGGTAAAGAAAGAATTGTAAACGGAAAGGGGAAAGTAGTTGAACGTACTTTAAAAAACGGGAAAAGGGTATTTTATATTTGGAAACGGGAGGCAGGCAGAAAGGAAATACCCCAGGGCATTTGGGAAACTTGGATTGCGACCCTGATAACCCCAAAACTAGGGGCCCCGGGAGCTTTCCCTACTTTGGCCCTGCCCCGTCACAGCTGAAAACTAATACACCTAAAGATAAAAAGAGGAAAGTATCCCCCCGGGCAGATCCCCAAAAACATAGTTTCCCCCCAAACAGAAATGGGGGTTTAGAAAAAGAAAATATGACACAGACAGAAAATAGTAATGAGAAAACTTTGGGGCCCCAAACTTATAAATAGAAAAGTAGGAAAAGGGCACTTACTGCTACCCCAAAAAACCCTAAAACACCAACTTTTAAAATTTCAAAAACCCCTGGTCAACGACCTCTACCACCTAAATTAGTTTCTGGTGTAACCAAAAAACAAAACCACCCATGAAACAAAAAAAAAAGCAATGTAAAAACAACAGTGGCTGAATGAACTGAGAGGAAAAACCCCCAGGGGGGACCCTGAGGCCCCACAAAGGCGGACAAAATGCAAAAATCAAGCACAAAAACAAAAAAGAAAAATGTTTATCGTTAGCAGGAGATTCGACCGAAAAGCAGGCCCCAAAGGGAAAAAGGGAAAAGGATTGAGACCCCGAACAATTGATCACCGGGAAACCCCGATGGGAAAGGGGACTCCCTTATATAAAACCGTCAGTAAAACCTGATTCTCAAACCTCACAATTTAGGAAAGTCCTACCCTTTTAACCCCCAGAGGGGCTTTGTCAGAACTCATTTCCAGCTTATTCACAACATACCCCCCTTGGGGGGGTCCCCGAAACCCCCTTTTAGCAACCAGGTCTCAGGTGGTTTAATATACCACGGTGAGTTCCTAGCTTGGGTGTCCGAAGCAACACCCCAAAAATTGTCTTCCCGCCATAAACCCTCCATTTTAAACCCAAAAAATGGAGCTTCCGTTTTAAAAAAAGAGAACAAAATTTTCTCAACCCAACCCAGATTGCCCCCAACCCAAAAAAGGGCAGGAGGGACGTGTAGGAACCACTGGGGCAACAAACTCTTCAAAAGGACTTGGGAACCGTTATGGGTCTTAAAAGTCCCCGGAAAAGCAACGAAAAAAAACAGGGTTAAAATCTCCTGATCTTATAAAAGGGGCCAATGAACCTAGGGTTAAATTTAGGAGTCCCTTATGGAATATTTCTTGAGGGCAACCAACCAATCCCCCCCTCTAAACCCAGGACCTAGTCCTTGCCGGGTTAAAACCGCTGGGCCCTCTCCTGAGAGAGGCAACCTCTCCCTACCTGGGCCCCAAATTGTTGATCACCCAACAAGTCAACACCCCGGGGGGAGACAGAAGCCTCCTTTTGTCCAGAAGAAAACGGGGGTAAAACCCCAAAATTTACAAAAAAGGAGACATCAAAGGGGCCCAAGCTACCCCTATTATTAAGCCCCAAACTCCCCAAAGGCAAAAAAAGAGAACCCAGTCACCTGATCCAGACACAAAGCATCTTAGTAAGTCTCCAATGTTGGTTTGTTCTCTCATTTTGCCCATTGGGAGATAAAAACGCCGGGGGGAAAAAGACAATTGAAACCCTTTTTAGAACAAAAGGCCCTAAAAATTGGAAAAAAATGGGCTCCTCTGTCAAACCCTTTCCAGGAATGCCCTGTAAACGAACCACTGTGAAGGGAAAAAAGGCACCATTCAGAGGAGGAAGGCAATTTGGGAATGGAAAGATTATCATCTTGGGAAAAAATATCACAAGTCACCAATACGGTCATTCTTGAGGGAAAAAGGGAGATCGGGAAAAGAAATCCCTAAGAATGGGTCCTGGTTTTGGGCCGGTAATGGGATCAAAAAACCCCTAGAATAGGCAAGGGTTGGGCGAGAGCAAGCCCCAGGATGCACAAACTCCCGACTCCGAGAAAGGTAGCACCAAAAGGACCACAACCAACCCCTGGTACCAAAATTCCCGGGATGACTCCCCAACGGGAAAAATGAATTCGAATTACACTTTTTTTTCAGGGCCCGGGGGACAAAAAATTTCCAAAGGGGCGGTCGGGCTTATCTTCCTGGACCCCTCAGAGCGTCTAAAAAAAATTTTGGCAATGGCGAAAGAATACCCCCTTTTTCAAAATAAAAAAGGCAGTAATCAGGAAGTCCCCCAAAACCCCTCGGGGGGGCATCCGCCAAACATTTTTCCCGGGAAAAGAAATGAAACCCCAAAAAATTAAAAAACGTGTGAAAAACAAGGGCCCCCGGGCCCTGTCTAGGATTAGTCGTTGGGAGTTTAGATAAACAGATTTTATGGGTCAAAAAGGACCACCCCTGATTTTTGGCTCCTCCACCCAATTTTCCCCATTTTTAAAAAGCCCATTTCATGGCTAATAACCCCCGTTCCCCAGTCTAATTAGTTCGTGGAAAAAATTTTTAAAAGAGAAAAAGGCACAAAGGTTATTTTTAAAGGCCTGGTCTTTTGGGGACAAAAGCCGCCCCAATTTAAGGGGCATAAACCCCCAACCTGAAAAGGGTAAAGAAACCAGGTGCTTAGAACAGGACAGAAGTAAATCTCTGCTTAGTTCCTGAAAAGCAAGACGCAAGGAGGAATTACCCCATCAGAACCCTTCTTGGTCAAATCGTTTTGGTTTAAATAACAGAGAAATTACCCAAAAATTTACGATAAAAATTGGCAAAACCAAGAATCTTTTAAGGCCTTTTAAAAAAGAGGTTGGACCCCAAACACAGATGGCCTGAACCGACCGGGTCCCTTTTAATAAAAAATGGGGACAAAATAAATCCAAAATGAGTTTTTGTACGCAAAAAGACATTTGATCCCTTCACATACAAGCATTTTCTTAAACTGGAATACAGTTCGAACATTTTTTCAATGAAAGCCCCAGTCTTGGAAAAAATCAAAATACCAAATAAACAAAAAATTTATCCACAAAATACCTGAAAAGTCTTTCATAAAGGACGGGAAGACAGAAGAGCATTGTGGGTAAAAAGGGCATCACAAGGTACTAAAAATCCCCTTCGGGGGTTTTAAAAAGCCATCTTTTTTTACCCCCGTGTTTAAAGGGGAAAAAGGGTTTTATGCCCCCCTGAGGTAAAGCTTGTAAAAAAGTAGCTTTTTCACCGGAAAAAGTCAGAATAAGGGTAAGGATTTTGATACACAGTAATATTGTTCAAGAGACGATAATCTTTTCAGGGCCTTTTAATAACCCACCCTTTTTGGGCCCACAAAAAAAAAACCCCGGCCCCTAAGGGTGAAGAGGAGGTTGATATGACCCTTCTAAAATGACCCTTGATAAAGACCCTGCGCCCATGTTCGGTACAGAAATTAAAAAGGCGACCTTTAGGGTTTTTATACCACCAATTCAATAGCGAGTTATAGCCCTATGGGGGGGTAAGGATGCAATTTATTTTCCCTAAACCATCAAAAAAACAATCAAAAAGTAGGAAATCCTGACCCTGGGGGGAGGAAAAAACGGAGTTTTTTTTTAAACACATTGACACCCCAAGGGTAACAGGACAGTTTTCCCAACCCAAAAAAAGGTTTTTGGAGAGGGAAAAAAGGGAAAATCCAGTCCCATAATGTATGCAGATTATACAGAAAAAAAAATTTGCAATTCTTGATGATCAGGTTTTACCCTCATTATCACCTGAGTAGAAAACTGGGGTTTAAATCTCAGAAAGGGTAAATCGATCCCAGTGGGGAATAGACTTCCGTGGGGGTATAAAGGGAAAAACCCAAAAATTTAAAAAATCAAAACCCATCAGGTTAAAGTCTCCAGAACAAAAAAAACCCTGAGCAAAAAATAGGACAGAGAGCAATAGGGTAACAGTTAACAAAAATTTTAGTTGAACATCCCCAAGACAAACTGAGCGAGCAAAAACTTTTCCCCGCTTAGGGCAGAAAAAATGATAAGGCATCCCCACGTGAAAATAACCCATTGCGTTTCGAAATTCTGACGCTGGCCGGGAAAAAAATTAAAAATGCTGGATTCAAAAGCGGGTTTCACAAGGCAACTTATTCCCGAAAACCTTTTGCCCGAAAAACGTCTGTAAATTTGAATGTAATGACTAAATCATTGGACCAAGGGAACAGGGAACCCCACAAAACCCCTTACATTATTGACAGCCCCTTCCGAAAAAAGTGCCAAAGCGTCGTCTTCCTTTTGGGTGGGCTGCCCCCCTACGGGAATTTTGCAGTTAATACCTCAACCCCCTGATTATGCAAACAAATTTTTTCAGCGGGTCATGACTTTGGGGTTTATCGTACAAACCCCAAGTTAAAAAAAACCTCAAATCACTCAAAAAGGATCCCGGGTGTCAGGAAAAAGCCAATCCGAGGCCCCCCCGAGGAGAGAGATGACAATTTGAACCTTCTGCGGGGTTTCCCCTGGGGATTTTAGTTTTTAAGGCAAAAAAAATTTTTCAGTTTTTTTTGAAAATTTAGAAAATTAGTCGATCCCCTTTAAAAAAAAATTGGGATGGAATCTAGGTTCCCCAAAAAAGGCAAACCCAGCAGTAGGTAGCAATACTCGAACTTTATGGGAAGCTGAAACCAGGCCAACAATGTGCAAACTCCATTTAGAAAAAAAATATATAATTTCCCCCCGCACCCCGAATAAGAGGGAAAAAAAATGCAAAAAAACAAAAAAAAAAATCTTGAAACTCTGACAAAATTTTTTTTTTTCACAAATTTTTTTCTTGAGTACTATAATTTTTAGTTTGGCGGTGATATGTTATGATTTGGTAATGAGGGGAGCAGGCAAAAAGGAAAAACACCAGACATTGGAAAATTGAGATTGCATACCCGACTAACCCCCACAACTAGGGAGCATGGGCTTTCCTACGTTGGTCCCAGACGCCTGTCAAGCCTGAGAAAATAACTACACCCAAAAAATAGAAAGAGGAAAGTATCTGCCCCCGAGCAGATCCCCCAAAAAACAAGAAAGCCCCCAAACATGTAAAGGGGGTTAGACAAGAAGATTATTAACCCTTCAGGTGCTTCACAGGAAGTAAAGCAACGTGGAAGGAAAAAATGGACATTATAATTTTTCCAACAAAAAATTTATTTTAGCATCAATTTATTCATTTTCACATGGGCAGCAGGATAAAATCGAGTACACCAATACCTCATATGAGGTCATAAACCACTGTTTGGCGCACGGCAGGGCCCAGGGAATGAGTGCCATTTGACTTTTTGAATGGAAATTTAGCTCCAATCGTTAGCGGACACAATGTCGCATTTGGAGAGCCCCTGTGTGCCTAAACATTGGAGCACTTCACAAGTGACCCCATTTTGGAAATTAGACCCCCCCAAGGAACTTATCTAGATGCATAGTGAGCACTTTGAATGCCCAGGTGCTTCAAAAATTGATCCGTAAAAATGAAAAAGTGCTTTTTTTTCACAAAAATTTTCTTTTTGCCTCAATTTTTTCATTTTCACATTGGCAACAGGATAAAATGGATCCTAAAATTTGTTGGGCAACTTCTCCTGAGTACCTCATATGTGTTCATAAACCACTGTTTGGGCGCACGGCAGGGCTCTGAAGGGAAGGAGTGCCACAATCATTAACGGACACCATTTCACGTATGGAAAGTATGTAGTGTATGTCAGGTTGGTGTGTGGTGTGGTGTAGTGTAGTGTACATCAGGTTAGCGTGTGTGGTGTAGTATACACCATACACACACACCATCCTGACATACACCACACACCAACCTGACATACACTACATCAGGTTGGTGTGTGTGGTGTATACTACACCACACACACACAACAACCTGACATACAATATAACACACACACCAACCTGACGTACACTGTGCCACATCACACACCAACCTGACGTAGTATGTATCAGGTTGGTGTGGTGTAGTGTACGTCAGGTTGGTGTGTGTGGTTTAGTGTACGTCAGGTTTGTGTGTGGTGTAGTGTACATCAGGTTGGTGAGTGTGCTGTACTATAACACCACACACAAACCTGACGTACACTACGCCACACACACCAACCTGACACACTACATCAGGTTGGTGTGTGTGGTGTAGTGCACATCAGGTTGGTGTGTGGTGTGGTGCAGTATACGTCAGGTTGGTGTGTGTGGTGTAGTATACACCACACACACACAACAACCTGACATACACTACAACACACACACCAACCTGACGTACACTATAGCACACCACACAACAACCTGACGTAGTATGTATCAGGTTGGTGTGGTGTAGTGTATGTCAGGTTGGTGTGTGTGGTTTAGTGTACATCAGGTTTGTGTGTGGTGTAGTGTACATCAGGTTGGTGAGTGTGGTGTAGTATACACCACACACACACAACAACCTGACGTACACTACAACACACACACAAACCTGACGTACACTATGCCACACCACACACCAACCTGTGTAGTGCACGTCAGGTTAGTGTGTGATGTGGTGTAGTAGGTTGGTGTGGTGTAGTGTACATCAGGTTGGTGTGTGTGGTTTAGTGTACATCAGGTTTGTGTGTGGTGTAGTGTACGTCAGGTTGGTGAGTGTGGTGTGGTATACACCACACACACACCAACCTGACGTACACTACAACACACACCAACCTGACGTACACTATGCCACATACACCAACCTGACACATTACTTCAGGTTGGTGTTTGTGGCGTAGTGTACGTCATGTTGGTGTGTGTGTGTATGTCAGGCATGTGTGGGTGATTTCCGTGGGGGAATGTCAGGATGTGTTTAGTCCACGGACGTGTGATGACTTCTGAAGCATTCATTCAAACACAGTCAAGGTTTGTCAGGACACGTTTCACATTGGAAACAAGTTTCCCTTCTTATCCCCCTTTTATAGCATACCCGGCACCTTTTTTTTGCTCTCCCCATGGGGAAAATGTTGCCCTGGTACCATATGGGAAACTTGAGTTCCAGGAGTGCTGGGGCCTGCTCCTTCCTCATCTCCAAACATCACTGCCTTTATCACCACCTCCTGGAACTGAAGGAAGGTATTGTTTGTCTGGCCTGCACATTGTGATAGCACATATGCGTTATATAGTGCCATTTGTACGATGTGTACAGCCAGTTTTTTATACCACACCTTTGTCTTCCGCAAGGCACAATAGGGCTGGAGGACTTGATCAGAAAGATAAACTCCCCCCATGTGTTTTTTGTACCCCAGGGCACAGTCCGGTTTGTGGACCTGTGCTGGGGTACCACGAACGGTGGTGGCCATGGTGCTGGGACCATGGATTGTTGTCAAGAAAAAGACGTCTCTTTTCTCTTTGAACTTGACCACAAGCATGTTGCCGCTACATTTGGCTCAGCTCTCACCCTTTGGGAGAGGCTGCTCAATTAGCGACAAAGGGAGACCCCTCTGGTTTCTGCGCACAGTACCGCAAGCTGCGGTAGCTCTGGCAGAGAGGGTTTGAAATAGTGGGATGCTTGTATAAAAGTTATCAACATATTATTTATTAGTGTTATTAGTGGCAGCAGGCATAGGATGATGGGAGTAGTGGTCCCATCACCAGACACCAGTGATCAGAGTTAAACATTTCACTTCCGATCACAGCTGTCATTTGACCGATGGTAACCGTGTCTCTTTGACCGGTGGTAATGATTTTACCAACGATCAGAGGCAGTGTTTGTCATGCTGTCATACAGATGATAGCGTGAGAAACACCAGTGGTTCGGACTGCCAAACCTAAACTGTAAAGGCACTGTCACACTTAGCGATCGCACTAGCAATCACGACAACAATACGACCTGGCGAGATCGCTATATGGTTGCTAGTTAGCTTCCAAACACAAAGATCTCATCAGCGATCAGCGATCTGTATAACGACCTCTGCGGTTGTTGGGAAAACCTAGTCCCGCCTGCGCCGCTGGTAAAGTCGTTCATAAAGGGTGTCACACTCAGCGATTCAGGCTCACCAGCGGGACACCAACGACTAAAAAACGGCTCAGAACGTTCATGAACAATCAGAGACATCGCAGCAGGGGCCACATCGCTGCTACATGTCACACACAGCGATGTCGCTAACGATGTCACTGATGCGTCATAAAATCGCTGACGCTTAAGCGATCTCGCTTAGTGTGACAGTGCCTTAACACAGACTTCCAGGTAAAGTCTGTGCTCAAGGTCGGTGCCTGAACAGTAGGTGTTCGGTAAAGATCTCGAACTTTACTGTTTGGGTTCGCCCATCTTTGCCCAATAGTGCTCACTGGAACCTTCAGTAGATTACAAATTCTCCTGTAGCCAATGCAATCAGTATATTTTGTAACACTAAGATTGTGTGGGTCTTGAGACAACTCTCTCGTTTTACCCATCATGAGATGTTTCTTGTGTGGCACCTTGGTAATGAGATACCTTTTTATACACCATCAGTTGAACCAGCTGATACTATTTTTCAATAAGTCGCAGGATTACTTCCTGATTACTGATAGATTTCATCTGGTGTCTTGACTTTTCATATCCTTTGCAGCTCTCTTTTTTAATGTATTCAATAATTTTTTCCTGTGTCATTTCTTATTAATACATATAACTTAATTTATGGACATTTATGGTTTGATTTCTTTGTCTTTGTTGATTGGATGGGTTGTTACAGACATTTGGTGAAAATTTCATGCCAATAGCACCTTTAGTTAAACGAAAAAAACTGGTTTGGTACCATGTTAGCCAGTAGAAAAAAGGATATAGAGTGCTCTCAGTAGGAGAAGCAAAATAGGAATTTTGTGGGTGTGATACCTTTTAATGGCTAACAAAATATAGTGAATGATGTTACAAAGCAAGCTTTCAAGACTGCTTACGTCTCTTCATCAGGCTGATATAACAAAATATTTGAAGAAACCCAATTATATACAGTGAAGAGCACAGGCATGGTGTGAAACATGGACATTTAAATAAACAAACACTGAGCTAAAAGCCCCCGCCACACTAAGCGAGATCGCAAGGAGATCGCTGCTGAGTCACAAGTTTTGTGACGCAACAGCGACCTCAGCAGCGATCTCGCTACGTTTGACATGTAGCAGCGACCAGGCCCCTGCTGTGAGATCACTGGTCGTGTCGGAATGGCCTGGACCTTTTTTTGGTCGTTGAGATCCCACTGGGTAGCATGCATCGGTGTGTTTGACACCTTACCAACGACCTCGTTGACGACTCAGAACCGAGACACATAGGTGACACATCGTTACACAGGTCACTATCGTTGCTGCGTCGTTGGGAAGATCTGACTGTTTGGCATCTCACCAGCGACCACATAGCGACGCAGCAACGATCCCTGCCAGGTCATATCGTTGTCGGGATCGCTGTAGCGTTGCTGAGTGTGATGGTACCCTAAAGAGAGGATCCTTAATTAGGTAAGTTTAGATAAGTTGTGTGAAAGTTTCATGGACCCCATATGTATGTGAGATCAAATGACTGGTGGTCAGTGCTGAGAGCAGGCACTGAGAAGCCTGCAGCAGTGCCAGAGCAATCGTTGGTGTGACAGAGTGCTGTACACACTGTCACACCAGTGATCTGACCGTACACAGTGATGTCCCATCCTGGGACAAAGTAAAAATGTAAAAAAAATAAAAATATCAAGTGTAAAAAAAAATTCCTAAATAATGAAAAAAAAAAATATTCCCCAATAAATTCATTTCTTTAATGTAAAAAAACAACAACAATAAAAGTACACGTATTTAGTATTGCCGCGTCCGTAACGACCCGCCCTATAAAACTGTCCCATTAGTTAACCCCTTTAGTGAACCCCTTAAAAAAAAACAAGTCTAAAAAACAATGATTTATCATCATACCGACGAACAAAAAGTGGAATAACACGTGATCAAAAAGACAGATATAAACAAACATGGTACTGCTGAAAACGTCATCTTGTCCCGCAAAAAACGAGCTGCCATACAGCATCATCAATGAAAAAATAAAAAAGTTATAGCTCGCAGAATAAAGCGATGCAAAAATAATTATTTTGTTATATATAATTGTTTTAATTGTATAAAAGCGCCAAAACATAAAAAAAAATACAAATGAGGTATTGCCATAATCGTACTAACCCGAAGAATAAAAATGCATTATCAATTTTACCACACGCGGAACGGTATAAATGCCCCTCCAAAAAAGACTCATGAATTGCTGGTTTTTGTTCATTCTGCCTCCCAAAAATCGTAATAAAAAGCGATCAAAAAGTGTCCTGCGCCCAAAAATGGTACCAATAAAAACGTCACCTCGTCCCGCAAAAAATAAGACCTCAAATGACTCTGGGGGCCAAAATATAGAAAAATTACAGCTCTCAAAATATGATGATGAAAAAACTACTTTTTGCAATAAAAAGCGTCTTTTAGCATGTGACAGCTGCCAATCATAAAAACCCGCTATAAATAGTAAATCAAACCCGCCTTTATCACCCCCTTAGTTAGGGAAAAATAATAAAATTAAAAAAATGTATTTATTTCCATTTTCCCATTAGTGTTAGGGTTGGGGCTAAAGTGAGGGTTAGGGTTGGGGCTAAAGTTAGGGTTAGGGTTGGGACTAGGGTTACGGGTGTCTTAGGGTTAGGTTTGTGGTTAGGGTTATGATTAAGGTTGGGATTAGTGTTAGGGGTGTGTTGGGGTTAGGGTTGGAGTTAGAATTGGGGGGTTTCCACTGTTTAGGCACATCAGGGGCTCTCCAAACGTGACATGGCGTCTGATCTCAATTCCAGCCAATTCGGCGTTGAAAAAGTCAAACGATGCTCCTTCCCTTCTGAGCTCTGCCATGCGCCCAAACAGTAGTTTACCCTCACATATGGGGTATCAGCTTACTCAGGACAAATTGCACAACAACTCTTGGGGTCCAATTTCTTCTGTTACCCTTGGGAAAATAAAAAATTGGGGGCGAAAATATCGTTTTTGTAGAAAAAATATGATTTTTTATTTTTATGACTCTATGTTATAAACTTCTGTGAAGCACTTGGGGGTTCAAAGTTGTCACCACACATCTAAATATGGGGTCATTTGGGGGGTTCCACTGTTTAGGCACATCAGGGGCTCTCCAAACGTGACATGACACCCGCAGACCATTCCATCGAAGTCTGCAATACAAAACGTCACTACTTCACTTCCGAGCCCCGACGTGTGCACATACTGTAGTTTTCTCCCACATATAGGGTATCAGCGTACTCAGGACAAATTGGAAAACAACTTTTTGGGTCCAATTTCTCCTGCTACCCTTGGCAACATAAAAAACTGGGGACTAAAAGATCATGTTTGTGGAAAAAATATGATTTTTTTTATTTTCACGTCCGGGCGTTATAAACTTCTGTGAAGCATTTGGGGGTTCAAAGCGCTCACCACACATCTAGATAAGTTCCTTTTGGGGGTCTAGTTTACAAAATGGGGTCACTTGTGGGGGGTTTCCACTGTTTAAGCACATCAGGGGCTCTCCAAACGCGACATGACACCCGCAGACCATTCCATCAAAGTCTGCATTACTAAAGTCACTACTTCTATTCTGAGCCCTAACGTGCGCCCACACAGTAGTTTTCTCCCACATATAGGGTATCAGCGTACTCGGTACAAATTGGACAACAACTTTTGGGGTCCAATTTTTTCCCTTACGCTTGGGAAAATAAAAAAATGGTGACTAAAATATCATTTTTGTGGGAAAAAATTGGATTTTTTATTTTCATGCCCGGGCATTATAAACTTGTGTGAAACACTTGGGGGTTCAAAGTGCTCACCACAGATCTAGAAAAGTTCCTTAGGGGGTCTAGTTTCCAAAATGGGGTCACTTGTGGGGGGTTTCCACTGTTTAGGCACATCAGGAACTCTGCAAACTGAACATGACATCCATCAAAGTCTGCATTCCAAAATGTCATTACTTTCTTTCCGAGCCCTGCGCCGTGTGCCCAAACAGTATTTCCCACCACCTATGGGGTATCAGCGTACTCAGGACAAATTAGACATTTTTTGGGGTCCAATTTCCTTGTGAAAAATCAATAATTGGAAAATTGGGGACTAAAAAATCATTTTTTGTGGAAATTTTTTATTTTCACACCCAGGCATTATAAACTTTAGTGAAACATTTGGGGGTTGAACACGCTCCCAACAGATCTAGATAAGTTCCTTAAGGGGTCTAGTTTCCAAAATGGTGTCACTTGTTTTTTTTTTTTTAAATGTTTAGGCACATCAGGGGCTCTCCAAACGCGACATGGCATACAGCCAATTCTGCGTTGAAAAAGTCAAACTGCGCTCCTTCCCTTCCAAGCTCTGCCATGCACCCAAACAATGGTTTACTCCACATATTCTGTATCAGCGTACTCAGGACAAATTGGACAATAACTTTTGAGGCCTTGTTACCCTTGGGAAAATAAAAATTGGGGTGAAAAGATCATTTTTGTGGAAAAAATATGATTTTTTAATTTTACGGCTCTACGTTATAAACTTGTGTGAAGCACTTGGGGGTTCAAAGTGCTCATCACAGATCTAGATAAGTTCCTTAGGGGGTCTAGTTTCTAAAATGGGGTCACTTGTGGGGGATTTCCACTGTTTAGGCACATCAGGGGCTATCCTAATGCGACATGGCATCCAATCTCGATTCCAGCCAATTTTGGTTTGAAAAAGTCAAATGGCGCTCCTTCCATTCCGAGCTCTGCCGTGCGCCCAAACAGTATTTCCCACCACCTATGGGGTATCAGCGTACTCAGGACAAATTAGACATTTTTTGGGGTCCAATTTCCTTGTGAAAAATCAATAATTGGAAAATTGGGGACTAAAAAATCATTTTTTGTGGAAATTTTTTATTTTCACACCCAGGCATTATAAACTTTAGTGAAACATTTGGGGGTTGAACACGCTCCCAACAGATCTAGATAAGTTCCTTAAGGGTCTAGTTTCCAAAATGGTGTCACTTGTTTTTTTTTTTTTTAACTGTTTAGGCACATCAGGGGCTCTCCAAACGCGACATGGCATACAGCCAATTCTGCGTTGAAAAAGTCAAACTGCGCTCCTTCCCTTCCAAGCTCTGCCATGCACCCAAACAATGGTTTACTCCACATATTCTGTATCAGCGTACTCAGGACAAATTGGACAATAACTTTTGAGGCCTTGTTACCCTTGGGAAAATAAAAATTGGGGTGAAAAGATCATTTTTGTGGAAAAAATATGATTTTTTAATTTTACGGCTCTACGTTATAAACTTGTGTGAAGCACTTGGGGGTTCAAAGTGCTCATCACAGATCTAGATAAGTTCCTTAGGGGGTCTAGTTTCTAAAATGGGGTCACTTGTGGGGGATTTCCACTGTTTAGGCACATCAGGGGCTATCCTAATGCGACATGGCATCCAATCTCGATTCCAGCCAATTTTGGTTTGAAAAAGTCAAATGGCGCTCCTTCCATTCCGAGCTCTGCCGTGCGCCCAAACAGTGGTTTCCCCCCACATATTGGGTATCCGCGTACTCAGGACAAATTGGACAAAACTTTTATGGTCCAATTTCTCATGTTACCCTTGGGAAAATAAAAAATTGGTGACATAAATATTACTTTTGTGGGAAAAAAATAGGATTTTTTATTTTCATGCCCGGGCATTATAAATTTGTGTGAAGCACTTGGGGGTTCAAAGTGCTCACCAAATATCTAGATAAGTTCCTTAAGGGGTCTAGTTTCCAAAATGGGGTCACTTGCGGGGGGTTTCCACTGTTTAGCTACATCAGGGACTCTGCAAACTGAACATGACACCCATCAAAGTCTGCATTCCAAAATGTCATTACTTCCTTTCCGAGCCCTGTGGTGCATCCAAACAGTATTTCTCCCCCACATATGGAGTATCATCGTACTCAGGACAAATTGGACAACTTTTGGGGTCCAATTTCCTTGGGAAAAATCAAAAATTGGGGACTAAAAAATCATTTTTGTGGAAATGTTTTTTTTTTTTTTTCACACCCAGGCATTATAAACTTTAGTGAAACACTTGGGGGTTCAATATGCTCACAACAGAACTAGATAAGTTCCTTAGGGGGTCTAGTTTCCAAAATGGTGTCACATGTGGGGAGTTTCCACTGTTTAGGCACATTATGGGCTCTCGAAACGCGACATGGCGTCCAATCTCAATTCCCGCCAATTTTGGTTTGAAAAAGTCAAACGGCGCTTCTTCCCTTCCAAGCCCTGCTGGGCGCCCAGACAGTGGATTTCCCCCACATATGGGGTATCTGCGTACTCAGGAGAAATTGCACAACAATTTTTTCTGTCCATTTTCTCCTTTTACCCTTGTTAAAATAATTTTTTTTTGTAAAAGATCATTTTTGTGACTAAAAAGTTAAATGTTAATTTTTTCCTTCCAAGTTGCTTCAGCTCCTGTGAAGCACCTGAAGGGTTAATAAACTTCTTGAATGTGGCTTTGAGTACCTTGAGGGTTGCAGTTTTTAGAATGGTGTCACTTTTGGGTATTTTCTGCCATATAGACCCTTAAAGTGACTTCAAATGTGAGGTGGTCCCTAAAAAAATGGTTTTGTAAAATTTTGTTGTAAAAATGAGAAATCGCTGGTCAACTTTTAACCCTTATAACATCGCAGCAAAAAAAATTTGGTTTCAAAATTGTGCTGATGTAAAGTAGACATGTGGGAAATGTTATTTAGTAACTATTTTGTGTGGCATATTTCTCTGTTTTAAGGGAATAAAAATTAAAAAATTGAAAATTGCAAAATTTTCAAAATTTTCGCCATATTTCCATTTTTTTCATAAATAACCGCAAGTTATGTTGAAGAAATTTTACCACTGTCAGGAAGTACAATATGTCACGAGAAAACATTCTCAGAATCGTGAAGATCCATTGAAGCGTTCCAGAGTTATAGCCTCAAAAAGAGACAGTGGTCAGAATTGTAAAAATTGGCACGGTCATTAACGTGCAAACCACCCTTGGGGGTTAAGGGGTTAAACAGGGGGCTTTGTGGACTCTCATACTGTATTTAAGAGGCTATATCGGGGCTTGTACTGTATTTAAGAGATTATGTGGGGGCTCATACTGTATTTAGGAGGCTGTGTGGGGACTCATGCTGGATATAGAAGGCTATACGAGAGCTCATATTGTATATAAGAGGTTATGTGGGAGCTAATACTGTATTTAGGAGGCTATGTGGGGGCTCATGCTGGATATAAAACGCAATGTGGGGCTAATACTCTATATCGAGAGGGTGGAAATAAAGAGGGCAAATAGAGTTTTGAAAGCTTAAAAAGTACAAAACATTTTATCGATATACAAAACTACAAATATACACACAATAATGATAAAAGGACAATGACAGTAAATCACCGGCCAAGCATCCAGAGGTTCCTATTATTCATAAATCCTATGTCACAGCCCATAAGAGACTAAATAGAAATTTCGACATAATAGTCTTCAATGAAATAATGAACAGTGACTGAAGATATGTATAAATTAAATAAAAATGCATAGCAAGGCATGGCATAGTAGTAGTGGGATGCCAGATGAGAGGCCAGCACAGAAAGAAAGACCCCGACGTGAGTTTCACTTGTTCAAATAGTACACTTTTGTTGGCATTTTAACATTATTGTGTGAGTTTATAAGCAATTGTATATCAATAAATTGTTTTGTACTTTTTAAGCTTTCAAAACTCAATTTACCCTTCTTATTTCTACTATGTCTATGCATGGAGTTGCTTTCCAGGCCATCTAGATTAAAAATAATGTGGATATTGGTTTTATATATAAAGAGGATGTATTGGGGCTCAAATTGCAGATAGAGAGGTCATGTGGGGATCATAGTGTATATAATAGGTTATGAGTGTTAGGGTTTGAGTTCCCGCTGCTGCACAAGGGGAGTCTCAAACCAGTCCCGCTGCGGTCTCCCATCATTCTCCGTCCACAGTGGAGCCTGCTCATTAGAGATGTCGGTCCCAGCGTCTTGCCCATCCCAATACTGTGTAGAGACTTGCTGCTGTCTCTCCTGGATCTGCTATTATAGCCAGTACTGGAGCAGACGTCTTTGGGACGAAGTCTTGCGTTTCCCCTTCTGAGCATGCCCAGGGTAAGATCTCTCATTGGAGATCAGGGGTCACATGTTTAGGTACTGCAGCAGCTCCTATTGGTCCGTCAGGAAGGCTCTGAAACTACATGTGTTTTGGAACAGGTTCTCATTGGTCCTTGTTTCTGGCAGGTCCTGTAGCTGTTACTATAAAAGGGTGGCATGGTTGGGCCGCCATGCGCTAGTATCAATTGCATTATGTGCTTTGCGCCAGTGTGATCATGCACGCATGTGGTTAGGGCTCGGCTGAAATAAGCCCCTAGAATACCAGCACCTCCGGTGAGGAGATTTGAGTGCAATTTGGTTAGGGCTTGGCTGAAATAAGCCTCTAGAATACCGGCTTCTCCGGTGAGGAGATTGCTTGATTGCGTTGCTGTCTGCATGATCACGGACTGCTATCTGCACAGCAGTTATCTGTGTATCCCTGTGAGTCTAACAGGACACAGTCTTTTTCTCAGCGGCTCTGTGACGCAACAGGTTTCGCTTTATAACGCTGGTTCAGCGACCTAGCGTTTTACTTTGCGGCTCACTGAAATTAAGTGAGTTCGTACTTATCGCCATATAGCGCTGTGGCATTCCCGTTAGCGGCTCTGGGGATTAACAGAGTTCGCACTAACTGCCACAGCATGCTACGACGTTTATTTTAGCGACTCTGAGTTCGCTACTTTCGCCATCTTACTAGCAGCGGGCTTCGCCTGCACGGTGGACCCCGGGCTGCGAACGCACCTCTCAACAATAGCTATTAGGTGCGTTCCGCAGACCTTAACAATGTGTAGGCTCATATTGTATGTAGGAGTCTTTGAGGGCGCTCATACTGTATTTAGAGAGACCACGTGGAGGCTCATACTGTATTTAAGGCCTATTTGGGGCTCATACTGTGTATAAGAGGCTATGTTGTGGCTCATTCTGTACTCTTATAGAGGGAGCTATGAGGTTGATCATACTGTATACAGATGCCATGTGGGGAGCTCATACTAGATACAGGGGCTCATATTGTATTTTGAGACCCTAGGTGGGAGCTCATATTGTAGTTAAGAGGCTATCTGGGGGCTCATACTGTACTTAGAAGGCTATGTGAGGACTCTTTCTGTATGTAGAAAGACTGTTTGAGCGCTTATACTGTATACTGGATACCATGTTGGAGCTCATATTCTATATAGGAGGCTATGTGGGGGCTCATACTCTATATAGTAGGGTATTTGGGGCTTCATAGTGTATACAGGGGGCTCACATTGCATTTAGAGAGACTATACTCATACGGCTTTTAAGGGCTACTTAAAGCCCATACTGTATATAAGAGGCTATGTGGGGGCTCATACACTATATAGGAGGCAATGTCGTGGCTTTAATTGTGTACAGGGAGTTATGGGGTGGCCCATACTGTATACAGGGGCCAAGTGGGGGCTCATGCTATATACAGTGGCTCATACTGTAATTAGAGACACTAGGTGGGGGCTCATAGTGTATTTAAGGGGCTATGTTGGGGCTCATACTCTATATAGGAAGCTATGTGGGGGCTCTTACTGTATACAGTGGGCTCATACTGTATTTAGAGACACTAGGTTGGGGCTCATACACTATTTAAGAGAGTATGTGGGGGCTCATACTCTATACAGGAGGCCATGCAGTAGCTCATAGTGTATACTGGGTGCTATGTCATGGCTCAAACTGTGTATAGGGGGCCATGTGGGGGGCTCATACTAGATACAGTGGCTCATACTGTATTTAGAGACACTATGTGGGGCTCATACTGTATTTAAGAGTCTATGTGGAGGCTCATTCTGTATATAGAAGGCTATGTGGGGACTCTTACTGTATTTAGAGAGACTAATTGGGGGCTCATACTGTATATAGGAGGATATGTGGGGGACATATTCTATATAGGAGGCTATGTGGTGGCTCGCTCTGTCTACAGGGGTCTCCTGCATTTAGAGACACTAAGTGGGGCTCATACTGCATTTAAGAGACAATTTGGGGGCTCATACTCTATATAGGATGCTGTGTTGTGGTTCATACTGTATACAGGGAGCTAAGGGGTGGCTCATACTGTATACAGGTTCCATGTGAGGGGCTCATACTATATTCAGGGGCTCATACTGTATTTAGAGACTCTATGTGGGGGCTCATACTGTAATTAAGAGGCTATGTTGGGCTCATACTTTAGATAGGAGGCAATGTGGGGGCTCATACTCTATAGTGAAGGTTATTTGGGGGCTCATACTGTATACAGGGGGTTCATGCTGTATTTAGAGACACCAAGTAGGGGCTCATACTTTATTTAAGAAGCTGTGTGGGGACTCATATTGTATTTAAGAGGTTATGTGGGGCTGAAGCTGTGTATAGGAAATTAAGTGGGGTCTCATACTGTTAATAGGATGCTTAAGTGTGGGCTCATACTGCAGACAGATGCTATGTATGTGCTCATACTGTATGCAGGGGGCTATGTGGTGGCTCATGCTGTATACAGGGGCCTATCAGGGAACTAATGCTACGTAGAAGGGTCATGTGATGGCTCATACTCTATACAGAGGTCCATGTGATGACTCAAACTGTATACAGGGGCCATGTGGGGACTCATATTGGATATAGAAAGGGTATATGGGAGCTCATACTGTATACAGGGGCCTATGTGAGGACTCATTTTGTATATAGTGGCTATGTGGGCTCACACTGTATGCAGGGGCTCTTTGGGGGTTGGTACTACATATAGAGGAGCTATGTGAGGGCTCTTACTGTATGCAGGTGGCTATGCGCTCTTACAGTATATAGAGGACTGTATGTGGGCTCATATGGCATCTAAGGTGGCTCTTTGCGGGCTCAAACGCATACAGTGGTGATGTTAGCATACTTAATTCTGCTCAATATTAAGTTATAAAGTTAATGTTAATAAAAAATAACTATAATTAATATGTTAATTTTAATATTGAGCAGAATTTATTTCAGGCTATTGGTTCCATAACAGTCACAGTCTCTCATGTGGCCCCCCTGGAAAATTAATTGCCCACCCCTGACAAAAAACATCCTATCAGTTTTCCTACATATTTTGAAACCCGTTACTGGTTTTTTAATAATAGCATATCACAGTGTCTAAAACTTCTGATTTATGAATAATAAAATTAAAAGCATATGAAAAATATATTGTTTTGGGGGAAAGGATTTTCAAATAAAAATGTATTAATTTTAAATATTGCTTATGGCAGATGTAGTGGCAAAATTGTTAGGCCCTGACTACCCTAGGAAAGCTTTGGACTTGTATGATCAAGATGAATACCAAGAACCTTAAATGCCATTGCCAATGTAAGCCACAGCATCTGAGGTAAAATGATCAAAGATCTACTTTATTGATCTGCAAGAATGATCTGATGCTCAAGTCTGCTAAACAATATACTGAACATTAGGACTGTGCAGAGCATTTTGCTTTCCGCAGACTGGAAAATCACTGTATCACGGTCATTAATGTTGTTAAGGGAATAATGGAAGATTATTAATTCAATGCCAGTATTTCAGTTTTACTAATTTTACAAATTTATTTTGATTATCAAAAACATCTTATTTGGCATTTTGAAAAATTCAGAATGATGAGAGTGCTAAGATACTAAGAACGTTCAAAAGGGCATCTAACAGCTTGTTATATCAGAAGATTTATTTAGATAGTTCTTTAACACTGCTAATGTAAACATCAATTGTTAAATCTCTAAGGCCTTCTTTCTAATTCTGTATGCATTTGAATAATGATGTCCAGTCTAACTTTTTCTCCTGACTCTCTGACACCCGTCACCTCCCTGCCAGCCTGGTGTGGCTGATCAAGCTGTTCAAACAACTGGAAGACATCAGAAGTTAAACACTCATTATTTTAATTTGATGCTAATCATGTGTTAATGAGACTAATCCTTGCAATGATTCAGGTAATTTGCTTAATGGCTGCCCAGAGTACAGATTACAGTAATCAGTCATGACTGATAAGATGTCTGTTGCTGAAAAGGTTGTAAGGTGGATGATGCAGGTAACAAGGACTAGGGAATGATTTCCTCCTAGACTATGTCAGTCTACAAGGTTAAATCTCAATAGTTTCTTTTTCACCTGGTACATATGTCCAGAGTATAACATACCCCCTCCACACACACATTTTGTAAAGAACAGCCCACACTATTGTCATTAATGTACGTTTTTCAGGGAACTAGAAAAAACTGTTAATTTTTCTTCCATTAGTAGAAATGTCTTGAATTGAATACTTGGAATTAGAGTTGAGCGATACTTTCCGATATCCAAAAGTATCGGAATCGGAATGGTATCGCCGATACCCAAAAAATATCGGCGATACCCGATACCGATACCGGAAATCCAATGTAAGTCTATGGGAACAAAATATCGGAATTAAAAAAACCCCATTCTTGCCTTGTTGGTTAATTGTACATGAAGGAAAACAACAAAGAGTAATGTAGAATGTATTGGGGAAGGTTGAGGAGACATTAAAGGCATAGATGTTTAACCCAATCAAATGGAATAGCATAAATATTTTTTTTTTTAAAAATGTTCGGATTGACGAAGAAATTGACAATGTTGTTAAAGTTTTTTCTATTTTGGCAAATATGTATATTTCACAACTTCCATGCTCTTCACCTTTTTAACTTTTGACACACTTTCTCCTTCATAATCTTCAGCAGCATCATTTTTTCATCAAATTATTCTTCATCTTCACCTTCTTTATCTTCTTCTTAAACTTCTTGCTATTCATCTTTTTGTTAACATTACTCATATTCTTCTTATTAAACTATTATTCTTATTCATATTGTACTTCATCTTCTTCATCATATTCTTATTTGTGACAGAGATTCCTGTACTTGTAATCTGTCAAAGTATGAATTTTTCATCCTTCCGTTCTTGCTGTCACAAAAGATTTAAATTACAACAGTATTTGTCCTTGTTCAGTTTAGCCTGCAGCAGCAGGCATTTTCCAGGGGCACCACGAGGAGGAACGGACTCACCCCCATACACTGCTTAGTCTTCTTCTGCTTATAATTTAGAGCATATATTTTGCTCTTCATTTTGGTCTTATACTTCATGTTCTTCTGCTTTTGATCTTCTGCTTATTGTTCTTAAGTCTCTTGTTCTGTATCTTGTAGTTTGTCTTAACCTTCTTAGTCCTGTTTGGTAATCTTTTATTTCTTCTTTGTGATGGTGTTTAGGCTGGTTGGCTTGATGCTCGTCGTCCTTGTGGTCGTCATCTTCTTCGGGGTGGTCATCAGGGTCGTCGTCTTCATTGTTGGAGATCCAGAGTGATTACCCAAAAAAGCATTGAAAAAATCTTCAATTTGAAAATGTAGCAGAAGGTACAAGAGCCAATGCAAGTAACGAGGACCAGCTGACTGTGCTGGAACCCGGAGGGCAGCAGAAGGAAAAGAGCCAATGGCACAACCGAGGACAAGCTGACGTTACTGGGACACGGTTACTAAGCAGGAGGTACCTGTGCTCCAAAGCACTACCAAGGACCAGCAGACGTTGCTGGAACTCGGATACCGAGATGGAGGCACCTAGCCAAAGGCACTGCGGAGAACCAGCTGACGGTACTGGAACCCGGATGGGTAGCAGAAGGTACAAGAGCCAATGCAAGTAACGAGGACCAGCTGACTGTGCTGGAACCCGGAGGGGCAGCAGAAGGAAAAGAGCCAATGGCACAACCGAGAACCAGCTGACGTTACTGGGACACGGTTACTAAGCAGGAGGTACCTGTGCTCCAAAGCACTACCAAGGACCAGCAGACGTTGCTGGAACTCGGATACCGAGATGGAGGCACCTAGGCCAAAGGCACTGCGGAGAACCAGCTGACGGTACTGGAACCCGGACGGGTAGCAGAAGGTACCCATGGAAATTTAAGTTGACAGGCCGCGAGCCGGCCGCAGTTACCGAATCCCATAGTACTACAGTGGGTGATTGTCCTATTGTCACAACGGAAACAGCCTTTATTTGCATATCCCGCAGCACACATAGGAAGCACCTAAATTCCAGGCACCATATAGTCGGCTAACCCTACCGCAACACGACAGGACAACTTATTGGAGGCTAAGTGACGTTTACACTGACAGGAAACAGATGGCGTGCTGTAACCAGTCTGGGCAGGAGTGAGTACCCGTGCCAATGACACTTCCGAGCAACAACTGGCGGTGTTGAAGCCCAGGGATGAGAAGACAACAGGGTGGAAGCAGCATGACTTTTTGCCGTTCACACAGCAGGGGAACAGCTAACATTACTGAACCCCAGTAACACAGGAGCAAGTGTTGACTGTGCTAACAGCACTTCCGAGCAACAACTGGCGGTGTTGTAGCCCAGGGATGAGAAGACAACAGGGTGGAGGCAGCAGGACTTTTTGCCGTACACACAGCAGGGGAACAGCTGACATTACTGAACCTCAGTAACACAGGAGCAAGTGTTGACTGTGCTAACAGCACTTCCGAGCAACAACTGGCGGTGTTGTAGCCCAGGGATGAGAAAAAAACAGGGTGGAGGCAGCAGGACTTTTTGCCGTACACACAGCAGGGGAACAGCTGACATTACTGAACCCCAGTAACACAGGAGCAAGTGTTGACTGTGCTAACAGCACTTCCGAGCAACAACTGGCGGTGTTGAAGCCCAGGGATGAGAAGAGAACATGGTGGAGGCAGCAGGACTTTTTGCCGTTCACACAGCAGGGGAACAGCTGACATTACTGAACCCCAGTAGCACAGGAGCAAGTGTTGACTGTGCTAACAGCACTTCCGAGCAACAACTGGTGGTGTTGTAGCCCAGGGATGAGAAGATAACAGGATGGAGGCAGCAGGACTTTTTGCCGTACACACAGCAGGGGAACACGCTGACATTACTGAACCCCAGTAACACAGGAGCAAGTGTTGACTGTGCTAACAGCACTTCCGAGCAACAACTGGCGGTGTTGTAGCCCAGGGATGAGAAGAGAACATGGTGGAGGCAGCAGGACTTTTTGCCGTACACACAGCAGGGGAACAGCTGACATTACTGAACCCCAGTAACACAGGAGCAAGTGTTGACTGTGCTAACAGCACTTCCGAGCAACAACTGGCAGTGTTGTAGCCCAGGGATGAGAAGAGAACATGGTGGAGGCAGCAGGACTTTTTGCCGTACACACAGCAGGGGAACAGCTGACATTACTGAACCCCAGTAACACAGGAGCAAGTGTTGACTGTGCTAACAGCACTTCCGAGCAACAACTGGCGGTGTTGAAGCCCAGGGATGAGAAGAGAACATGGTGGAGGCAGCAGGACTTTTTGCCGTTCACACAGCAGGGGAACAGCTGACATTACTGAACCCCAGTAACACAGGAGCAAGTGTTGACTGTGCTAACAGCACTTCTGAGCAACAACTGGCGGTGTTGTAGCCCAGGGATGAGAAGAGAACATGGTGGAGGCAGCAGGACTTTTTGCCGTTCACACAGCAGGGGAACAGCTGACATTACTGAACCCCAGTAACACAGGAGCAAGTGTTGACTGTGCTAACAGCACTTCCGAGCAACAACTGGCGGTGTTGTAGCCCAGGGATGAGAAGAGAACATGGTGGAGGCAGCAGGACTTTTTGCCGTCACACAGCAGGGGAACAGCTGACATTACTGAACCCCAGTAACACAGGAGCAAGTGTGACTGTGCTAACAGCACTTCCGAGCAACAACTGGCGGTGTTGTAGCCCAGGGATGAGAAGAGAACATGGTGGAGGCAGCAGGACTTTTTGCCGTACACACAGCAGGGGAACAGCTGACATTACTGAACCCCAGTAACACAGGAGCAAGTGTTGACTGTGCTAACAGCACTTCCGAGCAACAACTGGCGGTGTTGAGCCCAGGGATGAGAAGAGAACATGGTGGAGGCAGCAGGACTTTTTGCCGTTCACACAGCAGGGGAACAGCTGACATTACTGAACCCCAGTAACACAGGAGCAAGTGTTGACTGTGCTAACAGCACTTCTGAGCAACAACTGGCGGTGTTGTAGCCCAGGGATGAGAAGAGAACATGGTGGAGGCAGCAGGACTTTTTGCCGTTCACACAGCAGGGGAACAGCTGACATTACTGAACCCCAGTACACAGGAGCAAGTGTTGACTGTGCTAACAGCACTTCCGAGCAACAACTGGCGGTGTTGTAGCCCAGGGATGAGAAGAGAACATGGTAGAGGCAGCAGGACTTTTTGCCGTACACACAGCAGGGGAACAGCTGACATTACTGAACCCCAGTAACACAGGAGCAAGTGTTGACTGTGCTAACAGCACTTCCGAGCAACAACTGGCGGTGTTGAAGCCCAGGGATGAGAAGAGAACATGGTGGAGGCAGCAGGACTTTTTGCCGTTCACACAGCAGGGGAACAGCTGACATTACTGAACCCCAGTAACACAGGAGCAAGTGTTGACTGTGCTAACAGCACTTCCGAGCAACAACTGGCGGTGTTGAAGCCCAGGGATGAGAAGAGAACATGGTGGAGGCAGCAGGACTTTTTGCCGTTCACACAGCAGGGGAACAGCTGACATTACTGAACCTCCAGTAACACAGGAGCAAGTGTTGACTGTGCTAACAGTACTTCCGAGCAACAACTGGCGGTGTTGTAGCCCAGGGATGAGAAGAGAACATGGTGGAGGCAGCAGGACTTTTTGCCGTTCACACAGCAGGGGAACAGCTGACATTACTGACCCCAGTAACACAGGAGCAAGTGTTGATTGTGCTAACAGCACTTCCGAGCAACAACTGGCGGTGTTGTAGCCCAGGGATGAGAAGACAACAGGGTGAGGCAGCAGGACTTTTTGCCATACACACAGCAGGGGAACAGCTGACATTACTGAACCCCAGTAACACAGGAGCAAGTGTTGACTGTGCTAACAGCACTTCCGAGCAACAACTGGTGGTGTTGTAGCCCAGGGATGAGAAGAGAACATGGTGGAGGCAGCAGGACTTTTTGCCGTTCACACAGCAGGGGAACAGCTGACATTACTGAACCCCAGTAACACAGGAGCAAGTGTTGACTGTGCTAACAGCACTTCCGAGCAACAACTGGCGGTGTTGTAGCCCAGGGATGAGAAGACAACAGGGTGGAGGCAGCAGGAATTTTTGCCGTTCACACAGCAGGGGAACAGCTGACATTACTGAACCCCAGTAACACAGGAGCAAGTGTTGACTGTGCTAACAGCACTTCCGAGCAACAACTGGCGGTGTTGTAGCCCAGGGATGAGAAGACAACAGGGTGGAGGCAGCAGGACTTTTTGCCGTTCACACAGCAGGGAACAGCTGACATTACTGAACCCCAGTAACACAGGAGCAAGTGTTGACTGTGCTAACAGCACTTCCGAGCAACAACTGGCGGTGTTGTAGCCCAGGGATGAGAAGACAACAGGGTGGAGGCAGCAGGACTTTTTGCCGTTCACACAGCAGGGGAACAGCTGACATTACTGAACCCCAGTAACACAGGAGCAAGTGTTGACTGTGCTAACAGCACTTCTGAGCAACAACTGGCGGTGTTGGAGCCCAGGGTCAAGGAGTATGTTTAAATACTATATCAAGTATTTTCCTTGTTACGTGTCAATTAAAAATATCTATACTCCAAACAAGAGAAATATAACCTTTAGTACCATAAGATGATGATTTTACTTAAAAAAATATATGTAAATTAATAATTTACAAACATGAAACGCATACATTAACATGTTGAAAAGCAATGCAAACCACAATTAAAATAGGTTAAATAATCTGCTATACGGTTTAAAATAAAAGCATACAAGTACATATCAGAATCCATTAATGATGGCTAAGTAACAGTATGTAAAACCATTTTTATTGTGTAGACAATGAATGGCTGACTTAAAAACATAATCAGCATTACAAGTTATCTTTGACATTCATAAAACTTTATATTTGGTGAATAATATCACTAAAAATTTTTTAAAAATATCTAAAATTTCCATCATGTAATACTGATAATATGTGCCAATCATTTATATTAACAAACAAAAAATTTAAAAAGTGCATAGTGCAGAGTAAAAACAGATATTTATGCCTGACTGTGGACTTGCAAGCATGACAACGGATAGATAAGGTATATATAGATGAGACTGCATAGCCACAGATGGTGAATGGCGATGTAATACTGTACCTCAATAAAGTGTGCTTTACTACTACATCCTTTTTTTTATATAGCTTTATAAAAGGTTACGTGCATGTATGGTTGCGCCTTTGTTTGGACGCACAGACTGGCTTCCTGCTGTGACGCGTTGGGTATTGACGCAGACTAACATTCACGGTGCGCATCATTCATCATCGCAAGCGTACCGACAACACAAAGGCGTTGTCATGACTGCTTTACTCAGTAAACATGCACCTATGATGAAACATACACGCATGTGCCCTATTACATAACAAGCTACAAGAAAAACGAGTGTGAGGTGTGACACAGCTGTTTTGTTAAGGTACAGTATTATATCGACATTGTACAGATGTCGCTATTCAGTCTGATAAATAGATATCATTCACCTATTCTATCAGTTGTCGTTCTTTCAGCACCACTTACAGGTATATATTTTGATATTGTGACTATGCACTATTGACTTTAACAAGGTAATGCATGATTTTTGTTAGCGACTATCATGTTTACATGAAGGACCTTTATGATATGGGCTGTTAACTTTCTAATTAAATATGTATTTTTTAAAATTACACAACTATAAGTAATGTTGAAGAGGACTATTCCTACATGCATTGTTTGCACAATATTACAGGTGTACATCACGTCCCTTAATCAACATTGGATTATTATATTTACTTGTATGCTTTTATTTAAAAGGCAAGAACACTGAAGTATAACCTTCGCACTGCAGCAGTTGTCAAAGTTCAACCCACATTATGCACTTCCAACATTGCAGCATTTGAGTCATGATGTGAGTTGGATTTGTCTAAGCTATGGAGTGACAAGGTTGACCATCAGTATCCTATAGCATAAGTAGGCTTTTGTGTTTGCATTTGTTTTCGACATGTGCATATCTGTAATAATATGTCACAATTATTTTGTTACAGATTTGTGACAAAGACTAATCATTTTATGGTTTTAAAGCTGACGTTTCAAATGTTTACAGCTTAGAAATCAGGGTGTAGCCTCATATCTATGTGTAGCACTAGACACTTTGACATGTCATGTTTTTTTCACCATGATTAGTAGCTAGCAGTAATTTTTGCCGGACACACAGCAGGGGAACAGCAGACGTTACTGAACCCCACAAACACATCAGCGATTGTTTTCATCTGTGCATCTAACACTTCTGAGCAGCAACTGGCGGTGTTGAAGCCCAGGGTCAAGGAGGGTGTAGGCAGAGGCCTAGTATGAGATGTTTGAAGTTGAAGTTGTAGTTAGCAGCAGCAATTTTTGCCAGACACACAGCAGGGGAACAGCAGGCGTTACTGAACCCCACAAACACATCAGCGATTGTTTTCATCTGTGCATCTAACACTTCTGAGCAGCAACTGGCGGTGTTGAAGCCCAGGGTCAAGGAGGGTGTAGGCAGAGGCCTAGTATGAGATGTTTGAAGTTGAAGTTGTAGTTAGCAGCAGTAATTTTTGCCAGACACACAGCAGGGGAACAGCAGGCGTTACTGAATCCCACAAACACATCAGCGATTGTTTTCATCTGTGCATCTAACACTTCTGAGCAGCAACTGGCGGTGTTGAAGCCCAGGGTCAAGGAGGGTGTAGGCAGAGGCCTAGTATGAGATGTTTGAAGTTGAAGTTGTAGTTAGCAGCAGTAATTTTTGCCAGACACACAGCAGGGGAACAGCAGGCGTTACTGAACCCACAAACACATCAGCGATTGTTTTCATCTGTGCATCTAACACTTCTGAGCAGCAACTGGCGGTGTTGAAGCCCAGGGTCAAGGAGGGTGTAGGCATAAAATATTGAGTTATTGCCTTGTTACTTGGCCATTGCAAATGTATGTACTTCAAACAAGAATAAATGAAGTTTTACTAGGACAATAAAATGATGAATTTCAATTCCAAGAATAGCAAAATATTTATACTTGAGAGTCCTCTGTGGTTGATACCGTTTAATGGCTAACTGAAAATATGGTAACAAATTCCAAGCTTTCGAGACTACTCAGGTCTCTTCATCAGGCTAAGACTAAAACAAAAAATGAAGAATCACATATTTCTACACACAACAGGACACAGGAATAGGTAAGACAAGTGAGGGAGGGACAAGTGAGGGGAGACCGGCCAAAAAATGAGAACAAGGATGCATTATCAGCGCCACACAATAAGAGAAAAATAATGGATTTACCTGTGGCAAAACACTTGTATGCCCGGTCATAGCATGATGGATATGGAATTACTGGTATTAAAATATAACTTCAAATATGAGAAAGATACAAAGGTTTCAGAATATAAGCTCATCATGACCTTTGACACTGTTAGTGATGGAATGAATAGATCACACGGATTTATGTCATTCTATATCAATTAAGGAATCTGCGTCTCTGCCCTTCCAGGGGCATGAAAACACAAAACCAGACCCCAATCAGAGGGCAATAAAACTTTCTATCCTTATCTAGGAACTGTTCCAATACTTATGTTCATCCCTCTGTCATAATGACAGTTCTGCTACACGTCACTTACTTGTCTTACCTATTGCACTATTCCTGTGTCCTGTTGTGTATAGAAATATGTGATGCTTCATTTTTTGTTTTAGTCTTTGCCTGATGAAGAGACGTGAGTAGCCTCGAAAGCTTGCAATTTGTTACCATCTTTTCAGTTATCCATTAAAAGGTATCAACCACTGCGGACTCTCAAGTCTAAATATTTTTTTATCTACTGGCTAACACGGTACGAAGATACACATGTTTCCTAACTTCAAGAATAAAAATAAAGACACTGCAAATATAAACGCATATATGCACATGCCAACAAGAAATGGAACAACACACCACCCAAAAAATTGGTTACAAAATATAGTGTTGTAAATTTAAGAATAAAAGTCCATTTTTGTATTTATGAATAATGCTTAAGGAACGCTATGTTAAACCATAACATAGTGAAGACAATGGATTTTGTAATAGTCACTCATCATCATCATTGCAATTTAGATGTGACAGTCACAGACATTTCAATTATTTAAGTTAATAAAATCGTTACTTTGTACAGCATGTATGACATGTCCAGCATGGACTCATCAATGTGATGACACAATAATGTACGATAAAAAATAACCATTTAAAAAAACATAATGCATTGTCACAATTTAAGTGTGTGCCTGCAAGTGTAGGTGAAACAAAGGCTACTTATAGCAAAGGTATATTCTATGTCTGTATCAGACAGTGGACAGCCTCTGATGGGTAATGGCGATGTTATACTGTACGTCAATAAAGTCTGCGGCTGCAATCATGCATTTTTTGCTTGTACAGTGTTGAAGAGGGTAAAAGCATGTCTGGTTGCGCAAGGCTTTATCCGTCAACACTACCTTCCTACTGTCACGCGTAGGGTAGGGTAGCGTGTGTCAATTAGATGACTCTATAAAATGTGACGTTACGCAGCGTTATTGTGCCCTAGGGACGCCAAAAATACGACAGCAGTAATCATTTACTGTCTAATACTCCACCTATGACCAACAAAAAAAGACCGTTCCCTCTTTAACAATCTACAAGACTAACAAGCATAATGGTTGACGCTGACTTTATTGAGGTACAGTATTAAATCGACATTGTCCATGAGTAACTATGCACTGTGATACCTATATACCATTATTAATTTATATCTGTTGTGGTTGTTTCAACAGCACTTGCAGGTATAACTACCTATTGTCAGTATGCATGATGCACTTTCTAGATGTAATAATTTATTATTGCACATTATTACCAGGTTTAGATGCTGGCCATTTCATATATGGTGTGTGAAGTTACAGTTGGCATCAGTATGTGTATTTTATAATGTCTGTCATAAATAAAACTCGTGATGATGATGATGAGGATTTTATGATTCGTACATCCATTGACTGCATTATCTTACAGGTACAGATAAAGTTCCTTAAAAAGCATTAATTGATAAGTATGAAATGTACTTTTATGCATTAATTTCAAAAAGTGAACACTATGTTTTAGTTTTTGTTACCATTTCTAATAGACATGTGCAGATATGCGCTGTGATGACAAATTATTATTTGTCCATATTTGTTATAAAAATTTATCATTCTAGGCCTGGAAAACTTCACAATTTCCTGTTTTAAGCATAACAATCAGGGTGACGGCTCTTCCCTATTTGGAGCATGTTCGACATGGGTTTTTCTGTGCATGTGTAGGGAACAGGAGACTTCTTGCCGGACACACAGCAGGGGAACAGCTGGCGTTACTGAACCCCACTAACACTATAGCTTGTGTATTGGTCTGTGGACACGACACTTCTGAGCAGCAACTGGCAGTGTTGTAGCCCAGGGAGTAGAGTTCAGGTGGTAGAAAGATGAACATAACAGGAGACATGGATAACGTTGCGAACCAGTTATTTAATCTGAAAACGGACAGACAAATTCTGGCGAGATCCATGCCTTGTTCATTTTCAGAAAAGTAAGCCGGTCTACATTATCGGAGGATAGTCGCATACGACGGTCTGTTAGTACACCACCTGCAGCACTAAAGACGCGCTCCGATAATACACTGGCAGCAGGGCAAGCCAGCACCTCCAATGCATACTGGCTAAGCTCTGGCCATGTATCCAGCTTAGAGACCCAAAACTTGAATGGGGAAGAGCCATCTGGGAGTACACTGAGAGGGAAAGACATGTAGTCTGTCACCATCTTACGGAAACATTGCCTCCTGCTGACTGGAGCCGTCTCGGATGGTGTAGACATTTGTGGCGCTGCCACAAAACTTCGCCACATTTGTAACATACTGGTCTTGCCCTGTGCAGAGGCGCTGCTTGTGCTCCCTCTTGTTGCAGAGCTGTCTCCACTGCCTCGACGCACAGAGCTGCTTTGTAAAGCAGTAGCAGCAGCAGTGCTCTCGGCTGGAATGGAGAACATTATGGATTGCACCAGTGTGTCTTGGTACTCCCGCATTTTACGTTCCCGGTTCAACGGTGTGATGAGGCTTTGTAAGTTGTCCCGGTAGCGAGGGTCTAGGAGAGTGTACACCCAATAATCAGACGTGGTGAGAATGTGGGCGATGCGGCGGTCGTTTCTCAGGCACTGCAGCATGAAATCAACCATGTGCTGCAGACTCCCAACTGGCCAACAAACGCTGTCCCCTGCAAGAGGCGTCATCTCTGCCTGCTCTGCATCACCCCACCCTCGCTCTACATACTGACTAGAGCGTTGTGTACCTCCCTCTGGAGCGATGTCTTCCTCCTCCATTGACTCCTCCTCATCCTCCTCACAAAGTGAGCCCTGCCCAGCCCTTTGTGAGGAACCACGTTGCGCTGACTGTCCAGAAGGTGATGGAATTTGTGACTCCTCATCCTCCACCTCTTCCAAAACCTCATCCCTTAGTGCTTGCAGTGTTTTTTTGAAGCAGGCAGATAAGGGGGACAGTCAGACTGACTAGTGCATCATCTGCACTCGCCATCCGCGTTGACTCATCAAACGCACGCAAAACGTGGCAGATGTCCTTCATAGAGGCCCACTCAGTAGTGGTGAAGTGTGAACGGCGCAAATTGCGAGTTGATTGCGCCTGATGCAGCTGATACTCCATTACTGCTGGCTGCTGCTCACACAACCGCTCCAACATATGTAACGTGGAATTCCACCTGGTGGGTACGTCACATATGATGCGATGTTCAGGAAGGCGAAATCTGCTTTGCAGAGCTGCAATGCGCAATCTGGCCATGCTGGAACGTCGCAAGTGAGCGCACTCTAGGCGGACCTTGTGCAGCAGTGCATCAAGATCCGGATAGTCCCTCAAAAAACTCTGCGCGACCAAGTTGAGCACATGTGCCAGACATGGTATGTGAGTGAGGTTGCCAAGGCCCAGAGCTGCCACCAGATTTCGGCCATTGTCACACACTACCAAGCCTGGCTGGAGATTCGCTGGCAAAAACCACACGTCGCTCTCCTGCTTGATGGCATTCCAGAGCTCCTGCGCTGTGTGGCTTCGATTCCCCATGGAAATTAATTTCAGGACGGCCTGTTGACGTTTGGCCACGGCTGTGCTCATATCGGTCGCAACAGGTAAGCGTTCACGGGTCCATGTGGAGGTAGACCGTGACGGCTCCTGCAGCGATGATTCTGAGGAACTGGAGTAGGAGGAGGAGTCAATGTGGACAGACTTGATTCCTGCAATCCTTGGAGTTGGCAGAACACGTACAGCGCCACTCGCAAGATCTGTACCCGGCTCCACAACATTGACCCAATGGGCAGTGAGGGAAAGGTATCATCCCTGGCCATGGGTACTGGTCCACGCATCGGTGGTCAGGTGGACCTTGCTACTGACGGCGTTTAGTAGCGCATGTTTAATTTTTCCCTCAACATGCTTTTGCAGACCAGGGACGGCTTGCCTGCTGAAATAAAATCGGCTGGGCACATTGTATTGTGGGACTGCCAATGCCATTAAGTTACGGAAACTGTCAGTCTCCACCAGCCTGAATGACAGCATTTCAAGGGACAGGAGTTTTGCAAAGCCAGCATTCAGAGCCTGTGCTCGTGGATGGTTTGCCGAGTATGGCCGTCTTTTATCCCATGCCTGTGCTACCGATGGCTGTTTTGTGACCTGGGAGTGTGAGGATGACAGGGAACTTGCAGCTGTGGGTGGAATAACACTGGGTCTCTGGACAACAGTGACAGAGGTTCTTCCATGGCGATCCTGTGAGGAAGCCGAACCAGCTGTGTGAGAGCTGGAGGAAGAGGCTCCAACACGAGCTGAAGATGTAGGTGCTGCTGTAGGTTGGCCTACATCTCCAGTGTGTCTTTGTAACTCAACCACGTGCTTTGACCGCACATGTTTCCACATATTTGTGGTATTAAGGTTACTGACACTTTTACCTCTTTTTACTTTTTGATTGCACAGCTTGCATTTGACATAGCAAATATCATCTGCAAGTGTGTCAAAAAAGGACCACGCAGTGCAAGTCCTGGGAGCACCCGTTTTGGCTGTTGGAAGAGAACTGCTACGAACGGGTGCCAAACTGGAGGCTACAGGCTACCGAATCTGCAGCCTACCTCTCCCTACTGTTTGGACCGTTGGGGCAATCTCTTCCTCAGAGCTGCTACCACCACCTTCCTGTTCCTCACGCCATGTTGGGTCTTGGACCTCATCATCTCCACTACCCTCTTCCAACACCTGCTGCTGTTGGGTGGTCTGGCCAGCACCATGCTCAACAGAAACTGGCACCTGAGTCTCATCATCATCAGATGCGTTCTGCGGTGTGCTGACAATCGGCACTGGCTCACCCGCCTCTTCAGATTCAGAGAGACACAGCTGTTGCGCATCACTGCATACTGCCTCTTCTTCACATTCCAGAATGCTGCTTGGCTGGGCCCCTGTTTGCAAGCCAACAGATTCTGAGAACAGAAGCAGAGACTCAGCTGGCTCCTTTACAGAGCTCTCTGACTGCCTGGGCAATTTGGCAGGCAGTGAAGAGACAGATGGTTGTTCAACAGTGCTGTGGTCCTGAGAGGAGGTGGAAGCAATTGAAGTCGATGCATTGGCTGCCATCCAACCAACAACGGCTTCAATTTGTTCTTCCCGCAGCAGGGGGGTACGCCGATCTCCTACAAAAGTGCGCATAAAGGAACGCTCACGGGGAAAACTGGTGGATGCTGTGTCACTGGGTGCGGCAGCAGCCACAGAATCCCCACGTCCTCTCCCTGCTGAAACTCCACGGCCACGACCACGTGCCTTACTCTCTGCCTTCTTCATCTTGGTAGATTGATAAAGAAAGTCAGAAAAGTTATAAGGCCTAAGTGTGGTTATTCCTCAGAGACTGCAGTGAACACTGCAGACAACTGTTCAGTAGCTGTGAAAGGCCCCTTTGTGTACTTCTATAGTGTTTGCAACCAATGTATTGTATACGGATGGAAGCGCATCACACTAATAGATTAGATTTTTTTCAAATATAATGGAGCAGCACCAATTAGAGAAAAATGTGAAGGATGAGGCAGTGACACATGCTCAGCAGACTACAACCAGCAGTGGTTGAAGAACTAACTGGAGCGTAATCTGCACTCAAAAAATGAAAAGCTCACAGACTACAGTGAACACTGCAGACAACTGTTCAGTAGCTGTGAAAGGCCCCTTTGTGTACTTCTATAGTGTTTGCAACCAATGTATTGTATACGGATGGAAGCGCGTCACACTAATAGATTAGATTTTTTTCAAATATAATGGAGCAGCACCAATTAGAGAAAAATGTGAAGGATGAGGCAGTGACACACGCTCAGCAGACTACAACCAGCAGTGGTTGAAGAACTAACTGGAGCGTAATCTGCACTCAAAAAATGAAAAGCTCACAGACTACAGTGAACACTGCAGACAACTGTTCAGTAGCTGTGAAAGGCCCCTTTGTGTACTTCTATAGTGTTTGCAACCAATGTATTGTATACGGATGGAAGCGCTTCACACTAATAGATTATATTTTTTTCAAATATAATGGAGCAGCACCAATTAGAGAAAAATGTGAAGGATGAGGCAGTGACACACGCTCAGCAGACTACAACCAGCAGTGGTTGAAGGACTAACTGGAGCGTGATCTGCACTCCAAAAATCAAAACCTCACAGACTGCAGTGAACACTGAAACACAACTGTTCACTATCTGTGAAAGGCTCCTTTCTGTACTTCTATAGTGTTTGCAACCAATGTATTGTATACGGATGGAAGCGCGTCACACTAATAGATTAGATTTTTTTCAAATATAATGGAGCTGCACCAATTCCACAAAATAAAATAAAAAAAAGAGTCAGTGAGTGACACGTGCAGATGCCTACAAACAGCGGTGGATGCAGAGCAAACTGCAGCGTCATCTGCACTCTCACACACACACACCTTGCACAGAGCTGTTAAAACAACACTGGCAAAAGGAAGCTTTACACAGCGGTTGGTAAACTAGCCTGCCTAAAGCACAGTACACAAAATCGCAATGTCTAACTGTCCCTCAAAGTCAGCAGAACAGCGTTCTGTCCCTAACTGAGTTCACAGCACAGTGACGCTAAAATGGTGGCGGCGCCTTTTATATTGCATTCTGACATCATTTCAGCAGCCAATCTCAGCCATGCCATTAGTTAAGATGACCGCAGCAGTACAGGATGTGCCCACACTTCATAGGATTCCTCATTGGCTGACTAAAATCACAGTGCCTCTCAAAGAATTATGGGAACTTCCGATTCCGGTATACGATATTGAAAAAGTATCGGAATTAAGTATCGGAATTCCGATAACGCGAATATCGGCCGATACCCGATACTTGCGGTATCGGAATGCTCAACACTAGTAGTGACACATTTGTAGATGAGGGTGGAGGTGGTGGGTCCAATTTTGGAAGGGATTTGTGGCTCCGGGTCTTTGTCCTGGTGGTAAGATGCTTCGTTTTTGTCCTCTGTTTTGTTGGCCGAGTGCTTATGTTTGGAAAAATATCGGAACTAAGTATCGGAATTCCGATACAGCGAATATCGGCCGATACCCGATACTTGCGGTATCGGAATGCTCAACACTACTTGGAATGCAAACAAACTCTGAGATTTTAATCTAACGATAAATACTGTTACAATAAATGTGAAAAGTGAACAGCAGGACACAGCAAGAACGGAAATGGATTTTTTTGAAGTGCAGGAATTTCAGGGACCTATACTGGCAAAATTTTCAGGTCCCCCTTGAGACTCTGCCCATACTCCATCCCAGCTCCACCTCTACTCCTCGAACCTTCCATTGTCCCACTGCACACTCTTGGAAAAACTCCTCTTCTGCACAATGTCCTCACCGAACACAGAGTAACAGTTTCCATCGAACACCATATCACATACATAGCCATCAGCTTTTGTTTTGACCAAATGATTTTTTAAGCTGCTACCATAACAAGGTGGACTCTTTTGGCAGGACCCTACTCTACTCTAACCTATTAAACATTTCTTAAAATATGCAATACTTTTTTGGGTATATTTTTATTTATTTTTCTTTAAATGAATGTGTCACATACATTTTTTAAATGACCAATACCACCACACCATGACCAGACAACACATTACCATCACATAGTGACCGAATCATACTACATACAAGGAAAAAATACTGCCACACACCGTGACCAGATCACATTTTACCACTACATAGTGGTTGAATGCTACAATACTTATCATTAATAAAATAACACAATACTAATATTACCATAAGTTTCATTATACACAGGAGCTCTATACATATAAATACAGTGTGTAGTGTAAATACTGTATATCACAACAGTAATAATATCCTTTAATTAGCCCCTACAGTAACAGTGTCCTACATTCTGGCACCTTCCTATAATAACATCCCCCTTCCTGGCCCCATATGTCTCATTCCTGGCCCACATGTATCTCCATCCAGCTCCCATATGTCCTCTTATCCTGGCCCCATATGTACTCTCATCCTCCCCCCATGTATGTCCTCTCATTCTGACCCATATGTCTCATTCCTGGCCCCCATGTGTCTCTATATGTCCTCCCATCCCCCCATATGTCCTTCCATCCTGCCCCCCATATGTCTCCATCCTGCCCCCCATATGTCTCCATCTTGACTCCCCGTATGTCCTCCAATACTGTCCCCATATTTCTCTATCCTGACCCACCAATATGTCTCTATTCTGTCCCCCTATATGTCTCCATCCTGCCCCCATATGTCTTCATCATGTCCCCCATATGTCTCCATCCTGCCCTCATATGTCTCCATCCTCTCCCCTTATATGTCTCTATCCTGTCCCTCTATGTCTTCATCATGTCCCCTATATGTCTCTGTCCTGCCCCATATGTATCCATCCTGCCCCCATATATGTCCTCTCATCCTGCCCCATATGTCTCCATCCTGACCCCATATATGTTGACTCATTCTGCCCCTATATATCTCCAACCTGCTCACCATATGTCTCCATCCTGCCCCCCATATGTTTTCTCATCCTGTTCCCCATTTGTTTTCTCATCCTGACCCACATATGTCCACTCATCTTGCCTCCCCATGTCTCCATCTTTTCCCCCATATGTTCTCCCATCCTGGCCCCCATATACGTGTTCTCATCCTGCTGCCATCACCACTATATTGTAGATTTCAGAAAAGAAACAAAATAGATTGCAACTGGACACACGTATAGTTATTAGTGAACGGCTGAATCCTGCCCCTGGGGCCCAGCAAGGAGGGTCCTCAGAGCGGGCTCCCCTCCTCACCAGGCCCTATACTCCAGTAAGGGCAGTAAAGCCCTGATGGCAGCCTTGGCTGTACACATGTACTTTATGCATGAGAGACAATACCAATGTTCTAGCTGATAGGTTGCCATCCAATGTAATATTTTTTCATCAGTATTTATAAGCCAAAACCAGGGGTGGAACAATCAGATGAAAAGTATTTTAGGAACATGTCACCACTTCTGTATTTTGCTACCCACTTCTGGTTTTGACAAAAAAAAGTACAGTCATGGCCAAAAGTTTTGAGAATGACACAAATATTATATTTTCACATGATCTGCTGCCTTCTGGTTTTTATGTGTGTTTGACAGATGTTTTTATCACAGACAGAAATATAATAATTGCAAACATATGAGTAACAAAAGCTTTTATTGACAGTTAGAATGAGTTAATGCAGCAAGTCAATATTTGCAGTGTTGACCCTTCTTCTTCAGGACCTCTGCAATTCTCCCTGGCATGCTCTCAATCAACTTCTGGACCAAATCCTGACTGATAGCAGTCCATTCTTGCACAATCAATGCTTTCATTTTGTCCCAATTTTTAGGTTTTTGTTTGTTCACCCGTCTCTTGATGATTGACCACAAGTTCTCAATGGGATTAAGATCTGGGGAGTTTCCAGGCCATGGACCCAAAATCTCTGTTTTGTTCCCTGAGCCATTTAGTTATCACCTTTGCTTTATGGCAAGGTGCTCCATCATGCTGGAAAAGGCATTGTTGATCGCCAAACTGCTCTTGGAGGGTTGGGAGAAGTTGCTCTTGGAGGACATTCTGGTACCATTCTTTATTCATGGCTGTGTTTTTAGGCAAGACTGTGAGAGAGCCGATTCCCTTGGCTGAGAAGCAACCCCACACATGAATGGTTTCAGGATGCTTAACAGTTGGCATGAGACAAGACTGGTGGTAGCGCTCACCTTGTCTTCTCCGAATGAGGCGTTTTCCTGATGTCCCAAACAATCGAAAAGGGGATTCATCAGAGAAAATAACTTTACCCCAGTCCTCAGCAGTCCACTGCCTGTACCTTTTGCAGAATATCAGTCTGTCCATGATGTTTTTTCTGGATAGAAGTGGCTTCTTTGCTGCCCTCCTTGAGACCAGGCCTTGCTCCAAGAGCCTTTTTGGCAACAATGGAACCTCTCTCCTTGAAGTTCTTGATGATGCGATAGATTGTTGACTGAGGTGCAATCTTTCTAGCTGCGATATTCTTCCCTGTTAGGCCATTTTTGTGCATTGCAATGATGACTGCACGTGTTTCTTTAGAGATAACCATGGTTAACAGAAGAGAAACAATGATGCCAAGCACCAGCCTCCTTTTAAAGTGTCTAGTGGTGTCATTCTTACTTAATCATGACAGATTGATCTCCAGCCATGTCCTCATCAACACCCATACCTGTGTTAATGGAGCAATCACTGAAAAGAGGTTAGCTGGTCCTTTTAAGGCAGGGCTGCAATGATGTTGAAATGTGTTTTGGGGGATAAAGTTCATTTTCTAGCCAAATATTGACTTTGCAAGTAATTGCTGTTAAGCTGATCACTCTTTATAACATTCTGGAGTATATGCAAACTGCCATTAGAAAAAGTGAAGCAGTAGACTTTGTAAAAATTAATATTTGTGTCATTCTCAAAACTTTTGGCCATGACTGTATAGTTGATGATGAAATTTAAATAGGGGATCATAAACCCAATAGGTTAGTGATAAATAAGGGAGTATATAGGGGTAAGATTAAAAGACAATGTCCCTGCTAAATGTAGGCAAAGAGGAGGATAAAATCCTTGAAAGGTAATATGCAAAAAAGGGACATAAAAATATATCTGTGCAAAAATAGTAATAATAATATAATGCAAAAGTCGCAAAATACGTAGTGGCAAAATCATGAGAAAACTCCATAATGTAGAGTCCATGAATAATGGGAAAATAGCAACATTCCAAATTCTGCTAGAAAAGGTGATGATACACTGGACCAAAGTATGAGGAAGCTTGAAGATGACGACACCAACAATTGGTGAGGCCGGCCATTGCCAAAGGCAGAGGCATTAGAGACACCACATTAAGTCCTCCATCTCAGTGAAATATACGATCTACAACCCATGCCTTCAAACTTCAGGTGATAAATCTTTCAAGTGTTGTGTTGTTGAAAGAGAAAATTGATGTTCTTAGCTTAAGACTAAGCTTCTCTCACACGGCACCATTTAATTTTTTTACAGCACTAAAGAACTTGCATCTTTTTGCAAGGAAATTGGTCCTGGTCCTAAAGAAACTACATGATAAAATGCTGAAGGGATCCTGGACAGTGGAAGAACAAGAATCAATCGCTATTTTAGAGGAAATAAGTGGTGTGACACAGCCACCACCTACTACAAGTAAGTTTGTAGTCCTGAAACCTAAAAAATTCCCCCCTCTTGAGCTGTACCTATCTTCACAGCACAGAAAATTGCCTTCAGATACGAGATGTGTCGCATCTGAAACTACGGATACTGGAAGCCTGTGCTAGCATTTCTTCTGCAGTGTTGCTATCAGTGTGTCAAGAGTCGAAGAAGAGGGTTGGATTGACAATCCAACACAATGGGCAGCACTTTCAACACATTTTATAAGTGGTCATAAACTTGTATAAATAACTCATGAAAGAATAAAGTTACATTAAAACCAAGCACGCCATTGTTTTGCTTGTGAAATTCTCAATACGTTTGATGAGTCACATGACCTTATTCCCATTGCAAAAAAATAAAGTTGGATCCAAAATGGCTGACTTCAAAATGGCCACCATGGTCACCACCCATCTTGAAAAGTTTTCCGCCTCCCATATACTAATGTGCCACAAACAGGAAGTTGATATCACCAACCATTCCCGTATTATTTAGGTATATACATATAAATGGCCCACCCTGTACATTTCAATCAGGCATAAAGACTGCATTGAAGCCGCCAGGACATTTCTTTATATGATGTTAATGGACCACAACCTTATCAAATTTCTTCTCTCCTTACTTGAATATGCATTTACACATAACTCCTTCATGTTTAAAGAAACATTATATTTACAACTAGAAGGGACAGCCTTGGGGACGGCATTTGCACCAGCGTACGCAAATCTTTTTCTTGGCTCATGGAAGAGAACCATGTTTTTGACTGATCCTTTGCATGGTATAGAGAATGTGTCCACATGGGTTGCACTATATCGATGATATTGTCATAATTTGGCAGGGCTCTGAACAGGATTTATTAATCTTCACCTAACAGCTGAATTTGAACAATATTAACGTCAGACTTACCTGCAAGTACAGTCAATCAAAGATAGACTTTTTAGATACAAGGATTTAGGAAAAATACAGCTGACAATTCATTACTTCATGCTACCGACTCGCACCCTAAACGCCTTAAGGACAGCAATCCCTATGGACAATTTTTAAGAACAAAGAAAAAATGCTCTAATGATGCTTCCTTCCAAAGACAGACACAAGAATTGGCAGAACTATTTTCACAAAGAGGCTAACACCAACCATGTTATTAAATGAGGATGGTTTCTAGCACAAAAAAATAGGATGGACCTTTTGATAACTAAAAATAAAGCATCATCATTAACTGAGGTTACATTCATTTCAATGTATAATGAGAAATGGAATGATATGAAAAGTGATCTATCCAAGTATTGACCCATCCGTGTGAATGATCCGGTATTAGCCAAGAAAACTTCTCATGGGCCATCTATTACATACAGGAGTACACAGAACCTAAAAGATCTCTATGTTCATAGCAACCACATGGGACCATTGGTAGAGAGAGCTTTTGGATCCAGCGGCCCTAAATGGGGATTCACCCCATGTGGTAGCTGTGCAGCCTGTACCAATATGAATAAAGCAATAGTCTTTAAATCGAGTGATATACAAAAGAGTGTCGTATAACCCAATGTATTACACCAACCATGTTTTCTATGTGTCTTGCCCATGTCAACTTATTTACACTGGTATGACTTCAAGACAACTGAAATTTCGCACAAAGGAACATGTTCGGGACATCAATAATGCACGCAAAGTGATTGATTTTTAATACCACGACATTTCAAGGTGGCCTACTATTGCGATTCCAGCCTTCTTTGGGTCATAGGGATTGACCGTATCATTAAGGATTCATGTGGTGGGAACCTAAAAATCAAACTTGCTCATTTGCAAACAGAATGGGTGATATTTTATCAGTGTTTACTTTATTTTATCACTTTTTTAATATTGTTCTTTCTTTCTTTTCTTTTTCAGGTGTCTTTTGGTGTCTGACATACCTCAGTGTTTGGCAATGGCCTGCCTCACCAATTGTTGGTGTCCTCATCTTTTCTTGATTCAAGCTTCCTTATACTTTTATCATCACTGTTATGATTTGGTAGCTGAGGAGGACAGGAGCAAAAAACAGCCAAGGCAGCCGAACACCCAGAGAGGTTGGTAACTAATGGGTTGCAGATCCCTAAAATAACAGCACAACTAGAAGCAGCCGTGGGACGTACCTACGGTGACCTAGACGCCTCGGCACAGCCGGAGAGCTAGCTACACCTAAAGATAGAAACAGGAAAGCTAACTGCCCCGCAGTAGAGCCCCAAAGGAATAGGTAGCCCCATACATATAATGGCGGTTAGACAAGACGAAATACAAACGCAGGCAGAAAATAGAGTGAGCAAACGCTAGGGCCAAACATTGCCTAGATAGGACAGGACAGAATACTATCTGCAACCCAGCAAAACCCTAGAAAAACTTCCAACACTTCTGATTTCAAAAATGCTGAGATCACACAATCTCGCTACCTGCTAAGTCAGATCTCTGGTGTGAACAAGTGGCTAACCCGCAGCCATTCAAATAGCAGGGACAGAGCAATTGAACAAATAAACAGTCGCTACTGAAAAACAGAGAGTAGCACAGGCCCCTAGAGGGGAACTCGGCTAACCTCCCACAAAAGTGCAGACAAAAAAAATGGAAATAGCAAACACGATAGAAACAAGCATCAAATAACTTATCTGAAAGTAGCAGAAGAAGGCAAGACACCAGCTGTTAGGGATAGAGTTCCCACTGCTGCACAAGGGAATCTCGAGCCAGTCCCACTGCGATCCCCCATCCATCTCCAGTCGCAGTGGAGCCTGCTCAGCAGAGACGTCGGTTCCAGCATCTCACCCAGTTTAACACTGTACAGAGGCTTGTTGTGGTCTTTCCTGGTTTCTCTATTATAACCAGTGCTGGAGCAGGCAGTTCGGGAACTAAGTCCCTGCTTTCTCCATCTGACCATGCCCAGGGCAAAATCTCCCATTGGAGATCAGGGGTCACATGCTCGGTTACAGCAGCGACTCCCATTGGTCCGCCAGGAAGGTCCTGAAACTACATGTGTTCTGGAATGGTTTCGCATTGGTCCTTTTCTGGTAGGTCCTGCAGTTGCTACTATAAAAGGGTGGCATGGCCGGGCCGCCATGCGCTATTATCAAATCCGTTACGTGCTTGCGCCAGTGTGGTCATGTATGCATGTGGTTAGGTCTGGCTGAAATAAGCCCCTAGAATATCGGCACCTCCGGTGAGGAGATTGTATGCACATGTTCAGGGCTCGGCTGACAAAGCCATTAGAATACCGGCTACTCCGGTGAGGAGATTATTGCTTGTGTTCTGACTGCATTACCATAGACTGCAATCCGCTTAGCAGTCATCTGTGTTCCCTGTGAGTCTATCAGGACACAGTCTTTTTCTCAGAGGCTCTGTGACGCAACAGGGTTCGCTTTATAAAGCTGGTCAGCGCCCTATCGTTTTACTTTGCGGCTCACTGAAGCTAAGTGAGTTCGCACTTATCGCCATATAGCGCTGTGACATTCCCACTAGCGGCTCTGGGGATTAACAGAGTTCGCACTAACTGCCACAACGTGCTACGGCGTTTATTTTAGCAACTCAGCGGGATAACAGAGTTCGCTACTTACGCCATCTTACTAGCAGCGGGCTCTGCCTGCACGGTGGACCCCGGGCTGCGAACGCACCTCTCTACATTATCTATTAGGTGCGTTCCGCAGACCCTAACATAATACTAGCGCCAGGGTCTGGCTAGTAAAATGGCGGACGACCAGCGTCTACGGCAGTTTATCCAGCAGCTGGAGGGTAGGTTGGCGGCTCTTGAGTGCACAACCTCAGCTGTGGATGTTACCGCAGTCGCTGTTCAGGCTGCTAACGCAGCGGCAGCCAGTTTGTCCTCTGCCACCTCTGCTCCGACCTTATCCCATCTCCCGCTTCCAGACTAGTTTTCTGGTGAGAGTAAACATTGTCGGGGATTCGTAAGCCAGTGCTCTATCCAGCTCGAGCTTCTGGCTGCACGCTTTCCCACGCAGCGGGCACAAGAGGGTTTCATAGTTTCACTTCTGTCGGGCAGAGCGTTGGAATGGGCAACGCTGCTGTGGGAGCGCGATGATCGTGTGGTGCGGAGTGCTCCTCGGTTTCTGGAGGCTCTTAGAAAGGTCTTTTTAGGCCCTCAGGTCACCCACGACACGGCGCTCCAACTGCTGGCAATGTCACAGGGTTCGTCCATGGTCAGTCAGTTTTCGGTCCCGTTCCGGACACTTGCCTCCAATTTAGAGGGGCCGGATAAAGTCCTCATTACGGTATACTGGAGAGGTCTGGCTGATCATGTAAAGGACGCTTTGGCCACCAGGGAGATTCCTGCCTCACTGGAGAAGCTTATCTCCATCTCTACCGGCATCGACCTCCGTTTTCACGAGCGGAGGTTGGAGCGGGCCCAGTGCAGGCAGAGGTTTCGACTGGCTCCCACCTTTGCCAAACCTCTAGATTTCCCCGTTCAGGCATCCGACACCCAGGAGACCAAGGAGGCTACTCGAGTGGGACCTAAGTCTCAGGCCGCTCGAGCTTCCGTGGTCTGTAGTGTGTGCCAGCAGCAGGGGCATTATGCCAACCAATGTCCACAGCGGTTGCGCAAACGGCCGTGTCCAGTAAGCATGAGAGCAGGGTCACTGGACGCAACGGCTTCTGTTCCGAAAGTGCTTCTTAAAGGGACAATTACCATAGGTCAATCCACTATTCCAGTCAAGCTCTGTGTGGATTCTGGGCAGAGGGAAATTTTGTGTCTTCCACCTTTGCTTCTTGCCACAACATACGTCTGGTGAAGTGGTAAATAGATCAATTCTGTCCTCACCAATCACCCATCAGACTGTCCCTCTTCCCCTGTCTGTGTCGCCATCCCATCAGGAGAATGTATTTCTTTTTGTCCTTCCTGAAGGAATGGACGAGGTTCTGTTGGGATTACCCTAGCTCCGCCACCACTCTCCCCATATTGAGTGGTCTTCTGGGAGAATTATGGGTTGGGGTGAATCATGTAAAGGCAGATGCATTGGGGACAGCGTTCAGGTCACCACCACAGAGATGCCTTTAGACCTCACTCCGATTCCCAAGGTTTACTGGTCTTACGCAGACGTATTCTCCAAGAGAGCTGCAGAGACTCTTCCGCCTCATTTCCCCTACGACTGTCCTATCGATCTCTTGCCTGGAGCTGAACCTCCTAGGGGAAGAGTTTATCCCCTCTCTCTCCCTGAAACGGAGGCTATGTCCCAATATATTCAGGAGAACTTGGCAAGAGGATTCATTAGGAAGTCGGTGTCACCAGCGGGAGCGGGGTTCTTCTTCGTGCAGAAGAGGAACAGAGAGTTACATCCGTGTATAGACTATAGGGGTCTTAATGCTATCACCATGAAAAATAAATACCTGTTGCCGCTGATCTCTGAACTCTTTGATAGGCTTCGGGAGCAAGGGTATTTACCAAGTTAGATCTGCGGGGTGCGTATAACCTGATTCGCATCCGTGAGGGGGACAAATGGAAGACGGCATTCAATACCAGGGACGGGCATTACGAATACTTGGTGATACCCTTCGGACTTTGTAATGCTCCAGCCGTCTTCCAAGACTTTGTAAATGACATCTTTCGGGATATGCTTGCCACCTCTGTGGTAGTCTATCTGGACAACATTCTCATCTTTTCTCCAGATATAGATTCCCATCACAGAGATGTCTGCAAGGTTTTCGACCTCTTGCGGGCAAATTCCCTATATGCAAAATTGGAGAAGTGCGTGTTTGAGCAGGAGTCTTTACCTTTCCTGGGCTATATGATCTCCGCCGAGGGATTGGCTATGGATCCTGCCAAACTACAGGCGGTAATGGATTGGCAAGAACCCCACTCTCTTAAAGCGGTGCATCATTTTATGGGTTCATTAACTACTATCGCCAATTCATTCCCCACTTCTCCACTCTGGTAGCTCCCTTGGTAGCCCTCACCAAGAAGGGAGCCAATCCCAAGTTATGGTCAGAGGAGGTCTCCAAGGCCTTTACTTCAGTTAAATCTCATTTTGCTAGCACTCCCATCTTACATCGCCCCGATGTTGATAGGCCTTTTGTATTGGAGGTGGATGCCTCGTCCATTGGTGCTGAAGCAGTCCTCTTCCAAATGGATGCTCAAGGTCTGATGCATCCTTGCTTCTTCTTTTCCAAGACCTTCACACCAGCGGAGAGGAATTATTCCATTGGGGACAGGGAGTTACTAGCAATGAAGTTGGCCTTTTCCGAGTGGAGACATCTCCTGGAGGGGCTCGTTTTCCCTTTCAAGTTTTTACTGACCACAAAAACTTGGTTTATTTACAGACTGCCCAGCGGCTAATTTCTCGCCAGGCCAGATGGTCCTTGTTTTTCTCCCGTTTCCATTTCACCCTCCATTTCCTCTCCGGTGAGAAGAACATTCGTGCCGACGCTTAGTCTCGCTCCGTGGTGTCCTCTGAAGAGGTGGAGGAGGAGCCTCGGCTGATTGTCCCCACAGAGAGCCTAAGAACGGTGGCCCCGGTTTCGCTTGAGTCTGTGCCTCCGGGCAAGACTTTTGTGCCCACCAATTTGCGATCGGAAGTACTCACTTGGGCATATTCGTCCAGGGTGGGTGGACATTTTGGGCAAAGAGGACATCGGAGTTGCTGGCGAGGACATACTGGTGGCCACATATGGTCCGTGATGTCAGGGAATACGTTCAGGCGTGCGTCTCCTGCACCAAGAATAAGTCCCCTTGACAACGGCCAGCTGGGCTACTTTTCCCTTTACCGGTGGCAGACAAGCCTTGGAGATGGTAGGGATGGATTTTGTGGTGGGCTTACCCAAGTCTCGGGCTGCACCATCATCTGGGTGATCACTGATCACTTCTCCAAAATGGTACACTTGGTGCCGTTACCACGGTTACCGTCTGCACGGGCATTGGCAGCATTATTCATTAGGCATATTTTCCGCCTACACGGTATGCCAGACAAAATTGTCAGCGATCGAGGTCCCCAGTTTGCGTCTCGGTTCTGGAGAGAGCTGTGTCGTTTACTCAACATTGAGTTGAATCTCTCCTCTGCATACCATCCGGAGACAAATGGGTTGGTAGAGAGGGCCAACCAGACCTTGGTCACATACTTGTGACATTTTGTTTCTGCCAGGCATCCTTGCTACCGTGGCTGAGTTCGCTCTAAAAAATGCTGTGGCTGACTTCACCGGACAGACCCCATTCCTCCTGAACTACGGTCAGCATCCGCGGGTACCAGTGCCCATGCCCGTGTCTTCCACCGATTCCAGGGTGGCAGACTGGGCTGTGGAGGCACGGGACATTTGGGACCGCACCCAGGATGCCATTCAGGCCTCCAAAGAGAGGATGAGGTCTTCGGCCGATGTCCATCGGCGTCCCGCTCCTACATTTGCTCCGGGTGACCTAGTGTGGCTCTCTGCCCGAAACATCAGGCTACGTGTAGAGTCCACCAAGTTGGCACCTCGCTTTTTGGGTCCCTTTAAAGTTCTGGAGCAGGTGAACCCGGTGGTTTACCGCCTAGCCCTTCCGCCTCGCCTTGGTATCACCAACACCTTTCACGTGTCCCTCCTGAAACCCGTGGCCATTTCGCAGTTTTCTGAGTCATCTGCCGGGACGTTGGGTTCATCTACTGACGATCATGAGGTGAACGCCATTGTTGGGTGCAAGGTGGTACGGGGCAAAAATTTTATTTGGTGGATTGGAGGGGTTTATTGCCTGACGATAGGTCCTGGGAACCTACCGAGCATATTCACGCTCTGCAGCTCATCGCTGCCTTTGAACGTAGCGAGGCCCAAAGAAGGGGGGCCCTAGGAGGGGGGGTAATGTTAGGGATCGAGTTCCCACTGCTGCACAAAGGGAATCTCGAGCCAGTCCCGCTGCAGTCCCCCATCCATCTCCAGCCGCAGTGGAGCCTGCTCAGCAGAGACGTCGGTCCCAGCGTCTCGCCCAGTTTAACACTGTGCAGAGGCTTGTTGCGGCCTTTCCTGGTTTCTCTATTATAACCAGTGCTGGAGCAGGCAGTTCGGGAACTAAGTCCCTGCTTTCTCCATCTGACCATGCCCAGGGCAAGATCTCCCATTGGAGATCAGGGTCACATGCTCGGTTACAGCAGCGACTCCCATTGGTCCGCCAGGAAGGTCCTGAAACTACATGTGTTCTGGAATGGTTTCGCATTGGTCCTTTTCTGGTAGGTCCTGCAGTTGCTACTATAAAAGGGTGGCATGGCCAGGCCGCCATGCGCTAGTATCAAATCTGTTACGTGCTTGCGCCAGTGTGGTCATGTATGCATGTGGTTAGGTCTGGCTGAAATAAGCCCCTAGAATACCGGCACCTCCGGTGAGGAGATTGTATGCACATGTTCAGGGCTCGGCTGACAACGCCATTAGAATACCGGCTACTCCGGTGAGGAGATTATTACTTGTGTTCTGACTGCATGACCACAGACTGCAATCCGCTTATCAGTCATCTGTGTTCCCTGTGAGTCTAACAGGACACAGTCTTTTTCTCAGCGGCTCTGTGACGCAACAGGGTTCGCTTTATAATGCTGGTCAGCGCCCTAGCGTTTTACTTTGCGGCTCACTGAAGCTAAGTGAGTTCGCACTTATCGCCATATAGCGCTGTGACATTCCCGCTAGCGGCTCTGGGGATTAACAGAGTTCGCACTAACTGCCACAACGCGATACGGCGTTTATTTTAGCGACTCTGCGGGATAACAGAGTTCGCTACTTACGCCATCTTACTAGCAGCGGGCACCTCTCTACATTATCGATTAGGTGCGTTCCGCAGACCCTAACACCAGCTGACTTCCAAATGAACCAGGAAACAGCAATTGATCACCGGCGAGGATCATGGGAAGGTAGCTCACTTATATCAGCCCAGTCCGTCTCTCCTGATTGTTCGCAGGTGATGGACTTCTACTATTCAGCACTGGTTGAATACCCTCAGCAACCACCAGGGGGAGCCCCAACTCAGAAGTCCTTTCCAAAATGTTCACAACACATCACCTTTGGTATCATCATCTTTTCTAGCAGAATTTGGAATTTTGCTATTTTCCCTACTCTCCAACCTATCGCTGTCTTCTGGTACCTTCCCTTCTGCCTTCAAACATGCCACCATCACACCCATTCTCAAAAAAACAAACCTTGACCCACTGCTATGCCCAGCTATTGCCCTATATCATTGCTCCCGTTTGCTTCCAAACTCCTTGAGCAGCATATCCATGCTCAACTTTCCTCCCACCTCTCATCTTACTCTCTCCTTGACAATCTCCAATCTGGCTTCTGCACCCACCACTCCACTGAAACTGCCCTGACCAAAATTACTAATGACTTACAGAAAAAGCTAACAGACAGTTCTCCATCCTCCTCTTCCTCGACCTGTCCTCTGCCTTCGACACAGTCAACCACTGCCTAGTGCTTCAGATTCTTTCTTCTCTTGGCATCAAAGCCCTGTCCTGGATCACCTCTTACCTTTCCGAACGCACATTTAGCGTCTCTCACTCCCACACTTCCTCCTCATCCCACCCTCTCTCTTTTGGAGTCTCTCAAGGCTCTGTCCTGGGGCCCCTACTTTTTTCCATCTATACCCTTGGCCTAGGACAACTCATAAAGTTTGATGGCTTCCAGTACCACCTGTATGCGGATGACACTCAGAGCTACCTCTCTGGCCCAGATGTCACCTCTCTGCTGTCCAGAATCCCGGAGTGTCTATCAGCAATATCCTCCTTCTTCACCTCTTGCTTCCTAAAACTCCATGTAGACAAAGCCCCAAACTCATTATCTTTCCTCCATCTCACGTATCTTCCCTACCCGATCTATCTATTATGGTAAAAGTCATCACTCTCTCTCCTGCACCTGAAATCCACTGCCTCGTAGTAACTCTCGACTCTGCCCTGTCCTTCAAACCACAGGTCCAAACTCTTGCCACCTCTTGTTGCCTCCAACTCAAAAGTATTTCCAGCATCCATCCCTTCCTCAGCCCTCAATCTACTAAAACTCTTGTGCATGCCCTCATCATCTCCCGCCTTTATTACTGCAACACCTTCCTCTGTGGCCTCCCTGTCAACTCTCTTGCACCACTCCAGTCTGTCCTCAACTCTGCTACCCGACAAATCCACCTCTCTCCTCGCTACTTCCCTTTTTCTCCCCTCTGCAAATCCCTCCACTGCCTCCCGATTCCCCAACAAATCCAGTTCAAACAGTGAACACTGACATAAAAAGCCATCCACAACCTGTCCCCTCCCTATATCTCTGAACTAATCTCCCAATATCTTCCCTTACGTAATCTTCGATCCTCCCAAGAACTCCTACTCTCCTCCACACTTATTCGTTCCTCACACAACCGCCTCCAAGATTCTCCCTAATATCCCCCATACTCTGGAATTCCACTCCTCAACATGTCCGATTATCCACCACCCTCAGATCCTTCAGACGGAACCTGAAAACCCATCTCTTCAAGAAAGCCTACAGCCTGCAATAACCATTCTGTCACCTTGACAGCACCTGAGCTGCAGCCTCAACACCACCAGTGCTGCCTCGCCACCACCCGAGCTGCCGCCTCGACACCTCCTGAGTTGCCGCCTCACCACCACCAGAGCTGCTGCACCCCCAACCTTCTGTCTCTTCTCCATTATCCCACAGAATGTAAGTCCGCAAGGACAGGGTCCTCTCCCCTCTGTACCAGTCTGTCATTGTAAATTTGTTTACTGTAAATGATATCTATAACTTTGTAAGTAACCCCTTCTCATGTACAGCACCATGGAATTAATGGCACTATATAAATAATAATAATAATTGTCCCATTATTCAAGGACTCTACATTATGGACTTTTCTCATGTTTTTGCCGCTACGTGGTTTGGGACTTTTGCATTATATTAATATGACTATTTTTGCACATATTTTCTATGTCCCTTTTTTGCATATTCCCTTCCAAGGATTTTATCCTCCACTTTGTCTACATTTAACAGGGACCTAGTCTTTCACTTTTACCACTGCATATACCATTATTTATCACTAACCTATTGGGTTTATGACCCTCTATTTAGCTGTCACCAGTACCTACACTTTTCAGAACTTCACCACCTTGTCAAAGTCAATATTGCTACTCTGTCTTTTTCCAGCTGTCTGCGCTTACTCCTGTTGGCGGGCCTCGTTTGCCACGGTCACACGTCCCAGCTTGCGTCATTCTCCCCATCCACTTCCTGACATTCAGTAGTGGGCAGTGACAGATGATGCAGGATGCTGTGCCCGACGCCATCCATGGCAGCCACAGGCACAGAACAGATCAGTTGTCCAGCCACACCTTCGACAGTCCTCAGCGTTGTGCGCTTGCTCCAGCTGGCTGGCCTCAGTTGCCACGGCTACTTGTCCCTCCAGCGCCTCCCCTCCCACCATCTGAGGTGTCAGAGGTGGGCAGCGACAGATGATGTGGGACGCCAAACCCGCAGGTTCTGGTGCCCCGGTATGGCTGCTGCAAGCCCCGATAATCAGCTGACAGCACACCTATCTATTTAAGGATTGTTTTCTCCCCTCTTCTTTCAAATATCCCTGGAACAAGCCATAAAGCGAAACATACTTTGGGGTCCTTTGTCCTGTGCACCAATCACACAAAGGTAGTATTTGCAATGTTTTTGACTGTGTCTTTGATTGCATCTTTGATTCTTACTGGTACAGTTAGGTCCATAAATATTTGGACAGAGACAACATTTATCTAATTTTGGTTCTAGACATTACCACAATGAATTTGAAACAAAAAAAATCAGATGCAGTTGAAGTTCAGACTTTCAGCTTTCATTTGAGGTATCCACATTAAAATTGGATGAAGGGTTTAGGAGTTTCAGCTCCTTAACATGTGCCACCCTGTTTTTAAAGGGACCAAAAGTAATTGGACAATTGACTCCAAGGCTATTTCATGGACAGGTGTGGGCAATCCCTTCATTATATCATTCTCAATTAAGCAGATAAAAGGGCTGGTGTTGATTTGAGGTGTGGTGTTTGCATTTGGAAGGTTTAGCTGTGAAGGAAACATGCGGTCAAAGGAGCTCTCCATGCAGGTGAAACAAGCTATCCTTAAGCTGCAAAAAACAGAAAAAACCCATCCGAGAAATTGCTACAACTTTAGGAGTGGCAAAATCTACAGTTTGGTACATTCTGAGAAAGAAAGAAAGCACTGGTGAACTCATCAATGCAAAAAGACCTGGGCGCCCACGGAAGACAACAGTGGTGGATGATCGCAGAATACTCTACATGGTGAAGAGAAACCCCTTCACAACAGCCAACCAAGTGAACAACACTCTCCAGGAGGTAGGCGTATCAATATCCAAATCGACCATAAAGAGAAGACTACATGAAATTAAATACAGAGGGTTCACTGCACGGTGCAAGCCACTCATAAGAATCAAGAAAAAAAGGCTAGGCTGGACTTTGCTAAAAAACATCTAAAAAAGCCAGCACAGTTCTGGAAGAACATTCTTTGGACAGATGAAACCAAAATCAACCTCTACTAGAATGATGGAAAGAGAAAAGTATGGCGAAGGCGTGGTACAGCTCATGATCCAAAGCATACCACATCATCTGTAAAACATGGCGGAAGCAGTGTGATGGCTTGGGCATGCATGGCTGCCAGTGGCACTGGGTCACTAGTGTTTATTGATGATGTGACACAGGACAGAAACAGCCGAATGAATTCTGAGGTATTCAGAGCCATACTGTGTGCTCAGATCCAGCCAAATGCAGCCAAACTGATTGGTCGTCGTTTCATACTACAGATGGACAATGACCCAAAACATAAAGCCAAAGCAACCCAGGAGTTTATTAAAGCAAAGAAGTGGAATATTCTTGAATGGCCAAGTCAGTCACCTGATCTCAACCCAATTGAACATGCATTTCACTTGTTAAAGACTAAACTTCAGACAGAAAGGCCCACAAACAAACAACAACTGAAAACCACCGCGGTGAAGGCCTGGCAGAGCATCAAAAAGAAGGAAACACAGTGTCTGGTGATGTCCATGAGTTCAAGACTTCAGGCAGTCATTGCTAACAAAGGGTTTTCAACCAAGTACTAGAAATGAACATTTTATTTACAATTATTTAATCTGTCCAATTACTTTTGGTCCCTTTAAAAACAGGGTGGCACATGTTAAGGAGCTGAAACTCCTAAACCCTTCATCCAATTTTAATGTGGATACCCTCAAATGAAAGCTGAAAGTCTGAACTTCAACTGCATCTGATTTGTTTTGTTTCAAATTCATTGTGGTAATGTCTAGAACCAAAATTAGATAAATGTTGTCTCTGTCCAAATATTTATGGACCTAACTGTATATTCATATGAAGTAGCAACCTTATGGATACACACCCTTTTGGCTCATGTTTTCAAAAGAGGCATAGACTTTTATCCTATACTAGTAGTCTTATTTTAATGCCTTGCTTTTTCAAATGCACTAGCCCTTTATTTTATATTTATTTATGTATTGGATATTTGCAAATCTTATGATTTACATTTTTTGGTTGCTCCACCATGTTGAACTGCACTAGCACTTTTATGGTTTCTAACAGTTATTCAGTTCTCCTACAAATCGAGTTCATATTTAGTTACCATAATTCTGATTGACCACTAGGAGTCTTTAATATATGTGGTGATTGTCAGTGCACAGGCCTCTTTACACTTTCTTTACCCTTTTTTATTATTATTATGTTTTTATATATTCTTTCAATAAAGATTGTTTCCATTTTATTATTTGAGCTTTAATGCTTCCTCTCATATATATTTTGGAAGTGGATTTCTTTTGAGTAGAATGTAGAGGAGATGTAGGTGGAGGTAGGTAACCAACTGATGGATGGTTCAACTATGGAGGCTTCACCACCTGGCTTGGCTCCAGTTGTGCATTGCTTCAGATCAAAACATTCACTTAGTAGGCCATGAACAACATATACTGTCCCTCCCCATACTTGTGGATACGTTTCTATGGCACAGTGCATTTTGCAGCATCAGGACAAGTCTAGATAGTTTCCAGATCTTGTCCACCACACAGGTATCACAGGTATCACACATCGCTCTCTTGTGCCCTATAACTGACCATAAGCGGTGGGAAAATGGCCCCTTATTACCCTGGGCTACCGTTAAATGTTATTGCCATCACTAAACTTGCAGGCACACACTCACACCAGCCTCCACTCACACACAAACTTCCATTTAACTCCTGCTTTCCCTGGATTGCTAGTGTGTGGCTCTATTCAAACTTCTCTTATTAGTTCTGATTTTCTGATCATTGTTCCTAGACTTTTGATTTGCCTTTAGACTCGTTTGTATTACCCCTTTTGAACTTGATGCATTCTGATCTTAGTTACCTGCCCCTGGACTTTGCCTCTGACTATCCGTTTGTCTTATCTCTTGGTGCACAATACTGGCTTTTGACCTCAATCTCCTTGAGTTCCCCATCTCATAACTTGCCTGTGAGAAGTAACTTAGTGTGACATTACAATTGACGACATACAATTTTTTTCGCCAGTATGGATCGTATTCACAATCTTTCTCATCAGGTGGCAAATCTGACTCAATCGATTCAGGATCTGGCTAAAGACCAACAGAACCTTGAATCATTGTAGTTCCAGTTGCAAGGCAAGGTGTCTAGCTTAATGAAAGCCTCCTTTAGCTCTTTGCTGCCCACCTTCAAACGTGCAACTGACCTCTTCTGACCCTGCTGCGGCTGTGGCCTTTCCTGATAAATTTTCAAGAGAGAAGAATCATATTAGGGTGTTCAAGGAGAGCTGTAGGTTAATTTTTAACCTGTGACCTCGATCTTCAGGAGAAGAACCCCAGAGGGTAGGAATTATTTTGTCCATCATGCAATGGGCTCCTCAGGCCTGTGCATTTTCACTGTCCCAAGACCTAGAACAAGTTTCTGTTGATGCCTTCATTGATGCCTTAGGGCTAATTTATGACGAACCTGACAGAATTCAGGTCGCTGAGGCTAAGATTATGAACAGTGATGAGCGAGCACTAAAATGCTTGGGTACTCGTTGTTCGGGTCGAGCATATTGGAATGCTCGGATACTCGACCCAAGCAACGAGCCCAATGTAAGTCTATGGGAAAACCGAGCATATTTACCGCGATCCCCCCCGGGGTCCTTTTAAGGTCAAAAACCATCTGTAAATGATGGAAATACAGCTGAAATGACATGGGAACATCATGGGGAATGCCCCAGCAAGCATTTCTAACTCCCAAGTCACAGCTGTGAGCAATGTTGTCAGAGTCTTACGCCATTTTTACAAGCAAATCAAAAAACATAAAAAAACGAAACCAAAATGGATTTTCCTGGGAAATATGTCAAGGAACAACCTTTCCAGGCTAATGACTTTTATATAAGGCAAAATAATTAACCCAAAGTAAAAAAGTTCCTCCACCAATTTGTCTATGTTCACACATAGCGTTTTTGATGCGTTTTTCAACGTTATCATTGATTTCAACCAATACAAATGCATTTACTGTGAAATGTCATTGTAGCATTTAACAACCTTAGCTGGCCATGTGGTGTGTGACACATCATCAGACACATCTAGTTTCATTTATGAAGGAGGGACTCTTATAGTCACAAAGCCAATTTTTATAGGGCATCATGCAACATTAATCTTCTTAAAGGGCTAATATTAAACAGTGGGTCTCCTATAATGTTATTGTCTAGGCACTAAGTGGCTGGGCTGGGCCAAAAATAGGACGCACCCCAATACCCCTGTGATGAGACGTACAGGAGGGCCTCATGAAAAAGTGTTCCAATTATAAGAAAATAGGTCTCCCATAGTGTTAGCCTATGCATTAAATGCAAGGCCTGCCCTGCAGCTAAGTAACATGCACCACAATAAGCCTTTGAACCCAGGTACTGCATGGCCACAGGAAAACCAGGTTCACATTACTCTTTTGCCACTGCAATACTGATAGCTTCTTTATTGACTGCAAGGCCCGCCCTGCATCAAATTTAAACGCATCCCAAAAAGGCTTAGAAGCAACATAGTGGATGTACACAGGATAACCACGTTCACATTGCTCTTTTGCCACTGCCATACTGTTAGCTTATGCATTGAATACAAGGCCCACCCTGCATCAAATTTAAACGTTCCTCAAAAAAGGCTTAGAAGCGACCTAGTGGATGTACAGTCTTTGAGGACAGGGTCCTTTCCCCTTTGTACCAGTCTGTCATTGTAAATTTCTTTACTTAAAATGATATCTAGAACTTTGTATGTAAGCCCTTCTCATGTACAGTCTTATGAAATTAATGGCGCTATATAAATAAATAATAATAATAATACACAAATTAATAATAATAACACACAGGAAAACCACGTTCACATTACTCTTTTGCCACTGCCATACTGTTAGCTTATGTATTGAATGCAAGGCCCTGCCTGCATCAAATATAAACGCACCCCAAAAAGGCTTAGAAGCGACCTAGTGGATGTACACAGGAAAACCACATTCACATTACTCTTTTGCCATTGCCATATTGTTAGCTTCTTCATTGAATGCAAGGCAAGCCCTGCATCAAATTCAAGCGCACTGCAAAAAGGCTTAGAAGCGACCTAGTGGATGTACACAGGGAAACCACGTTCACATTACTCTTTTGCCACTGCCATATTGTTAGCTTCTTCATTGAATGCAAGGCCCGCCGTGCATCAAATTCAAACGCACCTCAAAAAGGCTTAGAAGCGACCTAGTGGATGTACACAGGAAAACCACGTTCACATTACTCTTTAGCCACTGCCATACTGTTAGTTTATGCATTGAATACAAGGCCTTGCCTGCATCAAATTCAAACGCACCCCAAAAAGGCTTAAAAGCGTCCTAATGTATGTGCTCAGGAAAACCAAATTCACATTACTCTTTTGCCACTGCCATACTGTTAGCTTCTTCATTGAATACAAGGCCCTGCCTGCATCAAATTGAAACACACACAAAAAAGGCTTAGAGGCGACATAGTGTATGTACTCAGGAAAACCAAGTTCACATTACTCTTTTGCCACTGCCATACTGTTAGTTTATGCATTGAATACCAGGTCCTGCCTGCATCAAATTAAAATGCAATCCAAAAAGGCTTAGAAGCGACCTAGTGTATGTACTCAGGAAAACCAAGTTCACATTACTCTTTTGCCCCTGCCATACTGTTAGCTTATGCATTGAATACAAGGCCCTGCCTGCATCAAATTAAAATGCACCCCAAAAAGGCTTAGAAGCGTCCTAGTGTATGTACTCAGGAAAACCAAGTTCACATTACTCTTTTGCCACTGCCATACTGTTAGTTTATGCATTGAATACCAGGTCCTGCCTGCATCAAATTAAAATGCAATCCAAAAAGGCTTAGAACTGACCTAGTGGAAGTACACAGGAAAACCAAGTTCACATTACTCTTTTGCCCCTGCCATACTGTTAGCTTATGCATTGAATACAAGGCCCTGCCTGCATCAAATTGAAACGCACCCTGAAAAGGCTTTGAAGTGACCTAGTGAATATACACAGGAAAACCAAGTTCACATTACTCTTTTGCTACTGCCATACTGTTAGCTTCTTCATTGAATACAAGGCCCGTCCTGCATCAAATTCAAATGCACCCCAAAAAAGCTTTGAAGCGACCTAGTGGATGTACACAGGAAAACCAAGTTCACATTACTCATTTTGTTCTGCCATACTCTTATACTATGCACTGACTAAAGGCCTGCCCTGCAGCAAATTCAAACAGTCCCCAATAAACCTTTGAACCCACATACTTGATGTACACCTGAAAGCATTCATCCTATTAATTTGTTACTCCCATATTGTTTGGCTATGCAGTGAATAGTTGAAACTGAAGACCTGGAGGTGGACTATTGCAGTGTTGATGCTAAAAACCCAGCGGTGGACAATTCCAGTGTTGACACTGAAGACCCAGCGGTGGATCCTGCAGTTTAAAATTTTATTGTTGATGCTGAAGAACCAACAGTGGACAATTGCAGTGTTGACGCTATTTGTCCCGGTGTGCCTTCCTGGCATAACACTGGCACGTGTCCCATAACATTACCTGTGATCTCCACAATGCTGTTACTGGGAAAGTGCACCTAACCACAGACACGTGGACAAGTGCTTGTGATCAGGGAAGTTACATCTCGCTGAGGAAACACTAGGTTAACATAGTGGAAGCCGGGACCCAGTACGACCGTGGGATCGTGCACGTCCTCCAAACCAGAGTATTTTGGGTCCTATGTCAATCTGGATTGCCCCCCACAGTCAACACCTCCTGCACATTCTCCTCCGACTCCCCTTCAGCCTCCATATCTGAAAGTAGCACATTGCTCACAAGCAGAAAGCACTGCAGCACTGCCTCATCCAAGCGGCAACAGGCTGTGCTGAAGCTAATATGCTTAGGTGACAAACCGCACAATGCTGAAAATTTGTGGACAGCTCTGAAAGAGCAGTCAGATCTGTGGCTGACACCGCTGAACCTATAGCCAGGCATGTTCGTGTGTGATAATGGCCGGAACCTGGTGGCTGCTCTGAGGCGAGGCGAACTCACACACATGCCAAGCCTGGCCTATGTGCTTAACCTCATTGTTTAAAGATTTATGAAAAGAGACATGGATCTGCTTGATCTGTTAGGGAAAGTACCATGCCTTGGGCATCCATTTTAGAAAGTCAGCTATAGCTTCATTTGCCCTTGCCGTGCTTCTTGGTCACCGACTGGTGTGTGATGTCCCCACGTGTTGGAACACTACACTGCAGATGTTTAAAAAGATTTGTGAGCAGAAGAGGGTGTTATGTTTTGGTAGCTGAGGAGAATAAGCAAAAATGGCAATACACCAGAGAGGCTGGAACCTATTGGATTGCAGTAACCTGAACTAACCACACAACTAGAGGTAGCCGTAGAGCGTTCCAACGTTGATCCTAGACGCCTCGTCACAGCCTGAGAGATAACTACACCTAAAGGCAGAAAGATGAAAGCTATCTGCCCCGGAGCAGATCCCCAAAGAAAATAGGAAGCCCCCAAACATGTAATCGTGGTTAGACAAGAAGAAGCATGGACACAGACAGAAAATAGAATGAGCAAACGCTGGGGCCCAATCTGTCCAGACAGAAAAGTACAGGAAAGGATACTCACTGCAATCCAAAAAAAACCCCCAAAAATATCAACTCTTCTGATTGCAAAAACACCTGAGATCACACGATCTCCACCACCTAATCAGACCTCCGGTGCAACAAAACCAAGCCGCAGCCACTGAAAAAACAGGAAAAAGCAAATGAACAAACAACAGTGGCTCCAGATAAACTGAGAGGAGCACAAGCCCCCGGAGGGGACCTGGCTGACCTCCACAGAAGTGCAGGGAACAATGCAAAAAGCAAGCACAAAAATAAAAGCATAAAATATCTTATCTGATAGCAGAAGATGCAAGCAAGACTCAGCAAACTTCCAAATGAACCAGGAACCACAATTGAGACAAGAACAATTGATCACCGGCAACCATCATGGGAGGGAACCTCCCCTATATTAGACCAGTCCATGATCCCAGATTGCCATTCCTCGCTGAAAGGTTCAGTACTGTCTGTAACCACCAGAGGAGCCTCTGCTCAGAAACCATCTCTAGCACATTCATAACAGAAGGTAGTTGGTGACTAACATCATCAACAAGGCCTTCGGTAATCAGTTCTGATTTCACACATAAGATCTCAGTAGTAGACATGGATGTCAGACATATGTACCATTCTCCAAAACTTTGAGGAATCCAACAAGATGGTAAGCGGCAATGACGCCATAATTAACGTCTCCATCCTGCTTCTCTGTGTTCTAATAGTAATATTTATATTTATTTATACAACATATATACAGTTTAACAGTTTCAAACACAACAGTCCTAAGTAACAACGATAACAATATATAATAATTAAGCAAAAATAAAACGACCCTGCTCGTGACAGCTTACAATCTACACTAAGTAACAACAATAACAATAATACAATAAACAGAAATAAAACTACTCTGCTCATAACAGCTTACAATCTACACTAAGTAACAACGATAAAAATAATTAAACCAAAAAAAAACGATCCTGCTCGTGACAAATTACAATCTACAATGAGGTGAGATAGATAAAAACTACAGGGTGTATTTACAATGATGTATTTACAATGATAGTACTGAGGTTAGTCGAAAGTTGAGGAGGCCTGAGGACAGGGAGGAGGGGGAGAGCATGGTCAGTCGTCCTCTTGGTGAGGGCATGGAAGTATTGATTGTTACCAGTCTTGCACGCATGGCTGACTTTATGTTACGTAGCCTTGTGTACTCAAAATTTAGGGTGACAGGCAATACTGATTGGTGACACTTCTAGACCTATGTTACAAGGAGAACTTTATATCTCTTATTCCAGAGGCAGACAGGTGTACTAAAATGTCGGAGGACCAGAGTGCCATTCTTGCAGAATTAATAAAAACATTCCCATCTGAAAACGCTGGCAGCAGAGGTCACAGAAACAGTTCGTTGGCAAAGCAAGGAGCACAGGTGAGAGAGACACAAATCGAATCCAGCAGAGGCAGTGGAACACTGGCAATGTTCTGGGAGAGTTTTCTCATACCCTCCCATCGCCCTGGCCCTGAGGCGCGGGTGACTCTCACAAGGTTTGCAAATTTTGGGAAGATGCTGGTGAAGTGTGTGTTAACTGAAATGTGAAAGTAATTGTCATCTTTACTATTTCTACATTGCGTGTGCGTCTAACCACCAAATTGATCTTATTTTTTTTCTTTGGCAAGAAAACAAAAGCTTCATCAATACCACATGCTTTTCCTATTAATTCATCATGCTGGTAAAATAGAGGTGAGATTAGATATCTACATAACATTTGTGGACTGTAGTCAACATGACACTTTGACAAGACCCACTGGGGTCTAGCTACCAATTTGACATAGTTTGTGCACAGCTGAACAGATTTGTGAGAAAATAAAGATTTTTTTTCAATAACATATTGGATAGATTGTCTAGTGGAAACACACATATAGTAGAAGTCACATCTACGAACACCATGCTCTACAATTGACGCCTTATTAAATAGAGCCGAAATGTCAAAATCTCTAGCTTCTGTTATAGAAAGTGCAGGGGCTCCGTTTTTAAGTCCTCGTCCAACAAGTTCAGAATTAGTAGGTGATGGATTGTCAGAATCAGGCCCAGGAACACAAGGCTTCAGTAGTTGCGAGTCCTGTTCCTGTGCTCTTACATGTGCTGTTGCTCTGGCTCTTCCAGTCCTGATTTAATCTAGAAGTTTTCGCCTTCATAATCCAGAGACAGACGACAACACGGCCCAAGCATTAACCCTCTGCTCCTCAGACTTTCTATCTGCACAGTGACAGGCTCTAGGAAGAAGATGATGATGGTGGTAGTAGTTGGGGCATTTAAGACACAGTCCTGAATCAGCCATAACAACTTGAAACAGAAGTATTTTTACAGAGATACCACACTGTTCAATATGTGGCCATTGTTTTTATTTTTTCCCAAAAAATAGTTTATAGAACTAGGGTAACAGACAGCAAATACAGTGGAATGTAGGCCTAAATTGCCCCAATTTGTTGGCCAAAAATAGCTCAGCTGTCTGACAGCGATACCACACTCTTCAATATGTGGGCAGTATTTTTAAAATTTTTACCCCTAAATAGTGTTAGAGTAACACACAGCAAATAAACGTGAATAGAAGCCTCCAAAGCGCACTTTGTAGCCCTCAGATACATGAGGCATGTCACAGAGATATCGGACTGTTCAATATGTTGCCGGTCTTTTTGTATTTTTTACACCAAAAAACTGTTTTGAGCTATGGTAACACACAGCAAAAACCATTGAATGGAAGGCTCAAAATCACACTTTCTAGCCCACAGATAGATGAGGCGTACCACTGAGATGCCAGACTGCTCAATATGAGGCTGGTATTTTTTTATTTTTTGGGCCAAAATACTGTATACTAGACCTAGGTATCCTATAGTAGAGACACTGCCCTCCTATGTCAGGGACACAACGGACGTCCTGAGGAAGATAGATGGACTTACTTTAGAACCAGACATGCTGTTGGTGACGGCGGATGTCGAGTCTCTGTACACCAGCATCAATCATGATGATGGATTGAGGGCTACACAATTCTTCTTGGATATGGGAGACCTTGATTCCCCCCTGCGTGCCCTGGTCATGGAGCTGCTGGAGTTTATTCTTAAACATAATTTTTTTACCTTCAAAGACAGGTTTTATTTGCAGAGGCGGGGGACCGCAATGGGGGCGGCATGTGCGCCTTCGTATGCCAACCTCTTTCTGGGCTACTGGGAGAGGGAGGTGTTTGGCGGTGGTGCACATGCCGCCTCCTCTCATGTCATTGGCTGGTACAGGTATATCGACGATATCCTGTTTATTTGGCAGGGTCCCGAGCCTACCCTTCATGAATTCATCGGGGCACTTAACAATAATAATTTTAACATCAAATTAACATATCAATCATCACGTACTAACATAGAATTTCTTGATAATCGAATCATTGTTTCTGAGAATGGCGCGGTGCTCACGGATGTCTTCCGTAAGGAGACATCTGTTAATGCACTATTACACGCATCCTCTGCACATACATCATCTACCATTCGGGCCATTCCTACTGGCCAATTTTTGAGGATGAAGCGCATTTGTGCGACCGATGAATTTTTTGAGGGGCAGTCTAGGGACCTCTCACAGCGGTTCCGTGACCGTGGGTACAGCAGAAGGACTATCAAAAGAGGGTATCTGAGGGCGAAGAATACATTGCGCAATCTTCTATTGGGAACTAAGTGCCAACCGAGAGACTCTAATCCATCTATCAGATTCATATCCACTTTTAATAACAAATGGTCACAGATGAGGCAAATTTTGTCTAAACACTGGCCAGTACTTCGTTCAGATCCCATTCTGAGGGATATTCTACCTGATCGTCCTCTTCTTACAGCTAGGAGATCACCAAATTTAAAAGACCTTCTGGTCAAAAGCCACTATGTGGCTAACTCTCCTGACCACTTTGGTGCTGGTGTACAGAGACAGGGCTGTTTTCCTTGCGGCTCATGCTTGGCATGTAAAAACATCCGTCGTGCATTTTCTTTTGGAGACATGGACGGAGGTGGGAACTACCGGATCAGACAGTATATTTCCTGCAGTACAAGTTATGTTGTATATTTAGCCACCTGCCCTTGTGGCCTCAACTATGTAGGACTGACCTCACGTGAATTTCGGATAAGGGTGAGGAGCACATCCGTGACATTAATGCTGCTAAGGGAGCACTTGATATTGGAGCCCTGAAAACAATCCCCCACACTTCAGGCTGCATTATAGATGTAACCCTACCGGCCTTAAATTCATTGGTATTGACCGGGTTCGTTCGGGCATCAGGGGCGTTGATCTCAAGCGCACCCTGGCGCAGCTTGAGTGTCGGTGGATCACAACCTTGGACACAATGACCCCTAGGGGACTAAATGAGAAACACTCTTTTGTATGCTTTTTATAGATGGCTGTCAGTCGGCCGTTTCGGGTTCGTTTCCTCTTTCCTTTGTTTTTATTGTGCTGTTTTTAATTATTGGTTGTTATGTTCACAGAAATGATGTAACGTATTCCTTTTCCGTGCATCTGATCGTATTCCATTGCGGTTCCAGTTGCGGATGTTAAGAGATGTTATTAGATGGATGAAGATTTCATGGGACTTATCCTAATATCTGTCATACAATATGACTTATCTGGCGGCGACTTATGGACATTTACATGATTTTCATTTTATTTTATTATATTTTTTGCTTAATATTGTTTTTTGATGTGTACTTTTCAAATTTTGTTTTTGTTTTTATTTATTATTATTTTTGCAACAGTTAGCTAATGACATGTGTTTATATATTTTCTGTTATTATAGTTTATTATTTTTCTTTATTATTTTTCTTTTCTCTTATCAATGTTTAAATTTTGCGTATTTTTTCATTATTTTCTGTTGTCATATCTTTTCCCTTTTTCTACTTTTTTCAGTATATATATTTTTTATTAGTTGCTCACCATTTACTGATTCTGTTTACATCATATCATCTATTCATGTTTTTTCATTAGGCTTATTGTACCCTTTGTGTCCGCCACATTATTTAATTTGCCCCATGTCCCTAATACTAACCAACACTGCTTTACCAGGCATCTGTGTTCTTCCCCGTCTGGCTGCGCATGCGCGCGCGGCATCGGCGGTCCGCTCCGTCTAAGGTCTCCACCAAGATGGCGGCGGGGTCACTGACGTCACAGGAAGTTTTTCCTTGACCCCGCCGTCATCGGAGGGCCGGAAGCGGCGCGGACACCGCCGCTGTGACAGCGCCCGCATGCGCAACGCCTGATTGAGGAATTATCCCCACCTGGTCCTCATGTTTTTTATAGCCTGTCAGCACCCTATCCCACATCGCCCCCCGAGGAAGCTCAATACAGCGAAACGTGCGTTGGGGCACGTACCTGTTACATTGTCCCACATGGGTAAGCTTGGCTGCACTAGATCTCGCATACATTATGGCCTCAGTTAGGAAGCACTCTTCTCCTTGCTGAATGCTTTTCAATCTTTCCTCACCCCTTCCCTTTTTTTGTATGGTGTTTCAGGGCACGGCAGTGCATTAGACATATTACTCTAGATGGCATCTGTAGAGAGGCTGATTGTGCCGTTTTATGGTACTATACCATTATCCCTGGTGCTGCCATGATGTCGTTGCTCTGTACTCATTCATTTTTTGTTATGCCCATGTGTTTACTTTCTCACTTTATTGTGGCATTTTTTCAGTAGTAGCTCTTTTACCTTACTGGGCTACACTTGGGTGAGCAAGCTTAGTTAGTGCACCATTCAATGTTTCACAGGTGTTTCATTTTTGTTCTAGTTACCATTATACTTCATTAGTACTACATGTTTTTGTGAACGTTTTTATATGTGTATTTTCTTCAATAAAATCATTTCTTTTATAGAAATTTTGTCTTAACTTGGTATCGTTTGCTGGGCTAGATGCTCTTATTCTCCTATTTGATCTATACTAGACCTAGGGTAGCAGAAAGAAAAAAAAAAGGGCAAGGTAGGCCTGAAAAGCAACTATTTGTACAGCACAGATACAATTGGCATCTGACGGAGATAACAGACTGTTCAATATGTGTCCTGGAGTTTTTTATTTATTTTTTTTACCCAAAAAGACTGTCTAGAACTAGGGTAAGGCACAGCAAAAAAGAGCAATGTTTCCCTGTTATGCCACAATTTTTGGCACACAGAGAGATAGGAGTCTGACACAGATACCACACTGGTCAATTATGTAGCCTGTATTCTTTTAGTTTATACCCCAAAATATTGTACAGAACTAGGGTAACAGAAAGCAAATACAGTGGAATGTAGGCCTGAATTGCCGCAGTTTGTAGGCCATAAATAGCTCAGCCGTCTGACAGCGATACCACACTGTTCAATATGTGGGCAGTAGAGTTGAGCGAAACAGGTCGGTCAGATTCAAAAATCACCGACTTTTGCCAAAGTCGGGTTTCGCCGAGCGAAACCCGACCATAGCGTGAGGTCGGCCATGTGGTCGTTGACCTGAGCGCCAAAGTCGGTTTTCCCATAATACTTGCAGGCGCCTTTTCTCAGCCAATGAGCAAGGATGCACACTGTGGGCAATGAGATGACATGGGCAGCGGCCACCACCATCTTAGAGAAGGACATTGCAGTGATTAGCTTGCTTTGTGTGGCGTCACAGTGGCTATAAAAGCCCTGACCGCCGACCACCATTTTACTTCTGCCGATCTTAGTGTAGGGAGAGGTTGCTGCTGCTGTTTCTCAGTAGGGAGAGAGTTATGCAGGAAAAAAAGTAATTCTGTGCTTGTGCTCATAGCGATTGTCCTGTACAGTTAGTGTGCAGTGACAGGGGAGGATTTTGTTGTGTGCAGGGGTGCTGGTTTTTAGGCTGCCTGCTAGTGACAGGGGAGGAATTTCTTGTGTGCAGCAGCAGAACTGATTATTAGGCTGCCTGCCAGTGACAGGGGAGGAATTTCTTGAGTGCAGCAGCAGAGCTGATTATTAGGCTGCCTGCTAGCTGTATTGCTGTGTGTACACTGCTGTGCAGACTGCTTTTTACACAGCACCTACACAGCACTAATAATTTGATTCTTTTTTTCTGCACAGTTAGCGAGCATTCATTATTTCCCACACGTTCCTCACACACTACCGTCTAGCGGCTGGTTATCACGGACAAATACATGCTGACTATCTGTGTGTGACTCCGGAAATATATACGGAGATTTCAATTTTCCCCAAAACCGTATACAGCTGGTATCTTCTGATACAGTACTGTTTTTCTGCCTTCTGTATTACGGTCAAATCCATAGTGAGAGAGCGTCTGTGTGTTACTCCGGAAATATATAAGGAGATTTACAATTACCCCTACACTGTATATGCCTGGTATCTTCGGATACATTAGCCTTTTTTGCTTTTTATATTCTGGTCTACTCCATACTGAGCCTGTAAGCATCTGTGGGTTACTCCGGAAATATATATGGAGATTTACAATTACCCCAACACTGTATACAGCTGTACGCTTCTGATACAGTACATTTTTTCTGCTTTTCATATTCTGGTGTAATCCATACTGAGCCTGAGAGCGTCTGTGTCTGACTCCTGATATATATACGGAGATTTACAATATTTTCACTATACTATATACACCTGGTATCTGGTGATACAGTACCCTTTTTCAGCTTTTTACATTCTTGTCTAATCCATGCTGAGCTTGAAAGCGTCTGTGTCTGACTCCTGAAATATATACGGAGATTTAAAATTATCCCTAGACTGTATACAGCTGTACGCTTCTGATACAGTACCATATATCTGCTGGTATTTTGGGTACATTTTCCCAAACATGTAGAAGCATGGTGGAAGAGGCCGCGGACGAGGGCGTGGGGGGCCAGTTGGTACTGATGGTGGTGGTGGTGCATCTGCTGAAAGTGCCAAAAGCACAAGAGCACCTAAGGCAGGAGGTGTTGAGCCGGCATCATCGTCTGGCACCAGAAGGCCTGGAAGGCTCCCTTTTCTGGGAGTAGGTAAACTGCTTTTAAAGCCGGAGCATCAGGAACAGGTTTTGTCTTACATTGCCGAAACAGCCTCCAGCTCTATCGCCTCCTCTTCTGAAGTTTCAAAAATGCAAGGACTGAGTCGCCAGTGCAGGCACCTGGTCAGGAACAATACCTTTCCTTGTGTCCTTCACCCCCACCAAAAGTGAAGGATGCGGCAGGCCACACTTCAGATTACTCCATGGAGCTCTTTTCACATACCATGCCTGGGGTATCAAGTCAAATCCTGAATTCCCCAGTCCAACATGAATCTGACATTGAGTGCACTGATGCACATCCACTGCTAGATGATTCTGCTGGTACATTCACCCAGAGCACTACATTACCCTCGCTGTCCACTGAGCCAGAATCTGACCCTGATGAAACTCAGGTGCCCCTTCCCGCATACTATACCACCTTACACGGTGACACAGAGGAAGGTGCAGATGAAATTGAAGAAGAGGTGATGGATGACCCAGTTGTAGACCCGAATTGGCATACATTGGGTGAAGAAGGTGCCGCTGGCAATAGCTCAGAAGAGGAGAAGGATCCGTAGCAGGCATCGACATCGCAGCAGCGGTTATCTGACAGGCCCGTAGCAGTCCAAAAACGTGTTAAAAAAACAAAGAGTTGCAGGACAGCTTGGCCAGACGGTCAAATTAGCACAGCGTGCAAGCCCTGAAAATGTATACCATAGTAGGAAGAGTGCAGTGTGGCACTTTTTTGACCAAAATCCTAATGATGAGGCAAAGATTATGTAATGTATGTGGTACAGTTCATATAGCGTCTTGTGCTTGGGTGCGATGAAAATACTTGAGACACAGGTTGATAAAGAAAGTCTTGTATTGCTTCATACAAATTGGCAAAAATAAACACACAGGTTGCAAACACAGAAGCAGGAGACACAGCAGGCCAGAGTAATCTAAGCTCAGCAATAACTCTCCACAACAGATTCAGATCTTCTTCTCTGTTACCGCAAGTCCATGCAAACGTGAGGCTCTCAAGAGCAGAGTTCAGAGTCCACAAGTGCTTCAGAGTTCCTCAGTAGGAATGGCTGGAGTACAAGGTCCAAGGCTTCAGGAGTCAGAACACAGGTTCACTGCAGGCTAGATTCTGAAGCACTGATTGCTCAGCTGTGGCTGTTTAAGAAGCAAACGGAGAGAATCAGGGCGGGAACATGCAAGCTGGAAAACTCCATTTTCACTGAGGGCAAGATAGCTGCAGCAAAACAGAAAGCAAAATGGCCGACGAACAAACTGAGTTTCAGAAACAGATACACAGAACCTTACATTACTCCCCCCTTAGGGACAACCTCCGGATGACCTCAGACCAGGCTTGTGTGGGTACCTCTGATGAAACTGACGGAGCAAGCGAGGAGCATTAACGTTATTGACTGGCTCCCATGAGTTGTCCTCCACTGGGTAGCCCTGCCATTTAATCAGATATTGTAACTGATTTCTATACAACCTGGAATCTAAAATCCTTTCCACCACAAATTCCTCCTGACCATCGACTAGCACTGGGTCAGGGCAAGGAGAAGAACGTCCAGGAAACGTATTGGTGTCGCAGCCTTTAGTAGGGATACATGAAAGACAGGGTGGATTCTCATAGTTCTGGGCAATTGAAGACGACAAGCAACGGCACTTATAATTTTACTGATTTTATAGGGTCCAATGTACTTATGTCCCAACTTAGACGATGGAATCCTTAACTTAAGATTTCTGGTTGACAGCCAGACCAGGTCTCCTACCTTAAAAGCTGGTGCAGGTTTACGAAATTTATCTGCTGCCTTCTTGTACTTTTCCTGAGCCGATTCCAGATTCTCCTTTAGAAGATCCATATTCTTCTGTAAAGTCGTGACTCTTTCAGCCAATGCTGGCAAAGGCGTCTCTATGGGAAATCGTGGTAGAATGTTAGGATGATAACCTAGATTAGAGTAAAAAGGAGACTGTTTAGTGGAGGCACTCTGAGAGTTGTTGTAAGAGAACTCAGCCAATGGAAGTAGATCCACCCAATCATCCTGTAGGTGGCAGATAAAGCAGCGGAGATACTGCTCCAGGGTTTGATTGGTTCGTTCGGTTTGTCCATTAGTCTGGGGATGAAAAGCAGAAGAAAGGTTTACTTTAATGTCCAATGCTGCACAGAAATTTTTCCAAAACCTAGAAGTGAATTGCACCCCTCGATCCGAAATAACCTCATCCGGTACTCCATGTAAGCGAAACACATCTTTAATCATCAAATCTGATGTCTGTTTTGCAGTGGGTAAGCCGACACAAGGGATAAAATGAGCTGCCTTTGTTAGACGGTCAACCACCACTAGAATAGTGTTCTTCCCTTGAGAGGTTGGTAATTCCACAATGAAGTCCATAGAAATGGATCCCCACGGGCGGGACGGGGTGGGAAGAGGCTGTAACAGACCAGTTGGTGAAGAGCGAGGTGTTTTGCATCTTGCACAAACCTCACACGAAGTGACATAGTCCAAAACATCCTTCCTACAAGTGGGCCACCAAAAGAAACGAGAAAGAAATTCCTGTGTCTTTAGAATTCCTCTATGCCCGGCTATTTTGGAATCGTGAATGAGTTGCAATACTCTCAATCTGACTGTTTCAGGTATATACAGACGTTGTCCCAGAATCCACACACCATTATTAAAGACAAGACTTACGTCCCTTGGGGGTTGAGCCAAAAAAGAATCCGCATGGTATGCTTCCTTGATGTCTTTAATTAGGTCTTGATGATGAATCACTCCTAGGAATCTAGAGTCAGGAAGAATAGTCTTAGGAGGAGTAATTGGACGTGTCTCTGCTGAGTAAATCCTAGAGAGTGCATCAGCCTTTCCATTGCGCGATCCTGGTCTATAAGAAATAATAAAATTAAATTGGTTTAAGAAAAGATTCCAGCGAGCCTGGCGAGGAGTCAGGCACTTAGCCGACCTGATAAACTCAAGATTACGATGGTCTGTCAGAACGACTATTTGCTGTGCAGCTCCTTGAAGAAGGTGTCTCCATTCTTTGAAGGCGGCAATAATGGCCAACAACTCTCTATTGCCCACATCGTAGTTCTTCTCAGCCGAAGACAACTGCTGGGAAAAGAAGGCACAGGGATGCAAGACATTCTTCTCACCTGTTCTCTGAGAGAGTATAGCTCCCACGGCACAGTCTGAAGCATCCACCTCTATTATGAAGGCAAGCTCTGGGTTGGGATGTACTAGGATAGGTGCAGTGGTAAATTTATCTTTTAGACGGGAAAATGCTTCCTGGGCTTGGGGAGTCCAGGAGAACTTAGACTCTTTCCGGGTAAGTTGGGTGATAGGTGACACTACCTCAGAGAAATTTCTAATGAAACGTCTATAGAAGTTTGCAAACCCGATGAAGCGCTGTACCTCCTTCACATTTCTAGGACTTGGCCAATCATTGATGGCTTGGGTTTTACTTCCATCCATACTAATTCCTTGTGTAGACAGTACATACCCCAGAAATTGAATTTCGGTCTTATGGAATTCACACTTTTCAAGCTTGATGTAAAGATGATTTTGTCTTAGACGTTCCAAGACCATTCTCACATGTCCATGATGTTCCTCTGTGGAGTTAGAAAAAATTAAAATATCATCCAAATAAATTACCACGAATGTATCCAGGAGATCCCTGAAGATGTCATTCACCAAGTGTTGGAAAGTGGCTGGGGCGGTACTCAGACCAAAAGGCATAACTAGATATTCAAAGTGTCCATAGCGTGACCTGAATGCAGTCTTCCATTCATCCCCAGGTCTAATACGGACTAAGTTATAGGCCCCACGAAGATCTAGTTTAGAAAAAATTTTGGCATGTCGCACTCTCTCCAATAACTCAGGGATTAAAGGCAATGGATAACGGTTTCTAATAGTAACCTTATTGAGTTCCCTATAGTCTACGCATGGTCTCAGGGATCCATCTTTCTTCTTTACAAAGAATATGGGTGCCCCTGCAGGAGATGAAGAGGGGCGTATGAAGCCCTTGGCTAGATTTTCGTCTATGTACTCTTTTAAAGCCTTCAGCTCGGGCCCCGCCAGGGGGTAGATCTTACCAAAAGGTATCTCTGCTCCAGGCAATAATTCAATTGGACAATCATATGGACGGTGAGGAGGAAGCTGGTCAGCGTTCTTCTTGTCACATAAATCCACATAGTCCTGGTATACAGCTGGTAGTTCAGGGACTGACATGGTTCCTTTAGGAACAGAGCAAGCTGAAATTTTTGGACTCATCTGTTTCTCTGGAAAGTGTAATTCCTTGGTCTCCCAGTTAATGGTAGGATTCTGAGCCTGCAGCCATGGTAGCCCTAGAATAATGGGAAAGTGAGGAGAAGAGATAAGCATAAAGGACAGTTTCTCTTGATGATCTTTACCCATAAGAACCTTTAAAGGCTCTGTTTCCTGATCCACTGGTCCAGAGGTCAGCAGGGAGCCATCCACAGTTTCCATCTGTACTGGAGTAGCCTTCTTCACTGAACGTATTCCCTGTTTCAGAGCAAAGGAGACATCCATAAAATTTCCACTTGCACCTGAGTCGATCATAGCAGAGCTAGACACCCAGGCTGAGTCAACCCAGAGTTTGATGGAAAGAAAACAGTGAGAATTGTTTTTTTTACAACTCAGCTGGGACACCGCTGAGGAAACTTGAAAGATGGCAGCATTTACACAGTCAACGTCCTCAGAGGTAACGGAGTTTAAGTCCGAGAAATCAAGATCTGTTGCTGCAGATCTCTCTGGAGCCTGAGGCTCGGACCTGACAGATCCCCTCTCGCAACACTCACAATGAATGAGTGCTGCAGTAGTCTTGCGAGAACGGCTGGGACAGTTAATAATAAAGTGCCCTGACTTACCACAATAAAAACATAGATTCTCCTTAAAACGATGTTCCTTGCGTGCATCACTAACCCGTCGTAGTAAAGAGTCTACCTGCATGGGTTCAGGTTCAGGTTCCCGTGTAATCCTATTCAAAGGTTCCTTAGCTGGAGAGGAAGGTAGGAAAAGGTTAGTACGATTGCTTTCGAACCATCTCTCTTGCCTGCGTTCAGTTAAACGAGTATCAATACGGATGCAGTAGTTAATAAAGTCACCTAACGCAGTGGGAGGGTCGGCACGAGCAAGTTCATCCTTAATCAGTGGGGATAACCCCTTTCGAAAAATAGATTTTTTGGCGGAATTGTCCCAGGTGGTATCAAGGGCCCATCTCCTGAAATCCAAGGCATATTCAGCTACCGAGTGCTTACCTTGGCGCAAAGCTAACATGGCTGCTTCAGCTGTTGCACCTCGATTGGGGTCATCAAACACCTGCCCCATGGCTGAAATAAAATCATCAAGGTGATTCAAACAATCATCCTCAGTCTCAATCAGAGGGTTTGCCCACATCAAAGCCTTGTTGGTAAGCAACATAATTATAGTAAGCACCTTAGATCGTTCAGTAGGAAATTGTGAAGCATGTGCAGAAAAAAAAAGATTGCATTGATTAACAAATCCCCTGAATTTTTCACGTTCACCACCAAAATGAAAAGGGGGCAACTTGGGAATCCCAGAACTCGGGGCCACGGCAGGAGCCTGGACTCGCCCCTCCAGAACCTCAATCCTGGCTCGCAAATCCTGGGTAGTCTGTCCAACCACTTGCAAATTGTGATTATTTAGGTCCTGAAGATTTGTAAAACGGGTCTTTATATTCTGCAAATCTGCAAGGATATTATCAGTCACTCCGCAAAGTTCCTTTATGCGGGCCTCCATTTTCTAGATCTTTTAAGACAGGATACTGGAAGAAGAGGAGAAAAGAAAAAAAAAAAAAAACAATAGTGTTCACCTGTGGCAACACTGAAGAAAGAAAAAACTTTAAGGGAACTGCTCACCTGGAATGGTTGTGAGAAGTCACAACCACTATCATCACAGAAAGCTTTCAACCAGACATCTGATATCCAGAGTTTCAGCAGACAAAAAGAGAAGAGAAAAAAAAAAACAATAGTGTTTACCTGTGATAACACTGCAGAAAAAAAAACTTAAGGGAATTGCTCACCTGGAATGGTTGTGAGAAGTCACAACCACTGTCATCACAGAAAGTACAACCGGACATCCGATATCCACAGTACAGCAGACAAGCCTTTCCAGACCCAGCAGACACTAACGTTTGGCTTCAGAATCTTGTAATGTATGTGGTACAGTTCATATAGCGTCTTGTGCTTGGGTGCGATGAAAATACTTGAGACACAGGTTGATAAAGAAAGTCTTGTATTGCTTCATACAAATTGGCAAAAATAAACACACAGGTTGCAAACACAGAAGCAGGAGACACAGCAGGCCAGAGTAATCTAAGCTCAGCAATAACTCTCCACAACAGATTCAGATCTTCTTCTCTGTTACCGCAAGTCCATGCAAACGTGAGGCTCTCAAGAGCAGAGTTCAGAGTCCACAAGTGCTTCAGAGTTCCTCAGTAGGAATGGCTGGAGTACAAGGTCCAAGGCTTCAGGAGTCAGAACACAGGTTCACTGCAGGCTAGATTCTGAAGCACTGATTGCTCAGCTGTGGCTGTTTAAGAAGCAAACGGAGAGAATCAGGGCGGGAACATGCAAGCTGGAAAACTCCATTTTGACTGAGGGCAAGATAGCTGCAGCAAAACAGAAAGCAAAATGGCCGACGAACAAACTGAGTTTCAGAAACAGATACACAGAACCTTACAGATTATCTGTTAGAAGTGCGAAAGGACCTTTAGCTGAGGGAAAAATCTCCGAAATTTGAATACCAGTTCCATGCTTAGACATTTAATGAACATGCAATTGCAGGCATGAATGGACTACAAAACCTCAGGTAGCACATGTGCACTTGCTCCGACTGAAGGTAGCCAGCAACGCTCCATCGCTTCCCCCACTGTAAGCCCACCGGTTGGCACACCACCAGCAAGAAATGTTGAGGTGTCGTCGCATGGCCAAAGCAGACAGGGAATCAGAATGTTTTTGCAACAAAAGACTGAATTGAGGCCATCACCACCAGCACCACCATCACCAACCCCCTCTCAGTCCGTCATGTCCACCCCTAGTTCACTCATGTGCAGCTCTCAAGTTCAGCTCACCCTAGCAGACACTCTGAGTAGGACAAGAAAGTACTCATCCTCTCATCCGCGTACACTGGCTTTGAACGCCTACATTGCCAAACTGATCTCATTAAAGATGATGCCCTTCCGTTTGGTTGAAAGCGTAGCGTTCCGAGAGCTCATGGCCTACGCTGTCCCACGCTGTGACCTAACGAGTCGGCACTTCTTTTCTAGAAAAGCCATCCTTGCCCTCCACCTGCATGTGAAAGACCGCATTGTCCATGCACTCAAACAATCAGTGATTGGAAAGGTGCACCTCAGGACAGATGCATGGGCCAGCAGGCATGGCCAGGGCCGTTACGTGTCCATCACTGTGCACTGGGTTAATGTGGTGGATGCAGGGTACACAGGGGACAGCGGCGATGGGAGAGTGCTGCCTAGCCCACGGTATAGGCAACAGTTGGCTGTAGGCGTTCGACCCTCCTCCTGAAGCGAAAGCTCGTCGATAGAGCGCAGTCGCACGAGCACTCCATCCGCAGATGCCAGTGTTGCACACGAGGTGTCCCACTATGGACCAGCTAGTGGTAAGTGTCAGCAGGCTGTTTTAAAGATGATGTCTTTGGGCAACAACAGACACACCGCGGAGGTACTGGCCGACTACTTGCAGCGAGAAACTGAGTCATGGCTGGGCAGTCTACATCTTGAGATAGGCAGTGTACACAGTGATAACGGCCGTAATTTTGTGGCGGCTATAGCTCTGGCAAAACTCAGACACATTCCTTGCCTGGCTCACACCTTGAACCTGGTGGTGCAATGCTTCCTAAATAATTATCCGGAGTTAACAGCCCTGCTCCATTAGATGCGAAGACTGTGCTCGCACATCGGTCAACCGCCCGTAGACTCCAGTCGTATGCAGAGGCTGCATCGATTGCTCCACCTCCCCAAGCACCGCCTAATCATAGACGTTGCAGCAAGGTGGAACTCCACCATGTACATGGTTGAGAGGCTGTGCAAACAGAGGCAGGCTGTAATGCATTTGTGGGAGTATACACGGGCAGGCAGTTTGAGGACAGACATGCAGTTGTCGGGTGTGCAGTGATCAAAGCTGAAAGACCTCTGTAAAGTCCTTCAGTGAATGCACATGACTGGTAAGCACAGACGACGCCATCATAAGCATGAGCATCCCACTTATGCGTCTGCTCATGCAAACTTTGACGCACATTAAGGATCAGGCGTCTGCAGCGGAGGAGGAAGAGGTGGAGGAGGGATGCCTTGATGACAGTCAGGCATTGTCTGCTCAGGGAACTGTCCTGGACGAGGTGGAGGAAGAAGAGGAAGAGGAGGAGGAGGATGAGGGGGATGATTATTTTGGGGAGGAGGATGCTTCTCAGGGTAAGATAAAATGTTGGCTTGCCAAGGTCAGGTACAGGGTTTGTGCATGACTGGAGGGATGTGGATTTGGTAGAAAGTGCCCCTCCACCCACCTCTGTCAGTGCATCATTGACACCTGGAACATTGGCCCACATGTGTGATTATGTCTTGGGGATCCTAAAAATGGACCCCCGCTTTGCAAAAATTATGAAGTATGATGACTACTGGTTGGCCAGCATCTTCGATCCACTCTATAAAGGCAAATTACAGAAAATCATGCCACAGGAGAACCAAGAGCTAATATTGGTGAAAAAACAAGCAACTCTGGTAAACCCTTTGTTAGAGGCATTCCCAGCATTCAGCAGAGGTGCAGGTTCCACCACGAGCCATACTGGGCCAAACGGAAGAGGTGTTTGTGGTGCACACAGCCGAAGTCGTGTTGGCTACAGGGGTTTCATGACCATGTTGTGGACTTATTTCTCGAGTAACACTCACACGACTGGTAATACTGAATCGATTGCAACAGACATGAGACAGCAGTTGTCAACTATGGTTCAAAATTACCTCTCCTCCCCTATTGATGTTCTCCCTCACAGTTCATTCCCCTTTGACTACTGGGCCTGTAAACTGGACACCTGGCCTGAATTGGCCCAATATGCTTTACAGGAGCTCGCTTGCCCTGCTGGTAGTGTGTTATCAGAAAGAGTCTTCAGTGCAGCGATATCAATCCTGACAGAAAGAAGGACCTGGCTGTCGACCCAAAATGTTGGTGATCTCACCTACATAAAAATGAACCATGCCTGGGTTTCAAAGGATTTTGTACCACCTTCCCCTGATGACACATAGGTTGCCAGCAAAATGGCTCGCTTTGTCCTCCTCTTCCTCCGACTTCTCCAATTCCTCCATTTGCAGCTGCTGAACGTCCAGCCTACACCTCAACATATGCCAGTTTTTCCTCCTCCCTAACTGGGCTGTTCTCCCCCAGCAGGGCCGGCATCAGCACCTGCTGGCGCACCCGGGCAAGTGCCGATTCCCTGAGCAGGTGGGGGGGCCCACTCGTGGGCTACGGCACTGGCAAAGGTCACCTCATAATACGCAAAAGTGTCTCTGATGGTCCCCACTCGCCGTCAGACACACCGCCGTACTATGAGGGGCCCTGTGCCAGTGCCGTCGCCCACGAGTGGGCCCCCCCTGCTTGCTCAGGGTCCCAGCACTTGCAATACTCACCTCTCCTTGCTCCACCGCTGTGACGTCTTCCACGTTTCCTGACAGTGACATTCAGGTCAGAGAGAGCGATGACTTTACGTCTGTACGCCCTCTGCCTGAACAGTCCAAGTGCAGAGAGCTGGAAGATGGTGACGCTGAGGAGTCTAGAGTAGAGCAGTGCCCAGGGAGGAGAGGTATTTCATTTTGTTTAATGTTTGGAGCAATATATGGGGAGCATTTTACACTGGAGAATTATATATGGGGCCCATCATACACTTGAGTGTCATAGATAGGGCCCATTATACACTGGAGCATTATAAATGGGGCCCATTATATATGGAGCATTATATTGACCAATAAGACACTGGAGCATCATCCATGGGGACCATCATATACTGGAGCATTCTAAATGGGCCACATTAGAAACTGGAGTAGCATACACGGGGACTAGTGTTGAGCGATATTGCTCGATATCTAAAAATATCGTATCGAAATTGTATCGCCGATAGCACTAAATATCGTCGATATCCGATTCCGATTGCGGAAGTCCAATGTAAGTCTATGGGAACAAAATATCGCAACTAAAAAAAACCTTTATTTCCTTGTAAACACTAAATATACACACATAGAATACATATATATATATATATACATGTCATTGTGACATATATATATACATATATGTACAGTTTATACACTTCTACATAGTAAAATATCCTCTGATTCAATTGCCGGGTAAAGCCGGCTTCTGTGAAAAGACAGAAGCACCCGACATGAAATGACACTTGGTGTACATAGGGTTAACCATGTATTTTCATGTCGTTTGCAATCTGATTTGCACAAACAATTACATCAGTCTATGTGTGCAAAATTTCACACCTGTAGGGGTTAATTAAAGGTGTAAATTCGTTGTAAAAAAAACGGACTTTTTTGCTACGAATTTACACCTTTAATTAACCCCTACAGGTGTGAAATTTTGCACACTTACACTCATGTAATTGTTTGTGCAAATCAGATATCAAACTACATGAAAAGACATGGTTAACTCTATGTAAACCAAGTGTCATTTCATGTCGGGTTCTGCATTTTCACAAAAGCCGGCAATTGAATTAGCGGCTATTATACTATGTAGAAGTGTATGAACTATAAATATAAATATATATATATATGTGTCACAAATTTAATGACATGTATATATATATATGAGGTGTAAAATTGCTGAAAAAAAATGCGTGGGCTCCCGCCCTATTTTCGCAACCAGACAGACAAAGCCAGTGAGTGGGGGCAGATAATAATAGCCCAGAGAGGGACCATTATTTTTGCCCCCCCCCCCGGCTACTAACATCTGCCCCCAGACACCCCAGAAAGGGCAAATCTCTAATTAGATTTGCCCTTTCTGGCACTTTGCCCGTCTATTCCCATTGCTCTGTAGCGGTGGCGAATGGGTTAATAAGGGGTTAAAATGACCTTGCAATTGAAAGGTCACTTTAAGCCAGGTTAATAATTGAGAGCTGTCAATTAGACAACTATCAATTATTAATCCTATTGTATGAAAGAAAAATCAAACACACACACTTTAATAAAAAAGAAGTTTAATGAAATAATCACACAGTTTTTGACCATATTTTATTTTCCTGCTAAAACCATTTCCTGTAATAAAAATAAAATAATAAAGCAAAATTATTCTTACCAATCCGATGTACAGTCAGGTCCCACGGTGTAATCCTTCAGAAAGGGTTAATGTTTACTGCAGGGACCGCAGCTAATGCTGCAGCCTCACAGTAAACCCCCAAATGAATGAGTTCCTCTCCTGGCTGACAGGAGAGGAAGTGGAAAGCTTAATTGATTGCTTTCCACTTTCACTTCAGGTCAGCCAGGGACACAATCAGTGACGTCAGAGGGAACTGGTTAACAAAAATAGGGGATCCCCTCGAAAAAAATTGGCGTGGGGTCCCCCCTATTTTTGTTAACCAGCCAGATGAAGCAGACCGCTGAGGCCTGGTTTTTCAGGCTGGTAAGGATCCAATATCCATGGACCTTGCAAGCCTGATAATACCAGGCCACAGCAGTCTGCTTAGCTTGGCTGGTTAACATAAATAGGGGATCCCCTCGAAAAAAAAACGGCGTAGGGGTCCCCCTATTTTTGTTAACCAGCCAAGTAAAATGCAGACTGCTGCGGCCTGGTATTAAAAGACTGTCAAGGCCCATGGATTTTGGCCCTCAACAGCCTGATAATACCAGGCTACAGCAGCCCCACATTTGGCGCATCAAAAGATGTGCCAATTGTGGCACTTTACCCGGCTCTTCCCACTTGCCCTGTAGTGGTGTCAAGCGGGGTAATAAGGGGTTAATGTCACCGTTGATTGCACGGTGACAATAAGCCCGGTTAATAATGGAGAGGTGTCAATAAGACACCGATCCATTATTAATCCCAAAGTTATTAAATGCATAAAAAAAAGACAAAGCAAGAAAAAAGTATTTTAATGAAATAAAAGAGACAACACACTTTTCATTTCTTTTATTACTCTCTCATTCCTGCGACGCCATCGATCTCCTGTAAAAAAAGAAAAAAAACAAACCAACAGTATACCACCTGTCCGACGCAGTCCATAGTAACGACAGTCCCACGACGATCCAGCTCTGCTACATCGCAATGACAGGCAGAGCCTGTCATCGCGACGCAGCACAGCTGATTACCTGCTTCCCCGGCGGTGACGTCATCGGACTGACTGCTTTACGGCCGGGATTACCCAGCAGTCACTGCAGTTATCGCGAGAAACTGCATGTGACCGCCGGGGAGAAGAGGATGGCGGCCATGAAGCAGTCCAGGCCGTGACCGCCGGAGATCTTCTGCCAGGTAAGTGCCGCTGACTCCTGACAGACCCGACCGACGGACACTGACAGTGACAGACCCGACCGACGGACACAGACAGTGACAGTGACAAATCCGATTCCGGTATTCGATAAGACGAAAATATCGAAACGAATTATCGAAAGGCCGATAGAGCTAAATCGGCCGATAGCTGATATTTGCATTATCGTATCGCTCAACACTAACGGGGACCATTATACACTGGAGCATTATAAATGGGGCCCATTATATATAGAGCATTATATTGGCCCATAAGAAACTGGAGCATCATCCACGGGGCCCATCATATACTGTCGCATTCTAAATGGGCCACATCAGACACTGGAGCAGCATATACGGGGCCCATTATACACTGGAGCATTATAAATTGGGCCCATTATATATGGAGCATTATATTGGCCCATAATACACTGGAGCATCATCCATGGGGCCCATCATATACTGGAGCATTCTAAATGGAGGACATAAGACACTGGAGCAGCATATACGGGGCCCATTATACACTGGAGCATTATAAATGGGGCCCATTATATATGGAGCATTATATTGGCTCATACGACACTGGAGCATCATCCATGGGGCCCATCATATACTGGAGCATTCTAAATGGGCCACATCAGACACAGGAGCAGCATATACGGGGCCCATTATACACTGGAGCATTATAAATGGGGCCCATTATATATGGAGCATTATATTGGCCCATAATACACTGGAGCAGTATCCATGGGGCCCATCATATACTGGCGCTTTCTAAATGGAGGACATCAGACACTGGAGCAGCATATACTGGGCCCATCAGACACTGGAGCATTATAAATGGGGCCCATTATATATGGAGCATTATATTGGCCCATCATACACTTGAGAATCATCCATGGGGCCCATCATATACTGGAGCATTCTAAATGGGGCCCATAAGACACTGGAGCAGCATATACGGGGCCCATTATACACTGGAGCATTATAAATGGGGCCCATTATATATGGAGCATTATATTGGTCCATAAGACACTGGAGCAGTATCCATGGGGCCCATCATATACTGGCGCTTTCTAAATGGAGGACATCAGACACTGGAGCAGCATATACTGGGCCCATCAGACACTGGAGCATTATAAATGGGGCCCATTATATATGGAGCATTATATTGGCCCATCATACACTTGAGAATCATACATGGGGCCCATCATATACTGGAGCATTCTAAATGGGCCCATAAGACACTGGAGCAGCATATACGGGGCCCATTATACACTGGAGCATTATAAATGGGGCCCATTATATATGGAGCATTATATGGGCCCATAAGACACTGGAGCATCATCCATGTGGCCCATCATATACTGGAACATTCTAAATGGAGGACATCAGACACTGGAGAAACATATACGGGGCCCATTATACACTGGAGCATTATAAATGGGGCCCATTATATATGGATAGAGTTGAGCGATACTTTCCGATATTCAAAAGTATCGGAATCGGAATGGTATCGCCGATACCCCAAAAATATTGGCGATACCCGATACCGATACCGGAAATCCAATGTAAGTCTATGGGAACAAAATATCGGAATTAAAAAAACCCCATTCTTGCCTTGTTGGTTAATTGTACATGAAGGAAAACAACAAAGAGTCATGTAGAATGTATTGGGGAAGGTTGAGGAGACATTAAAGGCATAGATGTTTAACCCAATCAAATGGAATAGCATAAATATTTTTTTTTTTAAAGATGTTCGGATTGACGAAGAAATTGACAATGTTCACGTTTTTTCTATTTTGGCAAATATGTATATTTCACAACTTCCATGCTCTTCACCTTTTTAACTTTTGACACACTTTCTCCTTCATAATCTTCAGCAGCATCATCTTTTTCATCAAACTATTCTTCATCTTCACCTTCTTTATCTTCTTCTTAAACTTCTTGCTATTCATCTTTTTGTTAACATTACTCATATTCTTCTTATTAAACTATTATTCTAATTCATATTGTACTTCATCTTCTTCATCATATTCTTATTTGTGACAGAGAATCCTGTACTTGTAATCTGTCAAAGTATGAATTTTTCATTCTTCCGTTCTTGCTGTCACAAAAGATTTAAATTACAACAGTATTTGTCCGTGTTCAGTTTAGCCTGCAGCAGCAGCAGGCATTTTCCAGGGGCACCACGAGGAGGAACGGACTCACCCCCATACACTGCTTAGTCTTCTTCTGCTTATAATTTAGAGCATATATTTTGCTCTTCATTTTGGTCTTATACTTCATGTTCTTCTGCTTTTAGATCTTCTGCTTATTGTTCTTGTGTCTCTTGTTCTGTATCTTGTATTTGTAGCACAACCTTGTACCAGCTGATGTTACTGGGACACGGTTACTAAGCAGGAGGTACCTGTGCTCCAAAGCACTACCAAGGACCAGCAGACGTTGCAGGAACTCGGATACCGAGATGGAGGCACCTAGGCCAAAGGCACTGCGGAGAACCAGTTGACGGTACTGGAACCCGGACGGGTAGCAGAAGGTACAAGAGCCAATGCAAGTAACGAGGACCAGCTGACTGTGCTGGAACCCGGAGGGGCAGCAGAAGGAAAAGAGCCAATGGCACAACCGAGGACCAGCTGACGTTACTGGGACACGGTTACTAAGCAGGAGGTACCTGTGCTCCAAAGCACTACCAAGGACCAGCAGACGTTGCTGGAACTCGGATACCGAGATGGAGGCACCTAGGGCAAAGGCACTGCGGAGAACCAGCTGACGGTACTGGAACCCGGATGGGTAGCAGAAGGTACCCATGGAAATTTAAGTTGACAGGCCGCGAGCCGGCCGCAGTTACCGAATCCCACAGTACTACAGTGGGTGATTGTCCTATTGTCACAACGGAAACAGCCTTTATTTGCATATCCCGCAGCACACATAGGAAGCACCTAAACTCCAAGCACCATAGAGTCGGCTAACCCGACCGCAACACGACAGGACAACTTATTGGAGGCTAAGTGATGTTTACACTGACAGGAAACAGATGGCGTGCTGTAACCAGTCTGGGCAGGAGTGAGTACCCCTGCCAATGACACTTCCGAGCAACAACTGGCGGTGTTGAAGCCCAGGGATGAGAAGACAACAGGGTGGAGGCAGCATGACTTTTTGCCGTTCACACAGCAGGGGAAAAGCTGACATTACTGAACGCCAGTAACACTATAGCTTGTGTATTGGTCTGTGGACACGACACTTCTGAGCAGCAACTGCCAGTGTTGTAGCCCAGGGAGTAGAGTTCAGGTGGTAGAAAGATGAACATAACAGGAGACATGGATAACGTTGCGAACCAGTTATTTAATCTGAAAACGGACAGACAAATTCTGGCGAGATCCATGCCTTGTTCATTTTCAGAAAAGTAAGCCGGTCTACATTATCGGAAGATAGTCGCATGCGCATGTTAGTACACCACCTGCAGCACTAAAGACGCGCTCCGATAATACACTGGCAGCAGGGCAAGCCAGCACCTCCAATGCATACTGGCTAAGCTCTGGCCATGTATCCAGCTTAGAGACCCAAAACTTGAATGGGGAAGAGCCATCTGGGAGTACACTGAGAGGGAAAGACATGTAGTCTGTCACCATCTTACGGAAACGTTGCCTCCTGCTGACTGGAGCCGTCTCGGATGGTGTAGACATTTGTGGCGCTGCCACAAAAACTTCGCAACATTTGGAACATACTGGTCTTGCCCTGTGCAGAGGCGCTGCTTGTGCTCCCTCTTGTTGCAGAACTATCTCCACTGCCTCGACGCACAGAGCTGCTTTGTAAAGCAGTAACAGCAGCAGTGCTCTCGGCTGGAATGGAGAACATTATGGATTGCACCAGTGTGTCTTGGTACTCCCGCATTTTACGCTCCCGGTTCAACGGTGTGATGAGGCTTTGTAAGTTGTCCCGGTAGCGAGGGTCTAGGAGGGTGTACACCCAATAATCAAACGTGGTGAGAATGTGGGCGATGCAGCGGTCGTTTCTCAGGCACTGCTGCATGAAATCAACCATGTGCTGCAGACTCCCTACTGGCCAACAAACGCTGTCCCCTGCAAGAGGCGTCATCTCTGCCTACTCTGCATCACCCCACCCTCGCTCTACATACTGACTAGAGCGTTGTGTACCTCCCTCTGGAGCGATGTCTTCCTCCTCCATTGACTCCTCCTCATCCTCCTCACAAAGTGAGCCCTGCCCAGCCCTTTGTGAGGAACCACGTTGCGCTGACTGTCCAGAAGGTGATGGAATTTGTGACTCCTCATCCTCCACCTCTTCCAAAACCTCATCCCTTAGTGCTTCAGTGTTTTTTGAAGCAGGCAGATAAGGGGGACAGTCAGGCTGACTAGTGCATCATCTGCACTCGCCATCTGCGTTGACTCATCAAACGCACGCAAAACGTGGCAGATGTCCTTCATAGAGGCCCACTCAGTAGTGGTGAAGTGTGAACGGCGCAAATTGCGAGTTGATTGCGCCTGATGCAGCTGATACTCCATTACTGCTGGCTGCTGCTCACACAACCGCTCCAACATATGTAACGTGGAATTCCACCTGGTGGGTACGTCACATATGATGCGATGTTCAGGAAGGCGAAATCTGCGTTGCAGAGCTGCAATGCGCAATCTGGCCATGCTGGAACGTCGCAAGTGAGCGCACTCTAGGCGGACCTTGTGCAGCAGTGCATCAAGATCCGGATAGTCCCTCAAAAAACTCTGCACGACCAAGTTGAGCACATGTGCCAGACATGGTATGTGAGTGAGGTTGCCAAGGCCCAGAGCTGCCACCAGATTTCGGCCATTGTCACACACTACCAAGCCTGGCTGGAGATTCGCTGGCAAAAACCACACGTCGCTCTCCTGCTTGATGGCATTCCAGAGCTCCTGCGCTGTGTGGCTTCGATTCCCCATGGAAATTAATTTCAGGACGGCCTGTTGACGTTTGGCCACGGCTGTGCTCATATCGGTCTCATCAGGTAAGCGTTCACGGGTCCATGTGGAGGTAGACCGTGACGGCTCCTGCAGCGATGATTCTGAGGAACTGGAGTAGGAGGAGGAGTCAATGTGGACAGACTTGATTCCTGCAAACCTTGGAGTTGGCAGAACACGTACAGCGCCACTCGCAAGATCTGTACCCGGCTCCACAACATTGACCCAATGGGCAGTGAGGGAAAGGTATCGTCCCTGGCCATGGGTACTGGTCCACGCATCGGTGGTCAGGTGGACCTTGCTACTGACGGCGTTTAGTAGCGCATGTTTAATTTTTCCCTCAACATGCTTTTGCAGAGCAGGGACGGCTTGCCTGCTGAAATAAAATCGGCTGGGCACATTGTATTGTGGGACTGCCAATGCCATTAAGTTACGGAAACTGTCAGTCTCCACCAGCCTGAATGACAGCATTTCAAGGGACAGGAGTTTTGCAATGCCAGCATTCAGAGCCTGTGCTCGTGGATGGTTTGCCGAGTATGGCCGTCTTTTATCCCATGCCTGTGCTACCGATGGCTGTTTTGTGGCCTGGGAGTGTGAGGATGACAAGGAACTTGCAGCTGTGGGTGGAATAACACTGGGTCTCTGGACAACAGTGACAGAGGTTCTTCCATGGCGATCCTGTGAGGAAGCTGAACCAGCTGTGTGTGAGCTGGAGGAAGAGGCTCCAACATGAGCTGAAGATGTAGGTGCTGCTGTAGGTTGGCCTACATCTCCATTGTGTCTTTGGAACTCAACCACGTGCTTTGACCGCACATGTTTCCACATATTTGTGGTATTAAGGTTACTGACATTTTTACCTCTTTTTACTGTTTGATTACACAGCTTGCATTTGACATAGCAAATATCATCTGCAAGTGTGTCAAAAAAGGACCACGCAGTGCAAGTCCTGGGAGCGCCCGTTTTGGCTGTTGGAAGAGAACTGCTACAAACGGGTGCCAAACTGGAGGCTACAGGCAACCGAGTCTGCAGCCTACCTCTCCCTACTGTTTGGACCGTTGGGGCAATCTCTTCCTCAGAGCTGCTACCACCACCTTCCTGTTCCTCACGCCATGTTGGGTCTTGGACCTCATCATCTCCACTACCCTCTTCCAACACCTGCTGCTGTTGGGTGGTCTGGCCAGCACCATGCTCAACAGTAAATGGCACCTGAGTCTCATCATCATCAGATGCGTTCTGCGGTGTGCTGACCATCGGCACTGGCTCACCCGCCTCTTCACATTCAGAGAGACACAGCTGTTGCGCATCACTGCATACTGCCTCTTCTTCACATTCCAGAATGCTGCTTGGCTGGGCCCATGTTTGCAAGCCAACAGATTCTGAGAACAGAAGCAGAGACTCAGCTGGCTCCAGTACTGAACTCTCTGACTGCCTGGGCAATTTGGCAGGCGGTGAAGAGACAGATGGTTGTTCAACAGTGCTGTGGTCCTGAGAGGAGGTGGAAGGAATTGAAGTCGATGCATTGGCTGCCATCCAACCAACAACGGCTTCAATTTGTTCTTCCCGCAGCAGGGGGGTACGCTGAGCTCCTACAAAAGTGCGCATAAAGGAACGCTCACGGGGAAAACTGGTGGATGCTGTGTCACTGGGTGCGGCAGCAGCCACAGAATCCCCACGTCCTCTCCCTGCTGAAACTCCACGGCCACGACCACGTGCCTTACTCCCTGCCTTCTTCATCTTGGTAGATTGATAAAGAAAGTCAGAAAAGTTATAAGGCCTAAGTGTGGTTATTCCTCAGAGACTGCAGTGAACACTGCAGACAACTGTTCACTATCTGTGAAAGGCTCCTTTCTGTACTTCTATAGTGTTTGCAACCAATGTATTGTATACGGATGGAAGCGCGTCACACTAATAGATTAGATTTTTTTCAAATATAATGGAGAAGCACCAATTGGAGAAAAATGAAAAGGATGCGGCACTGAGTCACGCTCAGCAGAGTACAAGCAGCAGTGCTTGAACAAGTAACTGGAGCGTGATGTGCACTCAAAAAATAAAAAACACAGACTGAAGTGAACACTGAAACACAACTGTTCACAATCTGTGAAAGGCTACTCCTTTGTCTACTTCTATAGTGTTTGCAACCAATGTATTGTATACGGATGGAAGCGCGTCACACTAATAGATTAGATTTTAAATGGAATGGAGCAGAACCAATTGGAGATAAATGAAAAGGATGAGACACTGAGAAACGCTCAGCAGAGTACAAGCAGCAGTGCTTGAACAAGTAACTGGAGCGTGATGTGCACTCAAAAAATAAAAAAACACAGACTGAAGTGAACACTGAAACACAACTGTTCACAATCTGTGAAAGGCTACTCCTTTGTCTACTTCTATAGTGTTTGCAACCAATGTATTGGATACGGATGGAAGCGCGTCACACTAATAGATTAGATTTTAAATGGAATGGAGCAGAACCAATTGGAGATAAATGAAAAGGATGAGGCACTGAGACACGCTCAGCAGAGTACAAGCAGCAGTGCTTGAACAAGTAACTGGAGCGTGATGTGCACTCAAAAAATAAAAACACAGACTGAAGTGAACACTGAAACACAACTGTTCACAATCTGGGAAAGGCTACTCCTTTGTCTACTTCTATAGTGTTTGCAACCAATGTATTGGATATGGATGGAAGCGCGTCACACTAATAGATTAGTTTTTTTTCAAATATAATGGAGCAGCACCAATTGGAGAGAAATGAAAAGGATGAGGCACTGAGACACGCTCAGCAGAGTACAAGCAGCAGTGCTTGAACAAGTAACTGGAGCGTGATATGCACTCAAAAAATAAAAAACACAGACTGAAGTGAACACTGAAACACAACTGTTCACAATCTGTGAAAGGCTACTCCTTTGTCTACTTCTATAGTGTTTGCAACCAATGTATTGGATACGGATGGAAGCGCGTCACACTAATAGTTAAATTGCATGGAGCAGCAAGAATTACACTGAAGAAAAAAAAAAGAGTCTGTGAGTGACACGTGCAGATGCCTACAGACAGCGTTGCATGCAGAGCAAACTGCAGCGTCACCTGCACTCTCACACACACCTTGCACAGAGCTGTTAAAACAACACTGGCAAAAGGAAGCTTTACACAGCGGTTGGTAAACTAGCCTGCCTAAAGCCCAGTACACAAAATCGCAATATCTAACTGTCCCTCAGAGTCAGCAGAGCAGCGTTCTGTCCTTAACTGAGTTCACAGCACAATGACGCTAAAATGGCGGCGGCGCCTTTTATACTGCATTCTGACATCATTTCAGCAGCCAATCACAGCCATGCCATTAGTTAAGATGACCGCAGCATTACAGGATGTGCCAACACTTCATAAGATTCCTCATTGGCTGACTAAAATCACATTGCCTCTCAAAGAATTATGGGAACTTCCGATTCCGGTATACGATATTGGGAAAATATCGGAACTAAGTATCGGAATTCCGATACAGCGAATATCGGCCGATACCCGATACTTGCGGTATCGGAATGCTCAACACTATATATGGAGCATTATATTGGCCCATAAGACACTAGAGCATCATCCATGGGGCCCATCATATACTGGAGCATGCTAAATGGGGCCCATAAGACACTGGAGCAGCATATACGGGGCCCATTATACACTGGAGCATTATAAATGGGGCCCATTATATATGGAGCATTATATTGGCCCATAATACACTGGAGCATCATTCATGGGGCCCATCATATACTGGAGCTTTCTAAATGGAGGACATCAGACACTGGAGCAGCATATACAGGGCCCTTATACACTGGAGCATTATAAATGGGGCCCATTATATATGGAGCATTATATTGGCCCATCATACACTGGAAAATCATCCATGGGGCCCATCATATACTGAAGCATTCTAAATGGGGCCGATCAGACACTGGAGCAGCATATACAGGGCCCATTATACACTGGAGCATTATAAATGGGGCCCATTATATATGGATCATTATATTGGCCCATCATACACTGGAGCATCATACATTGGGCCCATCATATACTGGAGCATTCTAAATGGGGCCCATCAGACACTGGAGCAGCATATACAGGGCCCATTATACACTGGAGCATTATAAATGGGGCCCATTATATATGGAGCATTATATTGGCCCATCATACACTGGAGAATCATCCATAGGGCCCATAATATACTGAAGCATTCTAAATGGGGCCCATCAGACACTGGAGCAGCATATACGGGGCCCATTATACACTGGAGCATTATAAATGGGGCTTATTATATATGGAGCATTATATTGGCCCATCAAACACTGGAGCACCATCCATGGGGAACATAACATACTAGAGCATTCTAAATGGGGGACATCAGATACTGGAACAGCATATACGGGGCCCATTATACACTGGAGCATTATTAATGGGGCCCATTATATATGGAGCATTATATTGGCCCATAAGACACTGGAGCATCATCCATGGGGCTCATCATTTACTGGAGCATTCTAAATGGGGGACATTAGACACTGGAGCAGCACATACGGGGCCCATTATGCACTGGAGCATTATAAATGGGGCCCATTATATATGGAGCATTATATTGGCCCATAATACACTGGAGCATCATCCATGGGGCCCTGTTATGTTTCGGTAGCTGAGGAGTGCAGGTAAAAAAGGCAATACACCAGAGAAGTTGGAATCTATGAGATTGCAGTACCCTGACTAACCACCACAACTAGAGGCAGCCGTGGAGCGTTCCTACGTTGGTCCTAGACGCCTCGTCACAGCCTGAGAAACTAACTACACCTAAAGATAGAAAGAGGAAAGCTATCTGCCCCGGAGCAGATCCCCAAAGAACATAGAAAGCCCCCAAACATGTAATGGCGGTTAGACAAGATGAAATACTGACACAGACAGAAAATAGTATGAGCAAACGTTGGGGCCCAAACTACCTAAATAGAAAAGGATAGGAAGGGCACTTACTGCAATCCCAAAAAACCCTGAAAAGCACCAACTCTACTAATTTCAAAATCACCTGAGATCACACGACCTCTACCACCTAAATTAGTTCTCTGGTGTAACAAAATCAAAACAGCAGCCACTGAAAAAACTGGAAAAAGCAAAAGTACAAACATCAGTGGCTGAACTAAACTGAGAGGGCAAAAGCCCCCGGAGGGGACCCTGAAGGCCCCCACAGAAGTGCAGGACAAAATGCAAAAATTAAGCACAAAAACAAAAAGAAGAAAATATCTTATCTGTTAGCAGGAGATGCAGACACGACACAGCAGGCTACAAAGGAAACAGGACTCAAGGATTGAGACCAGAACAATTGATCACCGGCAACCCTGATGGGAAGGCGACTCCCTTATATAAGACCAGTCAGTAACACCTGATTCCCACTCCTCACAATCTTCACTGGACAGTCCAGTACCGCTTGTAACCACCAGAGGGAGCCTCTGCTCAGAACTCATTTCAAGTCCATTCACAACAGTACCCCCCCCTTGAGGAGGGGTCACCGAACCCTCACTTGAGCAACCAGGTCGGTCAGGATGAGTTCTATGATACGCACGGATCAGTCTCCTAGCATGGATGTCCGAAGCAAACACCCAAGAATTGTCTTCCTGACCATAACCTCTCCACTTAACCAAATACTGGAGTTTCCGTCTAGAAAAACGAGAATTCAATATTTTCTCAACCACAAACTCCATATTGCCCTCAACCAGAACAGGGTCAGGAGGCAAAGCAGTAGGAACCACTGGCTCAACAAACCTCTTCAACAAGGACTTGTGGAACACGTTATGGATCTTAAATGTCCCTGGAAGAAGCAAACGAAAAGAAACAGGATTAAGAATCTCCATGATCTTATAAGGTCCCTGAAGAAGGAAGGAAGGAACCATCCGAAACGCGCGTTGGGGTGGCAGGGGCAGCCTGTGTGGTGTCACATTTGTGACTATATTGGTATGTACTGCATTACCATCTACTATTTACCTTGTATATGTACATCTATATATTATAATTATGTTGAATACTATTCGATATAAGTAGTATGAGGTATCATTATACCTATTCTGCCACACGTGGTGTCCCTTGCCGTATTTTTGTATTCTGTATTGTGGCACATGCAGGATTGATCTGTTGTGCAATCCTTTTATCCATTTATATCAATAAAGTTTTTTCTACTTTCTTTATATTCGACCTTCGACTGCTTATTTCTCTCGGTGTTTCTCCATATTGTATATGCAGTTGGTCTGTTACAGTCCGGTATCTTTTCAGTCTACTAACTCGTGACACTATGTCAGTATACTTTTCATGATGATATGGTACTCTTAGTGACTGATATGTTGATCTATTGTTCTATTTGATGATCTTATAAGGTCCAATGAACCTAGGCTTAAATTTAGGAGATGCCACTCTCATAGGAATATTTCTTGAGGACAACCAGACCAAGTCCCCCACTTTAAACCGAGGACCATCAGTCCTATGCCGGTTAGCAAACCGCTGGGCCCTCTCCTGAGAGAGGGACAACCTCTCCACTACCTGGTCCCAAATCTGTTGCATACGCTCCACAACAGAGTCAACACCTGGACAGACAGAAGCCTCCGTCTGTCCTGAAGAAAATCGAGGGTGAAACCCAGAATTACAGAAAAATGGAGACATCAAAGTGGCAGAGCTAGCCCTATTATTAAGAGCAAACTCAGCCAAAGGCAAAAAAGAGACCCAGTCATCCTGATCAGCAGACACAAAGCATCTTAGATAAGTCTCCAATGTCTGGTTTATTCTCTCAGTTTGACCATTGGTCTGAGGATGAAACGCCGAGGAGAAAGACAATTGAACACCAAGTTTAGAACAAAAGGTCCTCCAAAATCTGGAAACAAACTGGACTCCTCTGTCAGACACAATGTTCTCAGGAATGCCGTGTAAACGAACCACGTGCTGAAGGAACAAAGGCACCAATTCAGAGGAGGAAGGCAACTTAGGTAATGGCACAAGATGCATCATCTTGGAAAACCTATCACAAATCACCAGATGACGGTCATTCTCTGAGAAACAGGGAGGTCAGAAATGAAATCCATAGAGATATGGGTCCATGGTCTCTTGGGCACAGGCAATGGCATCAACAAACCACTAGAGCGAGAGCAAGGCTTGGAGCGAGAGCAAGTCCCACAGGACTGCACAAATTCCCTGACATCAACATCACTCAAAACAGGATCCCCAGGTGTCAGGGAAAAGGCCCAATCCTGAGGATCGCCGCGCAGGAGAGAGATGACAATTTGAACCTGCTGCGCTGCGTTCCCTGAGGACTTAGATTTTAAGGCAAAAAACAATTTACAATTATTTTTGAAATTCTGAAACTTAGCTCGATCCCCTAAAAACAAATCTGGCATGGGAATCCTAGGTTCCACAACAGGCAACCTAGCAAGATAGGCAGCAATACTCCGAACCTCAGTGGCAAGCTGATCCACACGGCCAGACAACTGTGCAAACTCCATTGAGAGAAAAAAAAATCCTCCCCAGCACCCAGAGATACAGAGGGAAAAAAAATGCAACAAACAGAAAAATATCTCTGACAACTCTGACAACCTTTTTTCTTTCACAATATTTTTTCCCTTCTGTGAGTACCATACAATTTTCAATTTTTAGGCCGGTGATACTGTTATGTTTCGGTAGCTGAGGAGTGCAGGTAAAAAAGGCAATACACCAGAGAAGTTGGAATCTATGAGATTGCAGTACCCTGACTAACCACCACAACTAGAGGCAGCCGTGGAGCGTTCCTATGTTGGTCCTAGACGCCTCGTCACAGCCTGAGAAACTAACTACACCTAAAGATAGAAAGAGGAAAGCTATCTGCCCCGGAGCAGATCCCCAAAGAACATAGAAAGCCCCCAAACATGTAATGGCGGTTAGACAAGATGAAATACTGACACAGACAGAAAATAGTATGAGCAAACGTTGGGGCCCAAACTACCTAAATAGAAAAGGATAGGAAGGGCACTTACTGCAATCCCAAAAAACCCTGAAAAGCACCAACTCTACTAATTTCAAAATCACCTGAGATCACACGACCTCTACCACCTAAATTAGTTCTCTGGTGTAACAAAATCAAAACAGCAGCCACTGAAAAAACTGGAAAAAGCAAAAGTACAAACATCAGTGGCTGAACTAAACTGAGAGGGCAAAAGCCCCCGGAGGGGACCCTGAAGGCCCCCACAGAAGTGCAGGACAAAATGCAAAAATCAAGCACAAAAACAAAAAGAAGAAAATGTCTTATCTGTTAGCAGGAGATGCAGACACGACACAGTAGGCTACAAAGGAAACAGGACTCAAGGATTGAGACCAGAACAATTGATCACCGGCAACCCTGATGGGAAGGCGACTCCCTTATATAAGACCAGTCAGTAACACCTGATTCCCACTCCTCACAATCTTCACTGGACAGTCCAGTACCGCTTGTAACCACCAGAGGGAGCCTCTGCTCAGAACTCATTTCAAGTCCATTCACAACAGGGCCCATCATATACTGGAGCATTCTAAATGGAGGACATAAGACACTGGAGCAGCATATACGGGGCCCATCATATACTGGAGCTTTCTAAATGGAGGACATCAGACACTGGAGCAGCATATACTGGGCCCACCACACACTGGAGCATTATAAATGGGGCCCATTATATATGGAGCATTATATTGGCCCATCATACACTTGAGAATCATACATGGGGCCCATCATACACTGGAGCATTCTAAATGGGGCCCATAAGTCACTGGAGCAGCATATACGGAGCCTATTATACACTGGAGCATTATAAATGGGGCCCATTATATATGGAGCATTATATTGGCCCATAAGACACTGGAGCATCATCCATGGGGCCCATCATATGCTGGAGCTTTCTAAATGGAGGACATCAGACACTGGAGCAGCATATACTGGGCCCTTATACACTGGAGCATTATAAATGGGGCCCATTATATATGGAGCATTATATTGGCCCATCATACTCTGGAAAATCATCCATGGGGCCCATCATATACTGAAGCATTCTAAATGGGGCCGATCAGACACTGGAGCAGCATATTCAGGGCCCATTTTACACTGGAGAATTATAAATGGGGCCCATTATATATGGAGCATTATATTGGCCCATCATACACTGGAGCATCATACATTGGGCCCATCATATACTGGAGCATTCTAAATGGGGCCCATCAGACACTGGAGCAGCATAACGGGGCCCATTATACACTGGAGCATTATAAATGGGGCCCATTATATATAGAGCATTATATTGGCCCATCATACACTGGAGAATCATCCATGGGGCCCATCATATGCTGAAGCATTCTAAATGGGGCCCATCAGACACTGGAGCACCATATACGGGCCCATTATACATTGGAGCATTATAAATGGGGCTTATTATATATGGAGCATTATATTGGCCCATAAGAAACAGAAGCATCATCCATGGGGCTCATCATTTACTGGAGCATTCTAAATGGGGGACATTAGACACTGGAGCAGCACATACGGGGCCCATAATGCACTGGAGCATTATAAATGGGGCCCATTATATATGGAGCATTATTTTGGCCCATTATACACTGGAGCATCATCCATGGTGTCCATCATATACTGGATCATTCTAAATGGGGCCCTTCAGACACTGAAGCAGCATATACTAGGCCCATTATACACTGGAGCATTATATATGGGGCCTATTATATATGGAGCATTATATTGGCCCATCATACATTGAAGTATCATCCATTGGGCCCACCATATACTGGAGCATTCTAAATGGGGTCCATCAGACACTGGAGCAGCATATACGGGGCCCATTATACACTGGAGCATTATAAATGGGTCCCATTATATATGGAGCATTATATAGGCCCATCATACACTGGAGCATCATCCATGGGGCCCATCGAGTACTGGAGCATCATATGGGGTTCATTATTTATGAGGCATCATATACGGTATGGAGCATCATATGGAGCACATATGGGGCCTATTCTGTATGGGGCATTATATGGAGCCCATTCTGTATGGAGCAATATATGGGGCCCATCATATACTGTATGGAGCTTTATATGTGACTCATTGTACTGTATGGAGCAATATGTGGGGCTCATTCTACTCTATTGGGACCGTTCTATACTGTATGGCACATTATATGGGGACCATCAAATACTGGAGCATTATGTGGAGCTCATCATATACTGTATGGAACATTATATGGTACCAATTATGTATGGAGCAATATATGGGGCTCATTATTCTGTATGGCGCACTATGTGGTGGCCATAATACTGTATGGAGGAATATGCTGTCCGGTTTTTGAGCTATTGTAGATTTTAACATAGATATCACTCATGTAATGTAAGAATTTAATTGTACTATACCTATATTTCTCTGCCGTATCGGAGCATCATGAATTGTGGTATGTGTTAAAGGGGCCCACTGACACTCTTTCGCCAGGGGCACACGAAAACCTGGAGCCAGCCCTACCCCCCCACATGTTTAGCCAAATAACCCCCAGTTTTCAATGCATAACTATCAGGCTGTGTTTCCATGATCAGGAAACACAGCGTATATGACGGAGCGGAAATTCCGCTCCGTCCTAAGCCCCGCCCCCTTTCTGACGCGCGTTCTTTCCGGAGGTGTTCAGGACACCTCCGGAACACCTCCGGAAAGAACGCAGGGCTACATAGCCCTGTGTTAAATTCCGTTGCGGCGACGCACCGTCGCCGCAAGATGCTAGGACATGCTGCGGTCTGAAAAGACGCGCCGCATGTCCGTAAACGCAGGTGTTCCGCCTGCGTAATTTTGCGCATAGAGGAGACGGGATTTCTTGAAATCCCCTCCACTATGCTGTAACATCTGGACGCTGCGTGTTTGGTGCTGCGCCAACGCACAGCGCCAAACACGCAGCATTTCCTGTTGCAATCCTGATCGTGGAAACTCACCCTTATTATAAAGTAAATTAAGGTTACCAAGCTTAAGTAATAAGAATTGATGTCGTTGGCATTGAAATAGGCACTGTAGGTGTGTTTACTGTCCTCCACTCCCTGCCGACCTTTGCTTCCCCAGTGACTTGCATTGGGTTTCGTGTTTCAGTCGGACCACCGACTTTTCCCGATAGTCGGCCGATTTCGTTCGACTCGACTTTTGAGAAAGTCGGGTTTCATGAAACCCGACTCGACCCTAAAAAAGGCAAAGTCGCTCATCTCTAGTGGGCAGTATTTTTTTAAATTTTTACCCGTAAATAGTGTTTACAGCTAGGGTAACACACAGCAAATAAAGGTGAATGGAAGTCTCCCTCAGATACATGAGGCTTTTCGCAGAGATACCGGACTGTTCAATATGTCGCCAGTCTTTTTATATATTTTACATCAAAAAAACTGTTTTGAGCTATGGTAACACACGGCCAAAGAAGCTGAATGGAAGTCTCAAAATCACACTTTCTAGCCCACAGATAGATGAGGCGTGCTACTGAGACACCAGACTGTTCATTATGAGTCCGATATTTTTTTATTTTTTATACCAAAATAGTGTATACTAGACCTAGGGTAGCAGACAGAAAAAAAGGCCAAGGTAGGCTTGAAATGCCACTATTTGTAGACCACAGATATATCTGGCGTCTGACGGAAATAGAACACTGTTACATATGTTGGCTGTATTTTTTTTGACCTACAAAATTGTGTCAATAACTATTCTATGACACAATAAAAAAAATTATTGGAGTACTAAAATTGTAAAATAGTTATCGCAATGATATGCGATGCGTCTGGCATTAAAAACACAGTGATAAATATAAGAACTATAGATAAATATTTTTTGGCCACCTAAAGATTTTTTGGTCAGCAAAATGGTGGCCAAAAATGTTGTAAGACACTCCAAAAAATACTACAGTAACAAAAAAATAACAGAATTTTCTGCACACCCAGATCTGATGCCAGGGACAAAAAAAGACATTTTAAATTGCCAGATTTTCACGCTGTTGTATTAAAATGACCTGGCTGTAGTCTGCAGTGTGACCAAGCAAATAAATGTAGAAAAAAATAGGGTCTCTGGATTGCTTTGTAATAAAATTAGCAAGATTCAGGTGCAAAAAAAAAAAAATCCTAGCCACGGATACCTGCAGCTAGGTATATATATAATAGGCCGCACCAGACAGTAATGGACCCTTTTGAAGTATGCAGTCAGATCTATACTCACATACAGTGCCTGCATGTCTTGCACTGATGTGGATATGCGCACATAGACTCCACAGCCTACCTAGCACTGCAATCTATATACCCCCTAATTAGCCCTTAAAAGGACTCTTGGTTTAGCTGGATTTGTGGATTGAACAATGGTAGCCCCACACTAACTAATAAAAGGACAAATCTCTCCCTATCTCCCTACACTGTCTGAATCTGGAGAAGGGCAGCGTCCAGTCTCTTATAGACCTGCTGGCGCATCCTCTATGTCTGGAGGAAAGAAGGCTTACTCATAATCACAGATGCGGATTCTTTTCTGTAAGATCAGTGAGACTATGGAACTCTCTGCCGTATAATGTTGTAATGAGTGATTCCCTACTAAAATTAAAGAAGGGACTGGATGCCTTTCTTGAAAAGTGTAATATTACAGGTTATATATACTAGATTCCTTGATAGGGCGTTTATCCAGGGAACTAGTCTGATTGCAGTATGTGGAGTCGGGAAGGAATTTTTTCCCCAATGTGGAGCTTAGTGTTTGACGCATGTTTTTTTTTTTGCCTTACTCTGGATCAACATGTTAGGCTATGGGTTGAACTAGATGGACATACTGTAAGGTCTTCCTTCAACCTTAAATACTATGTTACTATATTATTATGTAAGTCATAGTTAAGAATACATACTCACTTCCACTCATCCTTGACCTTTATAATCAGCTTAAGGGTGACAAGTGGTTTTCTCACCTTGACTATAGAAGGGCTTACAATTTGATATGTATTGAGAAGGGTGATGAGTAGTAAACTGAGTTTTTAATGTCTGAGAGTTTATTTTAAAATATTGTCATACCATTTTGGGTTAACCAATGTACCATCAGTATTTCAAAACTTTATGAATTATATATTATCTGATTGCATTGGGAGATTTGTTGTGATTTAATGCATCCTTTGGACTATAAGATACACTTTTTCCTACAAAATTTTGGAGGAAAGTGGGGGGTCCTTCTTATAGTCTGCATGTAACTTATGTGGCTGTGTATGGGGAAGGGAATAGCAGTGATCGAGTAGCGGATCACAGGAGGCAGCAGCTAACCCGTATGCCCGCTGTTAAAGAAAATGAATACTCATTGCTCCCCATGCCCATAATCCCCCCCACCTCTATGCACTGAAGCTGGCGCCAAGAGGAGGCAGGGACTATAAGAGTGGAGAACAGTGAATATTAATTTTCTTTAATAGTGGGCACACTGTTAGCCGCAGTCGCTGGCTTCCTGCAGCAGCTGGGCGATTCTGTGTGTCCGCTACTAAAGAAAATTAATATTCACTGTTCTCCACACGCTGATGGAAGTGGAGTTACTCGCTATTAAATTAGCTCTTGAAGAATGAATGCATTATTTGGAGGGGGCGGTTCATCAAGTCAATGTGGTCACCATCCATAAGAATGTACATTACATTGAACCAGCTAAACAATTTTCTCCTAGACAGGACAAAAAGTACTTCTTTATCTCTAGATTCAATTTCTCCTTTGCATTTATGCTCGAATTCATAAATGTGAAGGCTGGCGCATTATCACGCAGTCTAAATTCAGTTTCTCCTCCAGAACTTCATTCCCCATTCTCCCTACGGGCATTGTGGGCTCTGTGGTTGGAGTTGGAAGCAAAGATCTGTAAAGTCCAGTTGTTTTCTTCTTCCACCACTTCATGGTTCAAGTTATTTGTACCTGTGTACTTAAGATTGCGTCTGCTGCAGGAGTTTCATGATTCTGTCTTGAGTGATCATCCTGGGGTTTCAACTCCGCAGAAAGCTATTGCAGGGATTTTTTTGTGGCTGTCTATAGTAACATAGTAACAGAGTTATTAAGGATGAAGGAAGACTTTAAGTCCATCTAGTTCAACCCATATCCTATCCTAACCTGCCCTACCATGTTGATCCAGAGGAAGGCAAAAAAAAAAAGTTGTATCTGCTTGTGAAGTTTACGCACGCACTAAGGTCTGTCATAACTGACTGGCCAAGGAATTGACTCCATTACCAATTCCAGAAAAATCATGGACTCATCTGTCCATGGATTTCATTACGGATGTGTCTCAGTCTGTAGGGAAAACTGTTATTTGGGTGGTGGTTGGCTGATTCAGTAAACAAGCTCATTTTATTCCTTTATTAAGGTTACGTAAGGCAGAGACGCTTTACAGATCGTTTATTTGTCATTTGTGGGATTACATTGAATTCCTCTTATCATATGGGGAGTGCAATTTGTCTCCAAATTCTGGAGAGATTTTTTTTAAAATTGGAGATTGACTTGTTATTTTCCTCTGCGTATCACCCCGAAACCAACTGTCAGGCAGAAAGGACAAATCATTCATTGGAACAAATTTTAAGCAAGAGGACTGGTCTTCATTTTTAACTATTGCTGAGTTCGTCTTTATCAGTTAGGTCAATCAGTGCACTGGAACCTCATCTCTTTTTTGCAATTATGATTTTCATCCACATTTTGGTGAATTGTCCAATATAAGTCATAAATGTCTTGGGATAGAGATCACTATACAGAAAATTGGGGAAGTCTGGAGGGAGGTTCTCAAGAATTTTGGGGCTGCTCAGATTCACCAAAAATAGAAGATTGAAGATATTTGATGAGTCCTGTCTTTAAAGTAGGTGATAAAGTGTGATTTTCATACAAAAATATTAAACTTAAAGTACCGTTGGCAAAGTTGAATCCAAAGTTCATTGATCCCTTTGAGATTCTGGCAGTGGTCAACCTGGTGGCTCATAGGATGAAGCTTCCTCCATCTCTATGCATCCCTAACATCTTCCACAAATCTCTGTTAAAGGAGTTTATCCTGTCACAATATCTCTGCTCAGTCATCCAATCTAGTGCAGAGCATTGCTGAGCTGTCATTAATTTGATAGACAACTCTGCTCAATCTGAGCCTGGGATGTGCTGAGCTTCATTCAGGTGTTCCCTGTTCTAAGTGATTACCCAGCTATTTAGCTAAGCTGTCAGTCCCAGATCTCTGCCAGTCATAGCATTTGCGTGGTGGTGCATGTTTGCCTTGTATTCCTGTTCTTTGTTTGTTGATCTATTGTTGAATGACCTTGAACCTCTTTCTGACCATCCATTTTGCCTAGTCCCTTTGCTCTGATTAGCTATCTTCCTGGTATTCTGACATCAATGTGCTCTCTTGGTTTCTGACTCCAGAACATTTAACTATGCCTCATGGCTTGTCCATTAACAGTGACTAGTGTCATATATCTCTGATTTTATTTCCCTCCTCTGGTTTCTGTTGATGATAATTTAGAGTATGAGTTACAGAGAAATGTGTATTCCATGAAAGTTCAAAATTCTCTCCAGCACTTCATTCACTGGAATGGATACAGACCGGAGTTGAGATTCTTGGTTCCACCCCGATCCATGAAGGTCGATAATTTGGTCAGAGCCTCCCAATGTAGGTTTCCTTGGAAAACTGGGTGCCCAGTGGACCCCCATAGAAGAGGGGGTACTGTCACAATTCCACCACTCACAGTGTCCTAAGGATACTGTGAGTGACAGCTCAGCTACCCTTCAGGATCAAGGGCATGCTGTACTGTCAGTATTGTGAGTGACAGTCCAGTCATCTAATCGGAAGCAGGGGTGAGCTGGGCTGTCAGTATTGTGAATGATTGCACAGCTGTCCAAACTGGCCTGTCAGGTTTCCTCCAGATGTTACCTATTTAGGGTGATTAACTGGCTGTTAAGCTGGATGACAATGGTCAGACTTTTGGCATTTGCATCCTTGCTCAGTGTTCTGATTATATGACCTTGGATTTTCCTTTTGACAACTCGTTTCTATTACCCTTTTTTGCCTTTAGTGCACTTTGACCTTAGTTAATTGACACTGGACTTTGCCTGGGACTATGTGTTCGTCTTTTTCCTTTGTTCTTCACCTTCTCACGGTTTGCCCATGAGAAGTGATTTAGCTTTACAAAACCCTTATCTACATTACTCTAAGCAAGAGACTTTGTTTCAGCCACACAGCCTATTTGAAAGTGTTTTTATCCTATTGGTTAATTTTTTGCTTGGCTCATTCCCCCAGTCAAAAAGCAAGCCATCACGCTATCCCCTATTTGACCAATGCCAATTTTTTATCTTATTCTTCTCCAATAGGGTAATCCTATTTTATGTGCTTTTTCCCTCCACATATTTTTTAGCAAATTGCTTTCAATGTTAAATGATTTCCCAGTTAGATAACCACAGTGATGATTGCTATCATCCAATTATGATGTCACCTGGATTTCCTCTGATTCAAAACAAGGGGGCATTTCTGAGGAACTGAGTAATGCTAGCTGTCAACCAGTCTAAAAGATATTTTGCAGGGTATAATTATAATCATCTATATCAGACCTCTCAAATTGTTGAAGCTAATTAATTTGCATATGAGTAAGAAACAAACAATTATAAAGTAATCATTATAGAGGTAATTATGTTTTTTAATGACTCAATATATCTAGAGCATCAAAACATATAGCAATAAATACCATCCTTGATCCAATATTTAAATAGTATGAATAAATATTATTATATCAGGATTCCACGAAGAAGCAATTTTGACCAAAGAAAAATGAAGACCAGAGTAAATGTTAGCTGCAGTCTAATTCTAAAATATTAATTGATATGGTTCATTAATGATTGTTTTGATCTGGGAGATATCTGCCTGATAAATGTTATTTCCCACAAGTTCCATGTTTTCATGAAAGGAAGGTTTATTTGATTCCCATAATTGAAAGCCATATTCAAGGTTTTATCATGAATAACAGATGCTTTTGCTCTTGAATCTCTGGCACCAATATGCACATTTTCTATTTACTTAATGGTATTATTCATATCCTTGGATTTAGTGAAGTGCAGAATATGTTCAATCTCTGTGATAAAATCACTGATTCATTTAAAGCATAAGGCTTCACAAGGTTGACATTGTCCTCAAATCCAAAATTAATGATTTAGATGAAGCAGATGTTTTTTTTCCTGTTGGTATGATTTAGCATGCATCTGATTACATAAGGATACCTTTCACTTTAATTAAAGGCACAAAATATCTGACTGCCATTCATTTTGCTCTAAATGAATGAACACTGCAAGTAATTTGTGTAATTCTGATATTCTCTCTGTGGCAACACAGAGATTAATAGCATTCCTCATAAACAGGATTTCTTCACATCATATATGTAGCAAAGTGGCACTCATTTATTTGCTTATAGAATGAGTAAAATATATTGGGATTTTTTTTTACCATTATGCATCTCTAGGACAAATCTGAGAGTTCAGGCTTACTTGCAAGGTAAAAAGAATTTTCCATAGTGTAGAAGTACCCATATGCTTTGACATGAATTCTACTTACTTAATATCCTCTTTTTATTGTAAATTTCTCATAGAAGCCATAAAGTCTAAACCATAAAATGTAGCTCACTTTGTGGTACATGAAAAAGGTCCAAATCCATAAAGATTACAACTATATATATATATATATATATATATATACATTCAGGGCCAGAAATATTTGGACAGTGACACAATTTTCGCGAGTTGGGCTCTGCATGCCACCACATTGGATTTGAAATGAAACCTCTACAACAGAATTCAAGTGCAGATTGTAACGTTTAATTTGAAGGGTTGAACAAAAATATGTGTTAGAAAATGTAGGAATTGTACACATTTCTTTACAAACACTCCACATTTTAGGAGGTCAAAAGTAATTGGACAAATAAACATAACCCAAACAAAATATTTTTATTTTCAAAATTTTGTGGCGAATCCTTTGGAGGCAATCACTGCCTTAAGTCTGGAACCCATGGACATCACCAAACGCTGGGTTTCCTCCTTCTTAATGCTTTGCCAGGCCTTTACAGCTGCAGCCTTCAGGTCTTGCTTGTTTGTGGGTCTTTCCCTCTTAAGTCTGGATTTGAGCAAGTGAAATGCATGCTCAATTGGGTTAAGATCTGGTGATTGACTTGGCCATTGAAGAATGTTCCACTTTTTTGCACTCATGAACTCCTGTGTAGCTTTGGCTGTATGCTTGGGGTCATTATCCATCTGTACTATGAAGCGCCATCCAATCAAGTTTGCAGCATTTGGCTGAATCTGGGCTGAAAGTATATCCCGGTACACTTCAGAATTCATCCGGCTACTCTTGTCTGCTGTTATGTCATCAATAAACACAAGTGACCCAGTGCCATTGAAAGCCATGCATGGCCATGCCATCACGTTGCCTCCACCATGTTTTACAGAGGATGTGGTGTGCCTTGGATCATGTGCCGTTCCCCTTCTTCTCCAAACTTTTGGCTTCCCATCATTCTGGTACAGGTTGATCTTTGTCTCATCTGTCCATAGAATACTTTTCCAGAACTGAGCTGGCTTCTGGAGGTGTTTTTCAGCAAATTTAACTCTGGCCTGTCTATTTTTGGAATTGATGAATGGTTTGCATCTAGATGTGAACCCTTTGTATTTACTTTCATGGAGTCTTCTCTTTACTGTTGACTTAGAGACAGATACACCTACTTCACTGAGAGTGTTCTGGACTTCAGTTGATGTTGTGAACGGGTTCTTCTTTACCAAAGAAAGTATGCGGCGATCATCCACCACTGTTGTCCTCCGTGGGCTCCCAGGTCTTTTTGGATTGATGAGTTCACCAGTGCTTTCTTTCTTTCTCAGGATGTACCAAATTGTAGATTTTGCCACTTCTAATGTTGTAGCAATTTCTTGGATGGGTTTTTTTCTGTTCTTGCAGCTTAAGGATGGCTTGTTTCACCTGCATGGAGAGCTCCTGTGACCACATGTTTCCTTCACAGCAAAACCTTCCAAATGCAAACACCACACCTCAAATCAACTCCGGCCCTTTCATCTGCTTAATTGAGAATGACATAACAAAGGGATTGCCCACACCCGTCCATGAAATAGCCTTGGAGTCATTAGTCCAATTACTTTTGGTCCCTTTAAAAACAGGGTGGCACATGTTAAGGAGCTGAAACTCCTAAACCCTTCATCCAATTTTAATGTGGATACCCTCAAATGAAAGCTGAAAGTCTGGACTTCAACTGCATCTGAATTGTTTTGTTTAAAATTCATTGTGGTAATGTCTAGAACCAAAATTAGATAAATGTTGTCTCTGTCCAAATATATATGGACCTAACTGTATATATATATATTTTACTTGTCAGATCTATATTGCATAAATATCTGCTAAAATGTTACTGTAGAGACACTGGGGGTCAGCGTGTGCCCTGGTCCGCTAGCCGAAACCGCATACTCTCCTTTTAACGTGGGCATAACGCGACTCAGACAACACAGGGTAAGAGTAAAACAATGTGGCAATACTTTATTGAACCACAAAACAGTCCGAAAACATGTAGAAACAGTCCCAGCACCCAAGATGGTGCACATTACAGAATCTCACCCTTCCGCTGACTCGCCAGGATAGGAGCAGCTGTTATTTTAGAGCTTCCAGGGTTGACTACCCCACCTGTGGCACGCACACAGAGACGAGGTAAAAACAAGAGTAGGAAGATGACAGTCCATTCAGGTACAAGGGCCAGTTGACCGGAGGGTCACTCACCTGTGACACATACACAGAGAGGAGCTAACAACAAGCTTAGGAAGATAACTGTCCTTTGAGATTCAAGGCCAGTTGACTGGAGGGTCACAACCTGGCTTCTCTGAATATCTCCATGGAGCCAGGTGACCAGTGGGTGCCAATCCTGATTTTCTCCAATATCCATGGATTTACGATGGTCAATGGAGCAGATCTGTATTCTTCCAACCGGGGCCGAGGTCCTCTAAGCCAGCATCTTATAGAATGATAAATCTGTGTCCCTAGTGATGCAGTCATGATGTCTTGGCTCAGTTGGCTGAAGTCCTGTAGAGTTCCTTGATGTTTGACTGTCTTGGCTGAATCTCTGGCTGTCTCTCTATCTCTATCTCTTAAAGAGGCATATCACCTCTCTTTTGGTGATGAGCCAGTATACTTATTGCTCAGGTTTTCCCGAGCATGCTCGGGTGTCCTCTGAGTATTTTGGCGTGCTCGGAGATTTAGTTTCTGGCGCCGCAGCTGAATGATTTATGGCTGCTGGACAGCCTGAATACATGTGAGGAATGTCTGTTTGTTAGGGAATCCCCACATGTATTCAGGCTGTCCAGCAGCCACAAATCATGCAGCTGCATCGACAGAAACTAAATCTCCAAGCACGCCAAAATACTTGGAGGACACCTGAGCATGCTCGGGAAAACCCGAGTAACGAGTATACTCGCTTATCACTACTCTTTTTATATTTAACAAGTGTCCTTCATTCAGTATTTACAGGTAAGGAATTGGTCTTATCAGCATTAGGCCTCTTTCACACATCCGTTTTTTACAATCAGTCACAATCCATCAAAGTTGAAAAAAGATGGCTCCAGTGCAGATTGTAAAAAACTGATGCGACGGATCAGTTATTTTGAAGGATCTGTCATGGTGAAGAGGTGAACTTTTCAACCTTGACACATGCAGCCCTGGAGAGAGAGAGAGAGCCCAAAAAAAGCAATAGGAATAGTTCCAGGCATGCTCAGAGTGGAAAAATGGAATCCATCTCTGGAATCCGTCCTCTGACGGATCCAGCGCCCATAGGCTACCATTATAGCCTACGACGGATGTCGCTGGATCCGTCCTTGTACATCTTTTCGACGTACACAAAAAACGTTCGAAAGTCCATTTTTTCCAGCCGACGGACAACGATTTTTCGACGGATCCGTCAAACGATGGATGAAACGTATGGCCATCCGTCACAATCCATTGCTAATGTAAGTCTATGAGAAAAAAAACGGATCCTGCGGCAACAATTGCAGGATCTGTTTTTTTCACAAAACGACGGATTGTGACTAAAGGGAAAAAACGGATGTGTGAAAGAGGCCTAATGCTGATAAGACCAATTCACATTGTTTGATTATGTCATCTATTTGCATAGATTTTCCCCCTCTGCTTTGAATGCCAACAAATTGGCTGGCATGGACAATGTATAATTAACGTTACATAACAGTAGACATCACTAGTCATCAAGGATAAGAACACAATAAGCTATATCAAATGTCAACTTACAAGACAATATTACAGGCTTATACAAGCAGAGAAGAGGGCAGGAAAAGAACCTGACCATGAAGTCCATATACACAGTATGGTGAATAAGTAAACATTTTATTTGGTTACATCAGATGACAAAAATTTAATATAATTCAAAAGTCAACATATAGATAACAGTCCATTCTTTTTGGCTTGCTAAAAATAGTCATCTGGTTAATGAAGATACAATGCTATGTCTTCACAGTAAAGCCCCCATCACACACAGCGATCTTGCTAGCGAGATCGCTGCTGAGTCACTAGTTTTGTGACGCAACAGCGATCTTCCCAGCGATATCGTTGTGTGTGACATTCAGCGACGATCAGCCCCCCTGCTGGGTATAGCTGATCGTCTCTGAATGTCCTGGACATTTTTTTGATCGTTGGTCTCCTGCTGGCCAGCACGCATCGCTGTGTGTGGCAGGCAGGAGACCAGCGATCAGCTGGTAACCAAGGTACACATCGGGTTTCCAGGCGCCGGGCAGTGCCTAGAAACCCGATGTGTACGTTATATACCAGCGCGCTGGTGCAGGGGAGCTGGTGATCAAGGTACACATCGGGTTTCCAGGTGCCGCGCAGCGCCTGGAAACCCAATGTGTACCTTGGTTACCAGCGCCCTGCATCAGCGGGCTGGTATCCAACGTACACTGCGAGTAACTAAGCGACGTTACCCGCAGTGTCGCTGTCCTGATCGCTGCCTGAGCTGCCTGTTTGGCAGCTCAGCAGCAATCATGTAGCGACACACCAGCGATCCTGACAAGTGCATATCGTTGTCGGGATCGCTGGTGTGTCGCTATGTGTGATGGGGCCCTAACTCTTGGAATATAATCCGAAAACAGGACACTTGGATTTTACTTTATCCTAAATTATTACTTCCTAGTGTGACATGAAATTGGTTAAGTGTAAAGACAGGGGAATATATCTGAGTTAAATTTAGCATACTTCAATGCTGTAATAGTTTAATATTAGATGTGCACACACCTCAAAGCAACAGCTATTTGCAGGTGATTGTTTTTGGGATAAGCTTCTCCCTAGATTTTCTGATATCATCCTACTTTGTAAATGTAGGTGTTCTTTTTAAATTTTAATATAAAAGTTCTTTTTCTATTTATTTATTGTCTGTTTTGTATACTTTAGGCTTCATTTCCATTAGCGTTTAAAAAATCACTCTAATATTGATACAACAAAGTAGAGACGAGTGTCATGCGAGTACTATGCAATTTTTCTCACATGCCATCTATACGACATCCATATGATGTTTTACTTTTTGCTTACCTACAGTATTTCAATTTTTAATTTTGGCAACACTACTCCACTTAATCATATTGTGGTCGGTTGCAGCATTATTAGGTAGTGTTCCTTCCTTGTGACATTAGTTTTTACAATGTTTATTTTTGGCCACGAGGAATTCATGGGTTTTAACCCCTTTACCTCGGAAGGTGGTTTGCGCTTTAATGACCAGGCCAATTTTTACAATTCTAACTACTGTCATTTTATGAGGTAATAACTCTGGAACGCTTCAACGGAGCCCGGTGATTCTGAGATTGTTTTGTCGTGACATATTGTATGTTAGGGTATTGTTAAATTTTTTTTTCGATATGACTTGCATTTATTTGTGAACAAAATGGAAATTTTGCGAAAATTTTGAAAATGTAGCAATTTTCATGCCATTAAATCATAGAGATTTGTCACATAAAATAGATAATAAATAACATTTCCAACATGTCTACTTTACATCAGTACAATTTTGGAACCAAAAATTTATTTTTTTTAGGAAGTTATAAGCGTTTAAAGTTGACCAGCAATTTTTCAATTTTCCAACAAAATTTGCAAAACCATTTTTTTTTGGGACCACATCACATTTGAAGACACTTTGAGGGGTCTATATGACATAAAATACCCAAAAATGACACCATTCTAAAAACTACACCCTTCAAGGTGCAATTAGTAATTAGTGGAATGTCAAAGGAAAAAATGAACATTTAACTTTTTTCACTAAAATGTTATATTAGACCCAATTTTTTTTATTTTCTCAAAGGTAACAGGAGAAATTGGACACCCAATGTTGGTGTGCAATTTGTCTTAAGTACGCTGATACCCCATATGTGGGAGAAAACCACTGCTTGGGCGCACTGCAAGGCTCGGAAAGGAAGGAGTACCATTTGACTTTTTCAACACAAAACTCACTGGAATTGAAAGCTGATGCCATGTCGCATTTGGAGAGCTCCTGATGCACCTAAACAGTGGAAAGTCCCCACAATTAGCCCCATTTTGGAACCTAGACTCCTTAAGGAACTTATCTAGATGTGTGGTGACCACTTTGAACCCCAAGTGTTTCACAAAAGTTTATAACGTAGAGCCATGAAAATAAAAAATCAATTTTTCTCCACAAAAATTATCTTTTATCCCAAATTTTTTTTTATTTTCACAAGGGTGACAGGAGAAATGGGACCCCAAAAGTAGTTGTTCAATTTCTCCTAAGTATGGCAGAACTCGAGTTTCGCCGAGTGAAACCCGACCAAAGCGTGAAGTCGGCCATGCGGTCGTCGACCTGAGCGCCAAAGTCGGCTTTCCCATAATGCTTGCAGGCGCCTTTTCTCAGCCAATGAGCACAGACGTACACTGCCCATGACACGAGATGTCATGGGCAGCGGCCACCACCATCTTAGAGAAGGGCATTGCAGTGATTGGCTTGTTTTGTGTGGCGTCACAGTGGCTATATAAGCCCTGACCGTCGACCGCCATTTTACTTGTGCCGATCTTAGCGTAGGGAGAGGTTGCTGACGCTGTTTATCAGTAGGGAGAGAATTAGGCAGGAAAGAAAAGTAATTTTGTGCTTGTGCTGATAGCAATTGTGCTGTACAGTTAGTGTGCAGAGACAGGGGAGCATTTTGTTGTGTGCAGCAGTGCTGGTTATTAGGCTGCCTGCTAGTTGTATTGCTGTGTGTACACTGCTGTCCAGACTGCTTTTTACATAGCTCTAATACTTTTATTCTTTTTTTCTGCACAGTTACAGAGCGTTCATTTTTTCCCACACCGTATAGAGCTGTACGGTCCTCACACACTTCCGTGTACCGGCTGGTATCACGGACAAATACATGCTGACTATCTGTGTCTAACTCCGGAAATATATACGGAGATTTACAATTACCCCTACACTGTATACAGCTGTACGCTTCTGATACATTACCCTTTTTCTGCTTTTTATATTCTGGTGTAATCCATACTGAGCCTGTGAGCATCTGTGTCTGTCTCCGGAAATATATACGGAGATTTACAATTACCCCTAGACTGAATACAGCTGTATGCTTGTGATACAGTACCCTTTTTCTGCTTTTTATATTCTGGTCTAATCCATACTGAGCCTGTGAGCATCTGTGTCTCACTCCGGAAATATATACGGAGATTTACAATTACCCCTACACTGTATACACCTGGTATCTTCTGATACAGTACCCTTTTTCTGCTTTTTATATTCTGGTCTAATCCATACTGAGCCTGTGAGCGTCTGTGTGTTACTCCGGAAATATATACAGAGATTTAACATTACCCCAACACTGTATACATCTGTACGCTTCTGATACAGTACCCTTTTTCTGCTTTTTATATTCTGGTTTAATCCATACAAAGCCTGTGAGCGTGTGTGTGTTAATCTAAAAATATATACGGAGATTTACAATTTTCCCTATATATCTGCTGGTATTTTGGGTACATTTTCACAAACATGAGGAAGTATGGTGGAAGAGGCAGCGGACGTGGGCGTGGTGGGCCAGCTGGTACTGATGATGGTGGTGGTGCATCTGCTGGTAGTGCCAAAAGCACAATAGCACCTAAGGCAGGAGGTGTTGAGCCTGCGTCATCGTCTGGCTCCAGAAGGCCTGGAAGTCTCCCTTTTCTGGGAGTAGGTAAACCGCTTTTAAAGCCGAAGCATCAGGAACAGGTTTTGGCTTACATTGCCGAAACAGCCTCCAGCTCTATCGCCTCCTCTTCTGAAGTTTCAAAAAATGCAAGCACTGAGTCATCAGTGCAGGCTCCTGGTCAGGAGCAACACCTTTCCTTGTGTCCTTCACCCCACCAAAAGTGAAGGATGCGGCAGGCCACACTTCAGATTATTCTATGGAGCTCTTTTCACATACCATGCCTGGGTTATCAAGTCAAATCCTGAATTCCCCAGTCCAAGATGAATCTGACATGGAGTGCACTGATGCACCGTCACTGCTAGATGATTCTGCTGGTACATTCACTAAGAGCACTACATTGCCCTCGCAGTCTACTCAGCCAGAATCTGACCCTGATGAAACTCAGGTGCCCCTTCTCACATACTATACCACCTTACACAGTGACACAGAAGAAGGTGCAGATGAAATTGAAGCGGAGGTGATGGATGACCCAGTTGTTGACCCGGATTGGCATCCATTGGAGGAAGAGGGTGCCACTGGCAATAGCTCAGAAGAGGAGAAGGATCCGCAGCAGGCATCGACATCGCAGCAGCGGTTATCTGGCTGGCCCGTAGCTATCCAAAAACATGTTAAAGAAGCAAAAAGAGTTGCAGGACAGCTTGGCCAGACGGTCAAATTAGCACAGCGTGCAAGCCCTGAAAATTTATACAATAGTAGGAAGAGTGCAGTGTGGCACTTTTTTGAACAAAATCCTATTGATGAGGCAAAGGTTATCTGTAAGAAGTGCGGATGGACCTTTAGCCGAAGGAAAAATCTCCGAAATTTGAATACCAGTTGCATGTAGGGATGAGCGATACGATACTGCAAATATCGGGTATCGGCCGATATTAGCTGTATCGGACTTTCGATTCCGAGTTCCGATATTGTCGTCTTATCGGATACCGGAATTGGAATTGTCACTGTCACTGTCAGTGTCCGTCGGTCGGGTCTGTCAGGAGTCAGCGGCACTTACCTGGCAGAAGATCTCCGGCGGTCACGGCCTGGACTGCTTGATGGCCGCCATCATCTTTCCCCGGCGGTCACATGCAGTTTCTCGCGATAACTGCAGTGACTGCTGGGTAATCCCGGCTGTAAAGCAGTCAGTCCGATGACGTCACCGCCGGGGAAGCAGGTAATCAGCTGTGCTGCGTCGCGATGACAGGCTCTGCCTGTCATTGCGATGTAGCAGAGCTGGATCGTCGTGGGACAGTCGTTACTATGGACTGCGTCGGACAGGTGGTATACTGTTGGTTTGTTTTTTTCCTTTTTTTACAGGAGATCGATGGCGTCGCAGGAATGAGAGTATAATAAAAGAAATGAAAACTGTGTTGTCTCTTTTATTTCATTAAAAGACTTTTTTCTTGCTTTGTCTTTTTTTTATACATTTAAAAACTTTGGGATTAATAATGGATCGGTGTCTTATTGACGCCTATCCATTATTAACCGGGCTTATTGTCACCGTGCAATCAACGGTGACATTAACCCCTTATTACCCCACTTGCCACCGCTACAGGGCAGTGGGAAGAGCCGGGTAAAGTGCCACAATTGGCACATCTTTTGATGCGCCAAATGTGGGGCTGCTGTAGCCTGGTATTATCAGGCTGTTGAGGGCCAAAATCCATGGGCCTTGACAGTCTTTTAATACCAGGCCGCAGCAGTCTGCATTTTACTTGGCTGGTTAACAAAAATAGGGGGACCCCTACGCCGTTTTTTTTTCGAGGGGATCCCCTATTTTTGTTAACCAGCCAAGCTAAGCAGACTGCTGTGGCCTGGTATTATCAGGCTTGCAAGGTCCATGGATATTGGATCCTTACCAGCCTGAAAAACCAGGCCTCAGCGGTCTGCTTCATCTGGCTGGTTAACAAAAATAGGGGGGACCCCACGCCAATTTTTTTCGAGGGGATCCCCTATTTTTGTTAATCAGCCAAGATATGCAGACTGCTGTGGCCTGGTATTATCAGGCTGGCAAGGTCCATGGATCGTTGGCTCCTTAACAGCCTGAAAATCCAGGCCTCAGCGGTCTGCTTCATCTGGCTGGTTAACAAAAATAGGGGGGACCCCACGCCAATTTTTTTCGAGGGGATCCCCTATTTTTGTTAACCAGCAAAGATAAGCAGACTGCTGTGGCCTGGTATTATCAGGCTGGCAAGCAGGGTCGGACTGAGCCACCGGGACACCGGAGAAACCTCCGGTGGGCCCCAGCTCCTGCGTGGTGGGCCCTGATTTGAAAGGATAGGTCGCGGGGCAGAGGGGGCGGTGGCCCCGGGCCCCGCGCTCTGAGGGGGCCCACCCGGAGCTACGCTACAGTTACATTCTGCGGCAGAGCAGGGAGAATCGATCTTCCTGCTCTGCCGCCCAGAAGCTATGGGGCCTGAACAGGCGTTGGGGGGGCCCGGTGCCAGCAGTGGGCCCCCCACCCGTCATCGGAGGGTCAGCTGTATCGGCATCCAGCCGATACAGCTGACCGCATAGAGAGAGAAGGAGCGAGCGCTCCTTCTCTCCCATAATCCCCCTCTCAGCGTCTGACAGCGGGCGCGATGACATCACCTGCCGGCGCCCGCTGTCAGACGCTGAGAGGGAGAACAGTGAGCAGCACAGGAGCCGGGAGGTGAGTATTGTTTTTTTTTTTAATGGGTGCATTATACTACAGAGGCTGTATATGGGGGTGCATTATACTACAGAGGCTGTATATGGGGGGTGCATTATACTACAGAGGCTGTATATGGGGGCTGCATTATACTACAGAGGCTCCATATTGGGGTGCATTATACTACAGAGACTCCCTATGGGGATGCATTATACTACAGAGGCTGCCTATGGGTGTGCATTATAATATAGCGGCTGCCTATGGTGGTGCATTATATTATAGACTCTGCCTATGGGGGTTTATTATAATATAGAGGCTGCCTATGGGGGTGCATTATACTATATTGAGGACTATCTGGTGTATTATGCTGTATGGATGCTATCTAGGGGCTATCATACAGTGTTGGACCCATTAAATAGTTTGGGGACATTAAGGGGTCAGTATATATCCAGTGAGGGGCATTATTCTGTGTATAGGGGAGATGTACAGGGGGAGACTTGGGACATTATTAAATGTAAAGTGGACACTTATTGTTATAGGGGAACTCGGGTTACTGTGACTGTCAAAGGGGCACACAGGGCATTATTACAGTCTAGGGGACAAAATGTGGTCACTGTTTTCTAGGGCACTTGCACCCGGCATTACTATATTCTAGAGGGGTGCTTTAAAATTTAGAGGTCACACAGAACCACACAGCAGGTGCAGTAATAGGGACACATACGGCAGCAGCAGCAGCTCAGTATTGGGGTATCACGTGCAGTAATAGGGACGCATACGGCAGCAGCGGCTCAGTATTGGGCTATCAGGTGCAGTAATAGGGACACATATGGCAGCAGCGGCTCAGTATTGGGGTATCAGCAGGATGAGGAGTTTGTGCAGGTTGAGAATAGTCCAATTGGTGACCAAGACAGTGCTAAAAATATGAGAAGTGAAATGTGTCTTTGTTGTAATCTCTGCAGTCAAGTCCTGGCTGGAGAAGTCGTCATGTCGGTCTGGGCCAGATGGAAAAGAAATGAAAAGTGAACAATTCCATTAGAAAGAACATCAGCGGTAAGTCATTATCTGTACCTGTGCTGTAATCTATTATATGTTCTGTAGGACTGGTATTATTTACCACAGACCATATGGCGGTAATATCAATATTGGTCTTTTTATATATAGATTATTTTTGGCAACAGCGCGGTCATTTGCTGAGGTTCTCTGATTAGGGGCCCACTCAGAAGTTTCGCCCCCACTAAACCAAAACCCTAGCTACGCCTCTGGCTCTCTCTCTAGTCTTTCTTTCTCTCTCTAGTCTTTCTCGCTCTCTGTTCTTTCTTTCTCGCTCTCTGTTCTTTTTTCTCTCTGTTCTTTCTTTCTCTCTCTCTTTTCTTTCTTTCCTCTCTTTCTTTCTCTGTTTGTTCTTTCTCTCTCGCTGCTCTTTCTTTCTTTTCCTCAGTACCAGCCACTGTGCCCTCATTACCAGTCAGTGTGATCAGCAGTGCTAAATGGGTACGCTTGGGGCCAGGATATGGGTGTGATTAGCTGTTAAATGGGTGTGGTCGGGGCGTGGCCTAAAATTTGCAGCGATGCCCTACGCGCGCCGCAGCCTTTAACCCTCTTTCCTGTCTTCAAAATTTGGGAGGTATGCTGTATGACCTCACTACAACTTCTGGCCATGCTCCTGATGAGCGCGACGGATGGTCTCCTGAGGGATCTCCTCCCACACCTGGACTAAAGCATCCACCAACTCCTGGACAGTCTGTGGTGCAACGTGGCATGGCCTAAAATTTGCTGCAGCAGGCACAGCGTGCCACAGCCTTTGTCCCTCTTTCCTTTCTTCAAAGGTTGGGAAGTATGATGGTGGGCCCCAAGAATATTTTTTCTCTGGTGGGCCCAAGGTACTCCAGTCCGACACTGCTGGCAAGGTCCATGGATATTGGCTCCTTAACAGCCTTAAATACCATGCCTCAGCAGCAGGGGCGTACATAGAAATCATGGGGCCCCATAGCAAAAGTCTGAATGGGCCCCCCCCAAAAAAAAAAAACTCAGAGCCATTGTAAATGTAAAGTGCCAGAACAGTGAGGGGACACATTAAACAAAAAAATGTATTATGCCCCCATAGATTGTGCCCCCATAGATGCTCCATAGTATAGGCCTTATGCTGCCGCAGCTGCTGCAACCAAAAAAAAAAAAAAGACATACTCACCTTTAGTCGCTGGGGGCCAGGTGCCAGTGTCCTGAGCAGGGGGTGACACCAGGTGCCGATGTCACCGCTCGCTCAGGGCCCCGGCACCTGAGATATTTACCTGTCCTCTCTCCACTGCTGAGTGCCGCTGTCTTCGGGGTCCTCCAGCAGTGAATGATCAGGCAGAGGGCGCGGCGCGCCACTAACGATGTCATCGCGCCCTCTGACCTGAACATTGCAGCAAGAGGACGCGAGCAACGGTGGAACGGGACAGGTAAATATCCCTTATACTCACCCTTCCGCCGGCGCGGTCTGTGCAGCCCCTGCTCTTCTCCCACGGTCTCCGCCGCCAGTGTTCAGCGGTCACGCGGGACAGCTCATTAAAGTCATGAATATGTGCGTATTCATGACTGTAATGAGCGGTACCACCTGACTGCTGAACACAGGCGTCGGAGACCGTGGGAGAAGAGCAGGGGCTGCAGAGACCGCACCAGGAGGGGTGAGTATATAGAAGAGCTGCGCTCCCCCTCCCCCGCCGACCCCCTGGTAGTACTGTGTCAGCACAGCTACCCGACCGTCGAGGGCCCCCTCACCTGTCCGGGCCCCATAGCAGCTGCTTGGTCTGCTTCATTCACGGTACGCCACTACTCAGCAGTCTGCTTCATCAGGCTGGTTAACAAAAATAGGGGGACCCGACGCCATTTTTTTTTCGAAGGGAACCCCTATTTTTGTTAATCAGTTCCCTCTGACGTCACTGATTGTGTCCCTGGCTGACCTGAAGTGAAAGTGGAAAGCAATCAATTAAGCTTTCCACTTCCTCTCCTGTCAGCCAGGAGAGGAACTCATTCATTTGGGGGTTTACTGTGAGGCTGCAGCATTAGCTGCGGTCCCTGCAGTAAACATTAACCCTTTCTGAAGGATTACACCGTGGGACCTGACTGTGCATGGGATAGGTAAGAATAATTTTGCTTTTTTATTTTATTTTTATTACAGGAAATGGTTTTTGCAGTCAAATAAAAGATGGTCAAAAACATGTGTCTTTATTTCATTAAAATGATTTTTAATTAAAGTGTGTGTGTTTTATTTTTATTTCATGCAATAGGATTAATAATTGATAGTTGTCTAATTGACAGCTCTCAATTATTAACCTGGCTTAAGGTCACTTTTCAATTGCAAGGTGGCTTTAACCCCATATTAACCCATTCGCCACCGCTACAGGGCAATGGGAATAGACGGGCAAAGTGCCAGAAAGGGCGAATCTAATTATAGATTTGTCTTTTCTGGGTGTCTGGGGGCAGATGTTAGTAGCCAGGGGGGGGCCAAAAATAATGGTCCCTCTCTGAGCTATTATTATCTGCCCCCATTCGCTGGCTTTGTCTGTCTGGTTGCGAAAATAGGGCGGGAGCCCACGCATTTTTTTTAAACAATTTTACACCTCATATATATATATATATATATATATATATATATATATACATGTCATTGAATTTGTGACACATATATATATATTTATATTTATAGTTCATACACTTCTACATAGTATAATAGCCGCTAATTCAATTGCCGGCTTTTGTGAAAATGCAGAACCCGACATGAAATGACACTTGGTGTACATAGGGTTAACCATGTCTTTTCATGTAGTTTGCTATCTGATTTGCACAAACAATTACATCAGTCTATGTGTGCAAAATTTCACACCTGTAGGGGTTAATTAAAGGTGTAAATTCGTAGTAAAAAAGTCCGTTTTTTTACAACGAATTTACACCTTTAATTAACCCCTACAGGTGTGAAATTTTGCACACATAGACTGATGTAATTGTTTGTGCAAATCAGATAGCAAACGACATGAAAAGACATGGTTAACCCTATGTACACCAAATGTCATTTCATGTCGGGTGCTGCTGTCTTTTCACAGGAGCCGGCTTTACCAGGCAATTGAATCAGAGGCTATTTTACTATCTAGAAGTGTATAAACTATACATATATGTATATATATGTCACAATGACATGTATATATATATATATATATATATATATATATATATATATATGTATTCTATGTGTGTATATTTAGTGTTTACAAGGAAATAAAGGGTTTTTTTAGTTGCGATATTTTGTTCCCATAGACTTACATGGGACTTCCGGTATCGGAATCGGATATCGCCGATATTTAGTGATATCGGCGATACCATTCCGATACGATATTTTTAGATATCGAGCAGTATCGCTCAACACTAGTTGCATGCTTAGACATTTAATCACCATGCACTTGCAAGCGTAGATGGACTACAAAACCTCAGGTAGCACATGTGTACCTGCTCCCACTCATGTTAGCCAGCAACGCTCCATCGCTTCCCCCACTGTAAGCCCACCGGTTAGCACACCACCAGCAAGAAATGTTGAGGTGTCGTCGCATGGCCAAAGCAGTCAGGGAATCACAATGTTTTTGCAACGAAAAACTGAATCTAGGCCATCATCACCACCACCATCACCAACCCCCTCTCAGTCCGTCATGTCCACCGCTCGTTCCCCATATGCAGTTCTCAAGTCCAGCTCACCCTAGCAGACACTCTGAGTAGGACAAGAAAGTACTCATCCTCTCATCCGTGTACACTAGCTTTGAACGCCTACATTACCAAAGTCCCAGTCTGCACTTTTTTTTCTAGAAAAGCCATCCTTGCCCTCCACCTGCATGTGAAAGACCTCATTATCCATGCACTCAAACAATCAGTGAGTGGAAAGTTGCACCTCACAACAGATGCATGGGCCAGTAGGCATGGCCAGGGCGGTTATGTATCCATGACTAAGCACTGGGTTAATGTGGTGGATGCAGGGTCCACAGGGGACACTGGCGGTGGGAAAGTGCTGCCTAGCCCACGGTATATGAAACAGTTGGCTGTAGGCGTTCAACCCTCCTCCTCCTTCTCCAGAAGCAAAAGTTCGTCGACAGAGCGCAGTCGCACGAGCACTCCATCTGCAGCTGCCAGTGTTGCACATGAGGTGTCCCACTATCGAACAGCTAGTGGTAAGCGTCAGCAGGCAGTTTTACAGATGATGTCTTTGGGCGACAACAGACACACAGCGGAGGTACTGGCAGACTACTTGCAGTGAGAAACTGAGTCATGGCTGGGCAGTCTACCTCTTGAGCCAGGCACGGTAGTCAGTGATAACGGCCGTAATGTTGTGGCGGCCATAGCCCTGGCAAAACTCCGACACATACCTTGCCTGGCTCACACCTTGAACCTGGTGGTGCAATGCTTCCTAATTAATTATCCGGAGTTAACAGCCTTGCTCCATAAGGTGCGAAGACTGTGCTCGCACATCCGTCACTCGCCCTTAGACTCCAGTCGTAAACAGAGGCTGCAGCGATCGCTCCACGTCCCCAAGCACCGCCTAATCATTGACGATGGAACTCCACCATGCACATGGTTGAGAGGCTGTGCGAACAGAGACAGGCTGTAATGCATTTGTGGGAGGATACATGGGCAGGCAGTTTGAGGGCAGACATGGATTTATCGGGTGTGCAGTGGTCAAAGCTGAAAGACCTCTGTAAAGTCCTTCAGTGTTTTGAGGAATGCACACAGCTGGTAAGCGCAGACGATGCCATCATAAGCATGAGCATACCACTTATGCCTCTGCTCATGCAAACTTTGATGCACATTAAGGATCAGGAATCTGCAGCAGAGGAGGAAGAGGAGGAGGAGGAGGGAAGTCTTGATGACAGTCAGCCATTGTCTGCTCAGGGAACTGTCCTGGACAGTTTGTGCATGAATGGAGGGATGTGGATTTGGCAGAAAGTGCTCCTCCACCTACCACTGTCAGTGCATCATTGACACCTGGAACATTGGCCCACATGTGTGATTATGTCTTGCGTATCCAAAAAAGGGACCCCCACATTGACAAAATTATGAAGGATGACGACTGTTGGTTGGCCAGCATCCTCGATCCACGCTAAAAAGGCAAATTACAGAACATCATGCCACAAGAGAACCTAGAGCTAATATTGGCGAACAAACAAGCAACTCTGGTAAACCGTTTGTTAGAGGCATTCCCAGCACACAGCAGTGGTACAGGTTCTACCATGAGCCGTACTGGGCCAAATGGAAGAGGTGTTCGTGGTGCACATAGCTGAACTGGCGTTGGAGACAGGGGTTTCATGACCATGTTGTGGACTGATTTCTCAAGTACTGCTCACACGACTGTTAATACTGAATCCATTGCAACAGACAGGAGACAGCAGTTGTCAACTATGGTTCAAAATTACCTCTCCTCCCCTATCGATGTTCTCCCTCACAGTTCATTCCCCTTTGACTACTGGGCCTGTAAACTGGACATGTGGCCTGAATTGGCACAATATGCCTTACAGGAGCTCGCTTGCCCTGCTGGTAGTGTGCTATCAGAAAGAGTCTTCAGTGCTGCTGGATCAATCCTGACAGAAAAAAGGACCCGGCTGTCGACCAAAAATGTTGGTGATGCCCATGCCTGGGTTTCAAAGGATTTTGTACCACCTTCCACTGATGACACATAGGTTGCCAGCAAAATGGCTTGCTTTGTCCTCTTCCTCCGACTTCTCCAATTCCTCCATTTTCAGCTGCTGAATGTCCAGCCTACACCTCAACATATGCCAGTTTTTCCACCTCCCTAACTGGTCTGTACCCCCCCAGGGCCGGCGTCAGCACCTGGCGCACCTGGGCAAGTGCCGGTGCCCTGAGCATGTGGGGGTCCACTCGTGGGCGACTGCACTGGCACAGGGCCCCTCATAGTACGCCGGTGTCTCTGATGGTGGGGGGCCCACTCGCCATCAGAGACACCGGCGTACTATGAGGGGCCCTGTGCCAGTGCCATCACCCACAAGTGGGGCCCCCCCTGCTTGCTCAGAGCTCCAGCACTTGCAATACTTACCTCTCCCTGCTCCACCGCTGTTACGTCTTCCGCGTTTCCTGACAGTGACATTCAGGTCAGAGAGCGCGATAACGTCACGTCTGTACGCCCTCTGCCTGAACAGTCCAAGTGCAGAGAGCTGGAAGATGGCGACGCTGAGGAGTCTAGAGTAGAGCAGTGACAAGCGAGGAGAGGTATTTCATTTTTTTTAATGTTTTTTAGCAATATATGGGGAGCATTATACACTGGAGAATTATATATGGGGCCCATCATACACTTGAGCATCATAGATAGGGCCCATTATACACTGGTGCATTATATGGGGCCCATTATATTTGGAGCATTATATAGGCCCATCATACACTGGAGCATTATAAATGTGGCCCATCATACACTGGAGCATGATATACCGGGCCCATTATACACTGGAGCATTATAAATGGAGCCCATTATATATGGAGAATTATATAGGCCCATCATACACTGGAGCATCATCCATTGGGCCCATCATACACTGGAGCATTATAATTGGGGCCCATTATATATGGAGCATCATATAGGCCCATCATACACTGGAGCATCATCTATGGGGCCCATCATATACTGGAGCATCATATGGGGCCCATTATATATGTAGCATTATATAGGCCCATCATACACTGGAGCATCATCCATGGGGCCCATCATATACTGGAGCATCATATGGGACCCATTATATATGGAGCATTATATAGGCCCATCATACATGGGGCCCATCATACACTGGAGCATTATAAATGGTGCCCATCAAACACTGGAGCGTCATATACAGGGCCCGTTATACACTGGAGCATTATAAATGGGGCCCAATATATATGGAGCATTATACACTGTTTGCATAATTATTAGGCAAGTTGTATTTGAGAGGATTCTTTTTATTATTGAACAGCAACTATGTTCTCAATCAACCCCAAAAGACTCATAAATATCAAAGCTTAATATTTTTGGAAGTTGGAGTGTTTTTCTTTTAGATTTGGCTATCTTAGGAGGATATCTGTGCAGGTAACTATTACTGTGCAGAATTATTAGGCAGCTTAATAAAAACCAAATATACACCCATCTCATTTGTTTATTTTCACCAGGTAAACCAATATAACAACACAAAATTTAGAAATAAACATTTCTGACATTCAAAAACAAAAAAAAAATAAAAAAAGTGACCAACATAGCCACCTTTCTTTATGATGACACTCAAAAGCTTTCCATCCATAGATTCTGTCAGTTGCTTGATCTGTTTACGCTCTACATTGCATGCAGCAGCCACCACAGCCTCCCAGACACTCTTCCGAGAGGTGTAATGTTTTCCCTCCCTGTAAATCTCACATTTTATGAGGGACCACAGGTTCTCTATGGTGTTCAGATCAGGTGAACAAGGGGGCCATGTCATTATTTTTTCTTCTTTTAGACCTTTACTGGGCAGCCACGCTGTGGAGTATTTGGATGCATGTGATGGAACATTGTCCTGCATGAAAATAATGTTTTTCTTGAACGATACCGACTTCTTCCTGTACCACTGCTTGAAGAAGGTGTCTTCCAGAAACTGCCAGTAGGTCTGGGAGTTAAGCTTCTCTCCATCCTCAACCCGAAAAGGTCCCACAAGTTCATCTTTGATGATACTAGCCCATACCAGTACCCCACCTCCACCTTGCTGGCGTCTGAGTCGGAGTGGAGCTCTCTGCCCTCTACTGATCCAGCCTCGGGCCCATCCATCTGGCCCATCAAGAGTCACTCTCATTTCATCAGTCCATAAAACCTTAGAAAAATCAGTCTTAACATATTTCTTGGCCCAGTCTTGACGTTTTATCTTATGTTTCTTGTTCAAAGGTGGTTGTTTTCCAGCCTTTCTTACCTTGGCCATGTCCCTGATTATGGAACACCTTGTGCTTTTTGATACTCCAGTAACGTTGCAACTCTGAAATATGGCAAAACTGTTGGCAAATGGCATGTTGGCAGCTTCACGCTTGATTTTCCTCAATTCATGGGCAGTTATGTTGAGCCTTTTTTTATCAACACGCTTCTTGCGACCCTGTTGGCTATTTGCCATGAAATGCTTGATTGTTCAGTGATCACTCTTCAAAAGTTTGGCAATTTCAAGACTGCTGCATCCTCTCCAAGACATCTCACAATTTTTGACTTTTCAGAGTCCGACAGATCTCTATTCTGACCCATTTTGCCAAAGGAAAGGAAGTTACCTAATAATTAAGCACACCTTATATAGGGTGTTGATGTCATTAGACCACACCCCTCCTGATTACAGAGATGCAAATCACCTGATTTACATAATTGGCAATTGGCTTTCAAGCCTATACAGCTTTGAGTAGGACAACATGTATAAAAAGGATGATGTGATCAAAATAATCATTTGCCTTATAATTCTGCACACAGTGTATAGGCCCATCATACACTGGAGCATCATCCATGGGGCCCATCATATACTGCAGCATCATATGGTGCCCATTATATATGGAGCATTATATAGGCCCATCATACAATGGAGCATCATCCATGGGGCCCATCATATACTGGAGCATCATATGGGGTTCATTATTTATGGGGCATCATAGAGGGTATGGAGCATCATATGGAGCACATATGGGGCCTATTCTGTATGGAGCATTATATGGAGCCCATTCTGTATGGAGCAATATATGGGGCGCATCATATACTGTATGGAGCTTTATATGCGACTCATTATACTGTATGGAGCAATATGTGGGGCTCATTCTACTCTATGGGGACCGTCCTATACCATATGGCACATTATATGGACCATCATATACTGTAGCATTATGTGGAGCTCATCATATACTGTATGGAACATTATATGGGACCAATTATTCTGTACGGAGCAATATATGGGGCTCAAAATTCTGTATGGTGCACTATGTGGTGACCATAATACTGTATGGAGGAAAATACTGTCCGTTTTTTGAGCTATTGTAGAATTTAAAATAGATATCAGTCATGTAATGTAAGAAGTGAAGTATTTGTCATTGTACTATACCTATATTTCTCTGCCTTATCGGAGCATCATGAATTGTGGTATGTGTTAAAGGGGCCGACTGACACTCTTTTGCCCCGGGGCACACGAAAACCTGGAGCCAGCCCTATCCCCCCCACAACTTTAGCCAAATAACCCCCAGTTTTCAATGCGTAACTATTATTATAAAGTAAATTAAGGTTGACAAGCTTAAGCAATAAGAATTGATGTCGTTGGCATTGAAATGGGCACTGTAGGTGTGTTTACTGTCCTCCACTCCCTGCCGACTTTTCTTCCCCATTGACTTGCATTGGGTTTCGTGGTTCAGTCGGACCTCTGACTTTTCCCGATAGTTCAACTCGACTTTTGAGAAAGTCGGGTTTCATGAAACCCGACTCGACCCTAAAAAAGGCAAAGTCGCTCATCTCTACTGATCAGTGAACTGCGTCACTAATCAAGGCTCGGCAGCTGCTGGGGGATTGGGATGGATGAAGAGAAATCAGACAGGGATCAGGGATCAAAAAACTTACAGTTGTCTCCTCTCTTCCTTGTTCTCTCTTCCTTTTTCTCACTTCCTTCTTCTCTCTGCCTTCTTCTGTCATCTTCAGCAGCAGCGATTGATGTGCACAGGTTTCTGTGAACCATAATGCCCTGCAGGGCCCCCCGCAGAAAGGAAGTTAGGAAGGGGGCAAAAAGAGGGGATAAAGAGGGCAAGGTGGGAAGGGGAAGAAGGGGACTGGGGTGGATGAGGAGAGATCAGGCAAGGATCTTCTTACAGATGTCTTCCATCTTTTTTTTCTTTCTTCTCTATTCTTTCTTCTCTCTTCTCTAGTAGCAGGAGCAGCTAGCAATTGTGGTGTCACAGGCTTCTGTAGCAAAACAAGGCCCGGCACAGCACAGATCAGACAGCGTGACCGCCCTGTACAAATCCTCAGCTATTATGAGAATGTGCAGGACGGTCACAGACTGGTCACAGAGCGGTCACACCACGTGTGTGTGCTGTGATTGGCGCTGTTCTGCCACTTTTGTGCAGCAAGTTAACTCATAGCGTAGATCCGGTTATGACCATTAGATGTCATAAGTCGTTCCCATTTGTCCTGTTCCAGGTTTCAGGGACATTTCCCCCTTCATCTCATCCGAGGCCTTTGATCAATTCTGTCCCCATAGGACAATTTTTACGCCTTAGACGGATTTGTTCAATGGAGGAAGATTTTTTTAAACAAGCTGAGCTACTCAAAAGAAGATTTTTGGAGCGAGGGTATAGTAAGAGATCCATTAAAAGGGTCTTTAATAGGGCAAGACACAGTACTCACCATGAGTACACGAATCAACCGTGTAGAGAAACGAATGTGGTGCGTTTTATTACACAGTTTAGTGGCCAAAGTGACCGTCTGAGATCCTGCCTAAATCATCATTGGCTAATACTAATGTCGGATCCAATTTTGTCTAAATATGTAGGTGATAGACCACATATTACATTCAGGAGGTCGTCTAATTTAAATGACAGATTGGTCAAAAGTCACTTCACTAAGGTACCTCGGACCAAGTCTCCATCCATTTATGGATGTAAACCATGTGGTTCTTGTGTGGCATGTTCCAATGTCACCAGGACACAGAGCTTCACCAATTCTGACAAATCTTGCCAATTTGATATAAAACATAATATCACGTGTACATCTTCGGCTGTGATTTATCTTGCAAAGTGTCCTTGTGACGTAATGTACGTCGGTTTGACCACCAGACAGTTCAAAGTCAGGGTGCGTGAACACGTACTGGGCATTAAGGCAGCAGCAGAAGTGGAAGACATTTAATCCTTAAAAACTATCCCAAGACACTTTAAATTACACCACAACTGTGATTTTTCAAAGTTGAAAGTCTCGGGGATAGACATGTTGGTTGTCAATAGCAGGGGTGGTAATGTCAGTAAACGGTTAGCCCAACTTGAGACCAAGTGGATATGGACCCTTAACACGGTATCTCCACTTGGCCTCAATGAGTGTCTCTCATTTATACCCTTTTTATAAATTGTTCTGTATTTTAGTTATTTTTATGTTTTTTATGTTGTTGTACAGTGTTGTAGTGTTTATATGTCATTAATGCATTTTTTTATCTTTAGCTTTCTGGATGAATTGTATCTATACTATTTTCATGCGGAGTTTGGATTGAAGCATGTATCCGGCTCCGACTACGATATTATCCATCAAATTGTATCTGCGTGAGGCCTTGGCACAATTGTTTCACATATATATATATACACTGTATTCAATTGTATTGTGACATGTATATCGCAAATTATGTATATAACGTATTGTGGGTTTTGTAATTTTTTGTATTGCCAGTGTATTTCCATATATATATATATATATATTGTGTTTCTTATATTCTTATATTTTGGTGACATAAGAACTTCTTTATTATATTTGTGCTATGTCATTGTTTGTATTGTGGGAATTAATTGGCCCTTACGGGTATTATACTGTATATATACACATGATGGGTTAAGGCTTTCACTGAATCAAACAAGGTCTTTTGTGAAATCCGCAGCCTGTAGTTAGGCATATTGCAATTTTTCCAGAGCGGTGATGTGCGCATGTTCGCAGGGCTGGACGGGACTGTCGCATGGCGACGGCGTCTTCACGTGACCTTGCGGTCTGGTACTTCCGGATTTTCTGGGTCATGTGACATCGGCAGCCATGCTGGCTTCCAGTCCATGCTGGCTGCAATGCGCTGGTGTATTACCAGCTGGGTCATTATCGTAAGAACTATAAAAAGGCTGCGGCTACAACATTGTACATCCCCCTGACGAAGGAAATAATTTCTGAAACGCTCATCGGGGCGCGTTTTCCCAGGCCGTCTGAATCGCCCAGAGGCTCCCAGGTAGTTGGTCCTTTTTATCCTGATTATTCCCCTGTTTGAGTATCATGCTTATTTTTTATCACAAGCTCATGTGTTTATAGTGTTTATACACTACTTATATGTACCAGTATATGCACTTTCTATATGTTGCAGCATTGCATGCAGGTTTATTGGTCACTATATACATTTTCCTTTTCACTGGTCAGTTATTTGCATTGTTGGCACTTTTTGTACATTTTTTAGTAAATTGTTTGTTCTATTTGCACATATTATTTGGGATTTGCAGTTATTTTATATATTGTATTAATCTCCTGGTCTATTAATTTGAGCCCTTGTGTATTTGGGTTAATTATCAGACGCCCTTGGTGTTTTAATTTTGTTTTTTATTATGTTTGTGCACTATTGCTGAATAAAGATTAATTATTTTTGTATAGTTTGCTTCTTTTATTATTTTATTACATATAATATATTTTTCATTTTATTGCCTCACCAGTCTGGGTTTTTCCTCCCATATCCACATCCGGTGCACGGTGTCTTTTTATACCTTTCCAGGTGGTTTGTCATCCATCTTTCAGGTTTTGTGGGACCATTTTATCTTGATACATATCCTTTTAATATTAGGGGTATATAGTTATTTATGTGAAGTCCAACAAATCCTATTTTACTGTAGTGGTGGCAAGTAGGGTTCATATTTGTGGGTTGATGTCACCTTTGTATGGTCAGGTGACATCAAGCCCACGGCTTAGTAATGGAGAGGCATCTATAAGAAACCCATCCATTACTAATCCTATAGTTGTATGGTAAATAAAGACACAGCCAGAATAAAGTCCTTTATTTGAAATAAGACTAAACACAGTTTTCCATTTTTATTTAAATGCCTAATTCCAGCAAAGCCCTTGATCTCCTGTAATAAAAGTGAAATAAAAAAACAACAATATACCATGCCTGTCCATCGTTCTGTCCCACGCCGTAATCCATTTCTGGGGATAAACAGTTTTCAACCTGGATGGCTCCAAGATGCGACCGTCCAGGCTGAAAAACACTGGTGACTGAGTGGCTGCGAGCACAGCCATGACTGAGTGGCTGCGAGCACAGCCATGACTGAGTGGCTGCGAGCACAGCCTCAGTGACCAGTGGTGACGTCATTGAGGTAATCTCCTATCACTGAGGTCTTGTTCCCTTCCTGACTGAACAGAGGGGATCTCGGTGACAACTCTTGAGAAATAAGTGTCAACACTGTTAAAATCGAGTCTTTGCATAAACTTGATGTATTTGGCAATAAAAGTATAAAAACTAATGAAATGCTATTTTTGTGCTTCAGTAATAAATGAAACATCTGACTAAAAGATCTAAAAACACTGTAGCAGCAAATATGGTAAAACGATAATTTGTGTCAGTCTCAACATTTTTGACCATAACTGCATGCTGTGTTTATAGTGTATGTAGTTTGTTTGTGAGCCACTTCCTGTCATCTTTTGTATTTGATTTGGCTAAGCTAAGTACATGAAATCCATTTTCCACTCCTCACTTCTCTTCACCTCCCTCTGAGCACTACCACAGTAGGTTCTAATGTTTGGCTGTCTCAAAACCTATTTCAACAGTGTCTGCACATGAAGAGGAACCCGAAAGAAACAGTAAGGCTGGTTTCACATTTACGTTTGTGTGCGCAGAGTTTCATCTGCATCGCTCTGCATGCGTCATGCATACATATCTTTATCATGGTGTACGTAGGGACATGCATTTACATGCGTTTGTTTGTGGATGCGTGCGCATGCGTTGTTTCCGGGGTTGCGGCGGGGTCCGGTGAACGCAACATGTTGCATTTTTGGAGGCGTTAATTATGCGCAGTCATCCGCATGCTGATGATTGCGAATGGAATGCGTCAAAACTAGGGATGAGCGATGTTGCCCGAAATCATATCGGAATTCCAATTTCCGATATTGGAAAAATATCGGATATCGGAATTTCTGATTTCCGATATCAATGCAAGTCAATGGGAGAAAAAATTGGAATTACAAAATGACCACTACAGTGCTATATAATGGATAAAATGGAGGGGAAACACCTCAGGATAATGGGGAAGGAGTTTGCAGAGGCAGAAGAGCAAAAAAATCGCTAGAAAAATGCACAGAGCGAAAACTGTAGCAGGAAAACTGGTCGCCATGTTCTTAACAGCTGTGTTTTTTCTTTGGGTTAGGATTAGTTGGGGTAGGGTTAGGGTTTATGGTTAGTAGGGTAAGGGTTAGGGTTAGAGCGAGCGTTGTCGAAACACGGTTTGGAGCAGGAGGTACCCGTGCCCTTGGGCACTCCTGAGAACCAGCTGGCGATGCTGGAACTCGGTTTACCCTTTGGGGAGGCACCTGTGTCCGCACTTCACTGCCTCGAAACAGCCGGCGTGGCTGGATCACGCCTCTTGTGCTTCTGCCTATAGGTGTTTGGCATCTGTCGTCCTTTTTTTCCACTTTGGTCTAATGAGGTACAGCTGGCGGTACTGTTGCCCAGAAACACAGCATGCTGTGAAAGTGGCAGTCACGGAAATGGGCACTAGCTGGTGGTACTAGAGCCAATGGAAAACAGTATGAGGTGAAAGAGTCAGTCACAGAACCAGGTGCTAAATGTTGGTAGTAGAGGCCAGAGCATGGGCATAACAGATGACGCTCTGTGCAACATAGGCACATGACAGAGCATGCATACTGCTACCAACCATGCATGCAACCTGTGTACTGTGGCCCAGGCGGCAAAAGTCACCAGAAATCCAGGCCTGGTTCATTTTTAGGAATGTAAGCCGGTCCACATTTGCAGCGGATAGTCTGGTATGTTGATCTGTTAGTACATTGCCAGCTGCACTAAAGACGCGTTCAGAAATCACACTGGCACCAGGACAAGCCAGGACCTCCAAGGCATACTGGCTAAGCTCGGGCCATGTATCCAACTTGGAGAACCAAAACTTGAAGGGGTCAGATCCATCCTGAAGCCCACTGACAGGGGTGAAGAGATATTGTGCCACCATGTCACGGTAACGTTGCCTCCTAGTGCGTTGCACTGTCTGTGCTGATGGTGCCCGAACTGTTTGCGGGTTCAGAAACTGTTGGAACAGGTTGGGTACACTGAACCTGTCAGTAGCAGATGTACTGCTTCTGCTACCGGCTTCTGAACGGATTCCGCTGGGCCCAGGACGCACTGAGGTACCTGCTAGTGCACGCGCATCACTGCTATGCAGTGGAAAAGAGTACATGAGTGAATTGACCAGTGCGTCTTGGTACTCCTGCATTTTACGCACCCGGTTAAACGGTGTAATTAGGCTTTCAAGGCTGTCCCGGTAACGTGGATCTAAGAGGGTGGCCACCCAGTAGTCATTTGTGTGGAGAATACGAGCCACGCGTGGGTTTTTTCTCAGACACTGCAGCATGAAGTCACTCATGTGGTGAAGGCTGCCAAGTGGCCATGCATCGCTGTCACCAGCTGGAGGAATGTGCTCTGGCTGCTCTGCATCACCCCATCCACGCTCTATCTGGTGACTACTAGTAGAGCGCTGTGTACTTTCCTCCTCTAGCTCATCCTGATAGTCCTCCTCATCCTCCTCGCTTGCTGTGTCCTGCCTGGACCTTTGTGAGGCACCCACAGAGCTTTGTACCAACCGGGCCAATGAAGATTGCCTGGTTGGTGAAAGTGTCTCATCATCCTCCTCCTGAGAAACTTCATCCATTAGTCCTTTAAGTGATGATTCTATAAGGCATATAAGGGGAATAGTCAGGCTGAGTAGGGCAGCATCCGCGCTCACCATAAGAGTGGAGTCCTCGAAGCACTTCAAAATGGTGCATATGTCCTTCATGGATGCCCACTCTGTGGTTGTAAAGTGGGAGGGCTGAGATGTGTGTCGCCTACTTTGCGCCTGCTGCAGCTGCAACTCCATAATTGCAGGTTGCTGCTCACACAACCTCCGCAGCATATGCAAAGTCGAATTCCACCTGGTGGGGAGGTCAACAATGATGCGGTGCTCAGGTAGGCCCAATCTGCACTGCAAGGCTGAAAGGCGCGATGCAGCCATGTTTGAACACCGCAAATGAGAGCACTCGTATCTGACTTTGTGTAGCAGCTCCTCAAGGTCAGGATGGTTCCTAAGGAAACTCTGCACCACCAAGTTTAGGACATGGGCAAGGCATAGAATGTGAATCAGACCACCTAGGCCCAGAGCCACGACCAGGTTTCGGCCGTTGTCACACACCACCATACCTGGCTGGAGGTTGAGCGGCGCAATCCACATGTCGCTCTGCCCCTTGAGCATGTTCCACAGCTCGGTGGCGGTGTGGCTAACATTACCCAGATAAACCAATTTCAACATGGCCTGTTGATGTTTGGCCGATGCAGTGCTGAAATCGGTTGTTGTGGTACGTCTGGGTGCAGGCGAGTCTGACGAGGAGTATGAGGAGGAGTCAATTTGTACGGAGGCGAGGCCTACAATCCGTGAAGTTGGCAGGACCCGGGCACTTGCACTGTCTACTTCAGTTCCAGGCTCAACTACATTTATCCAATGGGCGGTGATGGAAATTTAGCGTCCCTGGCCATGCTGACTGGTCCACGAGTCGGTGGTCAGGTGGACCTTGCTACTAACTGCATTTTGTAGCGCATGCTTAATTTTACGCTCCACATGCTGTTGCAGGGCGGGGACGGCTTGCCTGCTGAAGTAGAAGCGGCTGGGAATGCTGTATTGTGGGATTGCAAACCCCAACATATCGATAAAGGCTGGCTTGCTCACCAGCCAGAATGGTAGCATTTCCACTGCAAGCAGTTTGGCAATGCGAGAATTCATGCCCTGTGCTCGTGGGTGGTTTGCCGAGTATGGCGCCTTTTCTCCCACACCTGTGTGACAGATGGCTGCACACTGGATTTGGAGTGTGAGGATGCCAGCGATTGGGATGCTGATGCTGACGAAGTACAGACAGTGTGCTGCCGTACAACACTGCCTTCAGATGCACTCTGGCATTCTGGTGAGGAAGCGGGAGCAGCTGTTTGCGAGCTGGAGGAAGAGGAGGCCGCTGTGGCTGAAGAGATGGAAGGTGAGGGACCAGCTGCAGGTGGCGAATCATCTTTGGTGTGATGCTGCCACTCCACAGGGTGCCTCTTCCTGACATGCATCAACATATTGGTGGTATTAAGGTTGCTGATGTTCTTCCCTCTCCGCACAGTTTGTTGACAAAGCTTGCATCTGACTACTGTAACGTCATCTGCAACTTGGTCGAAAAAGGCCCATGCACCACAACTCTTGGGCGCACCCCTTGTGCGCTTTAAAAGAGCCCTGCTCCTAATGGGTGCTGAAGTTGAGGGAGCAGACAACCAATTTTTCCCTCTTCCTCTCCCACGTAGACGGCCACGCTGCGCCACACCTGCAAGCTCTTCCTCAGAGCTATTCCTACTTGCTTGCTGCCCCTCAGCATGTCATGATGGGTCAAGGACCTCGTCATCCAATACACTTTCATCAGCAGAAACTGGCAGCTGAGTTTCATCATCATCTGCTTACTGGGGTCTGGTCACTGTGGGCACTGGCCCACCCTCCACTTCTTCCTCAGACGCACACAGTGGTTGCGCATCTGTGCACACTACCTCTTCTTCAGCTGCAGGAATGCTGTCTGGCTGGCACACAGATTCCAAGTCAACAGATTTTGAGAAGAGGATTAAGGTTGGCTCCTGGCCCTCTGAATGTATGGGCAATTTAGTGGGCGGTGAAGCAGCAGATGGGTGCTGCTCTTCAGTGGCCTGATCCGATGTGGTGGAGAGGTCCTGGGAGGATGCTGCGCTCATTGAGGTGGATGCCTCAGCTGCCATCCAACCAACAACGGTTTCTACTTGATCCTCTCTTATCAGCCTATGGCCCTGCGCTCCTAACAAGCTGTGCATAAATGACTGCTGCCGGGTGAAAGTAGGTGCTGAGTGATTTGGGCCTGCTGCTTGCTCTGGATGTGCACCATGTCTAGCTGGTGATGCACCTCTTCCGCGGCAGCCACAGGGACGTCCCTTACTCCCTGCCTTCATCTCTATTGATGGATTCAGAACGGCAAGAAAGTAATTATTAGGGATTAGTGTGCTTATTCCTGTAGGACTACAAACAGGTATAAGAGACACTAATGGCACTGTATGATGGTGTGTCTGCTACACTTTATTTGAATCTAGTGTGGCCTACACAAAGAGTAATGTGTGTTTGTGGTGTTGGTGTACACGTTACGGTCGGATGTCACAGCGCAGTAAATGACACTGCTGTGACACCAAAAAAAAAAGGATTCTCCGGGACTGGGCCAGGTGCTGTGTGGCACCAGCCACAGAGGTTGTTTGGGCCCTCACAGTACAATCCCTATATTGTGTTTAACTTTAACCTCAATAGATGCTGTGAGGTAAAGTAACACTTATAGGGGCACTGAGAGTGAATTTACTGGTGAAAAATTTGGGGGTACGCGATAGAACAGGCCGCACTAGGGGTCCTGCAGTCTGATGTGACTACAAAGACTGACCTAGTGGGTGCTGCACTCCCAAAAAAAAGCACACAGGCGGTCTGCGCAGCGGAGGTGACTAAACTGTGCAAAGCGCACCCGAGCACCAGGAAAATTGAGGGATAAAAGGGGGTAAGGGATTGGGGGGGAGGTTCGGGGGGGAACCCCTCACTTAAAAATCCCTATATAGCGTTCACCAAAATGTGCTGGATGGTGAAGCTACACTTTTAGGAAAAAATAGGCTGTGAAAAGGCAGTGAGACACACACCACACAGTGCTGCAGCAAGAGGAGCTGTAGCAGCTGCAGTGAATGTACGCTGCACTGTCTCACTAAGCACCTCACTGAGAGCCTTCACAGCACAAAAAATGAAACTGAGCAGGGTCAGTGAGGAAAAAGACTGCTTCTGTAACACACAGGGGCTGCTACAGTCGCTGAAAAACAATTTTTTACCGCTATTAGATCCGAGATCTCTCCCTATCTCCAACAGCAACCTATCCCTATCTGCTTTCACAGTAGAGGGAGGCCAAAATGGCAGGCGCAGCCTTTTAAACTGCCTGATGACACCATCCAGCCAGCCAATCGCAGCGCAGCCCCTAGCAAGCAAGTTTGGACGCCTCCTACCAAGCTTAGGGGAGTTACACAATGTTGTCAGCAATTCTTCAGCTCCTGATTGGCTCCACGGAGCGCTCAGAGGCTGAAGGATTATGGGATTTCCGATATCCGATGTGAAAAAAATATCGGAATCGTAAATCGGATTTCCGATATAGCAAATATCGTGCCGATTTCCGATATTTCAATTTCGGAAAGCTCATCCCTAGTCAAAACGCATTACAGTCTATGGGAACGCAAGCGTACGCAAGGACCTGCATACACATATGCGTTCGAAATGCATGCATTTCTTTAATTATTGTGGCCTGGAAGTGATACACCACCTGCTAATTGCCAGGTCTATAAAATGAAGTCTGGACACTGCCAGGCCATTATTCTCTGGACTTTGGATGTGAGCATCAGACTGATATGTAATGTAAGCTTTGGAAATGTCTGTCTCTGCAGTCTTGACTCTGTACTAATTTTTTGTTGGACTACAGGCAGTAAGTATTGGGGTCCTTTTTTTTTGTGCTCTTGACAAGTTTAATTTTTCTTCTGTTTTCTCTAGTGTTTCACTTGTGCTGCCATCCTCCTGCTCTGGTCCTGGTGCTGCCGTCCTCCTTTTGTGGTTGTGCTGCTGCTCCGGTCCTGCTGGTGCCATCCTGCTGCTCTGGTCCAGGTGCTGCTGTTGGACTACAGGCTGTAAGTATTGGTTTCCATTTTTTTCTCTGCTCTTGACAAGTTTAATTTTTCTTGTGTTCTCTCTAGTGTTTCACTTGTGCTGCTGTCCTGCTGTGGTACTGGTGCTGCAGTCTTCCTGCTGAGGTCCTCCTGCTGTGGTCCTGCTGCTGTGGTCCTGCTGCTCTGGTCCTGCTGGTGCCGTCCTGCTGGTGCTGTCCTGGTGCTGCTGTTGGACTACAGGATGTAAGTATCGGTGTCCATTTTTTTTTTTCGCTCTTGGCAAGTTTAATTTTTCTTCTCTGTTTACTCTAGTGTCTCACTTGCGCTGCTGTACTCCTGGTCTTGTCCTGGTGCTGCCTTCACTGGTGCTGCGGTCACTGTCGCTGTACTGCCTGACTGCTGTGCTGTTGGACTACAGATTGTAATGTAAGATTTTTTTTTTATTTATTTATTTTTTGCTCTTAACAATTTAAAATTTTCTTCTGTTTTATTCTGCAGTGTTTCCCTTGACTGCTGCCAGCAAAACCATGTCCTTCAGTGAATCTTCCCAGGGTGGACAGGACAGTGAATATGTAAGCACATTTGATCTACTGTTTGGTAAGTACTGACTGTGAATACTATACATGTGGTAAATCATGCATTTTCTTTACAGGGACCTGACAATGGGGAAGAGCAGCAGCAGTCAAGTGACAATGAATCTTCCCATCGTCGTCGGCAAGCTTCGGGGGTTCAAACACAGGGTGTAAGTATTATTTTCATTGTCAGACTTTTAATTGAATTTGCTTTAAGTTTACTATTGAATTTGTTTTAAGTTTAGTAATTGATTTTCCATTTTTTTTCTATAGGTTCCACAACGTGATCGCAAAACAGACATAGGTAATGACACACCCATTCAATTGGTGCAAGACCGAGCAGCGCTGTCGGACCTCCGTGATCGGAACCATTCAGACGCGGTCTTGATTCGACGACTCTGGTAAGAAGTGGCAAGATCACTGCTGGATGATTGGGACAGTGCCACGCCACATTCCAAAAATGATTTTTGTAAGTTTTGCAATGAACCTGAAAATGTACAGTACAGATCAAAAGTTTGGACACACCTTCTCATTCAAAGATTTTTCTGAATTTTCATGACTATGAAAATTGTACATTCACACTGAAGGCATCAAAACTATGAATTAACACATGTGGAATTAAATACTTATATACAAAAAAGTGTGAAACAACTGAAAATATGTCTTATATTCTAGGTTCTTCAAAGTAGCCACCTTTTGCTTTGAGTACTGCTTTGCACACTCTTGGCATTCTCTTGATGAGCTTCAAAAGGTAGTCACTGGAAATGGTCTTCCAACAGTCTTGAAGGAGTTCCCAGAGATGCTTAGCACTTGATGGCCCTTTTGCTTTCACTCTGCGGTGCAGCTCACCCCAAACCATCTCGATTGGGTTCAGGTCTGGTGACTGTGGAGGCCAGGTCATCTGGCGTAGCACCGCATCACTCTCCTTCTTGGTCAAATAGCCCTTACACCAGGAGGTGTGTTTGGGGTCATTGTTCTGTTGAAAAATAAATGATGGTCCAACTAAACGCAAACCGGATGGAATAGCATGCCGCTGCAAGATGTGGTAGCCATGCTGGTTCAGTATGCCTTCAATTTTGAATAAATCCCCAACAGTGTCACCAGCAAAGCACCCCTACACCATCACATCTCCTCCTCCATGCTTCACGGTGGGAACCAGGCATGTAGAGTCCATCCGTTCACCTTTTCTGCATCGCACAAAGACACGGTGGTTGGAACCAAAGATCTCAAATTTGGACTGATCAGACCAAAGCACAGATTTCCTCTGGTCTAATGTCCATTCCTTGTATTCTTTAACCCAAACAAGTCTCTTCTGCTTGTTACCTGTCCTTAGCAGTGGTTTCCTAGTAGCTATTTTACCATGAAGGCCTGCTGCACAAAGTCTCCTCTTAACAGTTGTTGTAGAGATGTGTCTGCTGCTAGAACTTTGTGTGGCATTGACCTGGTCTCTAATCTGAGCTGCTGTAAACCTGCAATTTCTGAGGCTGGTGAGTCGGATAAACTTATCCTCAGAAGCAGAGGTGACTATTGGTCTTCCTTTCCTGGGGCGGTCCTCATGTGAGCGAGTTTCTTTGTAGCGCTTGATGGTTTTTGCAACTGCACTTGGGGACACTTTCAAAGTTTTCCCAATTTTTCAGACTGACTGACCTTCATTTCTTAAAATAATGATGGCCACTCGTTTTTCTTTACTTAGCTGCTTTTTTCTTGCCATAATACAAATTCTAACAGTCTATTCAGTAGGACTATCAGCTGTGTATCCACCAGACTTCTGCACAACACAACTGATGGTCCCAACCCCATTTATAAGGCCAGAAATCCCACTTATTAAACCTGACAGGGCACACCTGTGAAGTGTAAACCATTTCCGGTGACTTCCTCTTGAAGCTCATCAAGAGAATGCCAAGAGTGTGCAAAGCAGTAATCAAAGCAAAAGGTGGCTACTTTGAAGAACCTAAAATATAAGACATATTTTCAGTTGTTTCACACTTTTTTAAGTATATAATTCCACATGTGTTAATTCATAGTTTTGATGCCTTCAGTGTGAATGTACAATTTTCATAGTCATGAAAATACAGAAAAAACTTTGAATGAGAAGGTGTGTCCAAACTTTTGGTCTGTACTGTATGTACATTGTTTAACAAGTTTTTCTTATTTCCCCCTTCACAGTGAAGAGAATTAAAGTCCGTTGCCATCCATCGATGAAGGATGTCTTCAAAAAGGACATTAGAGAGGAGAATCGGGTTAGAAGCGGTGCTGCTCAAAGGCTGAGAAAATGCAAGTATCACCGCCAGCTTGAGTTTCTGAGGCCTACAGTTGATCAGCGAACTTGAGTATCTTTTGTGTTGTCTTTTATAAACTGTCTAAATTTTTTTACTAACGTTTTTCATTTATTTCCAAAACAGAACCTGGAGCAGCACTGCAGAACCCGGACCATCCTCTGTTGGATTGACCCTTCATTGACCAGACAACGAACTGGCACAATCCCAGTCATCCACCTGCGATGGAGCAACCTGGCAGGCTTCACAAACTGCAGATCAGGCACCCGGCACATCTAGTTTTCCCCTCACCAGCCCTCTGCCACTGCTTTATAAGGGTATGCTCGTCAGCGGCAGAGGGCCTGGGAGAGGTAAGTCTTACCCGAGCTTGAGTACATAGGGTCGATCTTCCAGGATGGTAACAAGGCTATTGTTGACAGACTGGATAGTGGTATCACTCTGATGTACACACTATTCCAGGATGTCTCCAAATGCCTTGACTGCCTGAAAGCCAGCCTTCAGAGACTGGCGCAATATTTTTTTTCTTCTATAGAACGGTGCTTGACGGAAAAACCTACCGCCTGATCTCCAGCTGAATGTGATGCGGGCCTGCCAAGTTGCTTACAACCAGGCCTTACAGCAGCTGTCCCGATTTCAACAGCAGGTACCACCTTCCTTCCATACAGGAACAGATCAACAAGGCCCAGCACAGCAGCAGTGGCAGAATCCTCCAGCACTTTTCAACACATCCCAAGGACTAGGATACCCGTCGGCTCCACTAGCGCAAGTGACATTAAGACAGTACCCAGCTTCATCACACAGCCGAGTGCAAGTGACACCATGCAGCGGAGTGAAGAAATAGCATCAACGTCGACATCTCAGCCAAGTGCAGGACCCCAGGACCGGAGCCAAGGTAAATGCCTAGGAACCAGCAAAACCTCCCGGAAAAAGACTTTCAAGTTATCGAAACCACCACCTCAACCCTCACCTGTCCTACCACCTCAACCCTCACCTTGTTAGGGTCTGCGGAACGCACCAGATAAATAAAAATAGTTGGTGCGTTCGCAGCCCGGGGTCCACCGTGCAGGCAGAGCCTGCTGCTAGTAAGATGGCGGTATAGGCGAACTCTGTTACTTCACAGAGTCACAAATATAGATACTGTGGCACTATATGGCGGTATAAGCGAACTCTGTTACACCACAGAGTCGCTGAGGTAGAGACGCAGAGATAGAGACTGTGTCCTGTTAACTCCACAGGGATACACAGATAACTGCTGTGTGGATAGCAGTCCGTGGTCATGCAATCAGCAACGCAATCAAGCAACTCCTCACCGGAGAAGCCGGAATTCTAGGGACTTATTTCAGCCGAGCCCTAACCACATGCGTGCATGATCACACTGGCGCAAAGCACATAATGCAATTGATACTAGCGCATGGCCGCAGGACCATGCAACCTTTTTATAGTAGAAACTACAGGACCTGCCAGAAAAGGACCAATGAGAAACTGTTCCAGAACACATGTAGTTTCAGGACTTTCCTGGTGGACCAATAGAAGCTGCTGCAGTACCTGAGCATGTGACCCCTGATCTCCAATGAGAGATCTTACCCTGGGCATGCTCAGAAGGGGAAACACAGGACTTAGTCCTAAAGACGTCTGCTCACCGCTGACCAGGACTGGCTACAATAGCAGAACCTGGAGAGGCAGCAGTAAACCTCTGCACAGTACTAGGCTGTGCAAGACGCTGGGACCGACATCTCTGCTGAAGAGGCTGCACTGCGGCCTTAGACGGATGGGGGACCGCAGCAGGAATGGCTCGACATTCCCCCTGTGCAGAAGCGGGAACTCGACCTCTAACACTACCCACTCCCCTAGGGCCCCCCCTTCCTTGGGCCTCGCTACGCTCGAAGGCAGCAATGAGCTGCGGAGCCTGAATACGCTCAGCAGGCTCCCGTGACCTATCATCAGGCCCATAACCCCTCCAATCCACCAAATAAAACTTTTTGCCACGTACCACCTTGCACCCCAAAATAGCATTCACCTCACTGTCGTCCGTAGACAAACCCGATGTCCCGGCAGATGACTCGGAAAACCGGGACAAGTATACGGGTTTCAGGAGGGATACATGGAATGTGTCGGTGATACCCAGGTGTGGCGGAAGGGCTAGATGGTAGACCACAGGATCGACCTGTTCGAGGACCTTGAAGGGACCCAAGAAGCGAGGTGCAAACTTAGTGGACTCTACTCGCAGCCTGATGTTATGGGCGGAGAGCTACACTAAGTCGCCAGGGGCAAAAGTCGGAGCGGAGCGCCGATGTGCGTCAGAAGTGGACCTCATCATCTCCTTGGAGGCCAGAATGGCATCCTGAGTGCGGTCCCAAATGTCCTGTGCCTCCACAGCCCAGTCTGCCACCCTGGAGTCGGTGGAAGACACGGGCATAGGTACTGGAACCTGCGGATGCTGACCGTAATAAAGGAGGAATGGAGATTGTCCAGTGGAATCAGCCACGGCGTTGTTTAATGCAAACTCCGCCCACGGTAGCAAGGATGCCCAGTCAGCCTGCCTGGCTGAAACAAAATGATGCAGATATGTGACCAAGGTCTGGTTGGCCCTCTCTACCAAACCATTTGTCTCGGGATGATAGGCAGAACAGAGATTTAATTCTATACTGAGAAGGCGACAATGCTCTCTCCAGAACCGAGACGCAAACTGGGGACCCCGGTCACTGACGATTTTGTCCGGCATACCGTGTAAGCGGAAGGTGTGTCTAATAAACAGTGCCGCCAAGGCCCATGCAGAAGGTAACCGGGGTAGCGGTACCAAGTGCACCATTTTAGAGAAGTGGTTGGTGATAACCCATATGATGATGCAACCACGAGACTTGGGTAGGCCTACCACAAAGTCCATCCCGACCATCTCCCAGGGCCTGTCTGCCACCGGCAATGGATAAAGTAACCCAGCTGGCCGTTGACGAGGGGACTTATTTTTGGCACAGGAGACACATGCCCGAATATAGTCTCCAACGTCCCGAACCATATGCGGCCACCAGTACGTCCTCGCCAGAAGCTTGGATGTCCTTTTTTTCCCAAAATGTCCACCCACCCTGGACGAATGGGCCCAAGAGAGAACCTCTGGTCACAAATTAGATGGTAAAAAAGTCTTGCCGGGCGGCACAGACTCTAGCGACACCGGAGCTACAGTTCTCAGGCTCTCATCAGAGGGGACAATAAGCCGCGGCTCCCCCTCCTCCTCCTCGGAAGACACGACGGAGCGAGAGAGAGCATCAGCCCGGATATTCTTCTCTCCCAAAAAAAAATGGAGGGTGAAGTGAAAGCGAAAGAAAAATAAGGACCATCAGGCCTGACGGGAATTAAGCCGCTGGGCAGTTTGTAAATAAACCAGATTTTTGTAATCAGTGAAAACTTGGAAGGGAAAGCGTGCCCCCTCCAACAGATGTCTCCACTCAGAGAAGGCCAACTTCATTGCTAGCAACTCCCTGTCCCCAATTGAATAATTCCTCTCCGCTGGTGTGAAGGTCTTGGAAAAGAAGAAGCAAGGATGCTTCCGACCTTGAGCATCCTTCTGGAAGAGGACTGCTCCAGTACCAGCGGACGAGACATCCACCTCCAAAATAAAGGTCTTATCAACATCGGGGCGATGTAGGATGGGAGCACTAGCAAAATGGGACTTAATAGAAGTGAAGGCTTTGGAGACCTCTTCTGACCACAATTTGGGATTTGCGACCTTCTTGGTGAGGGCTACCAAGGGAGCTACCAAAGTGGAGAAGTGGGGAATAAACTGACGATAGTAATTAATGAACCCCATAAAGCGCTGCATCGCTTTCAGAGAATGGGGTTCTTGCCAGTCCATCACCGCCTGTAGTTTGGCAGGATCCATAGCCAGTCCCTGGGCAGAGATGATATAGCCCAAGAACAGTAAGGACTCCTGCTCAAACACACTTTTCTCCAACTTAGCGTAGAGAGAATTTGCCCGTAAGAGATCGAAGACTCTGCAGACATCTTTCCGGTGGGAGTCAATATCTGGGGAGAAGATGAGAATATCATCCAGATAGACTGCGACTGAGGTGGAAAGCATATCCCAGAAGATGTCATTAACAAAGTCTTGGAAGACGGCTGGGGCATTACAGAGCCCGAAGGGCATCACCAGATATTCATAGTGCCCATCTCTGGTATTGAAAGCCGTCTTCCATTCGTCCCCCTCACGGATGCGAATCAGGTTATAAGCACCCCGCAGATCTAATTTAGTAAATACCCTTGCTCCCCGTAGCCTATCAAAGAGCTCAGAAATCAGGGGCAACGGGTATTTATTCTTAACAGTAATGGCGTTAAGACCCCTGTAATCGATGCATGGACGTAATTCTCCATTTCTTCTGAACGAAGAAGAACCCCGCCCCTGCAGGTGACACTGACTTCCTAATGAATCCTCTTGCCAGATTTTCCTGAATGTATTGAGACATAGCCTCCATCTCCAGGAGAGAAAGGGGATAGACTCGTCTCCGAGGAGGTTCAGCTCCGGGCAAGAGGTCAATAGGACAGTCATAGGGATGGTGAGGCGGAAGGATCTCCATAGCCTTCTTGGAGAACACGTCTGCATAGGCCTAATAGTATTTGGGAAGGGAAGAAAGATCTGCGGGTATCTCTGTAGTAGCCACTTGAATGCATTCCCTCATACATCTGCCTTTACACGATTCACTCCAATCCAATATCCTCCCAGAGATCCACTCAATATGTGGGGAATGGAAACGGAGCCAGGGCATCCCCAGCAATATCTCATCTATTCCTTCGGGAATGACAAGGAGTGAGATAATCTCCTGATGGGAAGGGGACATAGATAATGTGAAAGGGATGGTCTGATGTGTGATTTGTGAAGGCAGTGTCGACCCATTCAATACTCGAACAGTCACGGGTTTGGCGAGCATCACCAGAGGTATAGAGTGGCGGAGAGCGAAGGTAGTGGACATGAAATTTCCTTCGGCTCCAGAGTCCACACAAAGCGTAACTGTTATAGTGGATGAGCCTAAATTGATTGTCCCCTTAAAGGACAACTTGGAGGCGTGTACTTCTGTGTCTAGTAAACCCTCTCCAATGTTTACTAGACGCGTTGTTTCCCGACGGCTGTGGACATTTATTAGCATAATGCCCTAACTGTTGGCAAACATTACAAATCACAGTTACTCGAGCGGCCCGAGACTTAGGTCTCGCTCGAGAAACCTCCATGGCCTCAGGGGAATCGGGCGCCTGAACGAAAGATTCAAGAGGTCTGGCGAAGGTGGGCGCCAGCCGGAAGCTCTGCCTACACTGGGTCCACTCCAACCTCCGCTCGTTAAAACGGAGGTCGATGCGGTTAGATATGGTAATGAGCTCCTCCAGCGTGTCGGGAATCTCCCTGGTGGACAAGGCGTCCTTCACATGGTCTGCCAGTCCCCTCCAGTACACTGGTATAAGGACTTTATCTGGCCACTCCAGCTCAGAGGCCAGAGTCCGAAATTGGATGGCGAACTGGCTGACCATGGATGAACCCTGGGTGATGGCCAACAGTTGGAGAGCCGTATCGTGGGTGACACGAGGTCCTAAAAAGACCTGTCTCAGAGTATCCAAGAAGAGAGGAGCACTCTGCACCACAAGATCTTCGCGCTCCCACAACGGTGTTGCTCACTCCAATTGCCCTGCCCGACAAAAGGGATATGATAAAACCCACTTTCGCCCGCTCCGTGGGAAAACGTGCAGCCAGAAGCTCTAAATATATGGAGCACTGAATGACAAAACCCCGACATTGTTTACTGTCACTACTAAACTTGTCTGGAAGTGGGAGGCGGGAAAAAGTCGGAGCAGGGGTAGCAGAGGACAAACTGGCTTCAGCCACACTAGCAGCCTGAACTGCGACTGCGGCAACATCCACAGCTGAGGTTGTGCGCTCTAGAGTCGCCAACCTACCCTCCAGCTGCTGGATATACCGCTGCAGATGCTGGTCGTCCGCCATTTTACTAGCCAGACCCTGGCGCTAGTATACTCTTAGGGTCTGCGGAACGCACCAGATAAATATAAATAGTGGATCCACAGTGCAGGCAGAGCCTGCTGCAAGTAAGATGGCGGTATAGGCGAACTCTGTTACTTCACAGAGTCGCAAATATAGATACTGTGGCACTATATGGCGGTATAAGCGAACTCTGTTACACCACAGAGTCGCTGAGGTAGAGACGCAGAGATAGAGACTGTGTCCTGTTAACTCCACAGGGATACACAGATAACTTCTGTGTGGATAGCAGTCCGTGGTCATGCAGTCAGCAACGCAATCAAGCAACTCCTCACCGGAGAAGCCGGTATTCTAGGGGCTTATTTCAGCCAAGCCCTAAACACGTGCATACAAATCTCCTCACCGGAGGTGCCGGTATTCTAGGGGCTTATTTCAGCCGAGCCCTAACCACATGCGTGCATGATCACACTGGCGCAAAGCACATAATGCAATTGATACTAGCGCATGGCCGCAGGACCATGCAACCCTTTTATAGTAGCAACTACAGGACCTGCCAGAAAAGGACCAATGAGAAACTGTTCCAGAACACATGTAGTTTCAGGACCTTCCTGGCGGACCAATAGGAGCTGCTGCAGTACCTGAGCATGTGACCCCTGATCTCCAATGAGAGATCTTACCCTGGGCATGCTCAGAAGGGGAAGCGCAGGACTTTGTCCTAAAGACGTCTGCTCGCCGCTGACCAGTATTGGCTACAATAGCAGAACCTGGAGAGGCAGCAGTAATCCTCTGCACAGTACTAGGCTGTGCAAGATGCTGGGACCGACGTCTCTGCTGAGGAGGCTCCACTGCGGCTGGAGACGGATGGGGGACCGCAGCGGGAATGGCTCGAGATTCCCCCTGTGCAGAAGCGGGAACTCGACCTCTAACACACCTGTCTCTGATTCTCCGTTTCCAAGTGTGTCCCCACCTTTTGCTCCTTATGTCCCTTCCAATATTTCAATCCCTTCCAATATGTCAATGCCTTCCAATTTGTCAATCCCTTCCACTTTGTTATCTCCTCCTAATGTGTCCTCTTCCCCAATGTTTCATCTAATCCCAATGTGTCTGACGCACTCCTCCAAGTATCTGCCACTTCCCCTTTAACCACTTCCCCAAAAGCTCCTAGCCAATCCTCCCAGCCCAACAACCCCAGGTCCTAAATGTCACTCCATTGTCCCGAACGCACAGTAATAAAAGACACTAGATTGTTCGTTTTCAATTTATTAATGTGGAAATAAAAATTGTTTTTAGTTTTGTAAATAAAACATTTTTTTTGTTCACAATCACTGTCTCTGTCTTTTATTTATGTTTTATTTAAACATGTGTAGTAACGGGTGTTACACTCAGGGGGTTTTGCTTTAGGTAAGCAAACATAACTGGTACATTTTGTTTACACCATTTCGTCTTACCATTCAACACGTTCAATATTAGAAACAAAATATTCAGCAAATGTATCTCTTGTTTGGGCAACTGCCACTGAAGTCCTTAGAGGGTGATCTTGGTAATACTGCAATGTGATAGTTGCAGTTTCCTCTAGGTTGGGTCGCTCTTTAGCCAGGATGTAGTTGTGGAGAATTACACATGCTTTCACAACTTGCTCAATAGTGTCAATTTTAAGATTAATGGATGTTCCCAAAATGCGCCGTTTTGAGACCAGCAATCCAAAGGCGAACTCTACTGTTCTTTGTGCCCTTGTGAGTCTGTAGTTAAAAATCCTTTCTGTGTGGTTTAAGTCAAGACTTGAGTTTTGATGAGTTTGGCACACATCTGGAATGCCTCATCCCCAACCAGAACAAACGGCATTGGCGGTCTTTCAGTGCTGGGAAGAGGTGGTGGCTGTTGAAAATTAAAATCATTACCATATAAACGTTGGCCCATGTCAGAGTTTTTAAATATCTGCGAGTCATTTCCACGTCCATGTATGAGCCAATGTCCACGGCGACAAATTTACACTCCGCATCGGCAATCGCCATTAACACTATAGAAAAGTATTTTTTATAATTGTAATACTCTGATCCACTGACAGCAGGTTTCAAAATTCTAATATGTTTGCTGTCCACAGCCCCCAAACAGTTGGGAACATTACAAATTTCCATGAATTTGGCAGTATTTTCCATCCATACTTCAGTTGTGGGTAGGGGGAGGAATTCTCGATGCAGAACCTCACATAAAGCACGGCATGTTTCACCAACAATCCCAGACAGCGTGGATACTCCAATCCTAAATTGGAAATGTATAAATGATAATGTCTCTCCAGTAGCAAGGAATCTGCAGAAAAGAAAATGAAATATAAATGGACAACAGTCTAAAGGTCTATTAAAAAATACAAAATTTATTATGTTATTTAAAAAAGTATACAGGTCAAAGACACAAATGGGAGATAAATACAGCACATAATGCACATGATACAAAATGAGGGCTGAGAGCACAGCAAGACCTGAGTATAATTAATAATGTACCAGCCAATAGGAAATCTATACCATGAATCGTATATATGGCAAATGGTATAAGGTACAGAAGGGAATCAGCATATGCTTAATAACGGTAAGTACCTAAATAATAAATCCGAACCTATACCACTATGTTCCAAAAGGCAAAGGTAAAGAAATGCAATAATAATTACCAAATTGGTGCTCAGGTCAGCCGGCTCAGAGCCCACCCCGACGCTCGTTTCGGAGTGTGGAACACTACTTCCTCAGGGGGCGTGAATCTTAAGCCCAGAAAACGGGCTCTATTTATACCGGCCTAACATGGATACGCACAGGTGCTGCTGTACATACGCAGTCGGTCAGCGGCCATCCGGAACGACACACGTGGTCCGGCGTCTAACGTCACAGGAAGTGACGCTGCCAAACCTGCGGACAAGCGGCGCATGAGCAGGAACATCCCGGCCTGGAAGCCAGGAACAGAAATGGATGTACATAGTTAAGGAAGCGGTACTTGCGTTACCCAAAAAATTAGCGATATCGCTAGAAAAAACTATGTGCAATATACGAATAAGTACATGAAATAAAACACAATAACGCACTATAAAGTAAAAAAACAAATAATCACAGCAAGAATAACAAGATGTAACACCAATTACAAATATCACAAAACAATAGTATCATATCTGAAAATATAATATGGAACATATATGCAAGTATAAATTATGTAACAACATACATGTTATAGACATGCAAGAAGTAACACATATCATGTGGCATACAAGCATAAATCACACACAGTACGTACCAAACATAAACAGTACAATGGATATACGAATGTCACCAACAAAGAAAGCATATAATGTACAGCAGAACATTAAAGACATCCATGTGGGAAAAAAAGTAGCCAACGTTAGCTCCATATTTCCATAAATTAATGTAACGTTGGTAAGTCCATAGATATAGCCAAAATCTCGTATTCTTGCGGAGAAAACATAGGTATCCACGAGCAGCAGGAATGAGAAGAAACAAACAATCTGTAATGGAAATATAAACAAGTTAAAATCACTAAAAACAAGGTCATGCGGATAATGGGATGCGTCTGTTTGTCAGACGCTATTGCACTTTACCACTCATGTACTTTGCCAGTTGCACCTTGCTGTATTTATAGAAAAGAAAATGAGAAACAAAAATCAGTACACTGTTAGGGTTAGGGTTTAGGGTAGTGTTTAGGGATAGGTTTATGGATAGGTTAGGGATATGGATAGGGTTATTAGTGACAGGAGTTTCTTTTTCAACATTATGTACCTCAGCATGACCAATAGCCGTTCATCAGCAGGAATTGCTCGATGGAGCTGTGTGTCCTGCCTGCTGATGGATGCTCTGACACGTTGCAACAAATCATGGAAGCTGTGTTGTGACATTCTGGTGTAGTCGTAAAATTTTTCTGAGTTTTCACACAGCTCTGAGTACAAGGAGTGGTAGGCTCCACGGCTTCCTCGGACTTCCACAATGGGGTGTTGCCATTACCGACGACGATGTCTTCTCCGTCTCTATCTTATTCTTTGTTCTTGACAAGCCACAGCAAAGGCATGAGCCAAGTTCAAAGACAAATCCAGGTTAAACATGAAGCTTTCTTTGTTATTAATATTCATCTTGCAGCAGGCAAAGACTATGATTTCATCAGTGCAGTGTGTCTATACTGTATATATATAGAAATCACATGAGACACGCCCATAGGGTGTCTGGTGTCAAGCCAATTGTACTGGAAAAGCATTTGGAATAAACAACACAAGCGCCTGGAAAAACGCATACACACGCAACATTTTTTGGCGTCTTGCATAAGAAGATGCGGATAAAAAATGCTGCTTAAGCATGCGTTTTTCCATGCGTTTGCACATGCAGATGATACGCTGTGCACACAAACGCAAATGTGAATCTAGCCTAAGTTAATGGTGGGTCTGATCTGATATACAGTTAGGTCCATAAATATTTGGACAGAGACAACATTTATCTAATTTTGGTTCTAGACATTACCACAATGAATTTGAAACAAAACAAATCAGATGCAGTTGAAGTTCAGACTTTCAGCTTTCATTTGAGGGTATCCACATTAAAATTGGATGAAGGGTTTAGGAGTTTCAGCTCCTTAACATGTGCCACCCTGTTTTTAAAGGGACCAAAAGTAATTGGACAAATGACTCCAAGGCTATTTCATGGACAGTGTGGGCAATCCCTTTGTTATGTCATTCTCAATTAAGCAGATGAAAGGGCCGGAGTTGATTTGAGGTGTGGTGTTTGCATTTGGAAGGTTTTGCTGTGAAGGAAACATGTGGTCACAGGAGCTCTCCATGCAGGTGAAACAAGCCATCCTTAAGCTGCAAGAACAGAAAAAAACCCATCCAAGAAATTGCTACAACATTAGAAGTGGCAAAATCTACAATTTGGTACATCCTGAGAAAGAAAGAAAGCACTGGTGAACTCATCAATCCAAAAAGACCTGGGAGCCCACGGAAGACAACAGTGGTGGATGATCGCCGCATACTTTCTTTGGTGAAGAAGAACCCGTTCACAACATCAACTGAAGTCCAGAACACTCTCAGTGAAGTAGGTGTATCTGTCTCTAAGTCAACAGTAAAGAGAAGACTCCATGAAAGTAAATACAAAAGGTTCACATCTAGATGCAAACCATTCATCAATTCCAAAAATGGACAGGCCAGAGTTAAATTTGCTGAAAAACACCTCCAGAAGCCAGCTCAGTTCTGGAAAAGTATTCTATGGACAGATGAGACAAAGATCAACCTGTACCAGAATGATGGGAAGCCAAAAGTTTGGAGAAGAAAGGGAACGGCACATGATCCAAGGCACACCACATCCTCTGTAAAACATGGTGGAGGCAACGTGATGGCATGGCCATGCAATGACACTGGGTCACTTGTGTTTATTGATGACATAACAGCAGACAAGAGTAGCCGGATGAATTCTGAAGTGTACCGGGATATACTTTCAGCCCAGATTCAGCCAAATGCTGCAAACTTGATTGGACGGCGCTTCATAGTACAGATGGATAATGACCCCAAGCATACAGCCAAAGCTACACAGGAGTTCATGAGTGCAAAAAAGTGGAACATTCTTCAATGGCCAAGTCAATCACCAGATCTTAACCCAATTGAGCATGCATTTCACTTGCTCAAATCCAGACTTAAGAGGGAAAGACCCACAAACAAGCAAGACCTGAAGGCTGCGGCTGTAAAGGCCTGGCAAAGCATTAAGAAGGAGGAAACCCAGCGTTTGGTGATGTCCATGGGTTCCAGACTTAAGGCAGTGATTGCCTCCAAAGGATTCGCCACAAAATTTTGAAAATAAAAATATTTTGTTTCGGTTATGTTTATTTGTCCAATTACTTTTGACCTCCTAAAATGTGGAGTGTTTGTAAAGAAATGTGTACAATTCCTACATTTTCTAACACATTATTATTATTATTAATATTTATTTCTATAGCACCATTGATTCCATGGTGCTGTACATGAGAAGGGGTTACATACAAATTACAGGTATCACTTACAGTAGACAAACTAACAATGACAGACTGATACAGAGGGGAGAGGACCCTGCCCTTTCGGGCTTACATTCTACAGGATTGTGAGGCAGGAGACAGTAGGTCGGGGGGTTGCAGCAGTTCCGGTGTTGGTTGAGGCAATAACTCCGGTAGTGGTGAGGAGGCAGCAGGGTCATTGCAGGCTGTAGGCTTTCCTGAAGAGATGGGTTTTCAGGTTCCGTCTGAAGGATCTGAATGAGTTTGATAGTCGGATGTGTTGGGGCAAAGAATTCCAGAGGATGGGGGATATTCGGGAGAAGTCTTGGAGGCGGTTGGGTGAGGAGCGAATAAGTGTGGAGGAGAGAAGGATGTCTTGGGAGGATCGGAGATTACGTGAGGGAAGATATCGGGAGATTAGTTCAGAGATATATGGAGGAGACAGATTATAGATGGCCTTGTAGGTCAGTATTAGTAATTTGAACTGGATACGCTGAGGGAATGGGAGCCAGTGAAGAGATTTGCAGAGGGGAGAAGCGGAGGAGTAGCGAGGAGAGAGGTGAATTAGTCGTGCAGCAGAGTTAAGGATGGACTGGAGAGGTGCGAGGGTGTTAGCAGGGAGGCCAGAGAAAAGGGTGTTGCAGTAGTCGAGGCGGGAGATGATGAGGGCGTGCACAATCATTTTAGTAGATTGAGGGTTGAGGAAAGGACGGATTCTTGAAATATTTTTGAGCTGAAGGCGACAGGAGGTAGAAAGAGCTTGGATGTGCGGTTTGAAGGACAGGGCAGAGTCAAGGGTTACTCCGAGGCAGCGGACTTCTGGTACGGGGGAAAGCGTGATGTCGTTAATTGTGGTAGGTAGGTCAGGTAAGGAAGATCTGTGGGATGGGGGAAAGATTATGAGTTCAGATTTGTCCACATTGAGTTTGAGGAAGCGGGAGGAGAAGAAGGAGGATATGGCTGATAGACACTCCGGAATTCTGGATAGCAGAGAAGTGATGTCTGGGCCAGAGAGGTAGATCTGAGTGTCATCAGCGTAAAGGTGGTACTGGAATCCGTGGGACTTTATGAGTTGCCCCAGGCCAAGTGTATAGATTGAGAAGAGTAGGGGTCCTAGAACAGAGCCTTGGGGAACTCCAACAGAGAGAGGGTGGGACGAGGAGGTAGTGTGGGAGTGGGAGACGCTGAATGTGCGGTTGGAAAGGTATGAGGAGATCCAAGATAGGGCGAGGTCTTTGACGCCAAAGGAGGAAAGAATCTGTAGTAGAAGGCAGTGGTCAACTGTGTCAAAAGCAGAGGACAGGTCAAGAAGCAGGAGTATAGAGTATTGTCCGTTTGCTTTGGCTGTAAGTAGGTCATTAGTAATTTTGGTCAGGGCTGTCTCAGTGGAGTGATGGTGGCGGAAACCAGATTGTAGAGTGTCAAAGAGCAAGTTAGAAGAGAAGTGGTATGAAAGCTCAGCGTGGACATGCAGCTCCAGGAGTTTGGAAGCGAATGGGAGCAGCGATATTGGGCGATAGCTGGACATAGCGGTTGGGTCGAGGGTTGGCTTTTTAAGGATAGGCGTGATTGTGGCATGCTTGAAAGCAGAAGGGAAGGTACCGGAAGTTAGTGATAGGTTGAAGAGGTGGGTTAGGGATGGAATAATAGTGGTGGTGAGGTTGGGGAGGAGGTGGGTTGGGATGGGGTCAAGTGCACAGGTTGTGAGGTGCGATTTGGAGAGAAGACAATTAAGCTCCCCTTCAGTTATATTGGAGAGGGAGGTTATGGGGTTAGGGCATTGGTCTGGTATACAAAGTGGTTGAGGTGGTTGAACAATGAAGACTTGCCTTGTTTGGTCGATCTTATTTTTGAAGTGTGTGGCAAAGTCCTCAGCAGAGATGAGGGAGGTAGGAGGGGGCAGTGGTGGGCGGAGGAGGGAGTTAAAAGTTTTGAATAACTGTTTGGGGTTGTAGGATAGGGAAGATACGAGGGTTGTGAAGTAGGCCTGTTTAGCAGAGGTGAGGGCAGATTTGAAAGAGAGTGTTGCTTGTTTGAATGCAGTGAAGTCGTCTTGCGAATTTGTTTTTTTCCAGCGCCGCTCTGTAATCCTGGACACTTGCCGGAGCTTTTTAGTGGTGTTATTGTGCCAGGGTTGTCTGTTGGTACGTCGCACTCTGCCATGAACGAGAGGGGCGACCGTGTCAATAGCCAATGTGAGAGTGGCATTGTAGAAAGCAGTGGCACTGTCTGTATCGTGGAGTGAGGATATTGATGCCAGTGAAAGAATAGAGTCAGAGAGTGTGTGGATGTCTAGGTGTGCAAGGTGTCTGCGGGGGTGCACGTGTTGCTGGACATGGGTGACAGGAGAGGAGGACAGGGATGAGAAAGTGAGTAGATGGTGGTCGGATAGAGGGAGAGGGGAGGTGGTGAAGTTAGATAGAGAGCAGAGGCGGGTGAAGACCAAGTCTAATGTATGACCATCCGTGTGGGTGGCTGAGGAGGACCACTGAGTAAGTCCAAAGGATGAAGTAAGGGACAGAAGTTTGGAGGCTGCTGACTGAAGGGTATCAGTGGGGATGTTGAAGTCACCCATGATGATGGTGGGGATGTCAGTGGAGAGAAAGTGAAGAAGCCAGGTAGTGAATTGGTCGATGAAGGCAGTGGTCGGGCCTGGAGGTCGGTATATGACGGCCACTTGGAGGTTGGAGGGAGAGTAGATGCGGACAGAGTGGACTTCAAAGGAAGGGAGGATTAGGGAGGGAAGAGGTGGGATTGTGTTAAAGTTGCAGTTAGAGGAAAGGAGAACACCCACTCCTCCACCATGTCTGTTTCCAGGGCGAGGAGTGTGGGTGAATTGGAGGCCACCGTAACACAGCGCAGCAGGGGAGGCGGTGTCAGAGGGTGTCAGCCATGTTTCTGTGAGGGCGAGGAAAGCAAGATTGCGAGAGAGAAAGAGGTCATGAATCACATGAAGCTTATTGCAGATGGAGCGGGCATTCCAGAGTGCTCCAGAGAGAGGGAGCAGGGGGGTGGGTGTCAATGGCACAGGTTTTACGTTGGAAAGATTGCGGTAGTTCCTATTAGATAGGGAGCGGTAGGAAGGAGTACTAATGGTGGGTATGAACTGTGGAGGTCCAGGATTGGGAGATATGTCACCAGCAGTGAGGAGGAGCAGAGAAAGGGAGAGCAGGTGGGAGAAGGAGAGAGGGAAGTTTGTTTTGTGTTTTATTAGGACAGATTTGAGGTTGAGGAGCAGGTCAGCAGAGGAGGATAGGTGGGGAGGAAGGAGGTAAGGGGAGATGATTATTTGATTAGAGGGTGCTGGGGTTTGGGGATAGCGAAGGAGAGAGAGGATTAAAGGAGCAAACACTGTGAAGGCATATGTAAACATGGTGAAAGAGTAAGATGGGTAATTAGAAAAGCCAGGTACAAGTAATTAGAAGTGCTTACTCAGCAGACATACCCAAAAGAGACATAGTGTGGGGTCCTGACTCCTGCCGTGACTAACTGCCGTTGAAATAACTGCAGCTTCTCTGTACTTTTGCTGCAGTGGTACTTCTGCTGCAGTTGCGTGCCTGACCCCACACGCGTGCCCCCCTTAGACTGCTACTGAATATATAGGACTGAGTAGAGGATCAGGTGGGAGGAGTTATGGTAGCTGCTTTGGGATAAATTAGCAGCTGCCCAGCACACCAGGGGAGGATAGACAATCAAAGGCACAGGGCCTGGCTGCATCCATATGCTGGTAACACCTTGCACCTGATAGCATCTCTACTGGCCCCAGCATGGCTATACAGCAGTAAGTATTGAATACAATGCAACAAATTAATTTAGCAAACATTCAGCAGCCACTGTTATATACCATTTAAAGGAAAAGTTGAACAGTAGTAAGTCAGATCCCAGCAAGCAGAGGTTGTAGAAATTGTACCATTTAAAGGAAAAGTTGAATAGTAGTCAGATCCCAGCAAGCAGAGGTTGTACAGATTGTACCATTTAAAGGAAAAGTTGAATAGTAGTCAGATCCCAGCAAGCAGAGGTTGTAGAGATTGTACCATTTAAAGGAAAAGTCGAATAGTAGTCAGATCCCAGCAAGCAGAGGTTGTACAGATTGTACCATTTAAAGGAAAAGTTGAATAGTAGTCAGATCCCAGCAAGCAGAGGTTGTAGAGATTGTACCATTTAAAGGAAAAGTTGAATAGTAGTCAGATCCCAGCAAGCAGAGGTTGTAGAGATTGTACCATTTAAAGGAAAAGTTGAATAGTAGTCAGATCCCAGCAAGCAGAGGTTGTACAGATTGTACCATTTAAAGGAAAAGTTGAATAGTAGTCAGATCCCAGCAAGCAGAGGTTGTAGAGATTGTACCATTTAAAGGAAAAGTTGAATAGTAGTCAGATCCCAGCAAGCAGAGGTTGTACAGATTGTACCATTTAAAGGAAAAGTTGAATAGTAGTCAGATCCCAGCAAGCAGAGGTTGTACAGATTGTACCATTTAAAGGAAAAGTTGAATAGTAGTCAGATCCCAGCAAGCAGAGGTTGTACAGATTGTACCATTTAAAGGAAAAGTTGAATAGTAGTCAGATCCCAGCAAGCAGAGGTTGTACAGATTGTACCATTTAAAGGAAAAGTTGAATAGTAGTCAGATCCCAGCAAGCAGAGGTTGTAGAGATTGTACCTGTGTGAGGAGAGGAGAGGAGATGGATGTTAATTGTCAGCCGTTGAAATAACTGCAGCTTCTCTGTACTTTTGCTGCAGTGGTACTTCTGCTGCAGTTGCGTGCCTGACCCCACACGCGTTGTTCAACCCTTCAAATTAAACGTTACAATCTGCACTTGAATTCTGTTGTAGAGGTTTCATTTCAAATCCAATGTGGTGGCATGCAGAGCCCAACTCGCGAAAATTGTGTCACTGTCCAAATATTTCTGGCCCTGACTGTATGACTTGACTTTTTGTATGGTTTAACATCTTCATTTTTAAAGATTTGCCGCAAAAATTATTAGCGTTAATAAAACCCTGAAAATACTATGATTACCTAATGCATTAACCAGTTCGTGATATGTGTTTATTAGAGATGAGCAGATTGATCCAAGGAGAATTTGTACGTTTTCATGAAATTTCAAACACTTTGAGATTAGATGTGCGCCTTGCAAACAAAAAAAAAATCTTGCCCTACATTTTCACACTGCTAAAGCACCCTCGAGTAGGCTAATGTCATTTTGATTGACTGAGCAGGTATTTCCAAAATGTCCTGCAGCTATGACATCTAGCGGATTATCATAACTGGTAGTTAGTATTTGGGCAACGTTAGTATGGTAGAGTCATTTTCTATCTACAGAGTCATTGCTTTTGACCATTCATTATACAGGAGAGAGTATAATGTATGGTCATAAGTAGTGATGACGAGTGAGTATGCTCGTTGCTCGGGTGGTCTCCGAGTATTTGGAAGTGCTCGGAGATTTAGTTTCTGTTACCGCAGCTGCATGATTTGCGGCTACTTGACAGCCCGAATACATGTGGGGATTGCCTGTTTGCTAGGGAATTTCGACATGTATTCAGGCTGTCAAATAGCCGCAAATCATGCAGCTACGGCAACTGAAACTAAATCTCCAAGCACTTCCAAATACTGTACTCCGAAACCACCCGAGCAATGAGTATACTCATTCATCACTAGTCGTAAGCTCTTATGGTCAGCAGGGTCCTCTCTCTCTCCTGTAGAGGGTAAGCTCTTAAAAAATGCAAGGTACTCTTTCACCTTAAGAGTGTAAGCTCTTAAAGTCAGTGTGGTCATTCAAATGTTAGGAGCTGGGATTCTCCCACGGCATGGGGTAGATCCCAAGCCTTGTCTGTCTGCCTCTGTGGTTTCCCATTCTGCTTTAGCTGCAGTGGGAGCTGTGTAGCAAAGACATCAGTCTCAGCATCTTGCACAGACTCATGCTGTTTGCTTGATTACTGCTGGCTCTCCAGCCCAAACTATAGTAACTAGCAATAGGCAGTGGCGAACAGATGTTTCAGAGGCTAAGACAAGAAATCACCCCATGATCCTGTTTGCCTTGGCAGCCACTGCCTGGCAGTGGCTGCTCCAGGTAAGTTTATCATTAATTAGGATTCCCCAAGTCCTTTTCCATGTCAGATTTACCCAGTGGTTTCCCATTCTGTGAGCAATGGTGATATTGATTCCTTCTTCCCATGTGTATAACCTTACATTTATCATTGTTAAACCGCATCTGCCACCTTTCGGCCCAAGCCCTTCTAATATTTTACCAACAATAGAGGTTAGACTGGCCTATAATTTCCAGGTTCACTTTTAGACCCCTTTTTGAATATTAGTATCACATTTGCTATGCGCCAGTCCTGTGGAACAGACCCTGTCGCTATAGAGTACGATCACAGCTACGTATAGTTGTCTTTGTCTATGTGCACTGTGAGACAGTGAAGGGGTGCGTACTGGACGGGGTGTATATCTCGCCCAGGTTTCTTAGCTGGGTCGCATAAGGAAAATAGGAGTGAAGGTAGGATGGCAGTACGACGTTCACTCCACTCTCCATCCAGTACAGGTTTGCAGCTCAACCCTGAGTGCACACAGCTGCTTAATTAAGCAGCCAGAAATAGGTGATAGAGTTACACAGACAAAGCTCTCAGTCTGGATCTGACTTCAGACGCTGTTGGAGTCTCCTGCAAGTCCATCTCTGGTAATTACAATATATGTGTTGTTGTGGCCAGGCTGCTAGAGCCTAGTTCACAGTAGTGAGGAAACTAACTGTGTTGAAGTTAGCAGCCTGCCAGGCTTAGGACTTTTGTTTATGATTTGGCTTATGTTTTGTTTGCTGTGGACTATAATAAAACTGGTTGCGGCCAGTTGCACCAGTACTGCTGTCTGGACTCTTTATGCCACTCCGTCTACCCAAGACGGCTATCCCGGAGCTATATCCCCTGAAAAGCTTACAATTGGTGGAGAATGCGGGCAGCACAGTGGCTAAAGCAGCAGCAAAGGAAAACGTCTATTAAAGCAGTCTTAAAGAGACAGTAGCCCTAATAGAGTTTGCACAGAGGAAAAAAAAAAAAAAAAAGTGTCTGCACAGCAAAGCTGAACTGGCTGTGGAAAAGACTGTGGAGTGTGTATGTCTTGGGTAAAGGCCGCCTTTGCTGGGACAGACAAGTCTGACAGTATGGAGGAGCTGCTCAAACATATGGCGAGAGCTAGTGTGCAACAGCAGGAGACTAACCGACTATTAATGGAGCACGTTGCAGCACTACGCCAGCCTCTCAGCACCTCGTCCCAGAGTGATGACGCAAGGTCACCTGCGTTGTCCGCGGTAAAGAAGGCAGTAAAACAGACTCTGCAAAAGATGACGCCTCATGATGATGTGGAGGCTTATCTCGCTATATTTGAAAGGCTGGCAGAGAAGGAGAATCTGCCAACATCTGAATGGGCCATGGTGGTCGCACCCTATCTGACTGGGGAACCCCAAAAGGCCTATTTTGACCTTAGCGAGCAGGACAGCAGGGACTATGCCAAGCTGAAAGCAGAGATACTTGCCCGGCTGGGGGTGACGGTTGCAGTCCGTGCCAGAAGAGTCCGTAACTGGAGATACAGTTGGGAAAAGCCTGCTCGCTCACAAATGTATGACCTGATTTCTCTAGTAAAGAAGTGGCTGGAGCCTGACGTCAGCACCCCTGCCCAAATGGTTGAGAAGGTAATGGTGGACCGGTACATCTGGGCCCTTCCTCCTGAGGTGCAGCTCTGGGTCGGACAGGGAGACCCCAAAGACGCCAATCAACTGGTCAGCCTGATTGAGAGGTACTCCGCCACCAAAGACTACCTCCGTGACCAGCCGTCCGAGCGGTCGTCACTTCGGAGTTCCCGGCCTCCAACATCTCCCGGTAAGAGGGTTCCAGCTGGTGGGGCCAGGGGGACTGCTGATAGACGGGGTCAGCCCCGAGGGGACATGTGTGAGGCAAGGGCCGATGCTTCCCTGTCGGGAGTTCCCAGGCCTAGAAAGGCCTCCACGTCTGAACCACCCGACCTGAGACAGTGTTGGAGATGCCGTGAGAGGGGTCATATTTCAGCCAATTGTCCACTAGTGGGGGAACCTATGGACTGTGATGCTGGAAGGTCCCTCTCTTTCCTCGCGGAACCCGTGTGCATGGCCACCCCAGCCGAGGAGACTGGCCCACAGGTGTCCCAGGTGGTTATGAATGGCTGCCCAGTACAAGCCCTCCTAGACTCAGGGAGTCGAGTGACTCTGATACATGCCAGCCTGGCTGATAGGACTTCATCCCCGATAAACACCTGAGCGTGGTGTGCATCCATGGCGACACCAAAGTTTACCCGGTAACTTCCGTGGACTTCGTCACAAAATTCGGGGAGATCTCGTATGAAGTGGGGGTAGTGAAGAACCTGATGCACCCCGCCATATTGGGTCGTGACTTTCCCCTGTTTTGGGATCTTTGGGGAAAAAACGCTTTTACCGGACAGTGTAATGAAGCTCCTACTGAGGTTGCGCGGCCCATAGGGACGGAACACAATGCTAGTGGGCCGTTAAACTTATGTGATGATAATGATAATGATGATGACCGTGATAATGATGAATTTCCATTTCAAGTGATGTTGGGGGAGGGGGATGATGGTTCTCTGGAACAGAATGTCCCTGACCTACCTGTGTCCCGTGGCAGTTTTGGGAGTGAGCAATTGCGAGACCCCACTCTTAAACATGCCAGGGAAAATATAACTGTTCTGAATGAGATCCCACAAGAGTCTTGCTCTGATGAAAGATTTCCCCATTTTTCTATGAACAATGACCTGCTATATAGGGTCACAAAGGTAAAGGGAGAGGCCGTGAGTCAGCTCCTAGTACCTAAGCCATATAGAAGTATGGTGCTAGGTTTGTCACATAACCACGTGCTTGGTGGGCACCTGGGGATGGACAAGACCCAGGAAAGAATCCTCCAGAGGTTTTACTGGCCAGGGGTTTATCGAGATGTGGAGGATTATTGCAAAACCTGCCCCACGTGTCAGATAAATGCTCCGGTTTCTCACTTCCGCAGTCCATTAGTCCCTCTGCCGGTTATAGAGATACCATTTGAAAGGGTAGCGATGGACTTGGTAGGTCCTATTGTGAAATCAGTCAGGGGGCAACAATACATACTAGTGGTACTTGATTATGCAACCCGGTACCCCGAGGCTGTCCCTCTAAGAAATATGGCGTCCAAAAATATTGCACGGGAACTCTTTCATATGTTTTCCAGGACAGGAATCCCTAAAGAGATCCTCACGGACCAAGGCACACCTTTTAAGTCCAAGGTGATGAAGGAACTGTGTAAGTTGCTTAAAATCTCGCACATTCGAACATCCGTGTATCACCCACAGACGGATGGGCTGGTTGAACGTTTTAATAAAACGTTAAAACATATGTTAAAGAAAGCAGTGGAGAAAGATGGTCGGGACTGGGACTACCTGTTACCCTACCTAATGTTTTCGATCAGAGAGGTGCCCCAAGCCTCTACGGGGTTTCTCCCTTTGAGTTGGTATATGGTCGGCACCCGCGAGGCTTGCTAGACATAGCCAAGGAAGTATGGGAGACCGAGGCAACCCCATACAAGAGTGTTATAGAGCATATTGCCCAGATGCAAGATAGAATTGCTAAGATTATGCCATTGGTTAAGAGTCATCTGCAGAGAGCCCAAGAAGCTCAAAGCAGGATATATAATCGGTCAGCAAAAATTAGGACTTTCAACCCAGGGGATCGAGTCCTAATCCTAATTCCCACGGTGGAAAGTAAGTTTTTGGCCAAGTGGCATGGCCCATACGAGATAGTACAGAAAGTGAGCGAGGTCACCTACAAAGTACACCAACCTGGGAGACGGAAGCTCTACCAGGTCTATCATATCAACCTGATCAAGCCCTGGAGGGACAGAGAGTAGAGTTGAGCATTCCGATACCGCAAGTATCGGGTATCGGCCGATATTCGCTGTATCGGACTTTAGATACTTAGTTCCGATATTTTCCATATATCGCATACCGGAATCGGAAGTTCCCATAATTCTTTGAGAGGCAATGTGATTTTAGTCAGCCAATGAGGAATCCTAAGAAGTGTGGGCACATCCTGTACTGCTGCAGTCATGTTAACTAATGGCATGGCTGTGATTGGATGCTGAAATGATGTCAGAATGCACTATAAAAGGCGCCGCCGCCATTTTAGCGTCACTGTGCTGTGAATTCAGTTAGGGACAGAACGCTGCTCTGCTGACTCTGAGGGACAGTTAGAGATTGCGATTTTGTGTACTGTGCTTTAGGCAGGTTAATTTAACAACCGCTGTGTAAAGCTTCCTTTAGCCTTGCAGTGTTGTTTTCACAGCTCTGCAAGGTCTTTGTGTGAGTGCAGGTGACGCGCTGCAGTTTGCTCTGCATCCAACGCTGTTTGTAGGCATCTGCACGTGTCACTCACAGACTCTTTTTTTTTTTCTTTAGTGTAATTCTTGCAGCTCCATTCAATTGAAATTATAGTGTGACGTGCTTCCATCCGTATCCAATACATTGGTTGCAAACACTATAGAAGTCCACAAGGAGCCTTTCAAAGATAGTGACCAGTTGTGTGCACTGTAGTGTTCACTCTAGTCTGTGATATATTTTTTTTGGTGAGTGCAGATCACGCTCCAGTTAGTTCTTAAACCACTGCTGGTTATAGTCTGCTGAACGTGTGTCACTGCCTCATCCATGTCATTTTTCTATAATTGTTGCTGCTCCATTCTATTTAAAATAACTCCAATCTATTAGTGTGACGCGCTTCCATCCGTATACAATACATTGGTTGCAAACACTATAGAAGAAAACAAAGGAGCCTTTCACAGATAGTGACCAGTTGTGTGCACTGCAGTGTTCACTCTAGTCTGTGATATATTTTTTTTTGCTGAGTGCAGATCACGCTCCAGTTAGTTCTTAAACCACTGCTGGTTATAGTCTGCTGAACGTGTGTCACTGCCTCATCCTTGTCATTTTTCTATAATTGTTGCTGCTACATTCTATTTAAAATAACTCCAATCTATTAGTGTGATGCGCTTCCATCCGTATACAATACATTGGTTGCAAACACTATAGAAGTACACAAAGGGGCCTTTCACAGCTAGTGAACAGTTGTCTGCAGTGTTCACTGCAGTCTGTGATATATTTTTTTTTGCTGAGTGCAGATCACGCTCCAGTTAGTTCTTAAACCACTGCTGGTTATAGTCTGCTGAACGTGTGTCACTGCCTCATCCTTGTCATTTTTCTATAATTGTTGCTGCTCCATTCTATTTAAAATAACTCCAATCTATTAGTGTGACGCGCTTCCATCCGTATACAATACATTGGTTGCAAACACTATAGAAGTCCACAAAGGAGCCTTTCACAGATAGTGACCAGTTGTGTGCACTGCAGTGTTCACTCTAGTCTGTGATATATATTTTTTTTGCTGAGTGCAGATCACGCTCCAGTTAGTTCTTAAACCACTGCTGGTTATAGTCTGCTGAACGTGTGTCACTGCCTCATCCTTGTCATTTTTCTATAATTGTTGCTGCTCCATTCTATTTAAAATAACTCCAATCTATTAGTGTGACGCGCTTCCATCCGTATACAATACATTGGTTGCAAACACTATAGAAGTCCACAAAGGAGCCTTTCACAGATAGTGACCAGTTGTGTGCACTGCAGTGTTCACTCTAGTCTGTGATATATATTTTTTTTGCTGAGTGCAGATCACGCTCCAGTTAGTTCTTAAACCACTGCTGGTTATAGTCTGCTGAACGTGTGTCACTGCCTCATCCTTGTCATTTTTCTATAATTGTTGCTGCTCCATTCTTTTTAAAATAACTCCAATCTATTAGTGTGACGCGCTTCCATCCGTATACAATACATTGGTTGCAAACACTATAGAAGTCCACAAAGGAGCCTTTCACAGATAGTGACCAGTTGTGTGCACTGCAGTGTTCACTCTAGTCTGTAAAATTTTTTTTTTTTGCTGAGTGCAGATCACGCTCCACTTAGTTCTTAAACAACTGCTGGTTATAGTCTGCTGAACGTGTGTCACTGCCTCATCCTTGTCATTTTTCTATAATTGTTGCTGCTCCATTCTATTTAAAATAACTCCAATCTATTAGTGTGATGCGCTTCCATCCGTATACAATACATTGGTTGCAAACACTATAGAAGTACACAAAGGGGCCTTTCACAGCTAGTGAACAGTTGTCTGCAGTGTTCACTGCAGTCTCTTCGGAATAACAACACTTAGGCCTTTTAACTTTTCTGACTTTCTTTATCAATCAACCAAGATGAAGAAGGCAGGGAGTAAGGCACGTGGTCGTGGCCGTGGAGTTTCAGCAGGGAGAGGACGTGGGGATTCTGTGGCTGCTGCCGCCCCCAGTGACACAGCATCCACCAGTTTTCCCCGTGAGCGTTCCTTTATGTGCAGTTTTGTAGGAGCTCGGCGTACCCCCCTGCTGCGGGAAGAACAAATTGAAGCCGTTGTTGGTTGGATGGCAGCCAATGCATCGACTTCAATTGCTTCCACCTCCTCTCAGGACCACAACAATGTTGAGCAACCATCTGTCTGTTCACCGCCTGTCAAATTGCCCAGGCACTCAGAGACTTCTGAACTGGAGCCAGCTGAGTCTCTGCTTCTGTTCTCAGAATCTGTTGGCTTGCAAACAGGGGCCCAGCCAAGCAGCATTCTGGAATGTGAAGAAGAGGGAGTATGCAGTGATGCACAACAGCTGTGTCTCTCTGAATCAGAAGAGGCGGGTGAGCCAGTGCCGATGGTCAGCACACCGCAGAACGCATCTGATGATGATGATGAGACTCAGGTGCCAGTTTCTGTTGAGCATGGTGCTGGCCAGACCACCCAACAGCAGCAGGTGTTGGAACAGGGTAGTGGAGATGATGAGGTCCAAGACCCAACATGGCGTGAGGGACAGGAAGGTGGTGGGAGCAGCTGTGAGGATGAGATTGTCCCAACGGTACAAACAGGAGGGAGAGGTAGGCTGCAGACTCGGTTGCCTGTAGCCTCCAGTTTGGCACCTGTTGGGAGCAGTTCTCTTCCAAAAGTAAAAATGGGCGCTCCCAGGACTTGCACTGCGTGGTCCTTTTTTGACAGACTTGCAGATGATATTTGCTATGTTAAATGCAAGCTGTGTAAGCAAAAAGTAAAAAGAGGTAAAAATTGCAGTAACCTCAATACCACAAATATGTGGAAACATGTGCGGACAAAGCACGTAGTTGAGTTACAAAGACACACTGATGATGTAGGCCAACCTACAGCAGCACCTACATCTTCAGGTGGTGTTGGAGCCTCTACCTCCAGCTCACACACAGCTGGTTCTGCTTCCTCACAGGATCGCCATGGAAGAACCTCGGTCACTGTTGTCCAGAGACAAAGTGTTATTCCACCCACAGCAGCAAGTTCCCTGTCATCCTCACACTCCCAGGCCACAAAACAGCCATCGGTACCACAGGCATGGGATAAAAGACGGCCATACTCGGCAAACCATCCACGAGCACAGGCTCTGAATGCTGGCATTGCAAAACTCCTGTCCCTTGAAATGCTGTCATTCAGGCTGTTGGAGACTGACAGTTTCCGTAACTTAATGGCATTGGCAGTCCCACAATACAATGTGCCAAGCCGATTTTATTTCAGCAGGCAAGCCGTCCCTGGTCTTCAAAAACATGTCGAGGGAAACATTAAACATGCGCTACTAAACGCCGTCTGTAGCAAGGTCCACCTGACCACCAATGCGTGGACCAGTACCCATGGCCAGGGACGATACCTTTCCCTCACTGCCCATTGGGTCAATGTTGTGGAGCCGGGTACAGATCTTGCGAGTGGCGCTGTACGTGTTCTGCCAACTCCAAGGATTGCAGGAATCCAGTCTGTACACATTGACTCCTCCTCCTACTCCAGTTCCTCAGAATCATCGCTGCAGGAGCCGTCACGGTCTACCTCCACATGGACCCGTGAACGCTTACCTGTTGCGAACGATATGAGCACAGCTGTGGCCAAACGTCAACAGGCCGTCCTGAAATTAATTTCAATGGGGAATCGAAGCCACACAGCGCAGGAGGTCTGGAATGCCATCAAGCAGGAGAGCGACGTGTGGTTTTTGCCAGCGAATCTCCAGCCAGGCTTGGTAGTGTGTGACAATGGCCGAAATCTGGTGGCAGCTCTGGGCCTTGGCAACCTCACTCACATACCATGTCTGGCACATGTGCTCAACTTGGTCGTGCAGAGTTTTTTGAGGGACTATCCGGATCTTGATGCACTGCTGCACAAGGTCCGCCTAGAGTGCGCTCACTTGCGACGTTCCAGCATAGCCAGATCGTGCACTGCTGCTCTGCCACGCAAATTTCGCCTTCCTGAACATCGCATCATATGTGACGTACCCACCAGGTGGAATTCCACCTTACATATGTTGGAGCGGTTGTGTGAGCAACAGCCAGCAGTAATGGAGTATCAGCTGCATCAGGCGCAATCAACTCACAATTTGCGCTGTTCACACTTCACCACTACTGAGTGGGCCTCTATGAAGGACATCTGCCACATTTTGCGTGCGTTTGATGACTCAACACGGATGGCGAGTGCAGATGATGCACTAGTCAGCCTGACTGTTCCCCTTATCTGCCTGCTTCAAAAAACACTAGAAGCACTAAGGGATGAGGTTTTGGAAGAGGTGGAGGATGAGGAGACACAAATTCCATCACCTTTTGGACAGTCAGCGCAACATGGTTCCTCCCAAAGGGCTTTGCAGGGCTCACTTTGTGAGGAGGATGAGGAGGAGTCAATGGAGGAGGAAGAAATCGCTACAGAGGGAGGTACACAACGCTGTAGTCAGTATGTAGAGCGAGGGTGGGGTGATGTAGAGCAGGTACAGATGACGCCTCTTACAGAGGACAGCGTTTGTTGGGCAGTTGGGATTCTTCAGCACATGGTTCATTTCATGCTGCAGTGCCTGAGAAACGACCGCCGCATCGCTCACATTCTCACCACATCAGATTATTGGGTGTACACCCTCCTAGACCCTCGCTACCGGGACAACTTACAAAGCCTCATCACACCGTTGAACCAGGAGCGTAAAATGCGGGAGTACCAAGACAGACTGGTGCAATCCATAATATTTTCCATTCCAGCCGAGAGCACTGCTGCTGCTACTGCTTTACAAAGAATCTCTGTGCGTCGAGGCAGTGGAGACACCTCTGCAACAAGAGGGAGCACAAGCAGCGCCTCTGCACAGGGCAAGAGCAGTATGTTACAAATGTGGCGAAGTTTTGTGTCAGCGCCACCAATGTCTACACCATCCGAGACGACTCCACTCACCATGAGGCAACGTTTACGTAAGATGGTGACAGACTACATGTCTTTCCCTCTCAGTGTACTCCCAGATGGCTCTTCCCCTTTCAAGTTTTGGGTCTCTAAGCTGGATACATGGCCAGAGCTTAGCCAGTATGCATTGGAGGTGCTGGCTTGCCCTGCTGCCAGTGTATTATCTGAGCGCGTCTTTAGTGCTGCAGGTGGTGTACTAACAGACCGTCGCATGCGACTATCCTCAGAGAATGTAGACCGGCTTACTTTTCTGAAAATGAACAAGGCATGGATCTCACCTGAATTTGCCTGTCCGTTTTCAGATTAAATAACTGTTTGCCAACGTTTTCCATGTCTCCTGTTATGTTCATCTTTCTACCACCTGAACTCTACTCCCTGGGCTACAACACTGCCAGTCACAGGGGAATGATCAGTTACAAAACAAAATGTTATCCCCAACAAATAGTAGCGCAACGACTCCAGTGCCCACTTTATCGCCAGGCAATCTCTCTCTACTAGTGTTGAGCGATGCGATACTGCAAAATATCGGGTATCAGCCGATATTAGCTCTATCGGCCTTTCGATAATTCGTTTCGATATTTTCGTCTTATCGAATACCGGAATCGGAAGTTCCCATAATTCTTTGCGAGGCAATGTAATTTTAGTCAGCCAATGAGGAATCCTAAGAAGTGTGGGCACATCCTGTACTGCTGCGGTCATGTTAACTAATGGCATGGCTGTGATTGGATGCTGAAATGATGTCAGAATGCACTATAAAAGGCGCCGCCGCCATTTTAGCGTCACTGTGCTGTGAATTCAGTAAGGGACAGAACGCTGCTGTGCTGACTCTGAGGGACAGTTAGAGATTGCGATTTAGTGTACTGTGCTGTAGGCAGGCTTGCACCAACCGCTGTGTAAAGCTTCCTTTTGCCTGCAGTGTTGTTTTAACAGCTCTGCAAGGTGTGTGTGAGTGCAGGTGACGCTGCAGTTTGCTCTGCATGCAACGCTGTCTGTAGGCATCTGCACATGTCACTCACAGACTCTTTTTTTTTTCCTTCAGTGTAATTCTTGCAGCTCCATGCAATTTAACTATTAGTGTGACGCGCTTCCATCCGTATCCAATACATTGGTTGCAAACACTATAGAAGTAGACAAAGGAGTAGCCTTTCACAGATTGTGGACAGTTGTGTTTCAGTGTTCACTTCAGTCTGTGTTTTTTATTTTTTGAGTGCACATCACGCTCCAGTTACTTGTTCAAGCACTGCTGCTTGTACTCTGCTGAGCGTGTCTCAGTGGCTCATCCTTTTCATTTATCTCCAATTGGTTCTGCTCCATTCCATTTAAAATATAATCTATTAGTGTGACGCGCTTCCATCCGTATACAATACATTGGTTGCAAACACTATAGAAGTAGACAAAGGAGTAGCCTTTCACAGATTGTGGACAGTTGTGTTTCAGTGTTCACTTCAGTCTGTGTTTTTTATTTTTTGAGTGCACATCACGCTCCAGTTACTTGTTCAAGCACTGCTGCTTGTACTCTGCTGAGCGTGTCTCAGTGGCTCATCCTTTTCATTTATCTCCAATTGGTTCTGCTCCATTCCATTTAAAATATAATCTATTAGTGTGACGCGCTTCCATCCGTATACAATACATTGGTTGCAAACACTATAGAAGTAGACAAAGGAGTAGCCTTTCACAGATTGTGGACAGTTGTGTTTCAGTGTTCACTTCAGTCTCTGCGTAATAGCCACACGTAGGCCTTATAACTTTTCTGACTTTCTCTATCAATCCACCAAGATGAAGAAGTCAGTGAGTAAGGCACGTGGTCGTGGCCGTGGAGTTTCAGCAGGGAGAGGACGTGGGGATTCTGTGGCTGCTGCCGCCCTCAGTGACACAGCATCCACCAGTTTTCCCCGTGAGCGTTCCTTTATGCGCACTTTGGTAGGAGCTCGGCGTGCCCCCCTGCTGCTGGAAGAACAAATTGAAGCCGTTGTTGGTTGGATGGCAGCCAATGCATCGACTTCAATTCCTTCCACCTCCTCTCAGGAACACAACACTGTTGAGCAACCATCTGTCTGTTCACCGCCTGTCAAATTGCCCAGGCAGTCAGAGAGTTCTGTACAGGAGCCAGCTGAGTCTCTGCTTCTGTTCTCAGAATCTGTTGGCTCGCAAACACGGGCACAGGCAAGCAGCATTCTGCAATTTGAAGAAGAGGGAGTATGCAGTGATGCGCAACAACTGTGTCTCTCTCAATCTGAAGAGGCGGGTGAGCCAGTGCCGATGGACAGCACACCGCAGAACGCATCTTATGATGATGATGAGACTCAGGTGCCAGGTTTTGTGGAGCATGGTGCTGCCCAGACCATCCAGCAGCAGCAGGTGTTGGAAGAGGGTAGTGGAGATGATGAAGTCCGAGACCCAACATGGCGTGAGCAACAGGAAGGTGGTGGGAGCAGCTCTGAGGAAGAGATTGTCCCAACGGTACAAAGAGGAGGGAGAGGTAGGCTGCAGACTCGCTTGCCTGTAGCCTCCAGTTTGGCACCTGTTGGGAGCAGTTCTCTTAGAACTGTCAAAATTGGCGCTCCCATGACTTGCACTGCGTGGTCCTTTTTTGACAGAGTTGTAGATGATATTTGCTATGTTCAATGCAAGCTGTGTAAGCAAAAAGTTAAAAGAGTAAAAATATCAGGAACCTGAATACCACAAATATGTGGAAACATGTACGGACAAAGCACGTAGCTGAGTTCCAAAGACACACTGGAGATGTAGGCCAACCTACAGCAGCACCTACATCTTTAGGTCATGTTCGAGCCTCTACCTCCAGCTCTCACACACCTGTTTCGGCTTCCTCACAGGATCTCCATGGAAGAACCTCGGTCACTGTTGTCCATAGACAAACTGTTATTCCACCCACTGCAGCAAGTTCACAGTCATCGTCACACTCCCAGAACAAAAAACAGCCATCGGTAACACAGGCATGGGATAAAAGACGGCCATACTCGGCAAACCATCCACGAGCACAGGCTCTGAATGCTGGCCTTGCAAAACTCCTGTCCCTTGAAATGCTGTCATTCAGGCTGGTGGAGACTGACAGTTTCAGGAACTTTATGGCATTGGCAGTCCCACAATATAATGTGCCAAGCCGATTTTATTTCAGCAGGCAAGCTGTCCCTGCTCTGCAAAAACATGTCGAGGGAAACATTAAACATGCGCTACTAAACGCTGTCAGTAGCAGGGTCCACCTGACCACCGATGCGTGGACCAGTACCCATGGCCAGGGACGATACCTTTCCCTCACTGCCCATTGGGTCAATGTTGTGGAGCCGGGTACAGATCTTGCCAGTGGCGCTGTACGTGTTCTGCCAACTCCAAGGATTGCAGGAATCCAGTCTGTGCACATTGATTCCTCCTCCTACTCCAGTTCCTCAGAATCATCGCTGCACGAGCCGTCACGGTATACCTCCACATGGACCCGTGAACGCTTACCTGTTGCGACCGATATGAGCACAGCCGTGGCCAAACGTCAACAGGCCGTACTGAAATTAATTCCCATGGGGAATCGAAGCCACACAGCGCAGGAGCTCTGGGATGCCATCAAGCAGGAGAGCGACGTGTGGTTTTTGTCAGCTAATCTCCAGCCAGGCTTGGTAGTGTGTGACAATGGCCGAAATCTGGTGGCCAGCTCTGGGCCTTGGCAACCTCACTCACATACCATGTCTGGCACATGTGCTCAACTTGGTCGTGCAGAGTTTTTTGAGGGACTATCCGGATCTTGATGCACTTCTGCACAAGGTCCGCCTAGAGTGCGCTCACTTGCGACGTTCCAGCATGGCCAGATCGCGCATTGCAGCTCTGCAAGTCAGATTTCGCCTTCCTGAACATCGCATCATATGTGACGTACCCACCAGGTGGAATTCCACGTTACATATGTTGGAGCGGTTGTGTGAGCAGCAGCCAGCAGTAATGGAGTATCAGCTGCAACAGGCGCAATCAACTCGCAATTTGCGCCGTTCACACTTCACCACTACTGAGTGGGCCTCTATGAAGGACATCTGCGACGTTTTGCGTGCGTTTGATGTCTCAACGCGGATGGCGAGTGCAGATGATGCACTAGTCAGCATGACTGTCCCCCTTATCTGCCTGCTTCAGAAATCACTGAAAGCACTAAAGGAAGAGGTTTGGAAGAGGTGGAGGATGAGGAGTCACAATTCAATTACCTTCAGGACAGTCAGCGCAACGTGGTTCCTCACAAAGAGCTGGGCAGGGCTCACTTTGTGAGGAGGATGAGGAGGAGTCAATGGAGGAGGAAGAAATCCCTACAGAGGGAGGTACACAACGCTGTAGTCAGTATGTAGAGCGAGGGTGGGGTGATGCAGAGGAGACAGAGATGACGCCTCTTCCAGAGGACAGCCTTTGTTGGCCAGTTGGGAGTCTGCAGCACATGGTTGATTTCATGTTTCAGTGCCTGAGAAACGACCGCCGCATCGCCCACATTCTCAGCACGTCAGATTATTGGGTGTACACCCTCCTAGACCCTCGCTACCGGGACAACTTACAAACCCTCATCACACCGGTGAACCGGGACCGTAAAATGCAGGAGTACCAAGACACACTGGTGCAATCCATACTGTTGTACATTCCAGCCGAGAGAGCTGCTGCTGCTGCTACTGCTTTACAAAGCAGCTCTGTGCGTCGAGGCAGTGTAGACACCTCTACAACAAGAGGGAGCAGAAGCAGCGCCTCTGCACAGGGCAAGAACTGTATGTTACAAATGTGGCAAAGTTTTGTGACAGCGCCAGCAAGGTCTACACCATCCGAGACGGCTCCAGTCACCAGGAAGAAACGCTTCCGTAAGATGGTGACAGACTACTTGGCTTTCCTCTAAGTGTACTCCCAGATGCCTTTCCCCTTTCAAATTTTGGGTCTCTAAGTTGGATACATGGCCAGAGCTTAACCAGTATGCATTGGAGGTGCTGACTTGCCCTGCTGCTAGTGTATTATCTGAGCGTGTCTTTAGTGCTGCAGGTGGTGTAGTAACAGACCGTCGCATGCGACTATCCTCAGAGAATGTAGACCGGCTTACTTTTCTGAAATGAACAAGGCATGGATCTCACCTGAATTTGCCTGTCCGTTTTCAGATTAAATAACTGTTTGGCAACGTTTTCCATGTCTCCTGTTATGTTCATCTTTCTACCACCTGAACTCTACTCCCTGGGCTACAACACCGCCATTTGTTGCTCGTAAGTAATTGGCAGGGGTACTGACTCCTGGCCAGCCTGGTTACAGCACGACAGCTGTTTCCTGGCAGTGTGAACGTCAATTATCCTCCAATAAGTTGTGCTGTCGTGTTGCATTCGGGTTAGCCGACTCTATGGTGCCTGCAGTTTAGGTGATTCCTATGTGTGCTGTGGGATATGTAAATAAAGGCGGTTTCCATTGTGACAATAGGATAAGCACCCACTGTAGGACTGTGTGATTCGGTAACTGCGGACGGCTTGCATCCTGTCAACTTACATTTTCATGGGTGCGTTCTTCTACGCGTCCGGGGTCCAGTACCGTCAAGTGGTTCTCCCAGTGCCTTTGGCCTAGGTGCCTCCATCTCCGTATCCGAGTTCCAGCAATGTCTGCTGGTCCTTGGTAGTGCTTTGGAGCACAGGTACCTCCTGCTTAGTAACCGTGTCACAGTAACGTCAGCTGGTACTCGGTTGTGACATTGCCTCTTTTCCTTCTGCTACCCGTCCGGGGTCCAGTACCGTCAAGTGGTTCTCCCCAGTGCCTTTGGCCTAGGTGCCTCCATCTCCGTATCCGAGTTCCAGCAACGTCTGCTGGTCCTTGGTAGTGCTTTGGAGCACAGGTTCCTCCTGCTTAGTAACCGTGTCACAGTAACGTCAGCTGGTACTCGGTTGTGACATTGCCTCTTTTCCTTATGCTACCCGTCCGGGGTCCAGTACCATCAAGTGGTTCTCCCCAGTGCCTTTGGCCTAGGTGCCTCCATCTCCGTATCCGAGTTCCAGCAACGTCTGCTGGTCCTTGGTAGTGCTTTGGAGCACAGGTACCTCCTGCTTAGTAACCGTGTCACAGTAACGTCAGCTGGTACTCGGTTGTGACATTGCCTCTTTTCCTTCTGCTACCCGTCCGGGGTCCAGTACCGTCAAGTGGTTCTCCCCAGTGCCTTTGGCCTAGGTGCCTCCATCTCCGTATCCGAGTTCCAGCAACGTCTGCTGGTCCTTGGTAGTGCTTTGGAGCACAGGTACCTCCTGCTTAGTAACCGTGTCACAGTAACGTCAGCTGGTACTCGTTGTGACATTGCCTCTTTTCCTTCTGCTACCCGTCCGGGGTCCAGCACAGTCAGCTGGTCCTCGTTACTTCCATTGTCTCTTGCTCCATCTGATACCCGTCAGGGTTCCAGTAACGTCAGCTGTTTCTCGGAAATTAGACGACCTTAAAGACCACCCAGAAGAAGATGACGACAACAAGGACGACGAGCATGAAGCCAACCAGCCTGAACACCATCACAAAGAAAAAATAAAAGATTACCCAGAAGAAGATCACCAACAGGACAAAGAAGGTTAAGACAAACTACAAGATACAGAACAAGAGACAGAAGAACAATAAGCAGAAGATCAAAAAGCAGAAGAACATGAAGTATAAGACCAAAATGAAGAGCAAAATATATGCTCTAAATCCTAAGCAGAAGAAGACTAAGCAGTGTATGGGGGTGAGTCCGTTCCTCCTCGTGGTGCCCCTGGAAAATGCCTGCTGCTGCAGGCTAAACAGAACACGGACAAATACTGTTGTAATTTAAATCTTTTGTGACAGCAAGAACGGAAGGATGAACAATTCATACTTTTACAGATTACAAGTACAGGAATCTCTGTCACAAATAAGAATATGATGAAGAAGATGAAGAGGAAGAAGATGAAGAATTTGAATATGAAGAAGATTAATTAGTTTAATAATAACAATATGAGTAATGTAAACAAAAACATGAATAGCAAGAAGTTTAAGAAGAAGATTAAGAAGGTGAAGATGAAGAATAATTTGATGAGAAAGATGATGCTGCTGCTGAAGATTATGAAGGAGAAAGTGTGGCACTGGCAAAAGTTAAAAAGGTGAAGAGCATGGAAGTTGTGAAACATACATATTTGCCAAAATAGAAAAAAGGTTAACAACATTGTGAATTTGTTAGTCAATCCAAACGTATTTCCCAAAAAAAATATATTAATGCTATTCCAATGCATTGGGTTAAACATGTATGCCTTTATTGTCTCCTCAACCTCCCCCAATACATTCTACATTAGTCTTTGTTGTTTTCCTTCATGTACAATTAACCAACAAGGCAAGAATGGTTTTTTTTAATGTTGATATTTGGTTCCCATAGACTTACATTGGACTTCCGGTATCGGAATCGTATATCGACGATATTTAGTGATATCGGCGATACCATTTCGATACGATATTTTTAGATATCGAGCAGTATCGCTCAACACTACTCTCTACAATGCTGTATCTGTTTTTTTATGGAGTAAGCTTTCGACTCAGGAAACTAATGGGATGCTCATCCCCGTTAAGCTCCAGTCCTGAGACAACACGGCACCCAGACCTACCTCTGACGCATCAGTCTGGACAATGAATTCTCTTTTGAACTCGGGTGTGATCAAAAATGGTGACCCACACAGTGCCCCTTTTATTGTCCCTGTTGATGACCCCTTGCTGATTTATTAACCGGCCCCACCAGATCCATGGTATTCTCTCAAACTCGAACTCTATAATTGTTAATGGCACTAAGGGACTCAGAAAATGATGCTGCGGACTGTGTAGCTTTCACACGCGACAATAGTTCCAATATCGTTTAACTTCTTCATAGACCCCTAGCCAGTAAAACCGTTGTATAATTCTGTGTAGGGTTTTCTTTTGACCCAAATGTCACCCTAGTACATGCGCATGCGCTAAGTCCATTAACAACCTCCGATATGACTGCGGTAGCAGCAATTGCTCAAAAATTTCCACATGTATTTTATAAACCCGAAACAGCAAATCTTGGTTCAGCTCTAATCGATCAAATACTGTAGCTGCCCCGGGGTGTTGGGGTTCCCCATTGACAACCAGTAAATTTTCACGGGCTCGACTCAACGTAGGGTCACGGAGTTGCGCCGTACCAAAATTGTCACCTGACTAGTGTTGAGCATTCCGATACCGCAAGTATCGGGTATCGGCCGATATTCGCTGTATCGGAATTCCGATACTTAGTTCCGATATTTTTCCTATATCGTATACCGGAATCGGAAGTTCCCATAATTCTTTGAGAGGCAGTGTGATTTTAGTCAGCCAATGAGGAATCCTACGAAGTGTGGGCACATCCTGTAATGCTGCGGTCATCTTAACTAATGGCATGGCTGTGATTGGCTGCTGAAATGATGTCAGAATGCACTATAAAAGGCGCCGCCGCCATTTTAGCGTCACTGTGCTGTGAACTCAGTTAGGGACAGAACGCTGCTCTGCTGACTCAGAGGGACAGTTAGAGATTGCGATTTTGTGTACTTTGCTTTAGGCAGGCTAGTTTACCAACCGCTGTGTAAAGCTTCCTTTTGCCTTGCAGTGTTGTTTTAACAGCTCTGTGCAAGGTGTGTGTGTGAGAGTGCAGGTGACGCTGCAGTTTGCTCTGCATCCAACGCTGTCTGTAGGCATCTGCACGTGTCACTCACAGACTCTTTTTTTTTCTTTAGTGTAATTCTAGCTGCTCCATTCAATAGAAATTATAGTGTGACGCGCTTCCATCCGTATACAATACATTGGTTGCAAACACTATAGAACTACAGAAAGGAGCCTTTCAGAGATAGTGAACAGTTGTGTGCAGTGTTCACTGTAGTCTGTGATTTTTTTTTTTTTTGGAGTGCAGATACCGCTCCAGTTAGTTCTTCAACCACTGTTGCTTGTACTCTGCTGAGCGTGTCTCACTGCCTCATCCTTCACATTTTTCTCGAATTGGTGCTGCTACATTCTATTTCAAATAATTCAAATCTATTACTGTGACGTGCTTCCATCCGTATACAATACATTGGTTAGACACACACATTAATTAGTAGTCCATTATAAATATCCTGTTTAAGCTTTCATTGTACATCCCCCTGAAGAAGGATATAATATCCGAAACGTGCGTAGGGGCACGCTTTTTGTGGCACTCCTCTGGTCCTCGGTCTCCAGGTATTATAGGCACTTTTTACAAATAGTGATTTGGCTTTTTCACCATTGTTTTTGGGCACTTACTCTGACACACCATGTTCTTTATGTGATTTTGCCTCAATTTTATCAGCCTACATTTGTTATGTGCTTGGATTTGTTTTTTTGCACTTTCTTTCATTTTTGTTATACTTTGCACATATTGTCACTTTTATTATTACACATATTTTCCTTGTTATACAATTCACAACCTTTTGTGCACTATTTTCATTAGTGGTTGTGCTATTTCATTTGTGTTTTTCACATTGGTATTCTATTCACTCTTTATTAGTGCCTTTTGAACAAATCTCCTGGTTATATCTATTTCTACCCTGGTGAATTATTTTTCTAGTGGAGTGTTCCAATTGTATTATAAAATATATTCTCTTTTATATGTACTATTGTTGTATCTGTATTATATTATATGTCAATAAAATTCCTTTTATTTATTTTTTGATTATTACTTTATTATTCATTTTTATTTTTTATCATATTTTTAGTTAAATTTAATTTTGAATATACGCATATATATATTTTAATATTATATTTTTTTACATCAATTAAAATATTATATATATTTTTTTTTCATACACTTGCAGCCCTCCATTTGTCCATCTCGACATTTCTCAGTGTTGTTTTTGTAATTACCCGGATGGTTTGCCATCCCATTTTCTTGGCTATATCCTTTATTAATATTTATTTATTTTTTATGTAATCATCTCCTTTAAAGAATTTTTTATTAAAACAATATATATTATTATTTTTTGTGATATAGCTTTGTGTGTGTCTAACAATTTGCTGTGTTTTACACAGGTTTTTTACATTGGGTTATGGATTTCAAAATCAGAGAGGCTTCATGGCTGGGGCAAGTCAATGATGTGTTTGGTAATATTGGCACTACTAATGCAGCTACTCAAGGATTGACTATCGACTCTCTCTCTAAAAATTTGAAAAAACTCTTATTCAAACGTACCCGTATATGGTGGACAAAAGCCTTTCTGGAGAATTATATAACCAAACAACTGATACCTAGAGGTCTGAGGGTGAAGGTTACTCCCTCTTTTGTAATTGAGGATGATGTTTTTGTGGCCGAATGGGAAAAGGTCTGTAATGAAACTTCCTGGAAGTTAATGGGATTACTTGTAGGCTTAAATATGAAATCCATTGGAGACGTTGACAAACAATTGGATGAATTGTTTGCCAAGGCTAAATCCGATTTATCCCCAGAACAATTTAAATGTCTAAACGACTCCTTGGATAAAGACTTGGAATTATTAGTCAAAGATATCCAAAAGAAGCATACCAATAAATTATCTAGAGATCAGAATGATCTATCTTTGGGGAGAATATATAATTGGAGGAGACAACATATCACTAATAAGGAGCGATCTATGTCCCATGTGTCACATCCATCCATAAGTGATGTATCCATGGCTTCATCTTCCGTCTCTGTGTCTTCTATTACTACACCTAAGAGAAAGAGAAATCTCCGTTTTCTTCCCAACAAAAGAAATTACTCTCCTGAGGCAAGCAATAGTCAACTTAAGGTAATTAACCTTAGTACTCACATTTTTTCACCTGTGGAAATTAATGCTTTGACTAGGGGACTGTTATTTTGTCCCACAGCTCAGTTTGACTGTTTTTCAGCAGTCAAAGATTTACATTTGTTTGCCAGGAGAGTAATATTTAAGCGGATTTTTCACAATGCCAATGATGCTATATCTTTCCCCACAGCGACGGAACAGGAGGCGTTAGCCAACCTTGACTCCTTGGCTAGAGAACATCTATTGTCAGAAGGTGAGGTTCCTGACATAATAAAAAAGCCTTCAACTAAATTTCCACCATTATCTTCCTGTTCAGCTGTGGAAGTTTTTGTTAAGACTGTCAGTAATGAAATTAGTAATGTTCCGTCGTATCCTTCCATGAATAATTTGAGTTATGAAGAGAAATAAGGCCTTAAGAGGTTGGCCGGACTCAGTGATGTGGTTTTTAAACCTGCAGATAAGGGTGGGAATATTGTGGTATGGCCAACAAATCTATATGAATCTGAGGCATTTCGCCAGTTAGACAATAAGGATTGTTACAAAAAAATGACTTTCAATCCTTTGTCTAAATTCCAAACTGAATTGAAAATTTTGCTACAGGAAGCAAGAGAAGAAGGTATCATTACCAAAGAATTGTGTATGGCCTTACAGATTCTAGAACCCACTATTCCCACCCTTTATCTGTTGCCTAAGATACATAAAAATCAAGAGGTCCCGCCTGGGAGACCCATTGTCTCTGGACGTGGCAACTTTTTGGAAAAAGTTAATAAATACATTGATTCCATTTTGCAACCATTTGTATTATCTTTGCCATCATATACAAGAGACACGAATGATTTTCTCAGGAAAATAGATGGCCTGCATGTGGGTAATGACTCGGTGTTGGTAACTTGTGATGTCGAGTCTCTTTACACCTGTATAAGACATTCTGATGGACTCTCTGCGGTTACTTATTTTTTACAGCACTCCTCTTTCTCTAGAGCATTTATTATCTTTTTTATCAATCTTTTGGAATTTACTTTAACACATAATTTTTTTATGTTTAAGGGGTCCTTCTTCCTTCAAGTCCAAGGAACAGCGATGGGAGCTTCATTTGCTCCATCGTACGCCAACCTGTTCCTTGGATTTTGGGAGAGGGACCTCTTTTTATCCGGCAATTTTAGTTCTATGGAGCGTGTCCCTTTCTGGACACGCTATATTGACGATGTATTTTTTATTTGGCAGGACTCCATCAGTGCCTTATCTGAATTCATTGACGCACTTAATCGCAATTGTATTAATGTACGGCTGACTTATTGTCAACATAAAAATGTCATAGAATTCTTAGATGTTTTAGTCGTGAGGGATTCCAAGGATTGTCTGAAGACAGATCTTTTTAGAAAAGCCACAGCAGTCAACTCACTGGTGCATGCCACCTCTTCACACCCACCTGCTCTGATTAATTCCGTACCAATAGGCCAGTTCTTACGGCTCAGACGCATATGTTCAGTGGAAGAAGATTTCCTGAAACAGGCTGCTTTGTTAAGTTCTAGATTTAAGGAACGTGGATATAGCAATAGGTCCATAAAAAGAGCTTTCAATAGGGCCAGGCATATCACCCGCCATGATGCGCTATATGGGAAAACTATGCCCAAGACAAATAACATTGTGCGGTATATAACCCAATTTAATGGCCAAAGTGACTATCTTAGAGCAATTCTCAAAAAGCATTGGCCTATTCTGAAATCTGACTCAATTGTTGCAAAATATGTGGGGGATGCACCACAGATGGCGTTTAGGAGGTCACCAAATTTAGGTGACCAATTGGTTCACAGTCACTACTCCATCGAACCAACAATGAGTATTGGTCCATTTAATAGGCCACAGAAAGGTTGTAAGCCGTGCGGATCATGTGTTGCCTGACCGAATGTTATGAGGACTTGCTCGTTTTCCAGTTCTGATAAATCTCGTACCTTTAGCATAAAACATCATATTTCATGTACATCGTCTGCGGTCATCTATTATGCGGTGTGTCCGTGTTCTCTTATTTATGTGGGTCTCACAACCCGCCAACTTAAGATCAGAATACGTGAACATGTTCTGGGCATCAATGCGGCTAAAGATATAAACGATATTTCCTCCCTCAAGACTATACCCAAACATTTTAAGTTATTTCATGATTGCGATTCGTCTCTTTTGAGGATCGCTGGCATAGATTTACTTCGCACTGGTGTTCGGGGAGGTAATATTAGTAAGCGTCTCGCCCAGCTTGAAACAAAATGGATTTGGGTTCTTCAGACAGTAGCCCCATTGGGTCTAAATGAGAGTTTGTCGCTTAGTTCCTTTTTATAATATTTTTATTATTATTTAATTCTTTTTTAATTATTTTCACAGCTTTCCATGGGATTTCTATATTTTTCATCAGGATGGAATCCATTATATGTGCGCCAACATTATTGTCAAATTGTGTATCCATTTATTCATATATTGGTTTTGTGTATTCATATTATGGTATATAATGCACACCCCTATTTTGGTTATACATGCATTTACATGTATTTCTTTATTTATTTATTTTTTATTTTGAATATATGTATTTCAATGATAAGTTGAATACACTGTGTGTGATATATTAGTGCCACATGTGGATTTTATTTGTTCTTTTATTTTGTCTTTATGGCACATACTTTATTTACTCTAGTGCACACACATACTTACCTCTTTCTATATTTTCGCATTAATAGTGGCTCACATTATAATATATGAGAATGGCCCCTTTTTGACTGATACAATGGATATATATTTCTTGCATTTTTTTTTGGACAATGCTCTATAATATTTTGAACGTTCTGTGGCTGGTTACTGCAGCGTTTCCTGACCGGTCACGTCGGGTTTTCTCTGTGACCCAGCTAATGCGCATGTCCTTTTTCTGCAGCACTTTCTGGCCGATATGTCGGGCAATCCAGCTAGTGCGCATGTCCGCTTTGTTTGGTCTCGGTTTTTCCATTCTGTTAGTGCGCATGCCCGGTTCGGAGACTGATGCTGGCATGGTGACGGGTCTGTACGTGTACATCACGTGACGCCTGCCGCGATGCTACTTCCGCCCTCCTAACTGCGCATGCGCCTTCGAAGCAGCTGGATTAATTAGTAGTCCATTATAAATATCCTGTTTAAGCTTTCATTGTACATCCCCCTGAAGAAGGATATAATATCCGAAACGTGCGTAGGGGCACGCTTTTTGTGGCACTCCTCTGGTCCTCGGTCTCCAGGTATTATAGGCACTTTTTACAAATAGTGATTTGGCTTTTTCACCATTGTTTTTGGGCACTTACTCTGACACACCATGTTCCTTATGTGATTTTGCCTCAATTTTATCAGCCTACATTTGTTATGTGCTTGGATTTGTTTTTTTGCACTTTCTTTCATTTTTGTTATACTTTGCACATATTGTCACTATTATTATTACACATATTTTCCTTGTTATACAATTCACAACCTTTTGTGCACTATTTTCATTAGTGGTTGTGCTATTTCATTTGTGTTTTTCACATTGGTATTCTATTCACTCTTTATTAGTGATTTTTGAACAAATCTCCTGGTTATATCTATTTCTACCCTGGTTAATTATTTTTCTAGTGGAGTGTTCCAATTGTATTATAAAATATATTCTCTTTTATATGTACTATTGTTGTATCTGTATTATATTATATGTCAATAAAATTCCTTTTATTTATTTTTTGAGTATTACTTTATTATTCATTTTTATTTTTTATCATATTTTTAGTTAAATTTAATTTTGAATATACGCATATATATATTTTATTATTATATTTTTTTACATCAATTAAAATATTATATATATATTTTTTTCATACACTTGCAGCCCTCCATTTGTCCATCTCGACATTTCTCAGTGTTGTTTTTACAATACATTGGTTGCAAACAATATAGAAGTACACAAACGGGCCTTTCACAGCTACTGAACAGTTGTGTGCACTGTTTACTGTAGTCAGAGGTTTTCATTTTTGGAGTGCAGATCCCGCTCCAGTTAGTTCTTCAACCACTGTTGCTTGTACTCTGCTGAGCGTGTCTCACTGCCTCATCCTTCACATTTTTCTCGAATTGGTGCTGCTACATTCTATTTCAAATAATTCAAATCTATTACTGTGACGTACTTCCATCCGTATACAATACATTGGTTGCAAACAATATAGAAGTACACAAACGGGCCTTTCACAGCTACTGAACAGTTGTGTGCACTGTTTACTGTAGTCAGAGGTTTTCATTTTTGGAGTGCAGATCCCGCTCCAGTTAGTTCTTCAACCACTGTTGCTTGTACTCTGCTGAGCGTGTCTCACTGCCTCATCCTTCACATTTTTCTCGAATTGGTGCTGCTACATTCTATTTCAAATAATTCAAATCTATTACTGTGACGTGCTTCCATCCGTATACAATACATTGGTTGCAAACAATATAGAAGTACACAAACGGGCCTTTCACAGCTACTGAACAGTTGTGTGCACTGTTTACTGTAGTCAGAGGTTTTCATTTTTGGAGTGCAGATCCCGCTCCAGTTAGTTCTTCAACCACTGTTGCTTGTACTCTGCTGAGCGTGTCTCACTGCCTCATCCTTCACATTTTTCTCGAATTGGTGCTGCTACATTCTATTTCAAATAACTCAAATCTATTAGTGTGACGCGCTTCCTTCCATATACAATACATTGGTTTCAAACACTATAGAAGTACACAAAGGGGCCTTTCACAGCTAGTGAACATGGGTTGTTAAATTCTAACTAAAATATGTATTTTTTCAAATGACACAAATATAAGTAATGTTGAAGAGGAATAGTCCTACATCCATTGTTTGCACAATATTACAGGTGTACATCACGTCCCTTAATCAACAATGTATTATTATATTTACTTGTATGCTTTTATTTAAAAGCCAGGAACACAGAAGGATAACCTTCGCACTGCAGCTGTTGTCAAAGTTCAACCCACATTATGCACTTCCAACATTGCAGCATTTGAGGCATGATGTGAGTTGGATTTGTCAAAGTTATGGAGTGAGAAGGTTCACCATCAGTACCCTATAGCATAAGTATGCTTTTGTGTTAGCATTTGTGTTAGACATGTGGATATCTGCCATAATATGTCACAATTATTTTGTTACAGATTTGTTACCAACACTAATCATTGAATGGTTTTAAATGTGACGTTTGACTTGTTTACAGCTTAGAAATAAGGGTGTAGCCTGATATCTATGTGTAGCACTAGCCACTTTAACATGTCATGTTTTTTTCAACATGTGTAGCTAGGTAGCAGTAATTTTTTCCGGACACACAGCAGGGGAACAGCAGGCGTTACTGAACCCCACAAACACATCATCGATTGTTTTGATCTGTGCATCCAACACTTCTGAGCCCAGGGTCAAGGAGGATGTAGGCTGAGGCCTAGTATGAGATGTTTGAACTTTAATTTGAACTTTAATTTGGAGTTAGCAGCATTAATTTTTGTCAGACACACAGCAGGGGAACAGCAGGCGTTACTGAACCCCACTATCACTATAGCTTGTGTATTGGTCTGTGGACACAACACTTCTGAGCAGCAACTGGCAGTGTTGTAGCCCAGGGAGTATAGTTCAGGTGGTAGAAAGATGAACATAACAGGAGACATGGAAAACGTTGCCAACCAGTTAGTTAATCTGAAACTGGACAGGCAAATTCAGGCGAGATCCATGCCTAGTTCATTTTCAGAAAAGTAAGCCGTTCTACATTATCGGAGGATAGTCGCATGCAACGGTCTGTTAGTACACCACCTGCAGCAGTAAAGACGCGCTCCGATAATACACTGGCAGCAGGGCAAGCCAGCACCTCCAATGCATACTGGCTAAGCTCTGGCCATGTATCCAGCTTAGAGACACAAAACTTGAATGGGGAAGAGCCATCTGGGAGTACACTGAGAGGGCAAGACATGTAGTCTGTCACCATCTTACGGAAATGTTGCCTCCTGCTGACTGGAGCCGTCTCGGATGGTGTAGACATTGGTGGCGCTGCCACAAAACTTCGCCACATTTGGAACATACTGTTCTTGCCCTGTGCAGAGGCGCTGCTTGTGCTCCCTCTTGTTTCAGAGCTGTCTCCACTGCCTCGACGCACAGAGCTGCTTTGTAAAGCAGTAGCAGCAGCAGTGCTCTCAGCTGGAATGGAGAACATTATGGATTGCACCAGTGTATCTTGTTACTTCCGCATTTTACGCTCCCGGTTCAACGGTGTGATGAGGCTTTGTAAGTTGTCCCAGTAGCGAGGGTCTAGGAGGGTGTACACCCAATAATCAGACGTGGTGTGAATGTGTTCGATGCGGCGGTCGTTTCTCAGGCACTGCAGCATGAAATCAACCATGTGCTGCAGACTCCCAACTGGCCAAGAAACGTTGTCCCCTGCAAGAGGCGTCATCTCTGCCTGCTGTGCATCACCCCACCCTTGCTCTACATACTGACTAGAGCGTTGTCTACCTCCCTTGGAGCGATGTCTTCCTCCTCCATTGACTCCTCCTCATCCTCCTCACAAAGTCCTTCAAATACATAAAAATTTACAAAATTTAAAACTCATAAAATTTAAAAACATTGTATCATAATTCTGTAACATAACTTTATGGAAACACAATAGCATTACAAAAGGATAGACAAAAACTGTACATTATGTGCTTTGTAAATACATTAAAAGTTTGGAATGGTTATGAAAATACAGACAGCGACTCTGGAGGTTCAATTGTTGATACAGCATGGTACTTTGAAAGTCCTCCAGCCCTTTGTGAGGAACCACGTTGCGCTGACTGTCCAGAAGGTGATGGAATTTGTGACTCCTCATCCTCCACCTCTTCCAAAACCTCATGCCTTAGTGCTTGCAATGTTTTTTGAAGCAGGCAGATAAGGGGGACAGTCAGGCTGACTAGTGCATCATCTGCACTCGCCATCCGCGTTGACTCATCAAACGCACGCAAAACGTGGCAGATGTCCTTCATAGAGTCCTTCGACACTCATTACACTGGCTGCCCATTCATTATAGGATCCAATTCTAATTACTGGTTCTCACCAACAAAGCTCTCCACAGTGCAGCACCCCCCTACATCTACTCCCTCATTTATATTTATCGGCCTAACCGACTGCTGCACTCTGCAAACGACCTTCGACTAACCTCTGCACTAATCCGTACCTCCCACTCCCAACTCCAAGACTTCTCCCGCGCTGCGCCAATCCTCTGGAATGCTCTACCCCAAGAAATTAGGACTATCCGCAATTTGGATGGTTTCAGGCGCTCCCTCAAAACACATTTGTTCACAGTGGCCTATCACATTCACTAATCAAAGTCATTCTATGTGTAAGTCTGTGTGTGTAGCCCATTCACTATCTTCATGCATCCCTCACTCCCTTAAAATGGCTGGACCATCATTGTAAAAACACCATTGTATATAAACACCTGTACTTTGTATCTCCCCCACCTCATTGTAGATTGTAAGCTTTCACCAGCAGGGGCGGCTGATTTTGCTTTAATTATTGTATTGTTAACGTTGTTACTTATGACTTGTGTTTTGAAACTGTTAAACTGTAAAGCACTGCGGAATATTATGGCACTATATAAATAAAGATTATTATTATTATTCTTATTATAGAGGCCCACTCAGTAGTGGTGAAGTGTGAACGGCGCAAATTGCGAGTTGATTGCGCCTGATGCAGCTGATACTCCATTACTGTTGGCTGCTGCTCACACAACCGCTCCAACATATGTAACGAGGAATTCCACCTGGTGGGTACGTCACATATGATGCGATGTTCATGAAGGCGAAATCTGCGTTGCAGAGCTGCAATCAGCGATCTGGCCATGCTGGAACGTCACAAGTGAGCGCACTCTAGGCGGACCTTGTGCAGCAGTGCATCAAGATCCGGATAGTCCCTCAAAAAACTCTGCACGACCAAGTTGAGCACATATGACAGACATGGTATGTGAGTGAGGTTGCCAAGGCCCAGAGCTGCCACCAGATTTCTGCCATTGTCACACACTACCAAGCCTGCCTGTAGATTCGCTTCCAAAAACCACACGTCGCTCTCCTGCTTTATGGCATTACAGAGCTCCTGCGCTGTGTGGCTAAGATTCCCCATGGAAATTAATTTCAGGACGGCCTGTTGACATTTGGACACGGCTGTGCTCATATCGGTCGCAACAGGTAAACGTTCACGGGTCCATGTGGAGGTAGACCGTGACGGCTCCTGCAGCGATGATTCTGAGGAACTGGAGTAGGAGGAGGAGTCAATGTGTACAGACTTGATTCCTGCAATCCTTGGAGTTGGCAGAACACGTACAGCGCCACTCGCAAGATCAGTACCCGGCTACACAACATTGACCCAATGGGCAGTGAGGGAAAGGTATTGTCCCTGGCCATGGGTGTTAGAACCCTCTTGTTAGGTTTTGTTTCAGTTTGCTGGTCACATGACCTTTTTTCCCTATTTAGTCTGGCTCCGCCCTTCTGGCTTTGCTTGACTTCATTGTATTATCTACTGATAAGCTAGCCGGTGCTTAAGTGCCTTAATCTGTCAGTTTTGCTTGATGTTAGGATCGCAAAGTATTTTCTTTCTGTTTAATTATCCATGCTACAATTTATGTTATGCAAAAAAAAAAAAAGAAAAAAACCCTGTTTGGGAGAGAAGATTTGTACTGTGTTTTTATGATACCTGATGAAGGATATATACTGTATCCGAAACGCGTTGTATCTCCTCCATTTTAACTTATTAAATAAAAAAATATGAAATATCATCTTTGGATGTGAGTCCTGGGAAGCGCTGCCATTCATGGGCTGGATGTGCCTTTCTTGATTTACAATTTATGTTAGGAGGTGTCCACCTTTTCTCCCAGTCCCTAGATCTTGTACGGATTCCTCCCTCGCAACTATAGGTCTTCGTTCACACTAGATGAGGACTTTAGCGGGTCTGGTCGCAGGATCAGGTTCCCCGTTACATTGTAGGGATTCAGCTTAGTTGTATTGTAGGGACAGAATTCCCTTCTTTCCTTACTGGTTGTAGCAGATCATAACAATGGGTACTGGTCCACGCATCGGTGGTCAGGTGGACCTTGCTACTGAGGGCGTTTAGTAGCGCATGTTTAATTTTTCCCTCAACATGCTTTTGCAGACCAGGGACGGCTTGCCTGCTGAAATGAAATCGGCTTGGCACATTGTATTGTGGGACTGACAATGATATTCAGTTACGGAAACTGTCTGTCTCCACCAGCCTGAATGACAGCATTTCAAGGGACAGGAGTTTTGCAATGCCAGCATTCAGAGCCTGTGCTCGTGCATGGTTTGCGGAGTATGGCCGTCTTTTATCCCATGCCTGTGCTACCGATGGCTGTTTTGTGGCCTGGGAGTGTGAGGATGACAAGGAACTTGCTGCTGTGTGTGGAATAACACTTTGTCTCTGGACAACAGTGACCGAGGTTCTTCCATGGCGATCCTGTGAGGAAGCAGAACCAGCTGTGTGTGAGCTCGATGAAGAGGCTTCAACACAACCTGAAGATGTAGGTGCTGCTGTAGGTTGGCCTACATCTCCAGTGTGTCTTTGTAACTCAACTACGTGCTTTGTCCGCACATGTTTCCACATATTTGTGGTATTGAGGTGACTGACACTTTTAGCTATTTTTAATTTTTGATTACACAGCTTGCATTTGACATAGCAAATATCATGTGCAAGTGTGTGAAAAAAGGACCACGCAGTGCAAGTCCTGGGAGCGCACGTTTTGACTTTTGGAAGACAACTGCTCCGAACAGGTGCCAAACTGGAGGCTACAGGCAACCGAGTCTGCAGCCTAACTCTCCCTCCTGTTTGTACAGTTGGGGCAATGTCTTCCTCTATCTTCCTTCTATCACTAACCACTTCTCTAGGCCTCTCCCAGCTTTCAACCAAAGTACTGGTTCTCAGCCACAAAGCTATCCACAGTGCAGCACCCCTCCTACATCTCCTCCCTCATTTCTATCTATCGGCCTAACCGACTGCTGCGCTCTGCAAACGACTTTCGACTAACCTCTGCACTAATACGTACCTCCCACTCCCGACTCCAAGACTTCTCCCGCGCTACGCCAATCTCTGGAATGCTGTACCCCAAGAAATTAGGACTATCCACAATTTGCATGCTTTCAGGCGCTCCCTCAAAACACATTTGTTCAGAGCGGCCTATCACATTCACTAATCAAAGTCATTCTATGTATTCTGTGTAAGTGTGTATGTGTGTGTGTGTCTCTAGCCCATTCACTATCTCCATCCCTCACTCCCTTAAGATGGCTGGACCATCATTGTAAATGCACCATTGTATATAAACACCTATACTTTGTATCTCCCCCACCTCATTGTACATTGTAAGCTGTCACGAGCAGGGGCGACTTATTTAGCTTAAATTATTGTATTGTTAACGTTGTTACTTATGACTTGTGTTCTTAAACTGCAAAACTGTAAAGCGATGCGTAATATGATGGCGCTATTTAAATTAATATTATTATTATTAGGATTCCTCTGAGCTGCTCCCACCACCTTCCTGTTCCTCACGCCATGTTGGGTCTTGGACCTCATCATCTCCACTACCCTCTTCCAACACCTGCTGCTGTTGGGTGGTCTGGCCAGCAACATGCTCAACAGAAACTGGCACCTGAGTCTCATCATCATCAGATGCGTTCTGCGGTGTGCTGACCATCGGCACTGTCTCACCTGCCTCTTCAGATTCAGAGAGACACAGCTGTTGCGCATCACTGCATACTCCCTCTTCTTCACATTACAGAATGCTGCTTGGCTGGGCCCCTGTTTGCAAGCCAATAGATTCTGAGAACAGAAGCAGACACTCAGCTGGCTCCTGTACAGAACTCTCTGACTGCCTGGGCAATTTGCCAGGCGGTGAAGAGACAGATGGTTGCTCAACAGTGCTGTGGTCCTGAGAGGAGGTGGAAGCAATTGAAGTCGATGCATTGGCTGACATCCAACCAACAACGGCTTCAATTTATTCTTCCCGCAGCAGGGGGGTACTCCGAGCTCCTACAAAAGTGCGCATAAAGGAACACTCACAGTGAAAACTGGTGGATGCTGTGTCACTGGGGGCCGCAGCAGCCACAGAATCCCCACGTCCTCTCCCTGAAGAAACTCCACGGCCACGACCACGTGCCTTACTCCCTGCCTTCTTCATCTTGGTAGATTGATAAAGAAAGTCTGAAAAGTTATAAGGCCTAAGTGTGGTTATTCCGCAGAGACTGCAGTGAACACTGCACACAACTGTTCAGTAGGTGTGAAAGGCCCCTTTGTGTACTTCTATAGTGTTTGCAACCAATGTATTGTATACGGATGGAAGCGCGTCACACTAATAGATTTTATTTATTTGTAATAGAATGGAGCAGCAACAATTAGAGAAAAATTTCAAGGATGTGCCAGTGACACACGCTCAGCAGACTACAACCAGCAGTGGTTGAAGAACTAACTGGAGCGTTATCTGCACTCCAAAAAGGAAAACCTCAGACTACAGTGAACACTGCACACAACTGTTCACTACCCAACGCGTCTCAGCAGGAAGGCAGTCTGTGCGTCAAAACAAAGGCACAAGCATACATCCACGTACCCTGTTTATAAAGCTATATAAAAAAAATTATGTAGTAGTGACGCACACTTTATTGAGGTACAGTATTACATCGCCATTCACCATCTGTGGCTATGCAGTCTCATCTATATATACCTTATCTATCCGTTGTCATGCTTGCAAGTCAACAGTCAGGCATAAATAGCAATTTTCACTATGCACTATGCACTTTTTAAAGGTTATGTTTGTTAATAAAAATGATTATTGCCACATATTATGAGTATTACATGATGGAAATTGTATAATTTTGTATAAACTGTTTAGTGACATTATTCAGCAAATGTAACATTTTAGTAATGTCACAGATAACTTGTAATGCTGATGATGTTTTGAAGTCAGACATTCATTGTCTATACAATAAAAATGGTGTACATACTGTTACTTATCCATCATTAATGGATTCAGATATGTACTTGTATGCTTTTATGTACAACCGTATAGCAGATTCCTTAACTAATTTATTTTGTGGTTTGCATTGCTGTTCAACATGTTAATGTATGTGTTTATGTTTGTCAATTCTTTATTTATCTAGATATTAGTTTAAATGAAATCATCATCTTATGGTAGTAAAGGTTATCTTTCTCTTGTTTGAAGTATAGACATTTAAAATTGACAGGTAACAAGGAAATTACTTGATCTAGTATTTAAACATCCTCCTTGACCCTGGGCTCCAACACCGCCGGTTGTTGCCTATAAGTGCTGTTAGCACAGTCAACACTTGCTCCTGTGTTACTGGGGTTCAGTAATGTCAGCTGTTCCCCTGCTGTGTGTACGTCAAAAAGTCCTGCTGCCTCCACCCTGTTCTCTTCTCATCCCTGGGCTCCAACACCGCCAGTTGTTGCCTGTAAGTGCTGTTAGCACAGTCAACACTTGCTCCTGTGTTACTGGGGTTCAGTAATGTCAGCTGTTCCCCTACTGTGTGAACGGCAAAAAGTCCTGCTGCCTCCACTCTGTTCTCGTCTCATCCCTGGGCTCCAACACCAACAGTTGTTGGTCAGAAGTGTAATTGGCACGGGTACTCACTCCTGCCCAGACTGGTTACAGCATGCCAGCTGTTTCCTGTCAGTGTAAACGTCACTTAGCCTACAATAAGTTGTCCTGTCGTGTTGCGGTCGGGTTAGCCGGCTCTTTGATGCCTGCAGTTTAGGTGCTTCCTATGTGTGCTGCGGGATATGTAAATAAAGGCTGTTTCCATTGTGACAATAGGACAATCACCCACTGTAGGACTGTGGGATTCGGTAACTGCGGCCGGCTCGCGGCCTGTCAACTTAAATTTCCATGGGCACCTTCTGCTACCCGTCTGGGGTCCAGCACAGGCAGCTGGTCCTCGTTACTTGCATTGGCTCTTGTACCTTCTGCTAAACGTCCGGGTTCCAGTACCGTCAACTGGTTCTCCGCAGTGCCTTTGGCCTAGGTGCCTCCATCTCGGTATCCGAGTTCCAGCAACGCCTGCTGGTCCTTGGTAGTGCTTTGGAGCACAGGTACCTCCTGCTTAGTAACCGTGTCCCAGTAACGTCAGCTGGTCCTCGGTTGTGCCATTGGCTCTTTTCCTTCTGCTGCCCCTCCGTGTTCCAGCACACTCAGCTGGTCCTCGTTACTTCCATTGTCTCTTGTACCATCTGATACCCATCCGGTTCCAGTAACGTCAGCTGGTTCTCGGAAGTTAGTCAGCCTTCTTGTACCTTCAGCTACATTTACAAATTGAAGATTTTTTAAATGTTTTTTTGGGTAATCACTCTGGATCTCCAACAATGAAGACGACGACCCTGATGACCACCCCGAAGAAGATGACGACCACAAGGACGACGAGCATCAAGCCAACCAGCCTGATCACCATCACAAAGAAGAAATAAAAGATTACCCAGAAGAAGATCACCAACAGGACAAAGAAAGTTAAGACAAACTACAAGATACATAAAAAGAGACAGAAGAACAATAAGCAGAAGATCAAAAAGCAGAAGAACATGAAGTATAAGACCAAAATGAAGAGCAAAATATATGCTCTAAATTCTAAGCAGAAGAAGACTAAGCAGTGTATGGGGTGAGTCCGTTCCTCCTCGTGGTGCCCCTGGAAAATGCCTGCTGCTGCAGGCTAAACTGAACACGGACAAATACTTTTGTAATTTAAATCTTTTGTGACAGCAAGAACGGAAGGATGAAAAATTCATACTTTTACAGATTACAAGTACAGGAATCTCTGTCACAAATAAGAATATGATGAAGAAGATGAAGTACAATATGAAGAAGAATAATAGTTTAATAAGAAGAATATGAGTAATGTTAACAAAAAGATGAATAGCAAGAAGTTTAAGAAGAAGATAAAGAAGGTGAAGATGAAGAATAATTTGATGAAAAAGATGATGCTGCTGAAGATTATGAAGGAGAAAGTGTGTCAAAAGTTAAAAAGGTGAAGAGCATGGAAGTTGTGAAATATACATATTTGCCAAAACAGAAAAAACATTAACAACATTGTCAATTTCTTCGTCAATCCGAACATCTTTAAAAAAAAAAAAAATTTATGCTATTCCATTTGATTGGGTTAAACATCTATGCCTTTAATGTCTCCTCAACCTTCCCCAATACATTCTACATTACTCTTTGTTGTTTTCCTTCATGTACAATTAACCAACAAGGCAAGAATGGGGTTTTTTTAATTCCGATATTTTGTTCCCATAGACTTACATTGGATTTCCGGTATCGGTATCGGGTATCGCCGATATTTTATGGGTATCGGCGATACCATTCCGATTCCGATACTTTTGGATATCGGAAAGTATCGCTCAACTCTACACCTGACACATTTAAGTATTACAATTCTGGTCCCGGTGGCAAATCTTCCATCTCCCCAACTAACACTTCTATAGGAGAGGTGTTTTCCTCCTCCACCGAAGGCAAAGGTAATACTGACCACTGCACACATGTGTTATGCATAGTGAGACTGATAGTAGCCAAAGTTGTTGTCCATGGGCTCAGTCAGGTGGGGGCAATCAGCTCTCACATGTCATGGTTCTTGGCACCGCCAACAGATTATGGGGCCCCTTTCGTTCCCCGACCCTTCCTGGGCGGCCCTCAGAGTCTCTGCTCGCCGAGCTGTGGGTGAAGGTTTGGTGAATTTAATTGGTAGCTTCCGGGTAGTCTCTCCCTGTATCTCCTTGGTAGGCCCATATCTTTCAATGAGGTCTACCATTTGGAGACCATCAGTAGGGGCTGCCTGTCCAACCCATGTTTGAAGGGTGTGGGGCAAAGTTCACCCGAATTTATCAGTCACTATACGATCCAGCATATCGCGGGGTGACAACACCTCAGGCTGAAAGCACTTTTCTATCAGGTGTATCAAGTCATAATACTGGGACCGAGCTGGCTCGGAAGGGGAAAACTTTCATTGTTGTACACGCTGGGCCAGGATAAAAACATTTACCCCAAGACGTGCAAGTATCTCACCCTTCACGCTCTCATAGTCCTCCTGTTGCTGGGGGGGTAGGTCCCTATAGGCTTTAGCGGGTCCTGAAGTAAAAAACGGAGCCACGATCTCGGCCCACTGGTCCCGGGGCAGTCTCTCCCTTTTAGCCACGCCTTCAAACATCTCCAGCTACACCTCAACGTCATCTGATTGCTCCATCTTTCGGATTGCTGTACGCACCGCTTTCCGGACATCATGGCATCCCCGGGCAGCTCTTACTGTCTGCGGCGCTGTGATGTGCTGCATCAGTAAACTATTGGTTTCCTGTTGCTGTCGATTAAATATCTGCTGCTACATAGCCTGCTGCTGTATAGCCTGCTGCCGCTACATAGCCTGCTGTTGTATAGCCTGCTGCTGCATAGCCTGCTGTTGCTGCTGTGTAGCCTGCTGTTGCTGTCGCATGGCCTCCACTAGCATTTTTACTTTGTTCTCCATCTTCGGACAGTTATCCAGCCGGTTTTGGTGCACTTTCTAAAACCAGGACATTTACTGTCATGCATGAAAAACAGCCTGACCTCACTGCGTTGCCCGCATTCTCCACCAATTGTAGGGAACTGCTGTGGTAGGCAGGGCTGGGCCGCAGTAATGAGGCAAACACACAGCCTTTTATTTCAAAGTTCAGTGATTTTAATCATGAGTTCAACAAAAAGTCCATATAACAAAATGAAAACAGAACATAAATCACTCCAGTTTGGAGAACCACTGGTCACAGACTCACCCTTGCTTGTGACGGCCTTAACTAAGCGGCTGCAGGTCAGCTGAGACCGCCAGGTCACATTCCGGGTGGTCTGTTACTCGCTTCCTGGTGCACACTGCCACACAGTAACAAAACAATGTTCCAGGCTGACTACAGCCAAACTCCTTCCTTCCACACAACAACTACAACAGCTCCTTGTTTTATAGGCCTACAAAACACCATCAGGTGACGTACACATCAGCTGACCAGATCACGTGACTATGACCTCATCACAGGTCGTAGTAATCATGGAAAATCATGAGCAAACTTCAGTCTGGTTGAAGAAATATATCTCCCATCTTGTCAAATCAATTGTCTACCACCTCTTCTATAATATTACGCAGGCGATTTCTGTAGAAATAATGCACTTGTAGAGTTTCAATAAAGTGAGAAGGGGGCTAATTGAATTTTTCCATAATCTCCTTGGATGTCAGCCACCTACACTCTTTTAGGTGCATGAGATGGAATACTGTATGTATACCTTTAGTATGCCACGTCTCAAAAACGCGGTCTGTCACTCCCACTGGGAATTCTGGGTGAGCCCATAAAGGCATGTGTTTAGATAACTGAGAAGACAACCCATGCGCTCGTCTGGTTGCCTTACAGGCAATTACTGTATCGCGTAGTAGCGCTGATCACTATGACCAGGAGTTTACAAATCACAGTGTCAACACATGAGGCCAAAATACAACCCTCTGTCAGTCCAGATTCCAGCAATACATCTGAGTAGGACTAAGTCCCCTTAAACCAATCTCTCCCCACTCTGATCAAGCACGAAAAGTTATAACTCCTAACGTTTGGCACGGCCAGGCCCCCATCTTTTACTGCACGCATAATTTTTCGTATTGCTATTCTGGGCCGTTTTCCCCTCAAGATGAATCTGGTCAATGCTTTTTTTATCCGTGAAACATCAGCTTTACGTAACAGGATTGGAATAGTCTGAAGCGGGTATAATAGCCTTCCAAAAATAATCATCTTAAGAAGGTGACAACGGCCCAGAAGAGACAGGGGCAAATCATGCCACCGCTCCAATTGACGTACAACCTTGTCCAATTAGGGTTCATAGTTAAGTTTGTATTGAGAACTAGAATCTCGTCCTATTTTGATTCACAGATATGTTATAAATAAAGGTTTTAATTACTTCTGTCCCCCATCAGTAAGCACACCAAAGCTCACGAGGATTAGGCTTTAACAATTGAAAAATTTCACTCTTGTAGTCTTTGAAGCGAAACCACAGAATTAGTTAAAAAATTTTTATCCAGTCTAATAGCCCTTTGAGATGGTCTTGGGGATGTGCCATATAAATGAGTATATCGTCTGCAAACAATGTGAGTTTGATCTGCCGACCCCCTACCTTTATACCATCATATACTGTGTTATCCTCCACGTGTGTAACTAATGGCTCAAGGGCTATATCAAAGAGCAAAGGTGATAATGGACATCCCTGAGGAGTTCCCCTCTGTATTGTGAAAGTAGCCGAAAGGTGACCTGTGTTGTGTATTTGTGCCTGTGGGTTGGCGTAGACACCTGATAGGAAAGTCATAAACGTGCCTCTCATGGCAATTTTGTCCAGGACCATTGGCAACCAACTTCAGCTCACCCTATCAAATGCCTTATCGCCATCTAAGGATAGCATGACAGGACTCGATGTTGTCAGACAACGATATTTATCTACAACTGCTATTACTTTCCTAATGTTATTCATGGGCGATCTTGGTGTAACAAAGGCCACTTGTGATGGCCCTATCAGCGTAGGAAGAATGCTACTCAAACGATCTGCCATGATCCTGGACAAAAGCTTGATATCCTGGTCAATGAGTGAGAATGGACGATAGGATCCAGCCAGATGTGAAGGTTTGTTGGGTTTTAGTAGCACCTTCATGTGTGCCATGTTTGAATGGATGGGCAACCCTCCTGTCTCCAATATATGATTGAAGGTGCCTACCAATGTGGACGGGATATCCTCACTCAATAATTTTAATAATTTGGCTGTAAACCCGTCAGGTCCTGGAGCTTTCCCGGATTTAAAGTCACTTATCGCCGCTGTCACTTCCGTCACCTCAATTGTTTTTTTTAAAAGGAGAAGCTGATAGTTTGTGAAGGATGGTAACCGTATTCCATCTAGAAAGGTCTGACCCTCCGCACTATCCGTATGTTCCACCTTATATAAGTCTGAGTAGTATTCTTGTAGAATTGTGATTATGCTTCGAGGCTCTGTGTTCATGATCCCATGTTTATTCGTTAACGCAGTAATATGTTGATGACGAATGTGATTTCCTTTCGCTAGTCGTGCTAATAGTCTCCCTGATTTGCTACCATAACGATATACATCGGCTCTATAATTCATATTACTGCTTCTCTCGCATCGATATACCCATACGTGTAAGTCAGCCTTAGCCTGCTTACATCTATTTTTATCCTGTGTTGATGAAGTTGTCTTGTTTGCCGTGTAGCTATCGCGTAATATCCTGCTAGCCTGCGAGTAGTTTGTCGCTATCTTCTTTTTTAGCGTTGTCTGATAACCTATTAGTTTCAAGCGCATTAATGCCTTCCCTGCTGCCCATAAAAGTTCCGGCCTATCCCTACTATCTCCATTATCACTTACATATTCCAAACACCATTGCTTCACCTGATGTCGAAACTTCTCATCCATTAACAAATAGGTAGGGAAGCGCCAAGTTTGGTCTGGCCCCATCTGAACCATATCTGGCAGGGTCACTGATACGGGCGCGTGGTCAGATATAGCTACGTTGTGCACATCTGCCTCTTCCACTCCCCTTACTAGCTCCTGTGATAGCAATATATTGTCTCTTCTGGACCAAGAGTCATGTGGCGCCGAATAGAAGGAATATTCACTGCCATCTGGGTTCAGGTGTCTCCAAAATTCTACAAAGTTATTCGTGTCTAACAAGGGTTATAAACGTGTGTCATGTGATCGCACATTCGTTCGCATCGACCTACAGTTCTTCACTGGTTCGATTCACCGTATTTAAGTCACAACCGGGGTGGTTTTAATGCTCTCCTATCGGCCCGATATGCTTGGACACCTGGGAGAAATTCAGGAGCGTCTCCAAACTCCCTCCTCACATGTCAGCGCAGGATCCGGAAGAGGGAACGTGCTTGTTTTGTTGCTCATAGGTGGAGTTTTATACAGTAAATGATTACTGCTGTCTTATTTTTTGCGTCCCTAGGGCAGAATAAGGCGGCGTAAAGTCACATTTTAGAGACACTCATATAATAGACACACGCTACCCTACCCGTCACACAAGGAAGGTATTGTTACAGGATAAAGCCTTGCGCAACCAGACATGCTTTTACCCTCTTCAACATTCTACAAGCCAAAAATGCACGATTCCAGCCGCAGCCTTTATTGACGTACAGTATAACTTCGACATTACCCATCAGAGGCTGCCCACTGTCTACAACAGACATAGTATATACCTTTGCTATCCGTAGCCTTTGTTTCACCTCCACTTGCAGGCACCCACTTAACACTAGAACTACTGATGGAGTCATTTTGACTCCTTTCGTTTTTTATTTCTCTTCTGTGACTACATTTTTCAGAATTCCGGCTTGAAACTCGGTGACTTTTCCTCAAATATGATGTGAAAAAAGATTTTGTGAGAATAAATAATTTTGGTGAAAAATTTGCGCGTTTTTTTTCAAAATTTACCAAGAACTACTGAAGGGAGTCATTTTGACTCCCTACTATATTTTGAGGTCCTTTTGTCACTAAATGTTGCTATAAAGTTTTGTGCATAATTTTTTCACTCTGTCTTATTTACCCTGATGTTCATATAGATGTAGTTCAATTTACATGTCAACTTTTCACATTTTCCTTGTGTTTTACCGTTTTGCAAAGCGACAATGTCTAGGGACCGCTTTGTTGAAATTATGAGGTTTCTCAGATTTGATGAGAAATCTACTCGATCGGAGAGACTGCAAACGGACAAGTTTGCTCTATTTTCTACTGTGTGGGACAGGTTTATTGAAAATTGTATTGCGTGTTACAAACCTGGCCCATACATAACGGTGGATGAGCAACTTTTCCCAAGCAAAACTAGGTGTCCATTCACGCAGTACATGCCTTCCAAACCAGATAAATATGGCCACAAATATTGGCTAGCTGTTGATAAGGAGAGCAAATATCTGGCAAATGGCTTCCCTTATCTAGGCAAAGATGACACACGCCGTGCTGAGGACCGTTTAGCTGACCATGTGGTAATGAAGTTATTGGACCCGTTTTTGAAAAAAGGTCGCAATGTTACAACCGATAATTATTTTACTTCAGTAAAATTAGCTAAACAGCTAAAAAGCAAAGGAACAACCATCGTGGGAACACTGAACAAGATAAGGCGAGAAGTGCCTAAAAAATAAAATCCATGAAAGAGGAATTGTACAACACTAAAGTGTTTAGAAATGAAGGCAATTTTACACTTACAGTATATCAAGGAAAGCCCAACAAAAATGTTGTCATTTGGAGTTCCGTCCATCCAGATGTTGTTGTTGCGTCTGATTCCGCTAAAAAAACTCCAGAAACGGTAAAGTTTTACAATGAAACAAAATATGGAGTAGATGTAGTGGATCAGATGGCACGAAAATATACCACACGAACATGCACAAGGAGATGGCCTGTTCATGCATTTGACAATGCCTTAGACTTTGCGGGTATAAATGCATGGATAATATTCAATGAGATAACCCACCAAAAAATGTCACGCAAGGCATTTTTGCAAACGCTTGTGAGAGAGTTGAGTGGTCCTTATGTCACAGATAGGGAAAAGGGTTCCACGTCCCAAGTTTCTACATGCTCAGAAGTGATGGTTCAAACAAAATTTTGCCAGATCAAAGAAAAGTGCAAGAAAAATAGATCTGTCGACAATTGTAAGACTTGTGGTAAGTCTTTGTGTGGGCAATGTACTGCCATAAATCAAAGGCAATGCCTAAAATGCGAAACACCAAATGTTTAGAAGGTGAATTCTGCGCCATATTTTCATTTTTATGCTCCTCCACCTACATTTTCTCTGCTTTTTGTTCTTCAGTTGTTGTTTATATGTGTGCACTTGAATAAAAAAAAATGTTTGAAAAACGTCTATTATAATTATTGTTATTTTCTGTAGAAAAATAAGAAAAGCAGAAAAAAAACAATCAAAAGCATTACTGTTGGATCTCACAATAATAATACATTACAAAAAATATTATTAATAAATAACCACAAATGAAACTCTAAAAATAAACGAAAACAAGCAAGGAGTCAAAATGACTCCTTTCAGTAGTTCTAGGTGGGGTCACGAGTCCAGTAGTCCTAGTGTTAAATTGTGACAATGTTTTTTTTTTTAAAAATTGTTTGTTTTTTTTTATCGTACATTATTGCGTCATCTCATCACTTTGATGAGTCCATGCTGGACATGTAATAAATGCTGTCCGAAATAACAATTTTCGTGAGTGAAATAATTGAAATCTGTGTGACTGTCACAGATTTCTTGTAATGATGATGATGAGTGACTATTACAAAATCCATTGTCTTCACTATGTTATGGTTTAACATAGCGTTCCTTACGCATCATTCCTAAATACAAAAATGGACTTTTATTCCTAAATTTACATCACTATATTTTGTAAAAATAATTTTGGGTGGTGTGTTGTTCCATTTCTTGTTGCCATGTGCTTATATGCGTTTATATTTTAAGGGTGTTTATTTTTATTCTTGGAATTGAAATTCATCATTTTATTGTCCTAGTAAAATTTCATTTTTTATAGTTTGAAGTACATACATTTGCAATGGCCACGTAACAAGGCAATAACTCAATATTTAAATTTAAAACCCTTCTTGACCCTGGGCTTCAACAACGCCAGTTGCTGATCATAAGTGTTGGATGCACAGATCAAAACAATCGCTGATGTGTTTGTGGGATTCAGTAACGCCTGCTGTTCCCCTGCTGGGTGTCTGGCAAAAATTTTTGCTGCTAACTCCAAATTTAACTTCAAACATCTCATATTAGGCCTCTGCCTACACCCTCCTTGACCCTGGACTCCAACACCGCCAGTTGTTGCTCGGAAGTTCTGTTAGCACAGTCAACACTTGCTCCTGTGTTACTGGGGTTCACTAATGTCAGCTGTTCCCTTGCTGTGTGTACGGCAAAAAGTCCTGCTGCCTCCACCCTGTTCTCTTCTCATCCCTGAATTATTTAAGAAATTAAATGAAATTAAATGGAAATTAAATTCAGGGAAATTAAATTCATAGAAAGAGGTTATACTTTACACTTTATGGGTTAATATGAAGAAGAATAATAGTTTAATAAGAACAATCTGAGTAATGTTAACAAAAAGATGAATAGCAAGAAGTTTAAGAAGAAGATAAAGAAGGTGAAGATGAAGAATAATTTGATGACAAAGATGATGCTGCTGAAGATTATGAAGGAGAAATTGTGGCAAAAGTTAAAAAGGTGAAGAGCATGGAAGTTTTGAAACATACATATTTGCCAAAATAGAAAAAAGGTTAACAACATTGTCAATTTCTTCGTCAATCCGAACGTATTTAAAAAAAAAATATATTAATGCTATTCCATTGGATTGGGTTAAACATCTATGCCTTTAATGTCTCCTCAACCTCCCCCAATACATTCTACATTACTCTTTGTTGTTTTCCTTCATGTACAATTATCCAACAAGGCAAGAATGGGTTTTTTTTAATTCCGATATTTTGTTCCCATAGACTTACATTGGATTTCCGGTATCGGTATCGGGTATCGCCGATATTTTGTGTATATCGGCGATACCATTCCGATCCGATACTTTTGGATATCGGAAAGTATCGCTCAACTCTAACAGAGAGTCATTGTTGGCCTCGGGTGAAGTAGAGAAAGGGTTAAAACCACCTCTACCTCCTGTGACAATTGGTGAGACATTGTCTGTACACCAAAAACAGGAAGTACGGGAGTTTCTGCAGAAAAATCAGCAGAGGTTTTCAGACTTGCCCGGCCGGACTTCTCTCGTGAAACACCATATCGAGACCGAGCCCGGTACTAAGGTCAAGCTGAAGCCGTACAGGATTCCGGAAGCACGCAGAAAGATAGTCTTTACTGAGATCAAACGGATGCTAGACCTCGGGGTCATTGAGGAGGCCCAAAGCGAGTGGTGTAGCCCGATTGTCCTGATCCCAAAACCTAACGGAACCTGGAGGTTCTGTAACGATTTTAGAAAGTTGAATGACGTGTCAAAATTTGACGCATACCCGATGCCACGGGTAGACGAGCTAATCGAGAGGTTAGGGTGTGCCCGTTATATTACAACCCTCGATCTGACAAAAGGGTACTGGCAGATACCCCTGTCTGATGAGGCAAAAGAAAAAACGGCCTTTGCAACCCCTGAAGGCTTGTTTCAGTATCTTATGATGCCATTCGGGTTGCATGGAGCCCCAGCTACCTTTCAGAGACTTATGGACCTGGTCCTGCGCCCGCATCAAGCCTATGCGGCTGCCTACCTGGATGATGTGGTAATTTTCAGTTCCGATTGGGAGAGCCACCTTGCTAAGGTACAAGCCGTCTTAGACTCGATAGGCGGAGCTGGGCTGAACATAAACCCAGAGAAATGTGCAATTGGCCTAGAAGAGGCCAAGTACCTGGGCTACATCATTGGCAGGGGGCTGATTAAGCCACAAATCGATAAGGTAGAGGCGATTCAGAACTGGCCTATACCCCTCACAAAACGACAGGTCAAAGCGTTTCTGGGCATCACTGGGTACTATCGCAGATTTGTACAAAATTATGCCTCCATTGCTGCCCCATTGACCGACCTGACAAAAGGTGGGAAGTCAAAAATGATAGAATGGAATCCAGAGGCAGAAAAAGCATTTCAGTCTTTGAAAATGGCTTTATGTCAAAGACCAGTTCTGGTCACCCCTAATTTCAGGGATGAGTTTCTGGTTCAAACTGATGCCTCTAATGTAGGGTTAGGGGCGGTGTTGTCGCAGGTCGTGAAGGGTGAAGAGCACCCGGTCATGTATTTAAGTCGAAAACTGACACCGGCTGAACAAAATTATGCCATTCTGGAGTGAGAGTGCCTTGCAATCAAATGGGCGCTGGACTCGCTGCGTTATTACCTCTTGGGCAGGAAATTTAAATTGCAGTCAGACCATGCTCCTCTGGCATGGATGAAGCAGAACAAGGAAAGGAATGCCAGGGTGACAAGGTGGTTCCTTTCGCTTCAAGAATTCAATTTCTCGGTAGAGCATAGACCTGGGAAGTTACAGGGTAATGCCGATGCCTTGTCCAGAGTTCACTGTCTCTTTGGAGTTGTTGACCAGCCCTCCGGTCTGGAGAAGAGGGGGGGGATATGTGAGACAGTGAAGGGGTGCGTACTGGACGGGGTGTATATCTCGCCCAGGTTTCTTAGCTGGGTCGCATAAGGAAAATAGGAGTGAAGGTAGGATGGCAGTACGACGTTCACTCCACTCTCCATCCAGTACAGGTTTGCAGCTCAACCCTGAGTGCACACAGATGCTTAATTAAGCAGCCAGAAATAGGTGATAGAGTTACACAGACAAAGCTCTCAGTCTGGATCTGACTTCAGACGCTGTTGGAGTCTCCTGCAAGTCCATCTCTGGTAATTACAATATATGTGTTGTTGTGGCCAGGCTGCTAGAGCCTAGTTCACAGTAGTGAGGAAACTAACTGTGTTGAAGTTAGCAGCCTGCCAGGCTTAGGACTTTTGTTTATGATTTGGCTTATGTTTTGTTTGCTGTGGACTTTAATAAAACTGGTTGCGGCCAGTTGCACCAGTACTGCTGTTTGGACTCTTTATGCCACTCCGTCTACCCAAGACGGCGATCCCGGAGCTATATCCCCTGAAAAGCTTACAGCACGTATAGGCAGAGGCTTGCCAGTCACTGTCAGTGGGTGAGGAGAAGCTACAGAGGACCTGCCTGTATAACTATTCACCCATGCATTTTGATCCCCGCCGGCTATTAAAGTATTCGTTTCTCTAAATCATTGCAGAATTTCAGAGACAAATATTACATGGCTGTAATTGCACAGCCAATGTCTGTTACACGCTGCCCATGGTTTGGGCAGCATGTACCACCTAACAAGTACCCTTAAAGGGAACTTGTCACCCCCCCAGCCATTTTGAAGTAAAAGAGCCACCTTCAGCAGCACTGAGGCAGCAGTCTGTGAAGGTGGCTCTTTTACTTCTGTGCCCCTGCAACGCTGAAATATTCAGTTTTATAAATCGGTCCCCATACCTTAGATGGGTCTAAGAGGTATGTCCTCTTCCAGTGACTAATCCTCCCCCCAGCCATCCATCAAGGCCCTTCAGGTCACCGCGCCTCCAGGCTTTTTTTTGTTTTCTTTTGTTTCTGTCTGGCACCTGCGCTCTTGTATCAGTCCCCGGGCATGCGCAGTGTGCACTCGGCGGTCAGCACATCCGACGCCGAAGACTTTCTGAAAGTGAAAGAGGAGGGAGTCTGGGAGAAAGGGGCAGGCGCAGCTACACAGGTAGACTGCGCAGGTGCCAGATTTCCTGCCCCACATTGTGAATACATAATAACACACTGCTGGGAGGGATCAGGGGAAAGGCAATGACGCAGGCGCTAGAGTTTTCTGACATTTCCCGGGCAGCGTGCACTGCGCATGCCCGGGGACTGATACAAGAGCGCAGGCGCCAGACAGAAAACAAAAAAAAGCCCGGAGGCACGATGACGCTGAAGGGCCTTGATGGACGGCTGGGGGAGGATTAGTCACTGGAAGAGGACATACTTCTTAGACCCATCTAAGGTATGGGGACCGATTTATAAAACTGAATATTTCAGCGTTGCAGTGCTGCTGAAGGTGGCTCTTTTACTTCAAAATGGCTGGGGGGGTGATAAGTTCCCTTTAAAAAAAAATCATAAGAAGTAATGTGTGTAATATTCTCATAATATTGGAGTTTAGTGAGTGCTATTAAAAAATGCCCTGTACTCTACCAGTTCATTCTAGAACCATAATGTAGCTGCTTCAAAAGTAAGTGTGTAGTGACCACATGGTGTATTTCATCTGTTTGACACCATAGTTAGCATACTGCATGAGGTTTTGAACAGGGACTTGAAGAGGAGTTCTTATAGTAGTTATCTGTAATAGAGACAGCCCATAGAGTGGTGTAGGGAAAATGCAGGGGAGGAATCTCAGAGAACTCCTTTAATTGCTACAAAAAAGCAGAAAAATGCACCAATACTTCCTTTATAGTACATGTTTTTAATTTTTTTTTTCTATTTCTGCATCTCATTTACATATTTTAATTCTTTTGTTCAGGGATTGTTTAACAGCCTCTATGCATATTAACCTAACAAAACTTAAAGCTCCATAAGGAACTGCATTTTCTTCTGGAGTTATTACAGGTTATGTTTTCTCTTAATTAAACTCATTTACATGTCTCAATTAGCTTTAATTACTCCCATTCATTTCACTAATACTTTCGTTTGATTGGAGTAAGACATATTTCCATAATTGCAGAAATAGTGGACACACAGGGGATAGTTCCCCCGCTGGTGTGTATGAAACACACACAAATTGATTTGTGAAAATACATCTGCATGTAAGGCAATAAAATGCCTCAAATGTACGTAGTAATGTTCTGTACGGAGCACCAAGTTTTAGCATAGAACAAATTGCAATACAAAGACAGATGTTTTCTATAAATGTAAGAACCTTTAAGGCAGTAACATTTGATTTGGTGAATCCAAAACATTACGATATAGAATTTCCAGAATGTTCTTAATTGTTAGTCATAATTATATGTATAAAAATGCTAACATTTGGTTGGAAAAATATTATTTTTCTGATTTCCATTTTGGATAAGGTTGGCAAAGTTTGTCTAATTATCACAAATTATTGTCTGCGTTCTTAATGTGTCTGCATTTTTTCACATTTCACGCTACAATTGTTGCTGACTTATCACTAGGGTATGCTATCAATGTTAGGTGGTATTTCATTACATACATTTTATATCCTGCTGCTCGCAGAGTTGATTTGTGTTAGTGCCTGGTGTCGGACCCTTCACTGCTCCAATTTTGATGACCTATCCTACTCCAATAGGCAATCAGGTAGGTCATCAATATTATAATAGGAGAGAGCCCCTTAAATGTATACACAAAAATTTCATGCTTGATAAAAGGAATACTTCAGATGCCACATCAGATTCTAAAATACAATTATTTCCATGCTTTTTTTTTTCTTTCTGGATAAAGACTCCATCTACTCAAAAAACAAAATCAATTCAATATCATAACATGCAAGAAAAAAACCTTCACAGGCTTCAATCCACATAGCAACTGTGGAGTGATCACAGATAAATACTAGAGATGAGCGGGTCTTTTGAAATATGAATTTGCCCTCTTCTCCAAATATTCCCCCAAAATTCGATTTGGGGCCAATAAGTTTTCTCGAATGTCAATGCTTGTAAGTGTTCTGAAAATACACATGGAGGACAGAGAGAAAGCGATGATGTTAGTGCTTGCGGATCGCACTGAATATAAATTAAGATTAAGTGCGATCGCAACCCAGGGTCCACCGTGCGGTGATGGGAAACCGCAGCTAGTATACAATGGTGGAGCAAAGCTGCAAGCATGCACCGTAAACACACAGAGTTAAGTCACTCAGTGCAAACAGAGTGCCAAGTAACCGACTCACAGAACGGATCAAGTAGAGAGAAAGCACTCGTGGCTATACCCTGTAAGACGGCACAGGAGCATAGCTGATATGACGCTAGTTGGGGTCCTATAGCTACCCCCCCAGGGAAGACTAAGCTGGTGGTTGCGCTTGCTCTGACACTCGGTTGTGCGAAGCATGCACGAACACGGTTGATCCTGAGTCAGATGCTAAGCCAATCGGGAGTTTCCACCCTAAAATGCCTGTCTAGACACACACTCGCAGTGCTAGTAACGGCACACGTACACACAGGGTGGTAACGTATCCACCAATACACCAAACACATACTGTATAATCTTAGTTTGCCGGTGTGTGCTCCAGCGAACTTTTTATACGTTCCGTTCAAGTCCAGTCTGACAGGACCTTGCTAGTGTACCAATCCGGAACTGCCACGTCACCCGAGCAGCTGACGACCGACCACCGACTTTGTGGGCCGAACCCCAGGGTCCAGGAAGAGTGTCTGCAGGTGACACCACTGCTTATTCCACTGTTGTGCGTGTAATAAATCTCCTGTCCATGGTGCATGTGAAGATGCCTCCTGCCCTGCATCTGTTGTTGCACACATTCAACTAGCACCATCAGCAAGCACGTCCATTTCCTTGTCCTTGCACAGCGTTTAGTTGTCCATACCCCAGTCCTTGGAACGCAAGTGCAAATACGCAGTCAACGCCCAACAGGCCACACTACTAAATTCCCATATTTCACAACTGCGTGTGCTCAAAATGTTGCCTTTTAGGCTCATGGAGATATAAGCTTTCTGCAACCTGATGGCTGCGGCCGTCCCTCGGTACTCGGCACCCAGCCGCCACTTTTTCTCCCGGTGTGCCATCCCCAAATTACTCAAGCATGTGTCCCACCACATTAGCCATGCACTCATCAATGCATTTACAGGGAAACTCCAGCTTACCATGGACACGTGGACAAGTGCTTGTGGGCAGGGACAGTACATCTCGCTGACAGCACACTGGGTTAACATAGTGGAAGCCGGAACCCAATCAGACCTTGGGATGGAACACGTCCTCCCAATGCCGAGGATTCCGGGCCCTATGTCAATCAGGGTTGCCTCCACAGTCTACAGCTCCTGCACTTCATCATCCTCCTTCTCCAAAATGACCACATCAGTTACAAGCTGGAAGCACTGCAGCTCTGCCTCAGCCAAGCGGCAACAGGCTGTGCTGAAGCTAATATGCCTAGGTGACAAACCACGCAATGCTGAAGAGTTGTGGACAGCTCTGAAAGAGCAGGCAGATCTGTGGCTGAGACCACTGAACCTACAGCCAGGCATGGTCATGTGTGACAATGACCGGAACCCAGTGGCGGCTCTGTGGCGAGGTGAGCTCACACACGTACCATGCCTGGCCCATGTGCTTAACCTCGTGGTTCAGCAGTTTCTCAAAACCTACCCGTTGCTGCTTGTCAAAGTATGTCACCTGTGTGCTCATTTTAGAAAGTCATCTGCATCTTCCACCTCCCTTTCCATGCTTCAGCAGCGTTTGCAGCTTCCGGCTCACAGACTGGTGTGTGATGTCCCCACGCGATGGAACTCTACACTGCATATGCTGGAAAGGATTTGTGAGCAGAAGAGGGCAGTTGTTGACTACCAACATCAACAAGGCATTCAGTATTCAGTTCAGACTCCACACATAAGACCTCAGGAGTAGACATGGATGTCAGACATATGTACCATCCTCCAAAACTTGGAGGACTCCACCAAGATGGTGAGTGGCGATGATGCCATAATTAGCATCACCTGTGTTCTGAAATGCTCTCTGCTCACAATCAAAAAGGATGTATTGCAGGCGGAGCATGATGAGATGGACCATACAGGGTCATTACACATAGCCCAGCCTCATCTCATCCCAACATGGATTGGATGACAATAAGGAAGAGAAGGAGGAGGGAGAACAGGAGCTAGATTCATGTGCTATAGCTGGTACTACATGCACAAATGTCATACCATCTGTTCAGCATGGATGAACTGAGGACAGGGAGGAGGAGAGCATGGTCAGTTGTCCTCTTGGTGAGGACACGGAAGTCTTTCCTGTTGGCAGTCTGGCATTCATGGCTGAATTTATGTTATGCTGCCTTTCCTGTGACACTCGAGGTTTCATTACTGGTGTGTGACACTTCTAGACCCACACTACGAGGAGAACTTTCTATCTCTTATTCCTGAGGTGGACATGTCTACTAAAATGGGGCAGTACCAGAAGGCCTTTTCTGCGGAACTAAAAAAAATTCCCATCTGAAAACGCTGGTGGCAGAGGTCAAAGTTCGCTGAACAACCATGGAGTACAGGCGAGAGAGACAACTCCAATCCAGCAGAGGCAGGGCAACACTGTCAAAGTTCTGGGAGAGTTTTCTCAGACCCACCCATCGCATAGGCCCTGAGGCATGGTGTACTCTCACAAGGAGTGCAAAGTTTGGTAAAATGCTGAGGGAGTACCTTCCTAACTGCACCAACGTCCTCTGTGATTCCTCTGTGCCTTATAATTATTGGGTATCCAAGCAGGACATGTGGCATGAACTGGCTCTCTATGCCTTGGAGGTCCTGGCCTGCCCTGACTCTAGCGTTTTGTCAGAGCGGGTTTAGTGCTGCTGGTGGAATTATAACTGATAAGTGCATAAGCCTGTCAACTGAAAATGCTGACAGGCTGACTCTTATAAAAATGAACAATGGGCCAGACTTCTAAACACCACCGAATGATAGCAGCATAACATAAACTCAAATCCAGTGTCTTCTTCACACCACACATGGATATATGCTTCCTGATTTTAGTTATTTGCTGTGTCCTCCTTCTCCTCATCCTCATCTTCAACCACCATATCACCAGGGTGACCGTGGTCTGTGATGCAACACCTACATAATTTTTTAAAGGGTGTTTATGATGCCCGTAAAAAAAAATTGTAATACAGTATGTTCATGTACAGTACAGACCAAAAGTTTGGACACACCTTCTCATTTAAAGATGTTTCTGTATTTTCATGACTATGAAAATTGTAAATTCACACTGAGGGCATCAAAACTATGAATTAACACATGTGGAATTAGAGTATATACTTTACAAAAAGGTGTGAAACAACTGAAAATATTTCTTATATTCTAGGTTCTTCAAAGTAGACACCTTTTGGTTTGATGACTGCTTTGCACACTCTTGGCATTCTCTTGATGAGCTTCAAGAGGTTGTCAACGAAAGTGATAAGCATTTCTGGTGACTACCTCTTAAAGCTCGTCAAGAGAATGCCAAGTGAATGGAAATATCCTAAGTGACTGAAGAGTGGGGTAAGACCGCTAATAAGAACCAGTCCAACAGCACTATTATGCAAGTGCGCACAACGCACTAAATGTAGGAGTTCAGCAGCAGATACATGAGCAAATACACCACATTAATGAGGCAGTCCCACAATGTAATAAATCAGCACTAGAGTGGAGAAGTCCAGCAAATATAAGGGGAAAATGCACACAGTACTCAAACGCAGAAGTCCAGCGTGATGCTGGAGTGGCAGAAACAGGAGGAGGGCTGAAAGTCCGACACAAGTCCAGCAACACAGCATAAACAGACACAGACCTAAAGGAGATGGCAAAGTCAGGAATCCTTACAGCAGTTCCAAAGGTGATTAGCTCCACACTAGAAGTCCCAGACAACAGTTGAGCACAGAAGGGCTTTAGGCAGCAGAACATAGAAAGGCAGAGAACCGAGAAACGAGCAGCAGCTGCGGCAGGAAGACCACTAGCAGATGGGCAGGAGCTCAGGAGCAAGACAGCAGCAAAATACTCAGGCACAGGAGAGCACATGACCAGAACTTAAATAATCAGGACAGACAGGAAGTTCCATGACAAGGCGAGATATAAGACTCCATTTTGGATCAGGGCAATCAGGCACAAAGGAAAGTCCGGAATCCTTATAATTACATTTCCCAGTGAATGCAATTCTCTTGATTGAAAGCAATGCTAAAGTTCAAAAACATATAAAAAATGCTACGTTTGAACATAGAGCATACAGCCCCAATTGTTAACAAAGATTGTGTTTTTAATAAATAAAATATCAAATTTTATTGAAAATATACATAAAAAATTCACAACAATCAAATTTATAGCTCTGCGTGATCTCCCTAAGTTGTTAGAGAAAGTACCATGATTCAAAAGGGTAAAATGTACGTATTAAGACTCCACAGTAGAAAATGTCCAATGACGGACCGTCCAAATAATAAGGACAAATATAATTATACAGTATGTTTCCTGTGGAGTGTTGACACCACTATAAATAGAATCATATGCCAAATGGCAAACCCAATAAATCCAAATCAACCAGGGAGTGACCGAATGGAATAGCAGGAGGTTTGCAATATGTATGCTGCGTCAATACCTCCCATAGACTAATAAAGTGCTAAGCAGAGTAAGGTGCATTAGTGCTTACCCATCTTGGGACTATGTGCGTTACCAGGAACGTGCCCCGACGCACGTTTCGCCACTCAAGCTTCTTCGGGGGGCAGTGTGGAATAGGGTGCTAAACGAGTTTAAATAATGCAGTGCTCAGGTGAAAGGAATTATTCATTGTAAAGCGGCGCATGCGGGCGCTGACATTCCAGCGGAGACCGCGTCGCATCCGGCACTCCGATAACGGTGTGGGTCAAGGAAAATACTTCCTGTGACGTCAGGGACCCCACCGCCATCTTTGGGAGGCCTTTAGCGACGTGTACCGCCGGAGCCGCACGTGCATGCGCACCTCCACAGGAATCATTCCTGTCAATGACCGGACTAAAGAGGGACCATGCACAACTATGCTGAAAAGCAGGATGCAGATTAAGGCGACAGCGATTGAAGCAACGTCAAGTGACCAAACAGCCAATATCTCAAAGTGACAAATAAATAGATGTAATAAATAATTACCGTATATACTCAGTATAAGCCGACCCGTGTATAAGCCGACCCCCCTAATTTTGCCACAAAAAACTGGGAAAACTTATTGACTCGCGTATAAGCCTAGGGTGAAAAATTATTATGCCCCCATATGATGCTCCACAGATTATGCCCCCATTAATTGCCCATCTCCACAGATTATGCCCCCATATATTCCACAGATTATGCCCCAGTATGATCCACAGATTATGCCCCCATATGCTCCAGATTATGCCCCATATGTTCCACAGATTATGCCCCCATATGCTCCAGATTATGCCCCATATGTTCCACAGATTATGCCCCCATATGCTCCAGATTATGCCCCATATGTTCCACAGCTTATGCCCCATATGCTCCATATTATGCCCCATATGCTCCATATTATGCCCCATATGCTCCAGATTATGCCCCATATGTTCCACAGCTTATGACCCCATATGCTCCATATTATGCCCCCATATGCTCCAGATTATGCCCCATATGTTTCACAGTTTATGCCCCCATATGCTCCAGATTATGCCCCATATGTTCCACAGCTTATGCCCCCATATGCTCCATATTATGCCCCCATATGCTCCATATTATGCCCCCATATGCTCCAGATTATGCCCCCATATGCTCCATATTATGCCCCCATATGCTCCAGATTATGCCCACATATGCTGCACAATTATGCCCCATAGTATAGGCCTCGTATGCTGCTGCTGCAAAAAAAAAATGACATACTCACCTCTCGTCGCTGGGGGCCAGGTGCCGGTGTCCTAAGCAGGCGGTGACACCAGCGCGCTATGGGGGACAGGTGCTGGTGTCACCGCTCGCTCAGGACCCCGGCACCTGAGATATTTACCTGTCCCTCGGTCCACCGCAGCGCACTACTCCCTCGGTCTGACTCCTCTGTGTGTGAATGATCTGGCAGGGGGCGGGGCGCGCACTAAGACGTCATCGTGCCCTCTGCCTGAACATTCACACACAGAGGAGTCAGACGCTATACTCACCCCTCCACCGCGCGTCCCTGCAGCCTTTCCTCCCGGCGCTCTCAGCAGCGCTTCAGTCCTGCAGCAGTCACGTGCTACCGCTCATTAAAGTCATGAATATGTGCATATTCATGACTTTAATGAGCGGTGCCATGTGACCGCTGCAGGAAGGAGCCTGAGATCGTGGGAGAAGCAGGGGGGCTGCAGAGACCGCGCCGGCGGAGGGGTAAGTATGATCCGACACCCCCGCTCCCCCTCCCCCGCCGACCCTCGTATATGACCCGCGTATAAGCCGAGAGGGGGACTTTCAGCCCTAAAAAATGGGCTGAAAATCTCTGCTTATACATGGGTATATACGGTACATTATAATGAAAAGTTGTAGTGTCAATTGTAATTATACAAATACTGGAATTACACATAACCCCCCCTGGGATACCCTACTATCTAGATACCTGATGTCAATTTAGACACCCATATTAATGGATGAACAAAAGGCCCCTAGTCAGTTTATAAAAAATGAAAAATAAAAAATAATGTTAACAAAGACATAAACTGATATACTAGTAGTATCCCATATCAGGGAGAGACATCATAAAAATAATACAACTTCAGTGTGTAATTCCTCAAACATGCCACATAATAATGATGATGACAAAACACATTCTAGTCATATATAGTCACTCTGGTGGTACAATCCGCATCTCCGCATCCGACAAGGTAGCATCTAAATGATTCGATCCAACAGGAGTTCCAGTATGAATGACACATGAATTCCCGCTGGCATTTCAACCACGAGCATACTGTATAGATGAATGAACAGTGAACTATATTTTTTGTTGTTTCTGTGAATATAAGACATACAATTAAAAACCGCACACCATTAAAAACAGAAAGAACGGACAATATCTAGTGGCTACAAAAGATAACTACAAAAAACAGGCAAAGGAGAGCTTCTCGTTTAGTCCCCTAGGAGACATTGTGTCCAAAGTACTGATCCATTGGCATTCAAGCTGCGCCAAAGTGCGTACCCGATCAATGCCTATAAATTTTAGGCCCGCTGGGTTGCATTTATGGTGCTGCCAGAAATGCAGAGGGATCGTCTTCAACGTGCTGATGTCTGTTGTCTCTTTGGCAGCGTTGACATCACGTATGATGCGGAACTCCCGTGAAGTGAGGCCCACATAGCTAAGACCACAAGGGCAGGTGGCCAGATAAACCACAAAACAGGTACTGCAAGAAATGTAATTCTTGATCCGGTGGGTGCCCATCCCCACCCGTAGTCCCAAAGGTAGATGCCCGACAGATATTTCTGCATGCCAGACATGAGCCGCACGGGAAACAGCCCTGTCTCTGCACACCAGCACCAAAATAATTAGGAGATGTTGCCACATAATGGCTCCTGACCAGAAGGTCTTTCAAATTAGGGGACCTCCTGGCCGTAAGGAGAGGGCGATCGGGCAAAATGTCCCTAAGTATGGGGTCAGAACGAAGTAGGGGCCAATGCTTGGTTAGAATTGCCCTCATTTCTGACCATCGATTATTGAAGGTAGATATAAATCTAATAGGTGGGTTAGGGTCCCTTGATTTTTGGGTAGTACCTAATAATTGGTTCCGTGGTGTATTTTTAGCCCTCCAATAGCCCCGTTTAACCGTTCTACTGCTGTACCCCCGTCATGGAACCATTGACAAAGGTCCCTAGACTGCCCCTCAAAAAACCCGTTGGTAGCACAGATACGTTTCATTCTAAGAAATTGCTCTGTGGGAATGGCGCGAATAGTAGCTGGTGTATGTGCCGATGTTGCATGTAATAAAGCGTTGACAGATGTCTCCTTGCGGAAGACATCCGTCAACACAGCGCCATTATCCAACACCAAAATATTGATATCCAAAAAGTCTATACTGACTCGTGACCACTTATAGGTTAATTTGATGTTGAAATCATTTTTGCTAAGTGCACCGATGAATTCATGAGGACAGAATCGGGAACCTGCCAAATAAACAGTACATAGCCAAAAAATGTGGCTACACAAACTAGATGAAGTGTTTGGTGATGAGCAAGTTGTGGTTTTAAATACAAAAGAAATGGATGATTTGGCTACAAAACTTAAATATCTACATAACAAAAAAACCCGTTTATGGTGGAACAAAGCCTTCTTGGAACGGTACCTCATCAAGGGGTTAATTCCAAGAGGACTTAGAGTCCAAGTCTTTCCCTCCTTCAGTACTGAGGACGATTCACTTAAGCAGGAGTGGGAGGATCTTGCTTCCACCTGCTCAAGATGTTTTATGGAGCTTTTAATTAAATCCAATACTACGACATTGGAGACAATTGAGATGGATATATGTTCCATCCAGACCCAAGTTTTTGATAGAATGACCAGTGAGGCCAAGATTAAATTCAATAAGGATTTGGAAGGTGAATTTCTGAAGTGGGAAAAGGAGATTGTGGCATCTAAAACAAAAAAATACCAGCGAGATGTATCTGATTTTAAATCTAATTAAGTCTACAAATGGAGAAGGAAGAAGGGACCCTTTGGGCCCACACCTTCAACACACAGGAATTCCTTCTCCTCCATGTCATCAGTTGATGACGAATCAGCTCATAGTAGCCAATCTGGCACTATACAACAAGAGCGTACTGGCTTTAACGTCCACAGATGAGGGCTGTGCTCACAGCCCAACACCATGCAGGGCAATTGGCATTTGTCAGAGAACACCAAGATTGGCAGATTTAACATTGGCACCCTGTTCTCTTCACAGATGAGAGCAGGCTCACACTGAGCACGTGACAGATGTGACAGAGTCTGGAGATGCTGTGGACAATGTTCTGCTGCCTGCAACATCCTCTAGCATGACAGGTTTGGCAGTGGGTCAGTAATGGTGTGGGGAAGCATTTCCTTGGACGGCCGCACAGCCCTCCATGTGCTAGCCAGAGGTACCCTGACTGCCATTAGGAACCGGGATGAGATTCTCAAACCCGTAGTGAGACCATATGCAGGTGGAATGGGACTTTGGTTCCTTCTAATGCATGACAATGCTAGGACTCATGTGGCTGAAGTGTGTCAGCAGTTCCTGCATGATGAAAGCAATGATGCTATGGACTGGCTTGCCTGTTCCCCAGACCTGAATCTAATCAAGAACATCTGGGACATCATGTCTTGTTCCATCCACCAACGCAAAATTGCACCACAGACTGTCCAGGAGTTGACTGATGCTTTAATCCATGTCTGGGAAGAGATCCCTCAGAAGAACATCCGCCGCTCCATCAGAAGAATTGCTCAGGCGTTATAGGAAGGTCATACACTTCCGTGGAGACCACACACACTGCTGAGCATCATTTCCTTGTCTTGAGGCATTTCCACTGAAGTTGGATCAGCCTGTAATTTGATTTTCCACTTTGATTTTGAGTATCATTCCAAATCCAGACCTCCATGGGATATTAATTTTAATTTACATTGATCATTTTTATGTTTTATTGTTCCCACCGCAATCCACTATGTACCGTATATACTCATGTATAAGCCGACCTGTGTATAAGCCGACCCCCTAATTTTGCCACAAAAACTTGGAAAACTTATTGACTCGCGTATAAGCCGGGTGTATAAGTTGCCGTCCTGCTCTGTGCTCCCCCATCCAGCTCTGTGTGCCCCCATTCTCCTCTGTGCTCCCCTCCTCCTGCTCCATTATCCTGTCCTGCTCGTGCTTTCCATCCTCCCCGTCCTGCTCCGTGCTCCCCCATCCAGCTCTGCACTCCCCCATTCTCCTCTGTGCCCACCCCCATCCTGCTCTGTGCTCTCCGTCCTCCCCCCGTTCTGTTCCGTGCTCTCCGTCCTCCCCCCCATCCTGCTCCGTGCTCTCCGTCCTCCCCCCATCCTGTTCCGTGCTCTCCGTCCTCCCCCCGTCCTGCTCCGTGCTCTCCGTCCTCCCCCCCGTCCTGCTCCGTGCTCTCCGACCTCCCCAGTTCTGCTCCGTGCTCTCAGTCCTCCCCCCGTTCTGCTCCGTGCTCTCCGTCCTCCCCCCCATCCTGCTCCATGCTCCTTGTCCTCCTCCATGCTCCCCCCATCCTCCTCCATCATACTCACCCTCCCCGTGCCATCGCTGAACGTCCCGGCTGGCAATCCTGCGTTCTCCCCGGCTTCCTGCAGCTCTCCAGCGCTGAGCGGTGACGTAATACCGCTCATTAAGGCCATGAATATGGAGGCCACGCCCATGGGAGTGACGTCGCGTCCATATTACATGACCTTAATGAGCGGGTATTACGTCACCGCTCAGCGCTGGAGAGCTGCAGGAAGCCGGGGAGAGCTGCAGGAAGCCGGGGAGAACGCAGGAATTGCAGGGACGTTCAGCGATGGCATGGGGAGGGTGAGTATGATGTCCCAGCCACCGGCTCCTGCCGCGCATCCCCTCCCCCGCTGGTTTCTGCCCTATGACTCATGTATGAGCCGAGGGGGCATTTTCAGCACAAAAAAAGGTGCTGAAAATCTCAGCTTATACATGAGTATATACGGTAATAAATAAAGATTAGCAACTGGAATATTTAATTCAGTGATACCTAGGATGTGTGATTTTAGTGTTCCTTTTATTTTTTTGAGCAGTGTATATTGTCTTCTTACTGGACAATCATTGTTCGGGCCCGAATGCCGAACACGGACTTTCTGTTGAAGTCCAGTGCAGTGTTTAGGGGAGAGAGAGAATTATTTTTTTCTTTTCATAGCAGTTTGGTTATCCAATATTATCAATGGGGTTCTGGTTCTGTTGAATGTTTGGATACCCGAATTAAAATTTCTAAAAAGTTTGTGTCAGGTACCAGAACCCAAACTTCTACCAGTCAGCCCATCCCTAGGGACCAATATCTTATTACAATATACAGACCTCTAGGGATTATCCATCAATTATCCAAACCACTATGCACTTTATATGCACCATTTATTAATTTCATGGTAATATATGCACTTTATTCATATATAATAGGATAGGAGCTATATATATATATGTATATATTGTATTTAGTAACTACTGCTAAATGACATACAGTACCTCTCACAATTGGATGCACTTATTGTTTTTATACTATCTGTAGATGTAATTTCCCCTATTTTTATCTATATTTAAATAAAGATTATCATTTATGTTCAAATTAGTATTGGCTATGCATCTGTTTGTAGGATGACATATTTGAATTTGATACTAGTGATGAGCGAACATGCTCGGTGATACTCGTTACTCGCCCGAGCATCGCTGTACTTGTAGTACTCGGCGAGCAGCGATCATGTCCGTGTTTGCTCGGCGGGAGTTCTGGTGCACGTCCTGCATTTTTGGCACTCTTTAGAGTGCCAATCAACATGCAGGGGTTGTCTGCCATGAATAGTGTTGAGCGATACTGCTCGATATCTAAAAATATCGGATCGGAATGGTATCGCCGATATCACTAAAATATCGGCGATACCCGATACCGATACCGGAAGTCCCATGTAAGTCTATGGGAACCAAATATCGACATTAAAAAAAACCCATTCTTGCCTTGTTGGTTAATTGTACATGAAGGAAAACAACAAAGAGTAATGTAGAATGTATTGGGGGAGGTTGAGGAGACAATAAAGGCATACATGTTTAACCCAATGCATTGGAATAGCATTAATATATTTTTTTTTGGAAATACGTTTGGATTGACGAACAAATTGACAATGTTGTTAACCTTTTTTCTATTTTGGCAAATATGTATGTTTCACAACTTCCATGCTCTTCATCTTTTTAACTTTTGACACACTTTCTCCTTCATAATCTTCAGCAGCATCATCTTTCTCATCAAATTATTCTTCATCTTCACCTTCTTAATCTTCTTCTTAACCCCTTAGTGACAGAGCCATTTTGCAGCTTAATGACCGGGCCAATTTTTACAATTCTGACCACTGTCACTTTATGAGGTTATAACTCTGGAACGCTTTAACGAATCCCGCTGATTCTGAGATTGTTTTTTCGTGACATATTGTACTTCACGTTACTGGTAAAATTTCTTTGATATGACTTGTGTTTATTTATGAAAAAAACGGAAATATGGCGAAAATTTTGAAAATTTAACAATTTTCAAACTTTAAATTTTTATGCCCTTAAATCAGAGAGATATGTCACACAAATTTCTTAATAAATAACATTGCCCACATGTCTACTTTACATCAGCACAATTTTGGGACCAAATATTTTTTTTTTTACAAAGTTATAAGGGTTAAAAGTTGACCAGCGATTTCTCATTTTTACAACACCATTTTGTTTTTAGGGACCACATCACATTTGAAGTCACTTTGAGGGGTCTATATGATAAAGAATACCCAAAAGTGACACCATTCTAAAAACTGCACCCCTCAAGGTGCTCAAAACCACATTCAAAAAGTTTATTAACCCTTTACGTGCTTCACAGGAACTGAAGCAATGTGGAAGGAAAAAATTAACATTTAACTTTTTTTTGCAAAAACTTTACTTCGGAACCTATTTTTTTTATTTTCACAAGTGTTAAAAGAAAAAATGAACCACAAAATTTGTTGTGCAATTTCTCCTGAATAAGCCGATACCCCATATGTGGGGGTAAACCACTTTTTGGGCGCACGGCAGAGGTCGCAAGGGAAGGAGCGACATTTGACTTTTTCAACGCAGAATTGGCTGGACGTCATGTCGCGTTTGTAGAGGCCCTGATGTGTCTAAACAGTGGAAACCCATCACAAGTGACCCCATTTTGGAAACTAGACCCCCTAAGGAACTTATCTAGATGTGTGGTGAGCACTTTGAACCTCCAAGTGCTTCACAGAAGTTAATAACATAGAACAGTGAAAATAAAAAATCATATTTTTTCCACAAAAACAATCTTTTCACCCCAATTTTTATTTTTCCAAGGGTAACAAGACCCCAAAAGTTTTTGTGCAATTTGTCCTGAGCTTGCTGATACCCCATATGTGGGGGTAAACCACTGTTTGGGTGCATGGCAGAGCTTGGAAGGGAAGGAGCGCCGTTTGACTTTTTCAGCGCAGAATTGGCTGGACGTCATGTCGTGTTTGTAGAGGCCCTGATGTGTCTAAACAGTGGAAACCCCCCACAAGTGACCCCATTTTGGAAATTAGACCCCTAAGGAACTTATCTAGATCTGTGGTGAGCACTTTGAACCTCCAAGTGCTTCACAGAAGTTTATAACATAGAGCCGTGAAAATAAAAAATCATATTTTTTCCACAAAAACGATCTGTTCACCCCAATTTTTATTTTTCCAAGGGTAACAAGACCCCAAAAGTTTTTGTGCAATTTGTCCTGAGCATGCTGATACCCCATATGTGGGGGTAAACCACTGTTTGGGTGCATGGCAGAGCTTGGAAGGGAAGGAGCGCCGTTTGACTTTTTCAACTCAGAATTGGCTGGACGCCATGTCGCGTTTGTAGAGGCCCTAATGTGTCTAAACAGTGGAAACCCCCCACTAATGGAAACTGTATTATAGATGTGTGGTGAGCACTTTGAACCCCCAAGTGCTTCACAGAAGTTTATAACTCCCGGGCATGAAAATAAAAAGTCATATTTTTTCCACAAACCTGATCGTTTAGTCCCCAATTTTTTATTTTTCCAAGGGTAACAGGAGAAATTAGACCACAAAAGTTGTTGTCCAATTTGTTCTGAGTCCGCTGATACCCCATATGTGGGGTGGGACCACTGTTTGGGCGCACGGCAGGGCTTGGAAGGGAAGGAGCGCCGTTTGACTTTTTCAAACCAAAATTGGCTGGAATTGAAATTGGACGCCATGTCGCGTTTGGAGAGCCCCTGATACGCCTAAACAGTCGAAACCCCCCACAAATCACACCATTTTGGAAACTAGACCCCTTAAGGAACTTATCTAGATGTGTGGTGAGCACTTTGAACCCCCAGGTGCTTCACAGAAATTAATAAACTTAGAGCCGTGAAAATAAAAAATCATTTTTTTCCTCAAAAATTATTCTTTAGCCCGCTATTTTTTTTATTTTCCCAAGGGTAACAGGAGAAATTGGACCCAAAAAGTTGTTGTGCAATTTTTCCTGTGTACGCTGATACCCCATATGTGGGGTGAAACCACTGTTTGGGCGCATGGGAGTGCTTGGAAGGGAAGGAGCGCCATTTTGTAATGCAGACTTTGATGGAATGTTCTGCAGGCGTCATGTTGTGTTTGCAGAGCCCTTGATGTACCTAAACAGTAGAAACCCCCTGCAAGTGACACCATTTTGGAAACTAGACCCCCCAAGGAGCTTATCTAGATGTGTGGTGAGCACTTTGAACCCCCAAGTGCTTCACAGAAATTTATAAACTCAGAGCCGTGAAAATGAAAAATCATTTTTTTTTCTCAAAAATGATTTTTTAGCCAGCTATTTTTTATTTTCCCAAGGGTAACTGGAGAAATTAGAACCCCAAAATTGGTGTGCAATTTGTCCTGAGTACGCTGATACCCCATATGTTGGGGTAAACCACTGTTTGGGCGCACGGCAGGGCTCGGAAGGGAGGGAGCGCCATTTGACTTTTTGAAAGCCACGTCGTGTTTGGAGACCCCCTGATGGGTCTAAACAGTGGAAACCCCCCACAGGTGACCCCATTTTGGAAATCTAGAACCCTTAAGGAGCTTATCTAGATGTGTGGTGAGCACTTTGAACCCCAAATGCTTCACAGAAATTTATAAACGCAGAGCCGTGAAAATGAAAAATCATTTTTTTTCTCAAAAATGATTTTTTTAGCCAGCTATTTTTTATTTTCCCAAGGGTAACCGGAGAAATTAGAACCCCAAAATTGGTGTGCAATTTGTCCTGAGTATGCTGATACCCCATATGTTGGGGTAAACCACTGTTTGGGCGCACGGCAGGGCTCGGAAGGGAGGGAGCGCCATTTGACTTTTTGAACGCCACGTCGTGTTTGGAGACCCCCTGATGTGTCTAAACAGTGGAAACCCCCCACAAGTGACCCCATTTTGGAAACTAGACCCCTTAAGGAGCTTATCTAGATGTGTGGTGAGCACTTTGAACCCCCAAGTGCTTCACAGAAATTTATAAACGCAGAGCCGTGAAAATGAAAAATCTTTTTTTTTCTCAAAAATGATTTTTTTAGCCAGCTATTTTTTATTTTCCCAAGGGTAACCGGAGAAATTAGAACCCCAAAATTGGTGTGCAATTTGTCCTGAGTACGCTGATACCCCATATGTTGGGGTAAACCACTGTTTGGGCGCACGGCAGGGCTCGGAAGGGAGGGAGCGCCATTTGACTTTTTGAACGCCACGTCGTGTTTGGAGACCCCCTAATGTGCCTAAATAGTGGAAATCCCTCAATTCTAGCTCCAACCCTAATCCCAACACACCCCTAACCCTAATCCCAACCGTAATCGTAACCTAAATCCCAACCCTAATTCCAACCCTAATTGTAACCTTAACCTTAATTATAACCCTAACTCTAATTGTAACCCTAACCCTAATTGTAACCCTAACCCTAATTATAACCCTAACCCTAAGGCTGGGTTCATTTTGCGTTTTACCAGCCCGTTCAACACATAGCGTTGACGGGCTGGTAACGGTATAGCATAACGTGATCGCGTTATGCTATACCCGCTAGCGCAGAGGAATCAGCAGATGATTCATCTGCGCTAGCGGTGACGGAGCCCAGACGCTGCAGCCAGCGTCCGAGGCTCCGTCACTGAATGATGGCACGTCACAAACGCATGCCGCTTTACGGCATGCGTCGCGATGCGCCCTCAAATGGGGGTGAATGGCAGCGTTAACGGACTGCGTTACACCGCGTTATACCCGGTGTAGCACAGTCCGTCTAACGGACTGCCATAACGCAGTATGAACCCAGCTTAACCCTAACGCTAATTATAACCCTAACCCTAATGCTAACCCTAACCCTAATGCTAACCCTAACCCTAATTATAACCCTAACCCTAATTATAACCCTAACCCTAACAGAAAAATGAAAATAAATATAATTTCTATTTTTTATTATATGTCCCTAACTAAAGGGGTGATAAATGGGGGGGTTATGTACTGTTTTTTTTATTTTGATCACTGTGATAGTTTATCACAGTGATCAAAATGCACTTTCTGGAGAATGAATGAAACTTTTTTTGAATCTGCCGCCAAGCAGATCGGCGGGCGCACTGCGCATGCGCCCGCCATTTTTTTTTTGCAGGAAGAAGACGCCGGGATCCTGGGGCCTGCGGGAGGACACCGGTAAGTATACGGGGGGGCGATCGGGGACCGGGGGACCCTCATTTTCTCCCCTCTGATGTGCGATCACATCAGAGGGAAGAGAAATCTTTTTTTTTTTTTTTTTGCGATCGCGGCTATGCTTGCATAGCCGCGATCGCAACACCGGGATCGGTGAATACCGACCCGGATCATGTTCTCTGGGGTCTCGGCTACCCCCGGTAGCCGAGACCCCAGAGAATATTTGCCCATCCCCCCACCAGCACAGCGGCACATAGCGGCGGGCGCACTGAGCATGCGCCCGCCATTTTCTTAACAGCGCCGGCACCGGGGGACAACGGAGGGCCCGGGGGCCACATGGACTGGATCGGGGGCTACATGGGGGTCCTGGGGACCTTTTTCTCTGTCCCCTGATGTCCGATGACATCAGGGGACAGAGAAATTAAATGGCACATCAGATTTTTTTTTTGTTGCGGTCGCCGTTATAGGGTTAATAACGGCGATCGCAACATCGGTGTCGGTAAAAACCGACCCGATTCATGTTCTCTGGGGTCTCGGCTACCCCCGGTAGCCGAGACCCCGGAGAAAATGCGCCTCTGGGGGGCGCTATTCACTTTTTCCACAGCGCCGTTAATTAACGGCGCTGTGGTTTAAGTACCCTTAATGACCGCCGTTAAAAGGCGTATCGGCGGTCGTTAAGGGGTTAAACTTCTTGCTATTCATGTTTTTGTTTACATTACTCATATTGTTATTATTAAACTAATTAATCTTCTTCATATTCAAATTCTTCATCTTCTTCCTCTTCATCTTCTTCATCATATTCTTATTTGTGACAGAGATTCCTGTGCTTGTAATCTGTAAAAGTATGAATTTTTCATTCTTCCGTTCTTGCTGTCACAAAAGATTTAAATTACAACAGTATTTGTCCGTGTTCAGTTTAGCCTGCAGCAGCAGGCATTTTCCAGGGGCACCACGAGGAGGAACGGACTCACCCCCATACACTGCTTAGTCTTCTTCTGCTTAGAATTTAGAGCATATATTTTGCTCTTCATTTTGGTCTTATACTTCATGTTCTTCTGCTTTTTGATCTTCTGCTTATTGTTCTTCTGTCTCTTGTTCTGTATCTTGTAGTTTGTCTTAACCTTCTTTGTCCTGTTGGTGATCTTCTTCTGGGTAATCTTTTATTTTTTCTTTGTGATGGTGTTCAGGCTGGTTGGCTTCATGCTCGTCGTCCTTGTTGTCGTCATCTTCTTCTGGGTGGTCTTTAAGGTCGTCTAATTTCCGAGAACCAGCTGACGTTACTGGAACCCGGACGGGTATCAGATGGTGCAAGAGACAATGGAAGTAACGAGGACCAGCTGACTGTGCTGGAACCCGGAGGGGCAGCAGAAGGAAAAGAGGCAATGTCACAACCGAGTACCAGCTGACGTTACTGTGACACGGTTACTAAGCAGGAGGTACCTGTGCTCCAAAGCACTACCAAGGACCAGCAGACGTTGCTGGAACTCGGATACGGAGATGGAGGCACCTAGGCCAAAGGCACTGGGGAGAACCACTTGACGGTACTGGACCCCGGACGGGTAGCAGAAGGAAAAGAGGCAATGTCACAACCGAGTACCAGCTGACGTTACTGTGACACGGTTACTAAGCAGGAGGTACCTGTGCTCCAAAGCACTACCAAGGACCAGCAGACGTTGGTGGAACTCGGATATGGAGAAGGAGGCACCTAGGCCAAAGGCACTGGGGAGAACCAGTTGACGGTACTGGACCCCGGACGGGTAGCAGAAGGAAAAGAGGCAATGTCACAACCGAGTACCAGCTGACGTTACTGTGACACGGTTACTAAGCAGGAGGTACCTGTGCTCCAAAGCACTACCAAGGACCAGCAGACGTTGCTGGAACTCGGATACGGAGATGGAGGCACCTAGGCCAAAGGCACTGGGGAGAACCACTTGACGGTACTGGACCCCGGACGGGTAGCAGAACGCACCCATGAAAATGTAAGTTGACAGGACGCAAGCCGTCCGCAGTTACCGAATCACACAGTCCTACAGTGGGTGCTTGTCCTATTGTCACAATGGAAACAGCCTTTATTTACATATCCCACAGCACACATAGGAATCACCTAAACTGCAGGCACCATAGAGTCGGCTAACCCGAATGCAACACGACAGCACAACTTATTGGAGGATAATTGACGTTCACACTGCCAGGAAACAGCTGTCGTGCTGTAACCAGGCTGGCCAGGAGTCAGTACCCCTGCCAATTACTTACGAGCAACAAATGGCGGTGTTGTAGCCCAGGGAGTAGAGTTCAGGTGGTAGAAAGATGAACATAACAGGAGACATGGAAAACGTTGCCAAACAGTTATTTCATCTGAAAACGGACAGGCAAATTCAGGTGAGATCCATGCCTTGTTCATTTTCAGAAAAGTAAGCCGGTCTACATTCTCTGAGGATAGTCGCATGCGACGGTCTGTTACTACACCACCTGCAGCACTAAAGACGCGCTCAGATAATACACTGGCAGCAGGGCAAGCCAGCACCCCCAATGCATACTGGCTAAGCTCTGGCCATGTATCCAACTTAGAGACCCAAAATTTGAAAGGGGAAGAGGCATCTGGGAGTACACTTAGAGGGAAAGCCAAGTAGTCTGTCACCATCTTACGGAAGCGTTTCTTCCTGGTGACTGGAGCTGTCTCGGATGGTGTAGACCTTGCTGGCGCTGTCACAAAACTTCGCCACATTTGTAACATACAGCTCTTGCCCTGTGCAGAGGCGCTGCTTGTGCTCCCTCTTGTTGTAGAGGTGTCTACACTGCCTCGACGCACAGAGCTGTTTTGTAAAGCAGTAATAGCAGCAGCTCTCTCGGCTGGAATGTACAACAGTATGGATTGCACCAGTGTGTCTTGGTACTCCTGCATTTTACGGTCCCGGTTCACCGGTGTGATGAGGGTTTGTAAGTTGTCCCGGTAGCGAGGGTCTAGGAGGGTGTACACCCAATAATCTGACGTGGTGAGAATGTGGGCGATGCGGCGGTCGTTTCTCAGGCACTGAAGAATGAAATCAACCATGTGCTGCAGACTCCCAACTGGCCAACAAAGGCTGTCCTCTGGAAGAGGCGTCATCTCTGCCTCCTCTGCATCACCCCACCCTCGCTCTACATACTGACTAGAGCGTTGTGTACCTCCCTCTGTAGGGATTTCTTCCTCCTCCATTGACTCCTCCTCCTCCTCATCCTCCTCACAAAGTGAGCCCTGCCCAGCCCTTTGTGAGGAACCACGTTGCGCTGACTGTCCTGAAGGTAATTGAATTTGTGACTCCTCATCCTCCACCTCTTCCAAAACCTCTTCCTTTAGTGCTTTCAGTGATTTCTGAAGCAGGCAGATAAGGGGGACAGTCATGCTGACTAGTGCATCATCTGCACTCGCCATCCGCGTTGAGACATCAAACGCACGCAAAACGTCGCAGATGTCCTTCATAGAGGCCCACTCAGTAGTGGTGAAGTGTGAACGGCGCAAATTGCGAGTTGATTGCGCCTGTTGCAGCTGATACTCCATTACTGCTGGTTAGTGTTGAGCGATACTGCTCGATATCTAAAAATATCGGATCGGAATGGTATCGCCGATATCACTAAATATCGTCGATATCCGATTCCGATACCGGAAGTCCAATGTAAGTCTATGGGAACCAAATATCGACATTAAAAAAAAACATTCTTGCCTTGTTGGTTAATTGTACATGAAGGAAAACAACAAAGACTAATGTAGAATGTATTGGGGGAGGTTGAGGAGACAATAAAGGCATACATGTTTAACCCAATGCACTGGAATAGCATTAATATATTTTTTTTTGGAAATATGTTTGGATTGACTAACAAATTGACAATGTTGTTAACCTTTTTTCTATTTTGGCAAATATGTATGTTTCACAACTTCCATGCTCTTCACCTTTTTAACTTTTGCCAGTGCCACACTTTCTCCTTCATAATCTTCAGCAGCATCATCTTTCTCATCAAATTATTCTTCATCTTCACCTTCTTAATCTTCTTCTTAAACTTCTTGCTATTCATGTTTTTGTTTACATTACTCATATTGTTATTATTAAACTAATTAATCTTCTTCATATTCAAATTCTTCATCTTCTTCCTCTTCATCTTCTTCATCATATTCTTATTTGTGACAGAGATTCCTGTACTTGTAATCTGTAAAAGTATGAATTGTTCATCCTTCCGTTCTTGCTGTCACAAAAGATTTAAATTACAACAGTATTTGTCCGTGTTCAGTTTAGCCTGCAGCAGCAGGCACTTTCCAGGGGCACCACGAGGAGGAACGGACTCACCCCCATACACTGCTTAGTCTTCTTCTGTTTAGAATTTAGAGCATATATTTTGCTATTCATTTTGGTCTTATACTTCATGTTCTTCTGCTTTTTGATCTTTTGCTTACTGTTCTTCTGTCTCTTGTTCTGTATCTTGTAGTTTGTCTTAACCTTCTTTGTCCTGTTGGTGATCTTCTTCTGGGTAATCTTTTATTTTTTCTTTGTGATGGTGTTCAGGTTGGTTGGCTTCATGCTCGTCGTCCTTGTTGTCGTCATCTTCTTCTGGGTGGTCTTTAAGGTCGTCTAATTTCCGAGAAACAGCTGACGTTACTGGAACCCTGACGGGTATCAGATGGAGCAATAGACAATGGAAGTAACGAGGACCAGCTGACTGTGCTGGACCCCGGACGGGTAGCAGAAGGAAAAGAGGCAATGTCACAACCGAGTACCAGCTGACGTTACTGTGACACGGTTACTAAGCAGGAGGTACCTGTGCTCCAAAGCACTACCAAGGACCAGCAGACGTTGCTGGAACTCGGATACGGAGATGGAGGCACCTAGGCCAAAGGCACTGGGGAGAACCACTTGATGGTACTGGACCTGGACGGGTAGCAGAAGGAAAAGAGGCAATGTCACAACCGAGTACCAGCTGACGTTACTGTGACACGGTTACTAAGCAGGAGGTACCTGTGCTCCAAAGCACTACCAAGGACCAGCAGACGTTGCTGGAACTCGGATACGGAGATGGAGGCACCTAGGCCAAAGGCACTGGGGAGAACCACTTGACGGTACTGGACCCCGGACGGGTAGCAGAAGGAAAAGAGGCAATGTCACAACCGAGTACCAGCTGACGTTACTGTGACACGGTTACTAAGCAGGAGGTACCTGTGCTCCAAAGCACTACCAAGGACCAGCAGACGTTGCTGGAACTCGGATACGGAGATGGAGGCACCTAGGCCAAAGGCACTGGGGAGAACCACTTGACGGTACTGGACCCCGGACGGGTAGCAAAAGGAAAAGAGGCAATGTCACAACCGAGTACCAGCTGACGTTACTGTGACACGGTTACTAAGCAGGAGGTACCTGTGCTCCAAAGCACTACCAAGGACCAGCAGACGTTGCTGGAACTCGGATACGGAGATGGAGGCACCTAGGCCAAAGGCTCTGGGGAGAACCACTTGACGGTACTGGACCCCGGATGGGTAGCAGAAGGAAAAGAGGCAATGTCACAACCGAGTAACAGCTGACGTTACTGTGACACGGTTACTAAGCAGGAGGTACCTGTGCTCCAAAGCACTACCAAGGACCAGCAGACGTTGCTGGAACTCGGATACGGAGATGGAGGCACCTAGGCCAAAGGCACTGGGGAGAACCACTTGACGGTACTGGACCCCGGACGGGTAGCAGAAGGAAAAGAGGCAATGTCACAACCGAGTACCAGCTGACGTTACTGTGACACGGTTACTAAGCAGGAAGTACCTGTGCTCCAAAGCACTACCAAGGACCAGCAGACGTTGCTGGAACTCGGATACGGAGATGGAGGCACCTAGGCCAAAGGCACTGGGGAGAACCACTTGACGGTACTGGACCCCGGACGGGTAGAAGAACGCACCCATGAAAATGTAAGTTGACAGGACGCAAGCCGTCCGCAGTTACCGAATCACACAGTCCTACAGTGGGTGCTTATCCTATTGTCACAATGGAAACCGCCTTTATTTACATATCCCACAGCACACATAGGAATCACCTAAACTGCAGGCACCATAGAGTCGGCTAACCCGAATGCAACACGACAGCACAACTTATTGGAGGATAATTGACGTTCACACTGCCAGGAAACAGCTGTCGTGCTGTAACCAGGCTGGCCAGGAGTCAGTACCCCTGCCAATTACTTACGAGCAACAAATGGCGGTGTTATAGCCCAGGGAGTAGAGTTCAGGTGGTAGAAAGATGAACATAACAGGAGACATGGAAAACGTTGCCAAACAGTTATTTAATCTGAAAACGGACAATCAAATTCAGGTGAGATCCATGCCTTGTTCATTTTCAGAAAAGTAAGCCGGTCTACATTCTCTGAGGATAGTCGCATGCGACGGTCTGTTACTACACCACCTGCAGCACTAAAGACACGCTCAGATAATACACTGGCAGCAGGGCAAGCCAGCACCTCCAATGCATACTGGCTAAGCTCTGGCCATGTATCCAACTTAGAGACCCAAAATTTGAAAGGGAAGAGGCATCTGGGAGTACACTTAGAGGGAAAGCCAAGTAGTCTGTCACCATCTTACGGAAACGATTCTTCCTGGTGACTGGAGCCGTCTCGGATGGTGTAGACCTTGCTGGCGCTGTCACAAAACTTTGCCACATTTGTAACATACAGTTCTTGCCCTGTGCAGAGGCGCTGCTTCTGCTCCCTCTTGTTGTAGAGGTGTCTACACTGCCTCGACGCACAGAGCTGCTTTGTAAAGCAGTAGCAGCAGCAGCAGCTCTCTCGGCTGGAATGTACAACAGTATGGATTGCACCAGTGTGTCTTGGTACTCCTGCATTTTACGGTCCCGGTTCACCGGTGTGATGAGGGTTTGTAAGTTGTCCCGGTAGCGAGGGTCTAGGAGGGTGTACACCCAATAATCTGACGTGCTGAGAATGTGGGCGATGCGGCGGTCGTTTCTCAGGCACTGAAGCATGAAATCAACCATGTGCTGCAGACTCCCAACTGGCCAACAAAGGCTGTCCTCTGGAAGAGGCGTCATCTCTGTCTCCTCTGCATCACCCCACCCTCGCTCTACATACTGACTACAGCGTTGTGTACCTCCCTCTGTAGGGATTTCTTCCTCCTCCATTGACTCCTCCTCCTCCTCATCCTCCTCACAAAGTGAGCCCTGCCCAGCCCTTTGTGAGGAACCACGTTGCGCTGACTGTCCTGAAGGTAATTGAATTTGTGGCTCCTCATCCTCCACCTCTTCCAAAACCTCTTCCTTTAGTGCTTTCAGTGATTTCTGAAGCAGGCAGATAAGGGGGACAGTCATGCTGACTAGTGCATCATCTGCACTCGCCATCCACGTTGAGACATCAAACGCACGCAAAACGTCGCAGATGTCCTTCATAGAGGCCCACTCAGTAGTGGTGAAGTGTGAACGGCGCAAATTGCGAGTTGATTGCGCCTGTTGCAGCTGATACTCCATTACTGCTGGCTGCTGCTCACACAACCGCTCCAACATATGTAACGTGGAATTCCACCTGGTGGGTACGTCACATATGATGCGATGTTCAGGAAGGCGAAATCTGACTTGCAGAGCTGCAATGCGCGATCTGGCCATGCTGGAACGTCGCAAGTGAGCGCACTCTAGGCGGACCTTGTGCAGCAGTGCATCAAGATCCGGATAGTCCCTCAAAAAACTCTGCACGACCAAGTTGAGCACATGTGCCAGACATGGTATGTGAGTGAGGTTGCCAAGGCCCAGAGCTGTCACCAGATTTCGGCCATTGTCACACACTACCAAGCCTGGCTGGAGATTAGCTGACAAAAACCACACGTCGCTCTCCTGCTTGATGGCATCCCAGAGCTCCTGCGATGTGTCTTCGATTCCCCATGGGAATTAATTTCAGGACGGCCTGTTGACGTTTGGCCACGGCTGTGCTCATATCGGTCGCAACAGGTAAGCGTTGACGGGTCCATGTGGAGGTATACCGAGACGGCTTGTGCAGCGATGATTCTGAGGAACTGGAATAGGAGGAGGAATCAATGTGCACAGACTGGATTCCTGCAATCCTTGGAGTTGGCAGAACACGTACAGCGCCACTGGCAAGATCTGTACCCGGCTCCACAACATTGACCCAATGGGCAGTGAGGGAAAGGTATCGTCCCTGGCCATGGGTACTGGTCCACGCATCGGTGGTCAGGTGGACCCTGCTACTGACGGCGTTTAGTAGCGCATGTTTAATGTTTCCCTCGACATGTTTTTGCAGAGCAGGGACAGCTTGCCTGCTGAAATAAAATCGGCTTGGCACATTATATTGTGGGACTGCCAATGCCATAAAGTTCCTGAAACTGTCAGTCTCCACCAGCCTGAATGACAGCATTTCAAGTGACAGGAGTTTTGCAAGGCCAGCAATCAGAGCCTGTGCTCGTGGATGGTTTGCCGAGTATGGCCGTCTTTTATCCCATGCCTGTGTTACCGATGGCTGTTTTTTGTTCTGGGAGTGTGACGATGACTGTGAACTTGCTGCAGTGGGTGGAATAACAGTTTGTCTATGGACAACAGTGACCGAGGTTCTTCCATGGAGATCCTGTGAGGAAGCCGAACCAGGTGTGTGAGAGCTGGAGGTAGAGGCTCGAACATGACCTAAAGATGTAGGTGCTGCTGTAGGTTGGCCTACATCTCCAGTGTGTCTTTGTAACTCAGCTACGTGCTTTGTCCGTACATGTTTCCACATATTTGTGGTATTCAGGTTACTGATATTTTTACCTCTTTTAACTTTTTGCTTACACAGCTTGCATTGAACATAGCAAATATCATCTACAAGTCTGTCAAAAAAGGACCACACAGTGCAAGTCATGGGAGCGCCAATTTTGACATTTCTAAGAGAACTGCTCCCAACAGGTGCCAAACTGGAGGCTACAGGCAAGCGAGTCTGCAGCCTACCTCTCCCTCCTCTTTGTACCGTTGGGACAATCTCTTCCTCAGAGCTGCTCCCACCACCTTCCTGTTGCTCACGCCATGTTGGGTCTCGGACTTCATCATCTCCACTACCCTCTTCCAACACCTGCTGCTGTTGGATGGTCTGGGCAGCATCATGCTCCACAAAACCTGGCACCTGAGTCTCATCATCATCATAAGATGCGTTCTGCGGTGTGCTGTCCATCGGCACTGGCTCACCCGCCTCTTCAGATTGAGAGAGACACAGCTGTTGCGCATCACTGCATACTCCCTCTTCTTCAAATTGCAGAATGCTGCTTGCCTGTGCCCGTGTTTGCGAGCCAACAGATTCTGAGAACAGAAGCAGAGACTCAGCTGGCTCCTGTACAGAACTCTCTGACTGCCTGGGCAATTTGACAGGCGGTGAACAGACAGATGGTTGCTCAACAGTGTTGTGTTCCTGAGAGGAGGTGGAAGGAATTGAAATCGATGCATTGGCTGCCATCCAACCAACAACGGCTTCAATTTGTTCTTCCAGCAGCAGGGGGGCACGCCGAGCTCCTACCAAAGTGCGCATAAAGGAACGCTCACGGGGATAAATGGTGGATGCTGTGTCACTGAGGGCGGCAGCAGCCACAGAATCCCCACGTCCTCTCCCTGCTGAAACTCCACGGCCACGACCACGTGCCTTACTCACTGACTTCTTCATCTTGGTAGATTGATAAAGAAAGTCAGAAAAGTTATAAGGCCTAAGTGTGGTTATTACGCAGAGACTGAAGTGAACACTGAAACACAACTGTTCACAATCTGTGAAAGGCTACTCCTTTGTCTACTTCTATAGTGTTTGCAACCAATGTATTGTATACGGATGGAAGCGCGTCACACTAATAGATTATATTTTAAATGGAGTGGAGCAGAACCAATTGGAGATAAATGAAAAGGATGAGCCACTGAGACACGCTCAGCAGAGTACAAGCAGCAGTGCTTGAACAAGTAACTGGAGCGTGATGTGCACTCAAAAAATAAAAAACACAGACTGAAGTGAACACTGAAACACAACTGTTCACAATCTGTGAAAGGCTACTCCTTTGTCTACTTCTATAGTGTTTGCAACCAATGTATTGGATACGGATGGAAGCGCGTCACACTAATAGATTATATTTATTTTAAATGGAATGGAGTAGAACCAATTGGAGAGAAATGAAAAGGATGAGGCACTGAGACACGCTCAGCAGAGTACAAGCAGCAGTGCTTGAACAAGTAACTGGAGCGTGATGTGCACTCAAAAAATAAAAAACACAGACTGAAGTGAACACTGAAACACAACTGTTCACAATCTGTGAAAGGCTACTCCTTTGTCTACTTCTATAGTGTTTGCAACCAATGTATTGGATACGGATGGAAGCGCGTCACACTAAAATTTAAATTGCATGGAGCAGCAAGAATCACACTGAAGAAAAAAAAAAGAGTCTGTGAGTGACACGTGCAGATGCCTACAGACAGCGTTGCATGCAGAGCAAACTGCAGCGTCACCTGCACTCACACACACCTTGCAGAGCTGTTAAAACAACACTGGCAAAAGGAAGCTTTACACAGCGGTTGGTGCTAGCCTGCCTAAAGCACACTACACTAAATCGCAATCTCTAACTGTCCCTCAGAGTCAGCACAGCAGCGTTCTGTCCCTAACTGAATTCACAGCACAGTGACGCTAAAATGGCGGCGGCGCATTTTATAGTGCATTCTGACATCATTTCAGCATCCAATCACAGCCATGCCATTAGTTAACATGACCGCAGCAGTACAGGATGTGCCCACACTTCTTAGGATTCCTCATTGGCTGACTAAAATCACATTGCCTCTCAAAGAATTATGGGAACTTCCGATTCCGGTATACGATATATGGAAAATATCGAAACAAAGTATCGAAAGGCCGATACAGCTAATATCGGCTGATACCCGATACTTGCGGTATCGTATCGCTCAACACTAGCCATGAACGGTAATGCCGCAACCATCTTTGTTGTGCTATTACAGTGATTGGCTGGCCGCACAGCATCATCAGGTGTATAAGAGACCTGGCGGCGTCATGCTCAGCTCAGTCTGCTCCGGAATTAGCAAGTATAGGGAGATCTGCTGCCGAGATAGGTTCAGATTTGGGGGTTTAGAAGGTAGTGTAGGTCTAACCACAAAGAAGACACAAATCCAGCTTAATCAACAGTCCTTCTAAGGACTAATTACGGTGTATATAGATTGCAGTGATAGGTAGGCAGGGAGTGTATGCGCGTATATGCATATCAGTGCAAGGCATGCACGCACTGTATGTGGGTATATAGATCTCAGTAGCAGACAGGCATTTTATGTGGCATACATCAAGAGGGTCCATTCCATTACTGTCTGCTGCTGCTGCTGCCTATAAACCATATTGACCGTATCTACACAGCCCTAGGTCTCAGTGGGCAGTAAATTTTTTGGCATCTTAATCCTGATTATTTTTTTCCAAAGCAATACAGAACCCATTTTCTCTAATTGCTTGTTGACACTGCAGAATACAGCCAGATTCTTTTCATAGTACAGCGTGAAAATCCAGCTATTTGAAACGGGTTTGCCGGTCCCAAGCCTGACATCTGAGTGCGCATTAAAATCTGCCATTTTTTTTGTTACCATAGAATTTTTTTGGATTGTCTTATACAATTTATTGACACCATTTTACTGCCCAAAAAATATTTAGCTACAGGGCAGATATTTAACACTGGGTTTTGTCCGTCACACGGATCACATATCATTGTGCTAAAATTTTTGCCATTTCAGGCCTCCAAATTCTTTATTTTGTTGTGTCATAGCCTACTTATTGACACAATTCTGCTGGCCAAAAAAACAAAACAGGGCAGATATTTAAAAGTGGGCACTGTTTATCAGACGCTTGATCTATCAGTGTGCTAAAAAATTTGGCATTTCAGGGCAACATTCCTTTTTTTGCTGTGTGTTACCCTATTTGTATACAGTCTTTTGGGGTAAAAAAAATAAATCCAGGTCACATACTGATCAGTGTGGTATCTGTGTCAGACTCCTATCTCTCAGTGTTCTAAAAATTGTGGCATTTCAAGGCTACATTCCCCGGTTTTTGCTGTCTTACCCTATTTGTATACAGCCTTTTGGAGGTAAAAAACATAAATCCAGGCCACATACTGACCAGTGTGTTATCTGTGTCAGACTCTATTTCTCTCTGTGTGATAAAAATTGTGGCATTTCAGGGCAACATTCCACTATTTTTACTGTGTCTTACCCTATTTGTATACAGTTTTTTAGGGTATAAAAAATAAATCCAGGCCACATATTGACCAGTGTGTTATCTCTGTCAGACGTCTATCTCTCTGTTTGCTAACATATTGTGGCATTTCAAGCCTGCATTTCCCTTTTTATGCTGTGTCTCACCCTATTTGTATACAGTCTTTTGGGGTAAAAAAAATAAATCCAGGACACATATTGACCAGTACTAAAAAACAAGTGCTGGAAAAAACTAATCTAAAAATATATATACACGTGACAAGAGGGTACACAAATATATTCTTTATTAAATTTAATATGACATATAAAATGGAGTATACAACAATTATGAAAACACTGCCAACAAGGAGTGTATAAAGCCACAGCACTATAAATCTTTCAAAATGATTTTTCATGAGACCAAAATTTCATATTTAGGGAAAAACAGTGATTTTAATATAGAAACATAATTTGCATATTTAAGGGACTAATAATACTAGTGTAACAAGTGATAATACGTGGGTGTTTAAATAGATAATTATATTTAGTGAAGACTGCAAATTGAGTCTATAACCATAAATAAGCAAAAAATGTGCAAATAGCAAATATCAAATTAAAGTGCAGAGTGCAATTGACAAATCAATCAGAACAGTGTACAATGAACCTAAATATACAAATGCCAGGATATACCCAGAAATAGAGGCTCCAAAATCAAAGAAAATTACAATACCTAATGTCAGTGGTGGCGTGGCACTTCCCCAACGCACGTTTCGGAAATCTTTCCGTCATCAGGGGGTGTATTCATAGTGAAAGACCAGAACTATTTATATCCATAGGTCTATCATGATTGGTGTGACCACGATGTCAATGGCGCATGTGCGAAAGGGATCACCAGCCGCCCATAGCCTCGGCGTCATAAAACCAGTGGCGTCAGGTCATGTGACCGCGACCCGGCGCCATGGCAACATAGAGACGCCAAAAGACCAGGACAAGGACGGCAATCTCGATCGCGCAAGCTCACCATCCTGACCACAGCAATATGAGGACGGTAAATCCCATATAAGGGATATTTAACTAAAATAGATCATAATATATAGGCACATAATAGATACCCGGGCAATCAATGTACCTTATAATCCATAACCAGCAGCACCCGGTCACATGACCAAAACCGGAAGCCACATAAGCCAGGGCCATCTCAGACCAGGCTCCATAGGAATCCAAAATAGGCTTACATGTATATACATCCTCAAAAATAAAAAAAACATCAGCATATATAGAAAAATAGCACAAAATTGGCCCATATATATTCCAGCATGTGTATATAATTTAAAATGATCACAGATATAGTTGCTATGCAACAGGAATTAAATCATGTGATCACATTAGTGACTCACAGTTGCTATACAGCAAATATCCATTCATGTGACCATAAACAAGATCAAAACGAGATAAATATACATTAATCGACCAAAATATATGTATATAGCCATATTTGTTTATATGGAAGAATCATATATTACATATCACAAAATGAATGCATATTCAAAAATAGATATGTGTATCTACAAACATATGTATATTATATATATATACCAATATAACCAAAAATGTATGGAATCAAAAAAATTTTTTTTTTCAAAAAGAAAAAAGGAAGAAAAAAACATTAAAATATAAAGATAAATAAATAAAAATATAAATAAAAAGTAAATAATAAATAAAGATAAATAAATAATAAATAAGAATAATAAAAATAATAATAAGAATAATAAGTAAATAAAAATAAAAAATAATAATAAACAATAAAAAATAATGAGAAGAAAAAATTAAATTACTCAAAGGACAAAATTATTACAAAAAAAAAATAAAAATAAACAAAAAATAAATAATCATAAATAATAATAACAAATAAAAATAATGATAATAGTAATAATAATGAAAATAAAAATAAAAATAACATTTAGGTATAGCCACCATAAAGTTCCCGTTTTCTTATGTATATTCAAAAAAATTCTTCATGATGTATACATATATATTGCAGAAGAATATCTTCAAATGTGCCTACGATAATGTTTTCCTCTTCATTTATTTCTTCAAAATTCTTCATATATATATTGCACATCCATTGCTGATGAAAATATATGATAGAATTATATAAAACTGGATAAAATAAAAACATATTAGAATAAAAATATTTAAAAATATAAAATTCCAATAAAATTACACTAAAAAGACAGATTATTACACTAAAAAAATTCATTCTATATAGATCACAGTAAGGGGGCAAAGCTCACATTTTCATTAAGACCAGAGGGGGAGGCAGTCTTAAGAGTCCAAATCCATTTAGTTTCCATTTGGGCTAACTTAGTACTTATATTACCACCACGGATGTGTTGCTTGATCATATCAATACCTCTAGCTTTCAATAAGGACGCATCACATTGATGGTGTGTTTTAAAGTGTCTCGGTATTGCTTTTAACTTAAATATATCATGGACATCCCTCGCAACTTCAATACCAAGTACGTGCTCTCTAACTCTTACTTTAAACTGACGTGTTGTTAGGCCGATATAAATTAATTTGCAGGGGCACGTAGCATAATAAATCACAGCCTTAGAAGTGCATGTGATTGAATGTCTAATTGTATAAATTTTATCATCACCTGCATTACTAAAGGTCTGTGTCCTCTCTATATTTGGGCATGCGACACATTTACCGCAGGGTTTGCAGCCCAAAGATGTTTTAAAATGAGAGAGAAAGGTATTGGATTCATTGCTATAATGACTACAGACTGGTAAGTCCCTCATATTCGGAGACCTCTTGTATGACATTTTAGGTCCATCACCTACATATCGTGAGATGATCGGGTCCGCCTGTAAAATTGGCCAAAATTTTTTTAAAACACCAATCATGGATTGCATTTGGCCATGATATTGTGTAACAAATCTTACACATTGGTTAGACCTTGATGATCTCACCGGATATAGAGAGTCATGTCTCTCTGTATTTTTAGCTCTGTTGTATGCCCTCTTGATTGCTCTGTTACTATATCCACGCTCAATGAACCTAGATTTTAGAGTCAAGGCCTCTTTCTCAAAGTCTACATCACTTGAACAAATTCTCCTAATTCTTAGAAATTAACTGATAGGGATGGACCTAATCATTGCAGAAGGGTGAGAGGAAGATGCATGTAACAAGGCATTTACAGATGTTGGTTTACGATATACCTCCAATTGTAAGAAATTATTTATATCCTTTTTAATCCTGATATCCAGGAATTTAATAGACTTAGAGTCAGCTTTGTATGTCAGATGTATATTTTGTTGATTGCAATTTAACAGAGAAATGAATTCATCCAGGGATTCAATTGAACCTTGCCAAATAAAAAATATGTCATCGATGTATCTTGTCCAAAATAGGACTTGACACATATATGTTATGTTTCGGTAGCTGAGGAGAGCAGGCAAAAAGGCAACACACCAGAGCAGTTGGATTCTATGAGATTGCAGTACCCTGACTAACCACCACAACTAGAGGCAGCCGTGGAGCGTTCCTACGTTGGTCCTAGACGCCTCGTCACAGCCTGAGAAACTAACTACACCCAAAGATAGAAATAGGAAAGCTATCTGCCCCAGAGCAGAACCCCAAAGATAATAGAAAGCCCCCAAACATGTAATGGCGGTTAGACAAGAGGAAATACTGACACAGAAAGAAAATAGTATGAGCAAACGCTGGGGCCCAAACTATCTAAATAGAAAAGGATAGGAAGGGTACTTACTGCAATCCCAGAAAACCCTGAAAAGCACCAACTCTACTAATTTCAAAATCACCTGAGATCACACGACCTCTACCACCTAAATTAGTTCTCTGGTGTAACAAAATCAAAACAGCAGCCACTGAAAAAACTGAAAAAAGCAAAAGAACAAACTCAGTGGCTGAACTAAACTGAGAGGGCAGAAGCCCCCGGAGGGGACCCTGAAGGCCCCCAAAGAAGTGCAGGACAAAATGCAAAAATATAGCACAACACAAAAGAAGCAAAAGTCTTATCTGTAAGCAGGAGATGCAGACACAACACAGCAGGCCACAAGGGAAACTGGAATGAAGGATTCAGACCAGAACAATTGATCACCGGCAACCCTGATGGGAAAATGACTCCCTTATATAAGACCAGTCAGTAACACCTGATTCCCAGTCCTCACAATCTTCACTAGCACCGCTTGTAACCACCAGAGGGAGCCTCTGCTCAGAACTCATCTCAAACCCATTCACAACAGTACCCCCCCCTTGAGGAGGGGTCACCGAACCCTCATTTGAGCAACCAGGTCGGTCAGGATGAGTTCTATGATACGCACGGATAAGTCTCCTAGCATGGATGTCCGAAGCAAACACCCAAGAATTGTCCTCCTGACCATAACCTCTCCATTTAACCAAATACTGGAGTTTCCGTCTAGAAAAACGAGAATCCAATATTTTCTCAACCACATACTCCAGATTGCCCTCAACCAAAACAGGGTCAGGAGGCACAGCAGCAGGAACCACTGGCTCAACAAACCTTTTCAACAAGGACTTGTGGAACACGTTATGGATCTTAAATGTCCCTGGAAGAAGCAAACGAAAAGAAAAAGGATTAATAATCTCCATGATCTTATAAGGTCCAATGAACCTAGGCTTAAATTTAGGAGATGCTACTCTCATAGGAATATTCTTTGAGGACAACCAGACCAAGTCCCCCACTTTAAACCGAGGACCATCAGTCCTATGCCGGTTAGCAAACCGCTGGGCCTTCTCCTGAGAGAGGGACAACCTCTCCACTACCTGGTCCCAAATCTGTTGCATACGCTCCACAACAGAGTCAACACCTGGACAGACAGAAGCCTCCGTCTGTCCTGAAGAAAATCGAGGGTGAAACCCAGAATTACAGAAAAACGGAGACATTAAAGTGGCAGAGCTAGCCCTATTATTAAGAGCAAACTCAGCCAAAGGCAAAAAAGAGACCCAGTCATCCTGATCAGCAGACACAAAGCATCTTAGATAAGTCTCCAATGTCTGGTTTGTTCTCTCAGTTTGACCATTGGTCTGAGGATGAAATGCCGAGGAGAAAGACAATTGAACACCCAGTTTAGAACAAAAAGTCCTCCAAAATCTGGAAACAAACTGGACTCCTCTGTCAGACACAATGTTCTCAGTAATGCCGTGTAAACGAACCACGTGCTGAAGGAACAACGGCACCAATTCAGAGGAGGAAGGCAACTTAGGTAATGGCACAAGATGTATCATTTTGGAAAACCTATCACAAATTACCCAGATGGTGGTCATTCTCTGAGAAACAGGAAGATCGGAAATGAAATCCATAGAGATATGGGTCCATGGTCTCTTGGGCACAGGCAATGGCATCAACAAACCACTAGAGCGAGAGCAAGGCTTGGAGCGAGAGCAAGTCCCGCAGGACTGCACAAATTCCCTGACATCACGAGACAAGGTAGGCCACCAAAAGGACCGACTAACCAAGTCTCTGGTACCAAAAATTCCGGGATGCCCAGCCAATGCGGAACAATGAATCTCAGACATCACACTCTTTTTCCATTGGTCCGGAACAAACAATTTTCCAACAGGACAGCGCTCGGGCCTATCCTCCTGACACCCCTCCAGAGCAAGTCTCAAATTGGGCGAGATGGCGGAAAGAACTACACCCTCTTTCAAAATAACAGAAGGATCGGATAACTCAGGAGAGTCCGCAAGGAAACTCCTCGAGAGGGCATCCGCCTTAACATTCTTAGTGCCAGGAAGAAAGGAAACCACAAAATTAAAACGTGTGAAAAACAAGGCCCACCTGGCCTGTCTAGGATTGAGTCGCTTGGCAGATTCCAGATAGACCAGATTCTTATGGTCCGTAAGGACCACCACCTGATGTTTGGCTCCCTCCAGCCAATGTCTCCACTCTTCAAAAGCCCACTTCATGGCCAATAACTCCCGATTACCCACGTCATAATTACGTTCAGTAGGAGAAAATTTTCGAGAGAAAAAGGCACAAGGGTTACTTTTAGAGGTCTCTGGATCTTTTTGGGACAAAACGGCACCTGCCCCAATTTCAGAGGCATCAACCTCCACCTGAAATGGCAGAGAAACATCAGGCTGCCGTAGAACAGGAGCAGAAGTGAATCTCTGCTTAAGTTCCTGAAATGCAGAGACTGCCTCAGGAGGCCAATTCACCACATCAGAACCCTTTCTGGTCAAATCAGTTAATGGTTTAACAATAACCGAGAAATTACCAATAAATTTACGATAAAAATTGGCAAAACCCAAAAATCTCTGAAGAGCCTTTAATGAAGTAGGTTGGACCCAATCACAGATGGCCTGAACCTTGATCGGGTCCATTTCAATAACAGATGGGGACAAAATGAATCCCAGAAATGAGATCCTCTGTACGCCAAAAAGACACTTTGATCCCTTCACATACAGAGCATTCTCTCAAAATCTGGAATACAGTTCGAACATGTTTCACATGAGAGTCCCAGTCATTAGAAAAAATCAAGATATCATCCAAATAAACAATCAGAAATTTATCCACAAAATCCCTGAAAATGTCATTCATGAAGGACTGGAAGACGGAAGGAGCATTAGTGAGCCCAAAGGGCATCACTAGGTACTCAAAATGCCCTTCAGGGGTATTGAATGCCATCTTCCATTCATCCCCGTGCTTAATGCGAATAAGGTTATACGCCCCCCTGAGGTCAAGCTTGGTAAACCAAGTAGCGTTTTTCACCCTGGAAAACAGGTCAGAAATCAAGGGTAACGGGTATTGATATTTCACAGTAATATTGTTCAAGAGACGATAATCAATACACGGCCTTAATGAACCATCTTTTTTGGCCACAAAGAAAAAACCGGCACCTAAGGGTGAAGAGGATGGTCTGATATGACCCTTCTCCAATGATTCCTTGATATAAGACCGCATAGCGTCATGTTCAGGTACAGACAAGTTAAAAAGGCGACCTTTAGGGAATTTACTACCCGGCACTAATTCAATAGCGCAGTCATAGCTCCTATGGGGAGGCAAGGATGCAGATTTACTTTCGCTAAACACATCAGAAAAATCAAACAAAAAGTCAGGAACATCCTGAGCCTGGGGGGAGGCAGAAAAAACAGGAGTGTTGGTATTAACACATTGGCAGCCCCAACTGGTTACAGACACAGATTTCCAATCCAAAACAGGATTATGAGACTGTAACCAAGGGAAACCCAGCACGATAATGTCATGCAGATTATATAGAACCAAAAATTTGCAGCACTCCTGGTGATCAGGTTCAACCCTCATTATCACCTGAGTAAAAACTGGGGTTTATTCTCAGCCAAAGGGGTAGAATCGATCCCCAGTAGGGGAATAGACTTCTGTAGGGGTATCAAGGGAAACCCACAACGTTTAGCAAAATCATAATCCATCAGGTTAATAGCTGCTCCAGAATCAACGAAAGCCTGAGCAGAAAATGAGGACAGAGAGCATATCAGAGTGACAGTTAATAAAAACTTAGTCTGAACACTACCCAAGACAACTGAGCGTGCAAAATGTCTTCCCCGCTTAGGGCATACTGAAATAGCATGAGAGGCATCACCACAGTAGAAACATAACCCATTGCGCTTTCGAAACTCATGACGCTGTGCCCCAGACACCACTCTATCACACTGCATGGGTTCAGAAGCTGGTTCGCAAGGCAACACCATTCCACGCATACTTCTCCGCTCACGCAAACGTCTGTCAATTTGAATCGCTAATGACATAGAATCATTGAGACCAGAGGGGACAGGGAATCCCACCATAACATCCTTTACATTATCTGACAGACCCTTCCGGAAAAGGGCCGCCAAAGCGTTGTCATTCCATTTGGTCAGGACTGCCCACCTACGGAATCTCTGACAGTATAACTCAGCGTCCTCAAGCCCCTGACTTAATGCCAACAAAGTTTTTTCAGCCTGATCAGTGACATTAGGCTCATCGTACAATAACCCCAAAGCATGAAAAAACGCATCAACATCACTCAAAACAGGATCCCCAGGTGTCAGGGAAAAAAGCCCAATCCTGAGGGTCGCCGCGCAGGAGAGAGATGACAATTTGAACCTGCTGCGCTGCGTTCCCTGAGGACTTAGATTTTAAGGCAAAAAACAATTTACAGTTATTTTTGAAATTCAGAAACTTAGCTCGATCCCCTAAAAACAAATCTGGCATGGGAATCCTAGGTTCCACAACAGGCAACCTAGCAAGATAGGTTGCAATACTCCGAACTTCAGTGACAAGCTGATCCACACGGCCAGACAACTGTGCAAACTTCATTGAGAGGAAAAAAAAAAAAAAAATCCTCCTCAGCACCCAGAAATACAGAGGGAAAAAAAAAATGCAACAACAGAAAAAAAAAAATCTCTGACAACTCTGACAACTTTTTTCTTTCACAAATATTTTTCCCTTCTGTGAGTACAATATAATTTTCAGTTTAGGCCGGTGATACTGTTATGTTTCGGTAGCTGAGGAGAGCAGGCAAAAAGGCAACACACCAGAGCAGTTGGAATCTATGAGATTGCAGTACCCTGACTAACCACCACAACTAGAGGCAGCCGTGGAGCGTTCCTACGTTGGTCCTAGACGCCTCGTCACAGCCTGAGAAACTAACTACACCCAAAGATAGAAATAGGAAAGCTATCTGCCCCGGAGCAGAACCCCAAAGATAATAGAAAGCCCCCAAACATGTAATGGCGGTTAGACAAGAGGAAATACTGACACAGAAAGAAAATAGTATGAGCAAACGCTGGGGCCCAAACTATCTAAATAGAAAAGGATAGGAAGGGTACTTACTGCAATCCCAGAAAACCCTGAAAAGCACCAACTCTACTAATTTCAAAATCACCTGAGATCACACGACCTCTACCACCTAAATTAGTTCTCTGGTGTAACAAAATCAAAACAGCAGCCACTGAAAAAACTGAAAAAAGCAAAAGAACAAAAACTCAGTGGCTGAACTAAACTGAGAGGGCAGAAGCCCCCGGAGGGGACCCTGAAGGCCCCCAAAGAAGTGCAGGACAAAATGCAAAAATATAGCACAAACACAAAAGAAGCAAAAGTCTTATCTGTAAGCAGGAGATGCAGACACGACACAGCAGGCCACAAGGGAAACTGGAATGAAGGATTCAGACCAGAACAATTGATCACCGGCAACCCTGATGGGAAAATGACTCCCTTATATAAGACCAGTCAGTAACACCTGATTCCCAGTCCTCACAATCTTCACTAGCACCGCTTGTAACCACCAGAGGGAGCCTCTGCTCAGAACTCATCTCAAACCCATTCACAACACATATATGTAACAATATTTCAAAAAAATTAATGGAGTTATTGGTTAATTATAATGTCAAAGCTATGCAAGACATTGATAAGAAAATTGAGGAGTCTCATAATAAAGCAAAAGATGAATTATCCCCAGAACAAATGTCAGAGATTGAGTCCCAATTGAACAAGGATATGGACTCCTTGGTAAAAGATATTCAAGAGAAACATGCTACTAAGTTAAACAGAGATCAGAGGGACTTTGCTTCTGGAAACATATACCGTTGGAAAAGAAATATAGAAAGGGGTCCTAATCATAATCGGACTCCATCTGCCTCATCTAATCTTCCATTGAGTGATATGTCTGGTGCCTCCTCTTCCGTCTCTGTGGCTATTTCTACTCCAAAAAGGAAAAGTATTCTACGGTTTCAACCGAATAAAAGAAATTTTTCATATTCACCTGATAATAACAAAAATTCCCTAAAGGTAATTAATTTGAGTACTCATTTGTTTTCTACAATGGAAATTGATCTTCTCAGCAAAGGACTAATGTTTTGTCCCACAACTGATTTTAATAGTTTTTTTGCAACTAAAGACCTTAATTTATTTGCTAGAAAGTTACTGTTTAAACGGTTTTTTCATAATGAAGATATTTTTAAATTATTTCCCACAGAGACGGAACAGGAGGCACTAGCTATCCTGGAGGAATTATCTAGAGAGCAGCAATCATCTGGAGGTGACTTACCTATATCCATTCGTCCCAAGTCTCGTAAATTTCCTCCTCTATCCATTTGTCCAGCAGTGGAAATTTTTGTCAAAATGGTGAGTAAGGAATTGGATACTACTCCCAAACATCCAAGCTATAATAACATGACTAGGGAAGAAAAAGTGGCCCTTACACGTCTTCAAAGATTCAGGACGTGATATTTAAACCAGCCGACAAAGGGGTAATATAGTAATATGGCCAAAAAAGATGTATGAGGCAGAAGCATTTCGTCATTTGAAAAATCCTGAATGGTATAAAAAATTGACTTTTAATCCGTCAGAAAAATACAAACAAGAATCAATGAAAATTCTACAATTGGCAAATAATGAGGGAACCATTTCTAAAGAGTTATTTTTGGCCTTACAAGTGAATGAACCTACAATTTCAACTCTGTATTTTTTACCGAAAATTAGTGTTGAGCGATACGATACTGCAAATATCGGGTATCGGCCGATATTAGCTGTATCGGGCTTTCGATTCCGAGTACCGATATTTTCGTCATATCGGATACCGGAATCGGATTTGTCACTGTCACTGTCAGTGTCCGTCGGTCGGGTCTGTCAGGAGTCAGCGGCACTTACCTGGCAGAAGATCTCCGGCGTCACGTCCTGGACTGCTTGATGGCCGCCATCATCTTTCCCCGGCAGAAGATCTCCGGCGGTCACATCCCGGACTGCTTGATGGCCGCCATCCTCTTCTCCCTGGCGGTCACATGCAGTTTCTCGCAATAACTGCAGTGACTGCTGGGTAATCCCGGCCGTAAAGCAGTCAGTCCGATGACGTCACCGCCGGGGAAGCAGGTAATCAGCTGTGCTGCGTCGCGATGACAGGCTCTGCCTGTCATTGCGATGTAGCAGAGCTGGATCGTCGTGGGACTGTCGTTACTATGGACTGCGTCGGACAGGTGGTATACTGTTGGTTTGTTTTTTTTCTTTTTTTACAGGAGATTGATGGCGTCGCAGGAATGAGTGTATAATAAAATTAATGAAAACTGTGTTGTCTCTTTTATTTCATTAAAAGACTTTTTTCTTGCTTTGTCTTTTTTTTATACATTTAATAACTTTGGGATTAATAATGGATCGGTGTCTTATTGACACCTCTCCATTATTAACCGGGCTTATTGTCACCGTGCAATCAACGGTGACATTAACCCCTTATTACCCCACTTGCCACCGCTACAGGGCAGTGGGAAGAGCCGGGTAAAGTGCCACAATTGGCACATCTTTTGATGCGCCAAATGTGGGGCTGCTGTAGCCTGGTATTATCAGGCTGTTGAGGGCCAAAATCCATGGGCCTTGACAGTCTTTTAATACCAGGCCGCAGCAGTCTGCATTTTACTTGGCTGGTTAACAAAAATAGGGGGACCCCTACGCCGTTTTTTTTTCGAGGGGATCCCCTATTTTTGTTAACCAGCCAAGCTAAGCAGACTGCTGTGGCCTGGTATTATCAGGCTTGCAAGGTCCATGGATATTGGATCCTTACCAGCCTGAAAAACCAGGCCTCAGCGGTCTGCTTCATCTGGCTGGTTAACAAAAATAGGGGGGACCCCACGCCAATTTTTTTCGAGGGGATCCCCTATTTTTGTTAATCAGCCAAGATATGCAGACTGCTGTGGCCTGGTATTATCAGGCTGGCAAGGTCCATGGATCTTGGCTCCTTAACAGCCTGAAAATCCAGGCTTCAGCGGTCTGCTTCATCTGGCTGGTTAACAAAAATAGGGGGGACCCCACGCCAATTTTTTTCGAGGGGATCCCCTATTTTTGTTAACCAGTTCCCTCTGATGTCACTGATTGTGTCCCTGGCTGACCTGAAGTGAAAGTGGAAAGCAATCAATTAAGCTTTCCACTTCCTCTCCTGTCAGCCAGGAGAGGAACTCATTCATTTGGGGGTTTACTGTGAGGCTGCAGCATTAGCTGCGGTCCCTGCAGTAAACATTAACCCTTTCTGATGGATTACACCGTGGGACCTGACTGTACATCGGATTGGTAAGAATAATTTTGCTTTATTATTTTATTTTTATTACAGGAAATGGTTTTAGCAGGAAAATAAAATATGGTCAAAAACTGTGTGATTATTTCATTAAACTTCTTTTTTATTAAAGTGTGTGTGTTTGATTTTTCTTTCATACAATAGGATTAATAATTGATAGTTGTCTAATTGACAGCTCTCAATTATTAACCTGGCTTAAAGTGACCTTTCAATTGCAAGGTCATTTTAACCCCTTATTAACCCATTCGCCACCGCTACAGAGCAATGGGAATAGACGGGCAAAGTGCCAGAAAGGGCAAATCTAATTAGAGATTTGCCCTTTCTGGGGTGTCTGGGGGCAGATGTTAGTAGCCGGGGGGGGGGGCCAAAAATAATGGTCCCTCTCTGGGCTATTATTATCTGCCCCCACTCACTGGCTTTGTCTGTCTGGTTGCGAAAATAGGGCGGGAGCCCACGCATTTTTTTTCAGCAATTTTACACCTCATATATATATATACATGTCATTAAATTTGTGACACATATATATATATATATTTATATTTATAGTTCATACACTTCTACATAGTATAATAGCCGCTAATTCAATTGCCAGCTTTTGTGAAAATGCAGAACCCGACATGAAATGACACTTGGTTTACATAGAGTTAACCATGTCTTTTCATGTAGTTTGATATCTGATTTGCACAAACAATTACATGAGTGTAAGTGTGCAAAATTTCACACCTGTAGGGGTTAATTAAAGGTGTAAATTCGTAGCAAAAAAGTCGTTTTTTTTACAACGAATTTACACCTTTAATTAACCCCTACAGGTGTGAAATTTTGCACACATAGACTGATGTAATTGTTTGTGCAAATCAGATTGCAAACGACATGAAAAGACATGGTTAACCCTATGTACACCAAGTGTCATTTCATGTCGGGTGCTTCTGTCTTTTCACAGAAGCCGGCTTTACCCGGCAATTGAATCAGAGGATATTTTACTATGTAGAAGTGTATAAACTATACATATATGTATATATATATGTCACAATGACATGTATATATATATATATGTATTCTATGTGTGTATATTTAGTGTTTACAAGGAAATAAAGGTTTTTTTTAGTTGCGATATTTTGTTCCCATAGACTTACATGGGACTTCCGGTATCGGAATCGGATATCGGCGATATTTAGTGATATCGGCGATACCATTCCGATCCGATATTTTTAGATATCGAGCAGTATCGCTCAACACTACCGAAAATACACAAGGGCAGGAATAGACCTCCAGGGCGTCCGATAATATCCGGATGTAACAACTATTTAGAGAATATTAATAAATATATTGACTCTGAATTAAAACCTCTGGTTTGTGAATTACCATCTTATATTAACAATTTACCAAAGAGTCAGCTTTGTATGTCAGATGTATATTTTGTTGATTGCAATTTAACAGAGAAATGAATTCATCCAGGGATTCAATTGAACCTTGCCAAATAAAAAAGTCATAGATGTATCTTGTCCAAAATAGGGCTTGACACATCGATGGTACATTGTCAGACATAAAGAGTTCCCTCTCCCACAGCCCCAGGAGCAAATTAGCATATGAGGGTGCAAAAGACACCCCCATTGCTGTGCCCTGGAGCTGTAGGTAGAAGGACCCCTTAAATGTAAAGAAATTATGAGATAATGAGAATAGTAATAATTCCACAATGAATGAATTAATGGATGAAGTCCTGTTAGATGCATTCAAGAAAAATTCTACAGCCCGTATACCATCAACATGACGAATTTTCGTATATAGGCTTTCAACATCACATGTTACTAATAGAGTGTTTTCTTCAACATAGAGGCCATCAATTCTCTTTAAGAAATCCCCAGTATCCTTAATATAAGATGTAGGAAAGATGTGTATCTTCGTACCGTGTTAGCCAGTAGATAGAAAAATATTTAGACTTGAGAGTCCTCAGTGGTTGATACCTTTTAATGGCTAACTGAAAAGATCGTAACAAATTGCAAGCTTTTGAGACTACGCAGGTCTCTTCATCAGGCAAAGACTAAAACAAAAGCTGAAGAATCACATATTTATACACAAGAGGACACAGGAATAATGCAATAGGTAAGACACTTTGACACTCTTAGTGCTGGGATGAATATATCCCAGAGTTTTATGTCTTTCTACAACAATTAAGGAATCTGCTTCCCTGACCTTTTCGGGTCATCACAACACAATACCAGAACCCAATCAGAGGGTAATAAAACTTTCACTCCTTATCTATGAACTAGTCATATTTATGTTCATCCTTCTGCCATAATGACAGTTCTGCTTCACGTCACCTGTCTTACCTATTGCATTATTCCTGTGTCCTCTTGTGTATAAATATGTGATTCTTCAGCTTTTGTTTTAGTCTTTGCCTGATGAAGAGACCTGCGTAGTCTCGAAAGCTTGCAATTTGTTACCATCTTTTCAGTTAGCCATTAAAATGTATCAACCACTGAGGACTCTCAAGTCTAAATATTTTTCTAATATAAGATGGTAATTCACAAACCAGAGGTTTTAATTCAGAGTCAATATATTTATTAATATTCTCTAAATAGTTGTTACATCCGGATATTATCGACGCCCTGAAGGTCTATTCCTGCCCTTGTGTATTTTCGATAAAAAATACAGAGTTGAAATTGTAGGTTCATTCACTTGTAAGGCCAAAAATAACTCTTTAGAAATGGTTCCCTCATTATTTGCCAATTGTAGAATTTTCATTGATTCTTGTTTGCATTTTTCTGACGGATTAAAAGTCAATTTTTTATACCATTCAGGATTTTTCAAATGACGAAATGCTTCTGCCTCATACATCTTTTTTGGCCATATTACTATATTACCGCCTTTGTCGGCTGGTTTAAATATCACGTCCTGAATCTTTTGAAGACGTGTAAGGGCCACTTTTTCTTCCCTAGTCATGTTATTATAGCTTGGATGTTTGGGAGTAGTATCCAATTCCTTACTCACCATTTTGACAAAAATTTCCACTGCTGGACAAATGGATAGAGGAGGAAATTTACGAGACTTGGGACGAATGGATATAGGTAAGTCACCTCCAGATGATTGCTGCTCTCTAGATAATTCCTCCAGGATAGCTAGTGCCTCCTGTTCCGTCTCTGTGGGAAATAATTTAAAAATATCTTCATTATGAAAGAACCGTTTAAACAGTAACTTTCTAGCAAATAAATTAAGGTCTTAGTTGCAAAAAAACTATTAAAATCAGTTGTGGGACAAAACATTAGTCCTTTGCTGAGAAGATCAATTTCCATTGTAGAAAACAAATGAGTACTCAAATTAATTACCTTTAGGGAATTTTTGTTATTATCAGGTGAATATGAAAAATTTATTTTATTCGGTTGAAACCGTAGAGTACTTTTCCTTTTTGGAGTAGAAATAGCCACAGAGACGGAAGAGGAGGCACCAGACATATCACTAAATGGAAGATTAGATCAGGCAGATGGAGTCCGATCATGATTAGGACCCTTTCTATATTTCTTTTCCAACGGTATATGTTTCCAGAAGCAAAGTCCCTCTGATCTCTGTTTAACTTAGTAGCATGTTTCTCTTGAATATCTTTTACCAAGGAGTCCATATCCTTGTTCAATTGGGACTCAATCTCTGACATTTGTTCTGGGGATAATTCATCTTTTGCTTTATTATGAGACTCCTCAATTTTCTTATCAATATCTTGCATAGCTTTGACATTATAATTAACCAATAACTCCATTAATTTTTTTGAAGTATTGTTACATATATGTGTCAAGTCCTATTTTGGACAAGATACATCGATGACATATTTTTTATTTGGCAAGGTTCAATTGAATCCCTGGATGAATTCATTTCTCTGTTAAATTGCAATCAACAAAATATACATCTGACATACAAAGCTGACTCTAAGTCTATTGAATTCCTGGATATCAGGATTAAAAAGGATATAAATAATTTCTTACAATCGGAGGTATATCGTAAACCAACATCTGTAAATGCCTTGTTACATGCATCTTCCTCTCACCCTTCTGCAATGATTAGGTCCATCCCTATCAGTCAATTTCTAAGAATTAGGAGAATTTGTTCAAGTGATGTAGACTTTGAGAAAGAGGCCTTGACTCTAAAATCTAGGTTCATTGAGCGTGGATATAGTAACAGAGCAATCAAGAGGGCATACAACAGAGCTAAAAATACAGAGAGACATGACTCTCTATATCCGGTGAGATCATCAAGGTCTAACCAATGTGTAAGATTTGTTACACAATATCATGGCCAAATGCAATCCATGATTGGTGTTTTAAAAAAATTTTGGCCAATTTTACAGGCGGACCGATCATCTCACGATATGTAGGTGATGGACCTAAAATGTCATACAAGAGGTCTCCGAATATGAGGGACTTACCAGTCTGTAGTCATTATAGCAATGAATCCAATACCTTTCTCTCTCATTTTAAAACATCTTTGGGCTGCAAACCCTGCGGTAAATGTGTCGCATGCCCAAATATAGAGAGGACACAGACCTTTAGTAATGCAGGTGATGATAAAATTTATACAATTAGACATTCAATCACATGCACTTCTAAGGCTGTGATTTATTATGCTACGTGCCCCTGCAAATTAATTTATATCGGCCTAACAACATGTAGTTTAAAGTAAGAGTTAGAGAGCACGTACTTGGTATTGAAGTTGCGAGGGATGTCCATGATATGTTTAAGTTAAAAGCAATACCGAGACACTTTAAAACACACCATCAATGTGATGCGTCCTTATTGAAAGTTAGAGGTATTGATATGATCAAGCAACACATCCGTGGTGGTAATATAAGTACTAAGTTAGCCCAAATGGAAACTAAATGGATTTGGACTCTTAAGACTGCCTCCCCCTCTGGTCCTAATGAAAATGTGAGCTTTGCCCCCTTCCTGTGATCTATAAATAATGCATTTTTTTAGTGTAATAATCTGTCTTTTTAGTGAAATTTTATTGGAATTTTATATTTTTAAATATTTTTATTCTAATATGTTTTTATTTTATCCAGTTTTATATAATTCTATCATATATTTTCATCAGCAATGGATGTGCATTATATATATGAAGAATTTGGAAGAAATAAATGAAGAGGAAAACATTATCGTAGGCACATTTGAAGATATTCTTCTGCAATATATATGTATACATCATGAAGAATTTTTTTGAATATACATAAGAAAACGGGAACTTTATGCATCTAAGGACATTGGTGGCTATAATATGGATCAAGAATCATTACAGCTGATACCTAAATGTTATTTTTATTTTCATTATTATTACTATTATCATTATTGTTATTAGTTATTATTATTTATTATTATTTATTTTTTGTTTATTTTTATTATTTATTTTTTGTAATAATTTTGTCCTTTGAGTAATTTAATTTTTTCTTCTCATTATTTTTTATGTTTATTATTATTTTTTATTTTTATTTACTTATTATTCTTCTTATTTTTATTATTATTATTATTTATTATTTATTTATTTATCTTTATTTATTATTTACTTTTATTATATATTTTTTATTTATTTTTCTTTATATTTTAATGTTTTTTTCTTCCTTTTTTCTTTTTGAAAAAAAAAATATATTTTTTGATTCCATACATTGTTGGTTATATTGGTATATATATATATATATACATATGTTTGTAGATACACATATGGCCCCTTTGTTTCTTGATATACATGTATCTATTTTTGAATATGCATTCATTTTGTGATATGTAATATATGATTCTTCCATATAAACATATATGGCAAAATACACATATTTTGTTTCGTTTTGACCTTGTTTATCGTCACATGAATGGATATTTGCTGTATAGCAACTGTGAGTCACTAATGTGATCATATGATTTAATCCTGTTGCATAGCAACTATATCTGTGATCATTTTAAATTATATACACATGCTGGAATATCTATGGGCCAATTTTGTGCTATTTTTCTATATATGCTGATTTTTTTTTATTTTTGAGGATGTATATACATGTAAGCCTATTTTGGATTCCTATGGAGCCTGGTCTGAGATGGCCCTGGCTTACGTGGCTTCCGGTTTTGGTCATGTGACCGGGTGCTGCTGGTTATGGATTATAAGGTACATTGATTGCCCGGGTATCTATTATGTGCCTATATATTATGATCCATTTTAGTTAAATATCCCTTATATGGGATTTACCGTCCTCATATTGTTGTGGTCAGGATGGTGCGCTTGCGTGATCGAGATTGCCATCCTTGTCCTGGTCTTTTGGCGTCTCTATGTTGCCATGGCGCCGGGTCACGGTTACGTGACCTGATGTCACTGGTTTCATGACGCCGAGGCTATGGGCGGCTGGTGATCTCTTTCGCACATGCGCCGTTGACATCGTGGTCACACCAATCATGATAGACCTATGGATATAAATAGTTCCGGTCTTTCACTATGAACACACCCCCTGATGAAGGAAAGATTTCTGAAACGTGCGTTGGGGAAGTGCCACGCCACCACTGACATTAGGTATTGTAACTTTCTTTGATTTTGGAGCCTCTATTTCTGGGTATATCCTGGCATTTGTATATTTAGGGTCATTGTACACTGTTCTGATTGATTTGTCAATTGCACTCTGCACTTTAATTTGATATTTGCTATTTGCACATTTTTTGCTTATTTATGGTTATAGACTCAATTTGCAGTCTTCACTAAATATAATTATCTATTTAAACACTCACGTATTATCACTTGTTACACTAGTATTATTAGTCCCTTAAATATGCAAATGGTGTTTCTATATTAAAATCACTGTTTTTCCCTAAATATGAAATTTTGGTCTCATGAAAAATCATTTTGAAAGATTTATAGGGCTGTGGCTTTATACACTGAATGTTGACAGTGTTTTCATAATTGTTGTATACTCCATTTTATATGTCATTATATTAAATTTAATAAAGAATATATTTGTGTACCCTCTTGTCACGTGTATATATATTTTTAGATTCATTTTTTCCAGCACTTGTTTTTTAGTACTCTCTCCGAATGGTCTGCCATTCATTCTTCAGCAGTAGCGTATAGGTATTTGTGCTTTAATAATTTTTATTTTGTTATAACTACTGCTGTATAACTAATTATCACATATTGACCAGTGTGTTGTCTGCGTCAGATGCCTATCTCTCTGTGTGCTAAAAATTGTGGCATTTCAGGGCTGCATTACACTGGATTTGCTTTGTCTTACCCTATTAGTATACGGTCTTTTAGGGTATAAAAAATAAATCCAGGCCAAATATTGACCAGTGTGTTACCTCTGTCAGACGTCTATCTCTCTGTTTGCTAAAAATTGTGGCATTTCAAGCCTACATTCCCCTTTTTATGCTGTGTCTCACCCTATTTGTATACAGTCTTTTGGGGTAAAAAAAAATAAATCCAGGCCACATATTGACCAGTGTGTTATCTGTGTCAGACTTCTATCCCTCTGTATGCTAAAAATTGGGGCATTTCAGGGCTACATTACACTGGATTTGCTGTATCTTCTCCTGTTTCTATACAGACTTTTTGGTTAAAAAAAATAAATCCAGGCCACATATTGACCAGTGTGATATCTGTGTCAGAAGCTTATCTCTCTGTGGGCTAAAAATTGTGGCATTTCAGGCCTACATTCCCCTTTTCTTGCTGTGTCTTACCATATTTGTATACAGTCTTTTGGGGTAAAAAAAAATAAATCCAGGCCATATATTGACCAGTGTGTTATCTGTGTCAGATGCCTATCTCTCTGTGAGCTAAAAATTGTGGCATTTCTGGGCACCTTCCCCTTTTTTTGCTGTGCTTTACCCTATTTGTATACAGTCTATTTGGGTAAAAAAAAATAAATCCAGGCCACATATTGACCAGTGTGTTATCTGTGTCAGAAACTTATCTCTCTGTATGCTAAAAATTGTGGCATTTCAGGCCTACATTCCCCTTTTCTTGCTGTGTCTTACCATATTTGTATACAGTCTTTTGGGGTAAAAAAAAATAAATCCAGGCCATATATTGACCAATGTGTTAGATTCTTATAAAAATGAACAAGCCCTGGATTGGGGCAGACTTCTGTACACCACCAAATGATAACAGCGAAACATAATCTCCAATACAGTGTATTTTTGGGGGTGGTACTCGGTGTACTCGGCGAGCACTGAGCATTTTCGGGATTACTCGGCGGGAACTCGGGTCTCGACCCAGCATTTTTGGTGGACTTTAGAGACCTAAACACGCAGCAGGGATTGTCTGCCAGGCAATGAAACGCAGCAGCCATCTTTGTTGTAGTCGTGCAGTGATTGGCTGGCCGCATAGCATCATCAGGGGTATAAGAGACCGGACGCTGCCCTGCTCGCTGCATTCAGCTCCGGATTGAAATAGTGTACGGAGAGCTGCTGCCAAGATAGGGTCAGATTTGGCGATTTTTTAGTCAGTGTGGGGTCTACCATCCTAAACTACTCAAATCCAGATAAACCAACAATCCTTCTAAGGACTAATTCCGGAGTATATAGGTTCCAGTGTTAGGTAGGCAGGGGAGTGTACTTCGCTCTATACACATTAGTGCAAGGCCTGTAGGCACTGTATGTGTGTATATAGATCATTGCATACATCAAGAGGGTCCATTCCCTTCCTGTTTTCTGGTGCTGCTGCTGCTACCTGTATGATATATTGGCTGTATATAGCTAGCCCCAGGTGTAATTGGAATATCTGTGCGTGCTCAAAGTTTGGCCACTTTATGCCACTTTTCTTTTTTTGGCCTGGGTGTGACTGTACTTATATACACCAGTATTAGCCCCCCCCAAAATAATACAGGCCACAGATTTGTCGTAGTGGTGTCTCCGTGTCAGCTCATATATGTGTGTGCTCAAAGTTTTGCCAGTTTACAGCGGTTTTCTGTTTTTGTCCTGGGTTTCACAGTACTTATATGCAGTACTATGTTGCATTATTTTAAAATACAGGCCACGTTATACAGTGGAGTCTATCTGTGACACGCCTCATACATTCGTGTTCCAAATATTGAGGCATTTTAGGCCTAACTTCCCTTTTTTGGGCAGTCTGTCACTCTCGTTATATCCAGCAGTCTTTTTTATCCAAAAAATAAAAAAAAATGTATACAGTCTGTTATCTCAGGCTGAGGCCTGGTGTATCTGTGGTGTAAAAATCTTTGCTTCACAGGCATACATTGCATAGTTCTGTCTGCTAGCCTTGTTCCACTCATTTTCTACTGTTTTTAAAAATTAACAAAAAACATACCCCCAAAAAATTTATACAGTCTGTTATCTCAGGCTGAGGCCTGGTGTATCTGTGGTGTAAAAATCTTTGCTTCGCAGGCATACGTTGCATAGTTCTTTCTGCTAGCCTTGTTCTACTCATTATTTTGTGTTTTCAAAAATTAACACAAAACCTAAAAAAAATGAATACAGTCTGTTATCTCAGGCTGAGGCCTGGTGTATCTGTGGTGTAAAAATCTCTGCTTCGCAGGCATACGTTGCATAGTTCTGTCTGCTAGCCTTGTTCTACTCATTATTTTGTGTTTTCAAAAATTAACACAAAACCTAAAAAAAAAATTAATAGTCTGTTACCTCAGGCTGTGGGTATCTGTGGTGGAAAAATCTTTGCTTTGCAGGCATACTGATCACATACTGACGAAGCAACGTGTGAAACGAGCGTTGGAGTGTGGGGTGGTGGTGCCAGCACGTTCAGCATGAATTCCGGTCAGTATTGTTTATTCTTTGCGGCCTAATGGTCAAAATCACCTCTGATATGCATTTTGCATTATGCACTCTATATAATTTTCTACTGACCAAGTCTTTCTACTATGATGATTATTGATTGTATCTCCATTGTGTGGAGCGAAGTAGAATCAATATAGCTATCACTAAATAACACATATGCACTGCACTTTATACTATACCAAGTTACTTTGGCTCTGCTTCCTTGCATCTCCTGTGCCACACTCTGTGGGATTCTAATTTTTTATATTTATGTCCTGCTGTATGTGCTGACCTGCTCCCTTTGATTTTAATATATGTTTACTTGTATAGTGTCTATTTTTGTCATGGTTGGTTTATTGTTTCTTACTTTTGCTGGACAAATATGGCTGATGTGTCGTTAGGTGCACTGATCAGGAAAAGGGGCATGAAGATGGCAGGAATGGGAACGTACAACAGGATCAATAACAGGGTGGCTATGAGAGGTATGAGATCCAGGTCCAGCCTACAACGACTAGTCGTTTACCTAACACCAATTACCAAAGAGTGTTTGATGCTCATCACAAGATAGGTGTAACACAAGCTAGGCATAAAAGATGCCCGTTAGAAATTGGTTGCCAAAGTTGCCAATAATCTAGAAGATAGGCTCAAAACAATTTAAAACTCAGATTTCAGCTGCTGTATCATGATTGTAAAAAAAAAAATATATATATATTTTTTTTTTTATCTGCGTTAGGTCTGCAGACAGCTTCATATCCACCCCACAAAGTGACAACGTGGTCTACGGTGGGCTGTATCACGTTCGGCAACAGAAAAAATTATAATTTTTTTAATGCACTTTAGGTCTGCAGACAGCTTCATATCTCAGCTGCTGTACCACATTTAACAACAGAAAAAATGTATATATTTTTTTTAATGTGCATGAGCTATGCACACTGTTGAATTTCATCGCCAATAAATAACAAGGAGAGATATGGCATTGTGAATCACGCTAGCAACTGCCCTAAAAAAAAATTTGTTCATGCACAGCAGCTCAAATCACAGAACAATGTCACCACACCACTAAATGACAAAGCGGGATATGGCATGTTTTTTCACATTTATCTAGTGAAAAAATAAGATTTAGAATGCTATACTCGTGCATGGAGCACAATAGAAGCAGTGCACAACACACTTGTAAAACATGTGCGCTGCTGGCTTTCTCTGTGGACCTCAGTAATGGCCAAAAAAAAAATCCTGGAAGGCTAATTTCATAGCCACACTGAACAGTAGCTAGCTAAACTATCTGACTGATATACAACCGCCTAACTAACTAGCTAAAATTTTGCTGCTAACCGTGCCTGCATCAGGAGAAGACTCTCTGTGCTGTTGCAGTGTCAAAATGGTGCTAAAACAAGATGTCCACTCTTTAAATGGATAGGGACATGTGATTACAGCAGCCAATGACTCAAGCTGCTGTGTCAGGACATTGTGGGTGCTTCCTGCCTCCTGATTGGCTAGCCGCAACGTGCACATATAAAGTTAGGGAAAAAAAATTGTTGTTTACAAGAACGTCGCGCCTCTGAGCTCTGCAAACCCCCTCCCCTCATCAAACATGTTCCAAACTCTCATCATACACCACCATTATTGTTGCTAAAGTGTTGAAATACTTTTATGGCAACACAAATATTTTCCTTGCATTTTTTACCGAATGTTACAGTTTTTTCCAATTTTATAAAATTTTGCTCATGTTTCCGATCATGAATCAGAATGTGCCATATTCGTGCCGAATTTATGTTTGGCACTTGTTTTCCAAACAAATTCGCTCATTAATAATTATATGCTCCGATTCGGACAGTGCCGATACACTATGTAACAAATTTTTATTTATTTTTTGTTCCTGGGTCCAAAGTGTGTTTTCCTAACCCGTTATGCCTAAAACAAATAGAAAATAGTTGTTGTTCCACAAAAACTTTGCTTTTGTGATCAGGACATTGAAATTTTGAAATTTGTCTGTTTTCGGGAAAATTCTCGATTCTTATTCAATACGGAGTAGTCTTCTAGAATATTGTTTAACTGCTAGAATTGTGCAGAAGTTTCTACAATTTTCCAGAATTATCTGGAAGTGTCTAGAAACTTTTAGAACTTTCTAGAACGTTCTCAGACTGTTCAATAGTAGTCATACAAGTACCTCATTTCACATGCGAATATTGCACATGCGAATATTGCAAGAAAACTCTTGAAGGTAAGGTGAATAATTGCTGCTCGTTTACATGGCAGTGCTTTATTTTGTAGAATCTCAATGATTTAGATCGAGTACAGTTTAACCCCTTACTGCCCGCGGACGGAATAGTACGTCCGTGGCCAGTATCCCCCCGATTTGATGAGGGCTCCGGCAGTGAGCCCGCATCAAAGCCGGGACATGTCAGCTGTTTTGAACAGCTGACATATGCCCGCAATAGGCACGAGTGGAATCGCGAATATTCACACCGCTGACCCCCGTCATGTGATCGGGGGTCATCGGTGCATCGGCATAACAATCAGAGGTCTCCTTGAGACCTCTAAGGCTGTTATGCCGGATTGCTATGAGCACAACCCTGTGGTCTGCGCTCATAGCAATGCAGTAATTCTGCTACATAAAGGTGATCTGAGCATCACCTCTATGTAGCAGAGGCGATTGAGCTATGGCATCTTCTAGACTCCCATGGGGACGATTGAAGCATACTAAAAGTAAAAACAAATGTTTTAAAAAAAAAAAAGTTCAAATCACCCCATTTTCGCCCCATTTAAAATAAAACAATAAAAAAAAATCAAACATACACATATTTGATATCACCGTGTTCAGAATCGGCTGATCTATCAATAAAAAAAAGGATTAACCTGATCGCTAAACGGCGTAGCGACAAAAAAAGTCAAAACGCCAGTATTACCTTTTTTTGGTCGCTGCGACATTGCATTAAAATGCAATAACGGGCGATGAAAAGAACGTATCTGCATAAAAGTGGTGTCATTAAAAACGTCAGCTCGGTAACGCAAAAAATAAGCCCTCACTCAACCGGAGATCACGCAATTTTTTTTTAGCAAACTTAGATAAAGGAGAACCTAGACATGTTTGGTGTCTATGAACTTATAATGACCTGGAGAATCATAATGGCAGGTCAGTTTTAGCATTTAGTGAACTTAGCAAAAAAGCCAAACAAAAAACAAGTGTAGGATTGCACTTTTTTTGAAATTTCACTGCACCTGAAATTTTTTTCCTGTTTTCGAGTACAAGACATGCTAAAACCAATTGAGTCTTTCAAAATTACAACTCGTCCCACAAAAAGTAAGCCCTCACATGGCCATATTGATGGAAAAACCTCTGAAGGTGCTGATGCCACCACTGCATATCAAGTTAGGCCTCATCAAGCAATTTGTCACGGCTCCTGACAAGAAGTCAGCTGCTTTCAAGTACCTCCAAGATCTCTTTCCAAAGCTGTTCGAGGCAAAGGTCAAGGCTGGTATCTTCTTAGGACCACAGATCAAGAAGATCATAGAATGTGACGAGTTCGCCAGGCTGCTGAACAGGACAGAGAAAACAGCTTGAAATAGTTTCGTTGCAGTGGTTCATGGCTCCCTGGGTAATCACTAGGCTAAAAACTATGTGCAGTTGGTTCAGACTCTCATAAAGAATTACACCATAATGGGATGCAGAATGTCTCTCAAAGTCCATATCCTTGACGCTCATCTTGACAAGTTCAAGGAGAACATGGACGCTTACTCAGAGGAGCAAGGTGAGCGCTTTCATCAAGATATATTGGACTTTGAACGTCATTACCAAGGACAGTATAACGAAAACATGATGGGGGGACTACATTTGGGGCTTCTTCGATTAAGCGATTTGCTGTACACTCACAAATCTAGAAAAACTACTCATTTCTGAACCTTTTTGAGTGAGTTTTGATTGTCTTTATCTATTTACCATGCAAGTGTTGTTTTTTATTAGACCGCATGAACGAAAATATAATAATTTCCTTTTTTTTGACACAATAAATACAAAATTTTCTGGCCTGTGGTCATAAAATCAAAGCTTGTGCTGAATGTAGTAGTTTGTCCATAGTCTTTAAACATAAGCAGTTGAAATATTACACTTGGAAGCCAGGAACAAAAATTGTGTTACATAGTGTAATGTTTGTAAAGCGCTGTTGAATTAACCGCACTATATAAGTGAGTAAATAAAGTAAATAAACAGTCAAGTGAGGAGTAATCCAACACTATTTTTTTTGTTTTTTTTGTATTTTTTGCTATCTTTTTTTTGTTTTTTAACCCCTTAAGGACCGCTGAAACGCCTTTTAAAGGCGGCAGTTAAGGATACCTATTCCTCAGCGCCACTTTTTAACGGAACTGAGATATGTGTATAGCGCACCTCAGCGTTTGAAAATCTCCAGGGGTAGCTGAGACACTGGAGAACATGATTCAAGTTGGTTTTTACCAACCCAGTCTTGCGAATCGGCGTTCACAAGAAAAAAAAAGTCCGGTTTTCCATTAATTTCTCTCTCCTCTGATATGATCTAGCATACCAGAGAAGAGAGAAATGGGGTTCCCCAAGCCCCCCTGGTACCTCTGCCATCCCGGACCTTCCGGCTCCGTACCCCAACACTCCATGTCATCTTCCTTGAAGAAAATGGCAGGCGCAGTGCACCTGCCAAGATCTGCTGGCCGGTACCCAGCAACAATAGGAGATTTTTCCTATTGGTTCATTTTGATCACTGTAATAGACCATAGTACAGTGATTAAAATAAAAAAAAATGTAAATCTAACCTCCCTTTGTCACCCCCTTAGGTAAAAATCATAATAATTTTTTATTTTTTCCATTCTTTGTAGTTAGGGTTAGGGTTGGTGGTAGGGTTACGGTTGTGTTGGGATTAGGGTTGTGTTGGAGTTAGAGTTGTGGTGTTGGGGTTACAGCTGGGGTTACGGTTGTGGTTTTGGGGTTAGGGTGGTGTTGTTGTTAGGGTGGTTTTAGGTTTAGGGGGGATAGAGTTAGGGGTGTGTTGGTGTTAGGCTTGGGGTTAGTGCTGTGTTAAGGTTGGAGATAGAATTTGGGGGTTTCCACTGTTTAGGTACATCAAGGGGTCTCCAAGCATGAAATAGAGCCCGCCATTGAATCCAGCTAATTTTGCGTTCAAAATGTCAAACAGTTCTCCCTCCATTCTGAGCCCTGCCATGTGCCCAAACAGTGTCATTCCCTCACATACCGGGTATCGGCATACTCAGGAGAAGAAAATTTGTCTTCATTTTCTCCTTATACCCTTATGAAAATAAAAAAAATTTGGTCCACAGTAAATTTTTTGTGAAAAAAGAAAAATTTTCATTTTTTCCTTCCACATTGACTTAGTTCTCATGAAGCACCTGAAGGGTTAATAAACTTCTTGATTGTGGTTTTGCGCACCATGAGGGATGCAGTTTTTAGAAAGATATCACAATGTAACAGTAAGGCTTGTTTCACATTTGCGTCTCTGTGCACAGCGTATCATCTGCACAGATCCGCATGTGTCATGCGTACGTATCTTTAACATTGCGTACGCAGAGACATGCATTTGCATCAGTTCGCATGCGTCTGCGTACGCATGTGTCGTTTCTCAGTGTGCGGTGGGGTCTGGAGAACGCAACATGTTGCATTTTTTGAAGCCGCAAAAATCCGTCAAATATGCACAGTCATGCGCATGCGGATGAGTGCATAAAAAAAACGCATTACTGTCTTGGGGAACGCGTTAGTACGCAAGGACATGTGTATGCATATGCGTTCTATAATGCATTTGTACTTCTAATGAGTTTGTCCAGGAAGTGATTTCACCACCTTCTAATTGCTAGCTCTATAAAAGGAAGTGTGGACATTACAAGGCCATAACTCTCTGGAATTGGACGATAGCACAAGACTGGCTATGTAAGTATAGAACCTTTGAAAACATCTCTCTCACTGAAGTTTGTATTTTGTACTAATTTTTTTTCTGTTACTTTTAGACTGGCCGTCTCTGCTGGTGCTGCGGTTGTCTCCTGGTTCAGCGTTTCTCTCCTGGTGCTGTGGGTGTCTCCTGGTGCTGCTGGCTGTCCTGGTGAGGACAACACAGTCTATGTAAGTATAGAACTTTCGAAAATGTCTGTCTCTCACTGCTTTTTCTGTTCCTTATAGACTGTTAGACTATCCTGGTGCAGCGGTTGTCTCCTGGTGCAGCGGTTGTCTGTCGGTGCAGCGGTTATCTCCTGGTGCAGCGGTTCTCTCCTGGTCTTGCTGTCTGTCCCTGGCCTGTGCTGACTGCTGTGCTGTTGGACTACTGCCTGTAATGTAAGTATTGGTGTCCATAGGTTTTTTTTGGCTACATTTTGTTTGGCTCTTAACAAGTTTAATTTTTCTCCTCTGTTCCTTAGTGTTTCGCTTGACTGCTGCCTGCTCTTCAACCATGTCCTCAAGTGAAGAAATTACTGCTTCCCAGGCTGGACATGACACCGATAATGTAATCACATTTGCTATACTGATTGGTATGTATTGATTGGCAATACTACATATGTGTTAAATCATGTAATTTCTTTATAGGTACCTTCCACTGATGAAGAGCAGGAGCCGTCAAGTGGCAATGAAGCTTCTCGGAGTCGTCGGACCGATGTGTCTCAGGAGGAAAGACAGGATGTAAGTAGTCTTGTCAGTAGAGTTGTAATAGAATTTGTTTGCTGTTTTATTTAAAATTTATTTTTGTTCTATTTTATCTATAGGTTCAACAACGGGAAGAAGCTAAACCTAATATTGACAATGAGCAACTCATCAACGTAGTGCAAGAGTGAGTACCATTGTGGGACACCCGTGACCGTCAATACTCCAACATTGTGGCATTGTTGTGATTCAACGACTCTTGAAAGAAGTGGCAACATCGCTGCTGGCTGATTGGGATCGTGCCACGCCACGTGCCAAAAATGATTTTGGTAAGTATTGCAATGTGGTCAGACGCAGCAGTGAAACTGTTAATGTATGTGCATTTTTTCCAATTAATTATTTCCTTTTTTTTTCCACTTCACAATGAAAAGAATCAAAATATGGTGGCGTTCGATGAAGGACTGCTTCAACAAGGACATGATAGAGGAGATTCGGGTTCGAAGTGGTGCTGCACAAAGGTTAAGAAAATACAAATACCACGGTAACCTTGGTTTCCTGAGGCCTGCGCTTGCTCATCGAACGTAAGTATGTATTTTTTTTATAATGTTTGAATTTCTTTTCCACACAGAACCTGGAGCAGCACAGCACAACATGGATTTTTTTTAATAATGTTTGCCTTTTCTTTTCCACACAGAACCTGGTGCAGCACAACATAAACTGGATCATCCTCTGTTGAAGCGGCCCCTCATCAAAAAGCCACCGAACAGACGCAGTCCCAATCATCCACCAGTGATGGAGCAATCTGCCATGCTTCACAGGCTGGGGAACAGTCAGCCCGTCCATCAGGTTTTCCCCTCTTTCAGTCCTCTGCCGCTGCTTTTGTTCAGGTTTCTTATCAGTGGCAGAATGCCTGGGAGAGGCCAGGCATGCCCAAGTTTATGCACTTAGGGTGCTTGGTGACAGAATGAAGAGTGGGTTCAACCATGTGAACACACTTCTTCAGTATGTCAACAGACTCCTTGACCGCCTGGAAGCCGACCTTGGGAGACCGGCGCAACATTTTTTTTCAGCAATGGAGCGGAGCATGTCGGAAAACCTTACGCCTCAACTCCAGCTGAACATCATGCAGGCCTACCAGGCTGCTTACAGCCACGCATTGCAGCAGCAGTCTCAAAGCTTCAATCCACAGGCAGGAGGATATTACCAGCAGCTGATCTTTCCAACTTCCACAGCACCTAACTATCCTCTTCCACCACCACCACCTCCAGTTCACTGAACCACCATGCTGCCGAGTCCAGCACCCCTGCAACCATCACTATCCACAATGCTGCCCACTCCAGCACCCCTGCCCACTCCAGCACCACTGCACAATCCAGCACCATGCCCAATGACTTCTACAAAGGCAAACATAAGCACTCGGCCAACAAAACAGAGGACAAAAACGAAGCATCTTACCACCAGGACGAAGACCCGGAGCCACAAATCCCTTCCAAAATTGGACCCACCACCTCCACCCTCATCTACAAATGTGTCACTACCTTGCTTTCCCAATGTGTCCACACCCATCCCTGATCCAATCCTTCAATTTGTTTCCCCTTCCCCTGTAACCCCTTCCTCAACTACCACCCAATCCTCACAGCTCCACACCCCAAGGTCCACCCCATCTCACCCTCTGATATACCCCGACCCTAAACCCAATCACCACCCCAAACCTTACCACCCTTTTTTTGTTAAATTCTTATAAATCTTGTAAATAAAATTTTTATTTTTTTTGCACAATATCTCGTGTTTTCTTTGATTTTTGCTCCGCCGCCGCCGCAAATACATGCAAGTTGTATTTTTGAGGGAACTTGTAAGTTTTGCTGGGGTGTACATTTACTACATTTTAATATAACAGGTACATTTTAAAATTACATGTACATTTTAACATAGCAGGTACATTTTAAAATTACAGGTAAATTTTACTTAGCTGCTTAAACCATTTGATCTTGCCATTCCACAGGTCCATTATCAGACACAAAGTAAGCAGCAAACTTATACCTAATGTCGGCAACATCCACTGTAGTCCTCAGAGGGTGATGTTGGTAACCATGCAATGTATCAGGTTCCTCAGGTTCAAAGTTTGGTTGCTCTTTTACCAGGATGTAGTTGTGCAGAACAACACATGCTTTAACAACCTCATCAATAGTTTCAATTTTTAGATTAATGGATGCGCCATTTAGATACCAGCAATTCAAAGACACACTCCACAGTTCTTCATGCCCTAGTCAGTTGGTAGTTGTAAATTTTTTTTGGGTGATTTAAGTACCGACTAGAGATGAGCGACTTTGCCTCCGGGAGTGTCGAGCCGGGTTTCGGTCGGCTCGACTTTTCCAAAAGTTGAGTCGAACAAAGTCGGCTGACTATCGGGCGGGTTTCGTCAACAGTCGGAAACCCGACCCCAATGCAAGTTAATGGGGAATAAAAGTCGCCAGTGAGTGGAGGACAGTAAACACACCTACAGTGCCCAATTCAATGCCAACGACATCAATTCTTATTACTTAAGCTTGTCAACCTTAATTTACTTTATAATAATAGTAATGCATTGAAAACTGGGAGTTATTTGGCTAAAGTTGTGGGAGGGTACAGCCCAGTTAGGAAGGTGGAAAAACTGGCATATTTTGAGGTGTTGGCTGGTCGTTCAGCAGCTGCAAATGGAGGAATTGGAGAAATCGGAGGAAGAGGAGTACAATGCAAGCCATTTTGCTGGCAACATATGAGTCATCAGGGGAAGGTGGTACAAAATCCTTTGAAACCCAGGCATGGTTCATTTTAATGAAGGTGAGATCACCTACATTTTGGGTCGACAGCCGGGTCCTTCTTTCTGTCAGGATTGATCAGCAGCACTGAAGACTCTTTCTGACACTAGAACCTGCACCGATGCTGTGGGCTGGAAATGCCTGTAACAAACAGTTTACCATGTGCATGGTGGAGTTCCACCTTGTTGCAACATCTATGATTAGGCGGTGCTTGGGGAGGTGGAGCGATTGCTGCAGCCTCTGCATACGACTGGAGTCTACGTTCGAGAGACGGATGTGTGAGCACAGTCTTCGCACCTTATGGAGCAAGGCTGGTAACTCTGGATAATTATTTAGGAAGCACTGCACCACCAGGTTCAAGGTGTGAGCCAGGCAAGTTATGTGTCTGAGTTTTGCCAGTGCTATGGCCGCCACAAAATTACGGCCGTTATCACTGACTACCTTGCCAGGCTCAAGATGTAGACTGCCCAGCCATGACTCAGTTTCTCGCCTCAAGTAGTCAGCCAGTACCTCCGCGGTGTGTCTGTTGTCGCCCAAAGACAACATCTTTAAAACAGCCTGCTGACGCTTACCACTAGCTGTTCGATAGTGGGACACCTCATGTGCAACACTGGCAGCTGCGGATGGAGTGCTCGTGCGACTGCGCTCTGTCAACGAGCTTTTGCTTCTGGAGGAGGAGGAGGGTCGAACGCCTACAGCAAACTGTTGCCTATACCATGGGCTAGGCAGCACTGTGCAACCGCCGCTGTCCCCTGTGGACCCTGCATCCACCACATTTTCCCAGTGCGCAGTGATGTACACGTAATGGCCCTGGCCATGCCTACTGGCCCATGCATCTGTTGTGAGGTGCACCTTTCCACTCACTGATTGTTTGAGTGCATGGACAATGCGGTCTTTCACATGCAGGTGGAGGGCAGGGATGGCTTTTCTAGAAAAGAAGTGCCGACTGGGTAGGTCATAGCGTGGGACAGCTTAGGCCATGAGCTCTCGGAACGCTGCGCTTTCAACCAAACGGAAGGGCATCATCTCTAATGAGATCAGTTTGGCAATGTAGGCGTTCAAAGCCAGTGAGGTTTTGTAGTCCGTCCACGCTTGCAAGTGCATGGTGTTTATATGTCTAAGCATGCAACTGGAATTCAACTGTCCGGCTAAAGGTGCTTCCGCACTTCTTACAGATAACCTTTGCCTCATCAATAGGATTTTGGTCAAATAAGTGCCACACTGCACTCTTCCTGCTAAGGGAAATCTTTTCAGGGCTTGCACGCTGTGCTAATTTGACCGTCTGGCCAAGCTGTCCTGCAACTCTTTTTGTTTTTTTAACACGTTTTTGGACTGCTACGGGCCTGCCAGATAACCGAAGATGAGATGTCGATGTCTGCTGCGGATCCTCCTCCTCTTCTGAGCTATTGCCAGCGTCACCCTCTTCTCCCAATGGATGCCAATCCGGGTCAACAACTGGGTCATCCATCACCTCCTCTTCAATTTCATCTGCACCTTCCTCTGTGTCACCGTGTAAGGTGGCATACGTAGTTTGCGGGAAGGGGCACCTGAGTTTCATCAGGGTCAGAATCTGGCTCAGTCGACTGCGAGGGCAATGCAGTGCTCTGGGTGAATGTACCATAAGAATCATATAGCAGTGGCTGTGCATCAGTGCACTCCATGTCATATTCATCTTGGACTGGGGAATTCAGGATTTCACTTGATAAATTAGGCATGGTATGTGAAAAGAGCTCCAGGGAGTAATCTGAAGTGTGGCCTGCTGCATCCTTCACTTTTGGTGGGGGTGAAGGACACCAAGAAAGGTGTTGCTCCTGACCACACACAGACGCTCACTCAGTATGGATTTGATCGTAATACACAGATGCTCTCTCAGTATGGATTTGACCGTAATACAAACAGCAGGTATATGGTACTGTACGAGAAGCGTACAGCTGTATACGGTGTAGGGGAAAATTTAAATCTCCCTATTTATCTCCGGAGTCACACACAGATAGTCAGTATGTATTTTTCCGTGATAACAAGCCGGTACACGGTAGTATGTGAGGAGCGTACAGCTCTATACGGTGTGGGAAAAAATGAACACTCGGTAACTGTGCAGAACAAAAGAATGAAAGTATTAGTGCTGTGTTAAAAGCAGTCTGCACAGCAGTGTACACACAGCAATACAGCTATCAGCCTAATAACCAGCGCTGCTGCACACAAGAAAATCCTCCCCTGTCACTGGCAGGCAGCCTAATAACCAGCACTGCTGCACACAAGAAAATCCACCCCTGTCACTGCACACTAACTGTACAGCACAATTACTATCAGCACAAGCACATAAGAACTTCTTCTATCTTTACAGCCCTAACTCTCTAACAGCAACCTCTCCCTTCTGTGAAGATCGCCAGAAGTAAAATGGAGGTCTGTGGTGAGGGCTTTTATAGACACTATGACGCCCCCCAAAGCAAGCCAATTACTGCAATGACCTTCTCTACGATGGTTGTGGACACTGCACATGTCATCTCGCTGCCCACAGTGTACGTCCTTGCTCATTGGCTGAAAAAAGGCACCAGCAAGCATTCTGGGAAATACGACTTTGGCTCTCGTTTTGACGACAGCATGGCCGACCTCACACTATGGTCGGGTTTCAGTTGACGAAACTCGACTTTGGCTAAAGTCAGCGACTTTTGAATCTGACCGACCTGTTTCGCTCAACTCTAGTCCCGACTTGAATACAGTTTTAGGAGGTTGGCACACATTTGGAAGGGTGTCAGGAACACCGCACTATACTTGCTCACTGAGCCAGTGCGTGTGTCCTGAGTAAAGAAACTGTGCCCAAAGATACCTGTGGAGCGGAGCAGCAGCAGGGAAGACGTGTGCTTCAGACAACCAGGACCTGAAGCGTGTGACTGCCAAGGGGCGGAGCTGGCCACACGTCTCTCAGAGGAAGCAGTAACTGATAGAGTATGCTTCAGTCCAGAGGACCTGAAGCACATGACTGCTGGGGGGCTTGGCCTAAGCTCCGGAGAGCTAAGAGGTGAAGGAAAACTCCTAGAAGGGTAACTACGGGACAAAGTTACCAAGGGGCATAGACAGAACGTATAATCAGGACGTAGAAAAGGGGTCATACACGTAGAGGGCGATGAAGTACAAGAGGAGCAGGCAGAGCGTAATCAGAAAATAGCCAAGGGGTCGGACACAGAGAGAGCGGCGAAGTACAAGAGGAGCAGGCAGAGCGTAGTCAGAACGTAGATAAGGGGTCATACACATAGAGGGCAGCAGAGTACCAAAGGGACAGGCAAAACTCAAAACAGGGACACAGCCAAATCAGAACCAGACAGACAAAACGTAGCACAGGCACAAAGCACTGGCACAAGCACAACAGAGTCAAACACACTCGGCCAAGGGTCAGAGTATAAGTGACAGAGGATGGCCCCACAATGAGGCTATAAAAAGCCTCCCAGAATCCCAGAGTGAGGACATCCCAGTTAACCCTAAAACCACCTAATCCCAGAAACTCAGCAGACCATGACAAAGGGCTCATCCCCAACTACAACAAATGGCATTGGTTGTTTTTCAGTGTTGGGAAGAGGTTGTGACTGTGGGAAATTAAAATCATTACCATACAAACATTGACCCATGTCCGAGTTTTTGAAAGTCTGTGAGTCATTTCCTCGTCCAAATGAGCCAATGTCTACGGCGACAAATCTACACTCAGCAAGCATCTCAGCAAATTATTAAACAACATGTATGTAAGTACCTGGATAAGAATGAATTGATTAAACACAGTCAGCATGGGTTTTTAACTAATAAGTCATGTCAGACTAACTTAATTTCCTTCTAAGACAGAATCACTGACTGGGTGGATCAGGGAAATGCTGTAGATATAGTATGTCTTGACTTCAGCAAAGCATTTGACAAAGTATCTCACAAAATTCTCATTGAAAAAATGACTAAGTATGGAATGAACAAGGCAACTGTTAGGTGGATTCATAACTGGCTTAGTGATCGGACCCAAAGAGTTGTTGTAAATGGCTGCAGATCCAGTTGGAAGAATTTCTCAAGTTGGGTACCACAGGGCTCTGTCCTGGGCCCTGTATTGTTCAACATCTTTATCAATGATTTAGATAAAGGAATTGAGGGTAAACTGATTACATTTGCTGATGACACAAAGCTAGGAGGGATAGTTAATATTAGAGATGAGAGAGAGAGTATTCAAAAAGATATAAATAAACTGTAGCAGTGGGCAGCAACTAACAGAATGGTTTTTAACAAGAAAAATCTTGGCAATAAAAATGAAAAAAGCATATACAGAATGGGAGGAATAGGGCTTAGCAACATCACACGTGAAAAAGACTTGGGTATAATAATCTGACATCTGACAGTGTGACCCCGCGGGGAGGTAACGATCTACTGGCAGTAATGTTATGGCCTATCACAACCGCCATGCCGGTGTTCCCACACTGTCACACACCTGCGTTTGTGTTGTGTATGTGTTTATTCTTACTTCCTATTGACTCCAATGGCGTTTGGCTAAAATTGACAAATATTTGGCGATTAAATTGGCTAATATTGCAAAATCGGTGATCGTGATCTGAATCGAATATTGAAATATTCGCTCATCTCTAATTGCAATCAGCATTGCAATGCTAAAGCATTGCCAGTGCTGCACTGACAGAAGCTTATTATTAGAAAATGCTCCTAGCATGATCTAAGCAGGCTACTGTCGATGGCAGACCCGGAGGTCTTCATGACAAACTCGGGTTGCCATGACTATGATTGGGCCATAGCCATGACGTCACCTTGGCATCGATTGGCCAGGAGAGAGACCCTCCTCCCTCTTCTATTCTCCTACATGTTGCAATCGATATCGAACACAGCATTTAGGGGTTAAAAAACCAGGGTGGACAGCACTCCTGGCTGCTCGGCTATCACTTAATCCAAGCTGCCTCAGCGATTGAGTGGACAAAGCTCCTGCACCATGCATGATCGTCGTGACGTACCTATACCCTATCTGACCATGACGAATTGGGACATCATATGTCGTGAAGGGGTTAAGGCTATGTTCCCACATAGTAAGCTCACTGCTTATTCAGCTAAGTTTTATTTTGGAAATTTAATTTGCTGATTTAACAGTTTAAGTAAAGTTGATATAATTGCATAAAAAATCTTGGCCACTGCGTGTTTAAAACACTGTGGAATTGTGAAGTTTTTTTTTTTTTCCCTTCAGTCTTCTGAGGGGAACCTAGAAAAATGCAAAAGAAACCTCAGTTACCTTTTTAAATGAACAAGTGAAGTGTTTCTCTATTACAGTGGGTACAGGTCATCCTTCGGTCAAGTCTGAGGTCCAGAGCGCTCTGGAAGAGGTTTTAAACCAGGAAATCTCTGTACTTGGCCACATTCATATTTCCTTCAATGGCAAGCAGTTGTCCTATCCGTGCAGGTGAAAAACACCCCCATAGCATGATGCTGCCACCACCATGTTTGACTGTTGGGATTGTATTGTATGTATTGGGCTGTAGATGAGCAGTGCCTGGTTTTCTCCACACATACCACTTAGAATTATCACCAAAAAGGTCTACCTTCGCCTCATTAGACCAGAGAATCTTATTTCTCATAGTCTGGGAGTCCTTCATGTCTTTTTTAGCAAACGCTATGTGGGCTTTCATATGTCTTTCACTGAGGAAAAGATTCTGTCGGGCCAGTCTGCCATAAAGGCCCCACTAGTGGAGTGCTGCAGTGAGAGTTGACTTTGTGAACTTTCTCCCATCTCCCTACTGGATCTGTGGAGCTCAGTCACATTGATCTTGGGGTTCTTCTTTACCTCTCTCACCAAGGCTCTTCTCCAACGATTGCTCGGTTTGGCTGGACGGCCATGTCTAGGAAGACTTCTTGTGGTCACAAACTTCTTCCATTAAGGATTATGGAGGCCAATGTGCTCTTAGGAACCTTGAGTACTGCAGAAATTCTTTTGTAACCTTGGCCAGATCCGTGCCTTGCCACAATTCTGTCTCTGAGCTCCTTGGCCAGTTCCTTTGACATAATGATTCTCATTTGGTCTGACATGCACTGTGAGCTGTGAGGTCTTACATAGACAGTAGAGATGAGCGACTTTGCCTCCGGGAGGGTCGAGTCGGGTTTCGGACCACCCGACTTTCCCAAAAGTCGAGTCGAACGAAATCGGCCGATTATCGGAAAAAGTCGAAGGTCCGGTTGAAACTCGACCCGATCCCAATGCAAGTCAAAGGGGAAGAAACGTCGGCAGGGAGTGGAGGACAGTAAACACACCTACAGTGCCCATTTCAATGCCAAAGACATCAATTCTTATTACTTAAGCTTGTCAACCTTAATTTACTTTATAATAGTAACGCATTGAAAACTGGGGATTATTTGGCTAAAGTTGTGGGGGGGCAGGGCTGGATCCAGGTTTTCGTGGGCCCCGGGTGAAAGAGTCTCAGCGGGCCCCTTTAACACATACCACAATTCATGATGCTCCGATACGGCAGAGAAATATAGATATAGTACAATGCCAAATACTTCACTTCTTACATTACATTAGTGATATCTATTGTAAATTCTACAATAACTCAAAAACCGGACAGTATAGTCCTCCATACAGTATTATGGGCACCACATAGTGCGCCATACAGAATGGGCTCCATATAATGCTCCATACAGAAAAGGCCCCATATGTGCTCCATATGATGCTCCATATATAAAGGGCCCTATATGATGCCCCATAAATAATGAACCCCATATGATGCTCTAGTATATGATGGGCCCCAAATATGATGCTCCAGTGTATGATTAGCCCCATATAATGCTCCAAATATAATGGTCCCCATATATAATGCTCCATAAATAATGGGCTCCATGTGATGCTCTATATATAATGTGCCCCATATGATGTGCCATATATAATGGGCCCCATATGATGCTCCAGTATATGATGGGCCCCATGGATGATGCTTCAGTGTATGATGGTTCTATATAATGCTCCATATATAATGGGCCCCATATGATGCTCCAGTATATGATGGGCCCCATGGATGATGCTCCAGTGTATGATGGGCCTATATAATGCTCCATATATAATGGGCCCCATATGATACTCCAGTGTATAATGGGCACCGTATATGATGCTCCAGTGTATGATGGGCCCCATTTATAATGCTCCAGTGTATGATGGGCCCCATGGATGATGTTCCAGTGTGTGATGGGCCTATATAATGCTACATATATAATGGGCCCCATATGATGCTCCAGTATATGATGTTCCGCATGGATGATGCTCCAGTGTATGATTGGCCTATATAATGCTCCATATATAATGGGCCCCATATGATGCTCCAGTATATGATGTTCCCCATGGATGATGCTCCAGTGTATGATTGGCCTATATAATGCTCCATATATAATGTGCCCCATATGATGCTTCAGTGTATAATGGGCCCCGTATATGATGCTCCAGTGTATGATGGGCCCCATTTATAGTGCTCCAGTGTATGATGTGTCCCATATATATAATGCTCCAGTGTACAATGGGCCCTCTCTATGATGCTCAAATGTATGATGGGCCCCATATATAATTCTCCAGTGTATAATGCTCCCCATATATTGCTCCGAAATACCTCTCCTCACTGGGCACTGCTCTACTCTGAACTCCTCAGTGTCACCATCTTACAGCTCTCTGCACTGTGACTGTTCAGGCAGAAGGTGCACAGGCAAGACGTCATTGTGCTCTCTGACCTGAATGTCACTGTCAGGAAACGAGGATGACGTCACAGCGGTGTAGCAGGGAGAGGTAAGTTTTGCAAGTGCTGGGACCCTGAGCAAGCAGGGGGGGCACACTCATGGGTGCCGGCACTGGCACAGGGCCTCTCATAGTACGCCGGTGTCCCTGATGGCGAGTGGGCCCCCCCACCTGCTCAGGTCCCCGGCATTTTCCCTGGTGCACCAGGTGCTGACGCCGGCCCTGGGGGGGTACAGCCCAGTTGGGGAGGTGGAAAAACTGGCATATTTGAAGTGTTGGCTGGACATTCAGCAGCTGCAAATGGAGGAAATGGAGAAGTCGGAGGAAGAGGAGGACAAAGCGAGCCATTTTGCTGGCAACCTATGTGTCATCAGGGAAAGGTGGTACAAAATCCTTTGAAACCCAGGCATGGTTCATTTTAATGAAGGTGAGATCACCCACATTTTGGGTCGAGAGCCGGGTCCTTCTTTCTGTCAGGTTTGATCCAGCAGCACTGAAGACTCTTTCTGATAGCACAAAACCAGCAGGGCAAGCGAGCTCCTGTTAGGCATATTGTACCAATTTAGGCCAGGTGTCCAGTTTCCAGGCCCAGTAGTCAAAAGGGAATGAACTGTGAGGGAGAACATCGATAGGGAGGAGGGGTAATTTAGAACCATAGTTGACAACTGCTGTCTTCTGTCTGTTGCAATCGATTCAGTATTAACAGTCGTGTGAGCGGTACTCGAGAAATCAGTCCACAACATGGTCATGAAACCCCTGTCTCCAACGCCATTTTGGCTGTGTGCAACACGAACATCTCTTCTATGTTGCCCAGTACGGCTCGTGGTAGAACCTGCACCGCTGCTGTGTGCTGGGAATGCCTCTAACAAACGGTTTGTTCGGCAATATTAGCTCTAGGTTTTCCTGTGGCATGATGTTCTGTAATTTGCCTTTATAGCGTGGATCGAGGATGCTGGCCAACCAGTAGTCGTCATCCTTCACAATTTTGGCAATGCGGGGTCCCTTTTTCAGATCCACAAGACATAATCACACATGTGGGCCAATATTCCAGGTGTCAATGATGCACTGCCAGTGGTAGGTGGAGGAGCACTTTCTGCTAAATCCACATCCCTCCAGTCACACACAAACCCTGTACCTGACCTTGGCAAGCCAACATTTTCTCTTGCCCCCTGAGAAGCATCCTCCTCCCCAAAATAATCATCCCCCTCATCCTCCTCCTCTTCCTCTTCTTCCTCCACCTCATCCAGGACAGTTCCCTGAGCAGACAATGGCTGACTGTCATCAAGGCTTCCCTCCTCCTCCTCATCTTCCTCCTCCGCTGCAGACGCCTGATCCTTAATGTGCGTCAAAGTTTGCATGAGCAGACGCATAAGTGGGATGCTCATGCTTATGATGGCGTCGTCTACGCTTACCAGCTGTGTGCATTCCTCAAAACACTGAAGGACTTTACAGAGGTCTTTCAGCTTTGACCACTGCACACCCGACAACACGATGTCTGCCCTAAAACTGTCTGCCTGTGTATCCTCACACAAATGCATTACAGCCTGCCTCTGTTCGCACAGCCTCTCAACCATGTGCATGGTGGAGTTCCACCTTGTTGCAACGTCTATGATTAAGCGGTGCTTGGGGAGGTGGAGCGATCGCTGCAGCCTCTGCATACGACTGGAATCTACGGGCGAGCGACGTATGTGCGAGCACAGTCTTCACACCTTATGGAGCAGGGCTGGTAATTCCGGATAATTAATTATGAAGCACTGCACCACAAGGTTTAAGGTGTGAGCCAGGCCAGGTATGTGTCTGAGTTTTGCTAGGGCTATGGCTGCCATAAAATTATGGCCGTTATCACTGACTACCTTGCTTTGCTCAAGATGTAGACTGCTCAGCCATGACTCAGTTTCTCGCTGCAAGAAGTCGGCCAGTACCTCCGCGGTGTGTCTGTTGTCGCCCAAAGACAACATCTTTAAAACAACCTGCTGACGCTTACCACTAGCTGTTCGATAGTTGGACACCTCGTGTGCCACACTGGCAGCTGCGGATGGAGTGCTCGTGCGACTGCGCTCTCTCTATGAGCTTTCACTTCTGGAAAAGGAGGAGGATGGTCGAATGCCTACAGCAAACTGTTGCCTATACCGTGGGCTAGGCAGCACTGTCCCACCAACGCTGTCCCCTGTGGACCCTGCATCCACCACATTAACCCAGTGCGCAGTGATGGACATGTAACGGCCCTGGCCATGCCTACTGGCCCATGCATCTGTTGTGAGGTGCACCTTTCCACTCACTGATTGTTTGAGTGCATGAACAATGCGGTTTTTCACATGCAGGTGGAGGGTAGGGATGGCTTTTCTAGAAAAGAAGTGCCGACTGGGTAGGTCATAGCGTGGGACAGTGTAGTCCTTGAGCTCTTTGAAGGCTGCGCTTTCAACCAAATGGAAGGGCATCATCTCTAATGAGATCAGTTTGGCAATGTAGGCGTTCAAAGCCAGAGTACACGGATGAGAGGATGAGTACTTTCTTGTCCTACTCAGAGTGTCTGCTAGGGTGAGCTGGACTTGAGAGCTGCATATGGGGGAACTAGCGGTGGACATGGCGGACTGAGAGGGGGTTGGTGATGGTGGTGGTGGTGGTGGTGATGGCCTAGATTCAGTCTTTTCTTGGAAAAACATTGTGATTCCCTGACTGCTTTGACCTTGCGACCACACCTCAACATTACTTGCTGGTGGTGTGCTAACCGGTGGGCTTACAGTGGGGGAAGGGATATAGCGTTGCTGGCTACCTTCAGTCGGAGCAGGTGCACATGTGCTACCTGAGGTTTTGTTGTCCGTCCATGCTTGCTAGTGCATGGTGTTTAAATGTCTAAGCATGCAACTGATATTCAAATTTCGAGAGATTTTTCCCTCAGCTAAAGGTCCTTCCGCACTTCTTACAGATAACCTTTGCCTCATCAATATGATTTTGGTCAACAAAATGCCACACTGCACTCTTCCTATTATGGGCTAAATTTTCAGGGCTTGCACGCTGTGCTAATTTGACCATCTGGCCAAGCTGTCCTGCAACTCTTTTTGTTTTTTTAACACGTTTTTGAACTGCTACGGGCCTGCCAGAAAACCGCAGCTGCGATGTCGATGCCTGCTGCGGATCCTCCTCCTCTTCTGAGCTATTGCCAGCGGCACCCTCTTGCCCCAATGGATGCCAATCCAGATCAACAACTGGGTCATTCATCACCTCCTCTTCAATTTCATCTGAACCTTCCTCTGTGTCACCGTGTAAGCTGGTCTTAGAGTATGCGGGAAGAGGCACCTGAGTTTCATCAGGGTCAGAACCTGGCTCAGTAGACTGCGAGGGCAATGCAGTGCTCTGGGTGAATGTACCAGCAGAATTATATAGCAGTGGCTGTGCATCAGTGCACTCCATGTCATATTCATCTTGGACTGGGGAATTCAGGATTTCACTTGATAACCCAGGCATGGTATGTGAAAAGAGCTCCAGGCAGTAATCTGAAGTGTGGCCTGCCGCATGCTTCACTTTTGGTGGGGGTGAAGGACACAAGGAAAGGTGTCTTTCCTGACCAGGTGCCTGCACTGACGACTCAGTGCTTGCAGTTTTTGAAACTTCAGAAGAGGAGGCAATAGAGCTGGAGGCTGTTTCGGCAATGTAAGCCAAAACCTGTTCCTGATGCTCCGGTTTTAAAAGCGGTTTACCTACTCCCAGAAAAGGGAGCCTTCCAGGCCTTCTGAAGCCAGACGATGACGCAGGCTCAACACCTCCTGCCTTAGGTGCCATTGTGCTTTTGGCACTACCAGCAGATGCACCACCACCACCATCAGTACCAGCTGGCCCCCCCGCCCATGTCCGCAGCCTCTTCCACCATACTTCCTCATGTTTGGGAAAATGTACCAAAAATACCAGCAGATATATGGAACTGTATCAGAAGCTTACAGCTGTATACAGTATAGGGGAAAATTTAAATCTCAGTATATATTTCTGGAGTCACACACAGACGCTTACTCAGTATGGATTAGACCAGAATACAAAAAGCAGAAAAACGGTAGTGCATCAGAAGCGTACTGCTGTATACAGTGTAGGGGAAAATTTAAATCTCCGTATATATTTCCGGAGTCACACACAGATAGTCAGTATGTATTTGTCCGTGATACCAGCCGGTACACGGTAGTGTGTGAGGAGCGTACAGCTCTATACGGTGTGGGAAAAAATGAACGCTCGGTTCGTGTGCAGAAAAAAAGAATAAAAGTATTAGTGCTGTATAAAAAGCAGTCTGCACAGCAGTGTACACACATCAATACAGCTAGCAGGCAGCCTAATAACCAGCGCTGCTGCACACAAGAAAATCCTCCCCTGTCACTGCACACTAACTGTACAGCACAATTGCTATCAGCACAAGCACATAAGAACTTCTCTTTCCAGCCCTAAATCTCTCCCTACTGATAAACAGCAACCTCTCCCTACTGATAAACAGCGTTAGCAACCTCTTCCTACTGTTAAGATCGGCAGAAGTAAAATGGAGGTCGGCACTCAGGTTTTTTATAGACACTATGACGCCCCCAAAGCAAGCCAATCACTGCAATGCCCTTCTCTAAGATGGTGGTGGACGCTGCCCATGTCATCCCGTTGCCCACAGTGTACGTCCTTGCTCATTGGCTGAAAAAAGGCGCCTGCAAGCATTATGGGAAAACCGACTTTGGCGCTTGTTTTGCCGAACGCATGGCCGACTTCACGCTATGGTCGGTTTTCGCTCAGCGAAACCCGACTTTGACGAAAGTCGGCTACTTATGAATCTGACTGACCTGTTTCGCTCAACTCTAATAGACAGGTGTGTGCCTTTTATAAATCAAGTCCTATCAGTTTAATTAAACACAGATGGACTGCAATGAAGGAGCAGAACCATCTCAAGGAGGATCACAAGGAAATGGACAGCATGTGACTTAAATATGAGTGTCTGAGCAAAAGGTCTGTATGCTTATGATGATGTGATATTTCTGTTTTCTTTTTTAATAAATTTGCAAAAATTTCTACATTTGTTTTTTTCAGTGAAGATGGGGTGCAGAGTGTACATTAATGAGAAAAAAAAATAACTTTTTTGAATTAACCAAATGGCTGCAATGAAAAAAAGAGTGAAAAATTTAAAGGGGTCTGAATACTTTCCGAACCCACTGTACATGAACACATGAAAAAAAACGCTGCTTCAAATCTGCCACAAAAAGGCAGAAAAAAAGCAGAAAAGACATGAAAAATATAGCAGAGAGGCAATATTCAGAGTAGATTGTTATTGCATATTTTAGTGCAGACTAGAAAAAATGCAGTGAATGAAAAGCAGTATTTTTGCATGTGTCACATGCGTGAACATGGCCTAACATTTCTTGAATTGGAAGTATTGTCACTTTCTAAAACATGCTGTTTATAGAATAGGAGAAGAAAATAAATAATTTACAGGTGTTCCTTGGAGGGTAATTAGATTTTGAATCTGTAAGTAAAGGGAATAAAAAGTCTATACAGTCCATGTGCAACATTGTAAATTTTTAATTTTCTATGTAATTTTAAATTTTCTATGTAACTTGTAATATACTGTATATACTGTATATTGGCACACTTGCTTGTTTTTTCCACAGCTTAGTCATTGTTATTCCATTTTGCTATATTGGCTTTACTGCTTTGCACCATTCTCAATAGAATTTGATATATTTCTTCAAGTTATAAAAGTAATCAACTTTAGCTTTAATTGTAATTTTTTCCATAAAATTTCTTTTAATTTAGTCTAATGTAATAGCTGAATTAAATTGAATAATGAGCTTAACTCGGATTTTATGACACAATCAAATATTCAAATGCATTAACTCATGTCAATCAGTTAATAAAATTAGCAAGAAACATTTTTGCTTCAATTTCAATCACTACTTTAACAAGGCACTGCAGTACCTTACTTATTCTGCACAGCCAACCAATTTGTTCTCCACACCGAGTCTATGTGGCCAATATTGCAAATCTGCACCACTTTACAGTAAAATACTTGTATATGTGGATGGAACTTTCAAATACCAGTCAACACATAGAAGAAGAAATTCTGGTCAGATACTATGTCATGCAATGCAAAAATGATATGCAGCTGTAAATATGTTTATTCTTCCTTTTCAATTCATCTACTGACCTTTTACATATTACAGCTTCCTTTAATAACACCCCATGAAAACTACATAGAGATAAACAAATCTGCCAAAACTCAATCTTCCTCGATTCAGCTGGTCCTCTGATGACTCAATTCCTCCCTCCGGCTTGTGACGTAGTGTGTACATACCCCTAAGGCCACCTGCAGATGAACATATGAAATTTCGAGCAAGTCATAGGGGATATGACTGGCTCCAAGTATAGCTCCGTTTGCTCTTCTGAATATTGGAAGATTGCAGAAGCTGCCAGCCATTTGCTTACACTATTCTGGTCCATAAATCAGACCAAAATAGCGCATGCTTCGATTTTGTTTCTCACAGCTGGTCAAAGAGAAAAATTGCTAATCTCAATGAACAGCGCACTTCTCATTTATTGATTGTCTGCATGACTGTATAAATCAAATGTGATTATACTTGTGCTGATTTTTGTGAAGTAGAATTAACAAATAAACAGCTGCTCAAGAATTTTGGCTTTTTTATGCCATTTATACATTCTTGACCGATGACGTATATTTATGTCATCAGCCGTGTCCCTGCCTTTGATGCAGGCTCCGTCGCTGAGCCCTGTATCTTTCCATGCACTTGATGGATGATTTAATCAGCCATCAAGTGCCTCTAATCCACCCATGGCTGTTAACAAGTTAAATGCCGCTATCAATCACTGACAGCGGCATTTAACTGGTGCCGACCGAAAGTGCCTCACAAGTTTTGCCCATCGACGCCCCTGTCTTGACATGATAGGAAGAGGTCTGCAGAAGACCGCTGTGACTGTCATCGCTATAGTGATTTTTGCTATACATAGAAGGGCTGAAGCACTGGTATGTACAGCACAGGCGATCGGACGATCGCTGCTTCAAGTCTCATAAGGGAAAAGTACAAAAATAGTTTTAAAAAGTATTTAAAACAAAACAAAAAAGTTCAAATCTGCCCCCTTTTGTCCCACTAAAAAAAACAATTTAACAAAAAATACACATATCTTCTGCACTCAGAAAGTGTCCGATCTATGAAAATATATAGTAAATTAATCTGATCTCTAAACGGCGTAACGAGAAAAAAAATCAAAACGCCAGAATTACAGTTTTTAGCTAGCTGCAACATTGCAATAAAATGCAACAACAGGTGATCAAAGCATCGTACTTATCCCAAAATGGTAGCACTAAAGGCATCAGCTCGGGACACAAAAAAAAAGCTTTCATCCAGCCCCAGATCATGAAAAATGGAGATGCTACAGGTTTCAGAAAAGGGTGACAAGCGCAAAACTTTTTTTCACACAAATTTCTGAATTTTTTCCACCAATTAAATAAAAAAAATCTGCAGACATTAGTAAAGTAGTAATACTATAAATAGTGGTAATATTAATTACCTGACCAGAAGACTGATGCTGTTGAAAATCAGGCATAGAAGTTTTGTTATAGGAGTTGTATGACTGTACTGGTAGAGCAATGTGTATGGGAAATCAAGCCATTCAATACCGCTTAAAGGGAATCTGTCACCCCAATTTTGCCATATCAACTAAAGATATGGCTGAATAGTGCGTCTCATAACAAAGCTAACGGTAGGTATCATATATCCTGATACCCCCATTTTCATATCAAAATACCTTTGTAAAGTTGGTATTTTTCGCTGTCAATCATGGCAGTCAGGTCAGGAGGGCGGCGTTTTCTCTGTCCTCCCCCCCCGCTCCTCGGCATCAGTTGCGTATTGCCGTCTGTGAATTCCACAGACGGTGTTCGGCTTCCCACATGCGCCATTCAGTGTGCTTTGCCCAACAGTGGGCAAAGCATAAAATCATTACAGCGCATGCGCTACTCTTACCTTGCCCCGGAAGTAATCCAAGGCAAGCAGTCATTTCCGGGGCAAGGAAAGACTAGCGCATGCGTTGTAATGATTGCATGCTTTGCCCACTGTTGGGCAAAGCACACTGCGCATGCGCCGGCCCGAATTTGAATTGCGGGAAGCCGAACACCTTCTGTGGGATTCACAGACAGCGATACGCAACTGATGCTGAGGAGTGGGGGGGAGGACAGAGAAAACGCCGCCCTCCTGACCTGACTGCCATGATTGACAGTGAAAAATACCAACTTTACAAAGGTATTTTGATATGAAAACGGGGTATCGGGATATATGATACCTACCATTAGCTTTGTTATGGGACGCACTATTCAGCCATATCTTTACTTGATATGGCAAAATTGGGGTGACAGATTCCCTTTAATACGGCATCATCCCATATGTCTGGTGTCCTGCATCCTCACGGACGCATTTCATCCTTTAGAGACTTCCTCAGGGTGCCCATGCAGTATACTTTTTAAAGCGACTTTTCCCACAATATTAAATATCACATTACTTCTGCAGATAAAATTAGGCAAAGTTACCAAATAATGGTTGGCTTTTATTTTTATATTACGGTATCTTTTACGATTTAGAGACTATTGAGAGATATTGATTATGATGATATGTAGTGTTTGAAAACATTCTACCTTATATCACTTACTAAATACCTGGTAATCAACTAATCTAGTTGTCTAGATTATCATTCAATTTGTACATATTAATGAAACCTTTATGGTATCTAAGCTAGTAGTATTATGGACAACTTACTGTGAAAAACCAATGCACATATAGTGAATAATAATAATAATAAATTCTTCTACAACGTCAGCATGGTCTGACTAATATTGTTCTAGTGGATGGAGCAGCGGTAATACATGCTCACTATTGATTCATTCCTTCCCTCATATGGGATAAATGTATTTTGTCAAATACCTTTGTAGTATTCAAGTGTGTGAGCCGTCCTCCTCTACAAGAAACTACTCATTATGTAATAAAATGCTTTCTACACACTAATAACAAGTCATATTTAAATCAGAGGCTAGCTAATAAAATGTATTGGATAGTACTTACATTGCATGAAAACTATAATGCTTTGAAAAATTAAAAGAGCTTCCTCTTAATAACGTGACAATGCATGGACACCTTTGTAGGTTTTTTCTCTTAGTGGACATTGATAAATGAGGTTCTTAATATCTAGTATTGGCTGAGGACAGCACAACTATTAAAAATATTAAGTGCTGTCCCCTCTGTAATTGACAGCTTGATACTGTTATCCCTTCATGCTTGTCGTTGCAATATAATAATACCAGTGATTAGCAACCCTGAATAATTTCCCAGTAGATACATAACCCTCCGAGATTATAACATAGATTGTTTTTTTATTAATGGATCAAATTGCTGTTTCTAAAAAAAATCCTCAAAATGTAGAAAATCTAATTTGCTTCTATGATGTACATTTTTGTAGTAATGTAATAGACAAAACTGGTATTTTAAATCAGAACTTACACAAACACAGTAAAAGAAACTGCACAAATACTCCATAACTCTGTTAGGATCCTTCTTCTCCATTTGATTTGCTGTGATTAGTGTTGAGCGATATTGCTCGATATCTAAAAATATCGTATCGAAATTGTATCGCCGATAGCACTAAATATCGTCGATATCCGATTTCGATACCGGAAGTCCCATGTAAGTCTATGGGAACAAAATATCGCAACAAAAAAAACCCTTTCTTTCGTTGTAAACACAAAATATACACACATAGAATACATATATATATATACATGTCATTGTGACATATATATACATATTTTTATAGTTTATACACTTCTACATAGTAAAATCGACTCTAATTCAATTGCCGGGTAAAGACGTGACATACCCCATAGAAGTCGACGGGCTCGGTGCCGAGTACCCCGAAAACCTCTGGCTCTGTGCGACTCAACTTGGGCGTCACGAACAGGATTCTGTAGCTCGCTATAAGCGAGTCCTGTGTGCCTGAATTGCACTGGTTTTGTGCTTGAGAATTGCTAAAATCATCAGAGAATGTATTTGCCATTTTTCCGCCATATCTGCGTCACGATGAGGCACTGGTGAAGAAGAAGGGCGTGCTCTTCGTGGGTGTCACTCACTCAGTGGCGTGAAAACGATGGCCGCCCACTGTAAATGGTACTGCAATGTAACATCGTGCCCCACAGCTCTGGAGTTCCGCCTCCTCATCCTCCTCAGTGTGCGGAAACTAACACGAAGGTCCCGCCTCCCTACAAAAGAGGGGCCCTCTCCAGATATGACACATGTGACTTGGCAGAGATGGCTAATGGACACGACGAGCAGAAGTGGGAAGGGATGGAGCAGTCAGAGCTCTCCCCCCACGGAAGCGACCCGATCGCCACAGAATCACCGTTGGGCACCCGGCCTGTAAACCCTCCTACGCTGCAAGAAGCGGCGGATACCCTAAGAGGCCTGGCCCGGCACCGGGAGGAGGTCGCCAGGATGGAAGCCAGCTGGCGTGCCCTAAAAATAAACTTGGAGCGGCGCCAATCCCTCTTACCTGAAGTGCCTGTACCGGAAGGTGAGGCACCCGTTCTAGTAGAGGAGTCCTTGCAATGTGATCCGGTTGACGTTGTCGCAGTGGAGGCACCCGTTCTTGCAAAAACCGCAGCACCGTCAGCAGCACCCCAGATCCCGCTGTCTGCCCCCGTCGCTGAGACAGAAGAAGCGACACCCGTCCTCATGGAGGAGGCCGCGCAGGCACCAGAGCACTACCTGCCTGTACCGGAGCCCCGACTGTCATCTGATTTAGAGCTGTCTGCTTCCTCCGCAGGGGAGCGCCGCCAGGACTGGGGGGCTACAGGAGAGCTGCCGCAAACCGGACACTGTAAGCTGCAGTGGAGTGGTGGAGACATGGAGCAGCTGGTGGAGGAGAATTTCAACCGGCGTCAGGAGGAAGAGTGGAGACGTTGGGAGCGGGAAGCAGAGCGACAAAGGGAGCAGCGAGAAACCCTAAAACTTCGCCAACGTCACCTGGAAAAGGACCGGGCAGATAAGGACCGGATGAGAAAGGATAAAGGAACCCTGAGTGAGCCGCGGCGTAAGGGTGCAGTACGGAGCTTTAAATTGAAAGGTGGTTGGGGCTTCATCAAGGAGCCTGGACTTTATTTAGAAGTCTTTGTGACCCGGCGGGACGTGGAGGCTCACCTCCCAGAAGGACACCCGGGGAGGGACCTGTTGCCAGGAGACTTGGTGACTTACACCCGACACTGGGGTTACAATGGGTGGTACGCCCTAAATGTTACCAGGTGCGACCCCTACTCCCCAGTGTGTCAGGAACCTGTGAGACCCTCGAAGCCTTCAGCCTCCCACATCCAGGCCTCTGCAAAAGTGCCCACCCCACGCCGTAAATCTCCCCAGCCTCCCTCAGTGGTCTCCTCAGCAGCCCCAGCTATGGACATGATAAGTATAGCTGGCCCGTACCCGGCGCCTGTTAGGCACCCTGGGGTTCGTACAGTCCGGGACATAGGGCTCCAGACCCGGAGGGAGATGAAAGAGGTGGCCACACAGACCCAGATAGCGGGTCACGACGTCTCTGTACAGGCCACACGACGTCATCAGGTCCTGGTGGTCCTTGGTGCCTCGGATGTTTGGCAATCTCAAGAAGAGTACCAGGTGGTACCTGGAAGAGGCCAGCCAAAGAATTCTAAATAACCCGGACAGGGTCCCTGTATGTAAATAGTTAACTTGTTTATGTACCCGGACGGGTGAATGTTCCTAAAAAAGTTTTTTAATTTAATAAAAAAAAAAAAACACAGTTTTCATTTCTTTTATTACTGTCTCATCCTGCGACGCCATCGATCTCCTGTAAAAAAATGAAAAAAAAAAAAAAAAAAAAGTATACCACCTGACCGATGCAGTCCATAGTAACGAGTGTCCCACGACGATCCAGCTCTGCTACATCAGAATGACAGGCAGAGCCTGTCATCCCGGCGCAGCACAGCTGATTACCTGCTTCCCCGGCAGTGACGTCATCGGACTGACTGCTTTACGGCCGGGATTACCCTGCAGTCACTGCAGTTATCGCGAAAAACTGCATGTGACCTCCAGGGAGAAGATAATGGCGGCCATCAAGCAGTCCAGGATGTGACCGCCGGAGATCTTCTGCCAGGTAAGTGCCGCTGACTCCTGACAGACCCGACCAACGGACACTCACAGTGACAGTGACAAATCCGATTCCGGTATTCGATAAGACGAAAATATCGAAACAAATTATCGAAAGGCCGATAGAGCTAATATCGGCCGATAGCCGATATTTGCATTATCGTATCGCTCAACACTAGCTGTGATGTAACAGAAAAATGGAGATGTGACCATAACCTAAGTGTTGCACAATTCAATTTAGAATCTAATCATACTTGTATTTTGGGCATCTGTTAATAGAAGCTGAAAGTCCTATTGTGAATGAAATAATATCATTATGCTCACATGCAGAAGAATGGCATCCACAACAGAATGGAATGGATGAAAATTCATATTTGTTGTGTTGGATGGTGATGTTTTCCCTGTATCACAAGGCAGACACTGCCATTTTTTAGCAATAAATGAATGTGCAACAAATTTCCCCAAAAATCACTGAAAAAGAGCTTATGCTGCAGTTAATGATGTATCATGCATTATGCTTGCTTTTTAGCAATTGTAGTACAGGTAGACACTATGGCAACTTTTTAAAAAGGGCTGGATGATTTCCTTGATACACATAACTGTTATGATTTGGTAGCTGAGGAGGACAGGAGCAAAATACCGCCAAAGCAGCAAGACACCAGAGAGGCTGGAAAATAATGGGTTGCAGATCCCTAAACTAACCGCACAACTAGAAGTAGCCGTGGAGCGTACCTACGTTGATCCTAGACGCCTCGGCACAGCCGTAGAGTTAGCTACACCTGAAGATAGAAAGAGGAAAGCTAACTGCCCCGGAGTAAAGCCCCCAAAGAAATAAGAAGCCCCCAAACATGTAATGGCGGTTAGACAAGAGGAAAACACAAACACAGACAGAAAATAGAATGAGCAAATGCTGGGGCCCAAATCTGTCTAGAAAGTAAAGTACAGGAGAGAAATTCTGTCTGCAACCCAGAAAAACCCTAATAAAAATACCAGCACTTCTGATAAAAATATCATTGGAACAGAGAACAAGTGCAAAATACAAAATGAGAACAGAGGGCAGCACAAGCCCCCAAAGGGGACTCGGCTGAAGTGCAAGGCAAGACTGCAAGAAGCAAGGGAAATCCAACACAGAAAAAAAAACAGAAAGTCACTTATCTCAATAATAGCAGGAAAGCAAGCTGAAATTCCAACAAAGACCTGGAAGTAACAATTGCTTACCGGCCAGGATCATGGGAGTTCAGCTCACTTATATCAAGCCAGTCATCTCCACCTGACACCCATTCCTTAATTGGTTCAATACCCTCAGCAACCACCAGAGGGAGCCTCAGTCTCGAAGTCGTCTCTATAACATTCACAACACATAACATTGTGGGTTTTAGTTAAATTAGTGACCAAATGTAGAATTGGTGGAGAAAGTTTGAACTTGATGGACCTAGGTCTTTTTTTAACCTATGTAACTATGTATATGTAACTATGCATGCAAAGAAGCATACTAGAAGCTTTTATTTTTTGAATTCATGGAAAAAGCTAACGTATGTCTCCATATTAAGTCAGAAGAATATGTACTGTATAGACAGTAGATGGTGGCCTACTTCTATCGGAGGCTCAATAATGGATGTGATACCCTTTCATTTTCTATAGATAAGATCTTGATAGGTTGCATATGTCGCATGTCTTTCCCTGCATATGAGGCTTTAAACTAAATTGTATTTACCATGTAAAATAAAAACTTTGCATTACTACAGAATTAGGTATCATTAGTCAAAGATCAACATATATAGGAATTAGGCCACGTATTTCCCATCAGTATTTATAAGCCAAAATCAGGAGTGGGTGCTAAATACAGAAGTGGTGACGTGTTTCTATTATACTTTTCCTCTGTTACTCTCCTGATTTTGGCTTACACATACTGATGTAAAATACTGAGCAAATAATGAACATGTAAACGAGGCCTTAGAGTTGTGAGGATCAGGTCAATTAAACACATCCGTTTTACAATTAGAATAAAATCGCAATTAGTTCAAATTCGCTGAAACCTGCAAATTTTCTACAATTTAATAAAAATTCACATTGCATCAAATCAATTCACCCATCTCTAGTGTTTTCTGACTGTTTAGTAATGTGGAATGTTTTGTTAAGATTTACTATTTGTGATACACTTGCCTTAGGTTGAACTCACCAATTCACAATTCATGAACCTTGATCTTTGTGTACACCATGACATACACACTGGACACAGGTCTCTTGACCCAAACTCGACAGCCTAATAGACAATAAAGTTCGAGTCAGTAGACTTGTGGCTGGTCTGTGGTTCATGATCCATACTTGATCTGCAAAACATGGATGTGTGAATCTGGCCTTACTAGGTGTTCAAAAAAAATTTAAGATGGAAGTCAATATCCTTGTGTACGTATTTTTGTGTATGTCTGGATGTGCATGTATGTTTGCACGTATGTGTGTGCAATAGTGAAATGTATCCTTTTCCTGTAGGCTGCATAAGTCTGAAATGAAACTGAGTAAAAATGTCAGCTTAGGAGCCAGCTACACATATATTACATATATGCATTAGATATGGCAGTAAAGCCTCAGCTCTCTGCCTGCCAAAATTGCACTTAAATTATGAATATGTGCAAACCTCTTGCCCACATTCTTCCTTGAATGGTTATTATCATGAGAAAAATTAAATTAATCAAAGCATTAATAAAAATACAAGGGCCTATTCATCAAAATTTCTACACCAGAAAACTTGTGTTGGAAAAAAAAAAGCTGGAAAAATTTTGTGCAATGGAAGTTGCACAAAAATGTTGCTATTTTTGGTGTTTTCACGCATGTTTGATTCAGCTCCACTGAAATCGGATGAGTCAGTGTCTTAAGAGTCAGGGTGTGACTAGGGCATGGCCACGCATGCCCATCAAATTAATCAAAAATGCTTGAGTTTTGTATGCCAGAAAGGCTACTCCAGTCACTGACTGAACCAGCATTTCTACCATGGCGCACTGAAGCACAGAAAACTCAGAAGGGGTTCCAATTTCATAAGCTGTTGTACGCCTCTTTATTAATTTGTGAATCTTTTAATAAATTCTGGGCCATGTGCTTTAGCAAGATTAATGCTACCATTCTGAAAATGTTCATAGACAAGGCCAGAAACATGACCTTTCAACTTTAGCACTGAACAGGTGACCAATGAACAGATTTTCTCTCTCACAATCTTGCCTTCCTCAGCCTTTACAGAAACATCTCTGACACCCTCTGACACCACCTCCACTGCTGTGTGGTGTTACGGTGGCCTCCACTTCACCCATACTCCTCGCCCTTGCAACAGACACAGTGGAGGAGTGGGTCTTCTCCTTTCTTCTAACTGCACCTTTAACCCAATCCAACCTCTTCCCTCCCTAATCCTCCCCTCTTTTGAAGTCCACTCTGTCTGCATCTACTCTCCCTCCAACCTCCAAGTGGCCGTCATATACCAACCTCCGGGCCCGACCACTGCCTTCATTGACAAATTCTCTACCTGGCTTCTTCACTTTCTTTCCACTGACATCCCTACTATCATCATGGGTGACTTCAACATCCCCACTGATAACCTTCAGTCAGCAGCCTCCAAACTCCTGTCCCTTACTTCATCCTTTGGACCTACTAGTGGTCATCCTCAGCCTCCCAAACAGATGGACATACATTAGACCAGGTCTTCACCCGCCTCTGCTCTCTATCTAACTTCACCACCTCCCCTCTCCCTCTATCCGACCACCATCTACTCACTTTCTCATCTCTGTCCTCCTCACCTGTCACCCATGTCAAGCAACATGCGCACCCCCGCAAAATCTTTGCACACCTAGACACCCACACACTCTCTGACTCTATTCTGCCACTGGCATCCATATCCTCACTCCACGACACAGACAATGCCACTGCTTTCTGTAATGCTACTCTTGCATCAGCTCTTGACGCGGTTGCCCCTCTCGTTCATGGCAGAGTGCGACGTACCAACAGACAACCCTGGCACAATAACACCACTGAAAGGCTCCGGCAAGTGTTCAGAATAGCAGAGCAGCATTTGAAGAAAACAAATTTGCAAGACGACTTCACTGCATTCAAACAGGCAACATTCACTTTCAAATCTGCCCTCACCTCTGCTAAACAGGTCTACTTCACAACCCTTGTATCTTCCCTATCCTACAACCCCAGTTATTCAAAACTTTTAATTCCCTCCTTCGCCCACCACTGCCCCCTCCAACCTCCATCATCTCTGCTGATGACTCTGCCACACACTTCAAAAATAAGATTGACCAAATAAGGCAAATCTTCATTGTTCAACCACCACAACCCCTTTGTATATTAGACCAATGCCCAAACCCATAACCTTCCTCTTACACATCACTGAAGGGGACCTTAATTGTCTCCTCTCCAAATTGCACCTCACAACCTGTGCACTCGACCCCATCCCATCTCCTCCCCAACCTCACCACCACTATTACCCCATTCCTAACCCACCTCATCAACCTATCACTAACTTCTGGTACCATCCCTTCTGCTTTCAAACATGCCACAATCACGCCTATCCATAAAAAGTCAATCCTCGACCCAACCGCTATGTCCAGATATCGCCAAATATCGCTGCTCCTATTCGCTTCCAAACTCCTGGAGCAGCACGTCCACTGTTATGTTTTGGTAGCTGAGGAGAGCAGGCAAAAACGGCAATACACCAGAGAGGTTGGAATCTACTGGATTGCAGTACCCTGACTAACCACCACAACTAAAGGCAGCCGTGGAGCGTTCCTACGTTGGTCCTAGACGCCTCGTCACAGCCTGAGAGGCTAACTACACCTAAAGATAGAAAGAGGAAAGCTATCTGCCCCGGAGCAGATCCCCAAAGAACATAGGAAGCCCCCAAACATGTAATGGCGGTTAGACAAGAGGAAATACAGACACAGACAGAAAATAGTATGAGCAAACGCTGGGGCCCAATCTGACTTAGACAGAAAAGGATAGGAAGGATACTTACTGCAATCCAAAAAAACCCTAAAAAAAGCTCCGGGGCAGATAGCTTTCATCTTTCTATCTTTAGGTATAGTTAGTTTCTCAGGCTGTGACGAAGCGTCTAGGACCAACGTAGGAACGCTCCACGGCTGCCTCTAGTTGTGGTGGTTAGTCAGGGTACTGCAATCTCATAGATTCCAACTGCTCTGGTGTATTGCCTTTTTTACCTGCACTCCTCAGCTACCAAATCATAACAGTATCACTGGTCGAAACTGAAATTTATATGGTACTCACAGAAGGGAAAAAATATTTTGAAAGAAAAAAAAAAGGTTGTCAGAGTTGTCAGAGATATTTTTCTGTTTGTTGCATTTTTTTTTTTCCCCTCTGTATCTCTGGGTGCTGGGGAGGATTTTTTCTCTCAATGGAGTTTGCACAGTTGTCTGGCCGTGTGGATCAGCTTGCCACTGAGGTTCAGAGTATTGCTACCTGTCTTGCTAGGTTGCCTGTTGTGGAACCTAGGATTCCCATGCCAGATTTGTTTTTGGGGGATCGATCCAAGTTTCTGAATTTCAAAAATAATTGTAAATTGTTTTTTGACTTAAAATCTAAGTCCTCAGGGAACGCAGCGCAGCAGGTTCAAATTGTCATCTCTCTCCTGCGCGGCGATCCTCAGGATTGGGCTTTTTCCCTGACACCTGGGGATCCTGTTTTGAGTGATGTTGATACATTTTTTCAGGCCTTGGGGTTATTGTACGATGAGCCTAATGTCACTGATCAAGCTGAAAAAGCCTTGTTGGCATTAAATCAGGGGCTTGATGACGCTGAGTTATACTGTCAGAGATTCCGTAGGTGGGCAGTCCTGACCAAATGGAATGACGACGCTTTGGCAGCCCTTTTTCGGAAGGGTCTGTCAGATAATGTAAAGGATGTTATGGTGGGATTCCCTGTCCCCTCTGGTCTCAATGATTCTATGTCATTAGCGATTCAAATTGACAGACGTTTGCGTGAGCGGAGAAGTATGCATGGAATAGTGTTGCCTTGTGAACCTGCTTCTGAACCCATGCAGTGTGATAGAGTGGTTTCTGGGGCACAGCATCATGAGTTTCGAAAGCGCAATGGGTTATGTTTATACTGTGGTGATGCTTCTCATGCTATCTCAGTCTGCCCTAAGCGGGGAAGACGTTTTGCACGCTCAGTTGTCTTGGGTAGTGTTCAGACTAAGTTTTTATTAACTGTTACTCTGATATGCTCTCTGTCCTCATTTTCTGCTCAGGCTTTCGTTGATTCGGGAGCAGCTATTAACCTGATGGATTTTGATTTCGCTAAACGTTGTGGGTTTCCCTTGATACCCCTACAGAAGTCTATTCCCCTACTGGGGATCGATTCTACCCCTTTGGCTGAGAATAAACCTCAGTTCTCTACTCAGGTGATAATGAGGGTTGAACCTGATCATCAGGAGAGCTGCAAATTTTTGGTTCTTTATAATCTGCATGACATTATCGTGCTGGGTTTCCCTTGGTTACAGTCTCATAATCCTGTTTTGGATTGGAAATGTGTGTCTGTAACCAGTTGGGGCTGCCAATGTGTTAATACCAACACTCCTGTTTTTTCTGCTCCCCCCAGGCTCAGGATGTTCCTGACTTTTTGATTGATTTTTCTGATGTGTTTAGCGAAAGTAAATCTGCATCCTTGCCTCCCCATAGGAGCTATGACTGCGCTATTGAATTAGTGCCTGGTAGTAAATTCCCTAAAGGTCGCCTTTTTAACTTGTCTGTACCTGAACATGACGCTATGCGGTCTTATATCAAGGAGTCTTTGGAGAAAGGTCATATCAGACCATCCTCTTCACCCTTAGGTGCCGGTATTTTCTTTGTGGCCAAAAAGGATGGTTCATTAAGGCCGTGTATTGATTATCGTCTTTTGAACAATATTACTGTGAAATATCAATACCCGTTACCCTTGATTTCTGACCTGTTTTCCAGGGTGAAAAACGCTACTTGGTTTACCAAGCTTGACCTCAGGGGGCATATAACCTTATTCGCATTAAGCACGGGGATGAATGGAAGACGGCATTTAACACCCCTGAGGGGCATTTTGAGTACCTTGTGATGCCCTTTGGGCTCACTAATGCTCCTTCTGTCTTCCAGTCCTTCATGAATGACATTTTCAGGGATTTTGTGGATAAATTTCTGATTGTTTATTTGGATGATATCTTGATTTTTTCCAATGACTGGGACTCTCATGTGAAACATGTTCGAACTGTATTCCAGATTTTGAGAGAGAATGCTCTGTATGTGAAGGGATCAAAGTGTCTTTTTGGCGTACAGAAGATCTCATTTTTGGGATTTATTTTGTCCCCATCTGTTATTGAAATGGACCCGGTCAAGGTTCAGGCCATCTGTGATTGGGTCCAACCTACTTCATTAAAGGCTCTTCAAAGATTTTTGGGTTTTGCCAATTTTTATCGTAAATTTATTGGTAATTTCTCGGTTATTGTTAAACCATTAACTGATTTGACCAAAAAGGGTTCTGATGTGGTGAATTGGCCTCCTGAGGCAGTCTCTGCATTTCAGGAACTTAAGCAGAGATTCACTTCTGCTCCTGTTCTACGGCAGCCTGATGTTTCTCTGCCATTTCAGGTGGAGGTTGATGCCTCTGAAATTGGGGCAGGTGCCGTTTTGTCCCAAAGAGATCCAGAGACCTCTAAAAGTAACCCTTGTGCCTTTTTCTCGAAAATATTCTCCTACTGAACGTAATTATGACGTGGGTAATCGGGAGTTATTGGCCATGAAGTGGGCTTTTGAAGAGTGGAGACATTGGCTGGAGGGAGCCAAACATCAGGTGGTGGTCCTTACTGACCATAAGAATCTGGTTTATCTGGAATCTGCCAAGCGACTTAATCCTAGACAGGCCAGGTGGGCCTTGTTTTTCACACGTTTTAATTTTGTGGTTTCCTTTCTTCCTGGCACTAAGAATTTTAAGGCGGATGCCCTCTCGAGGAGTTTCCTTGCGGACTCTCCTGAGGTATCTGATCCTTCTGTTATTTTGAAAGAAGGTGTAGTTCTTTCCGCCATGTCACCCAACTTGAGACTGGCTCTGGAGGGGTGTCAGGAGGATAGGCCCTAGCGCTGCCCTGTTGGGAAATTGTTTGTCCCGGACCAGTGGAAAAAGAGTGTGATGTCTGAGATTTATTGTTCCGCGTTGGCCGGTCATCCCGGAATTTTTGGTACCAGAGACTTGGTTAGTCAGTCCTTTTGGTGGCCTACCTTGTCTCGTGATGTCAGGGAATTTGTGCAGTCCTGCGGGACTTGCTCTCGCTCCAAGCCTTGCTCCCGCTCTAGTGGTTTGTTGATGCCATTGCCTGTGCCCAAGAGACCATGGACCCATATCTCTATGGATTTCATTTCCGACCTCCCTGTTTCTCAGAGAATGACCGTCATCTGGGTGATTTGTGATAGGTTTTCCAAGATGATACATCTTGTGCCATTACCTAAGTTGCCTTCCTCCTCTGAATTAGTACCTTTGTTCCTTCAGCACGTGGTTCGTTTACACGGCATTCCTGAGAACATTGTGTCTGACAGAGGAGTCCAGTTTGTTTCCAGATTTTGGAGGACCTTTTGTTCCAAACTTGGTGTTCAATTGTCTTTCTCCTCGGCGTTTCATCCTCAGACCAATGGTCAAACTGAGAGAACAAATCAGACATTGGAGACTTATCTAAGATGCTTTGTGTCTGCTGATCAGGATGACTGGGTCTCTTTTTTGCCTTTGGCTGAGTTTGCTCTTAATAATAGGGCTAGCTCTGCCATTTTGATGTCTCCATTTTTCTGTAATTCTGGGTTTCACCCTCGATTTTCTTCAGGACAGACAGAGGCTTCTGTCTGTCCAGGTGTTGACTCTGTTGTGGAGCGTATGCAACAGATTTGGGACCAGGTAGTGCAGAGGTTGTCCCTCTCTCAGGAGAGGGCCCAGCAGTTTGCTAACCGGCATAGGACTGATGGTCCTCGGTTTAAAGTGGGGGACTTGGTCTGGTTGTCCTCAAAAAATATTCCTATGAGAGTGGCATCTCCTAAATTTAAGCCTAGGTTCATTGGACCTTATAAGATCATGGAGATTCTTAATCCTGTTTCTTTTCGTTTGCTTCTTCCAGGGACATTTAAGATCCATAATGTGTTCCACAAGTCCTTGTTGAAGAGGTTTGTTGAGCCAGTGGTTCCTACTGCTTTGCCTCCTGACCCTGTTCTGGTTGAGGGCAATATGGAGTTTGAGGTTGAGAAAATTTTGAATTCTCGTTTTTCTAGACGGAAACTCCAGTGTTTGGTTAAGTGGAGAGGTTATGGTCAGGAAGACAATTCTTGGGTGTTTGCTTCGGACATCCATGCTAGGAGACTCATCCGTGCGTATCATAGAACTCATCCTGACCGACCTGGTTGCTCAAGTGAGGGTTCGGTGACCCCATCTCAAGGGGGGGGTACTGTTGTGAATGGACTTGAGATGAGTTCTGAGCAGAGACTCCCTCTGGTGGTTACAAGCGGTACTGGACTGTCCAGTGAAGATTGTGAGGATTGGGAATCAGGTGTTACTGACTGGTCTTATATAAGGGAGTCACCTTCCCATCAGGGTTGCCGGTGATCAATTGTTCTGGTCTCAATCCTTGATTCCTGTTTCCTTTGTAGCCTGCTGTGTCGTGTCTGCATCTCCTGCTAACAGATAAGATATTTTCTACTTTTTGCTTTTGTGGTTGATTTTTGCATTTTGTCCTGCACTTCTGTGGGGGCCTTCAGGGTCCCCTAGGGGGCTTTTGCCTTCTCAGTGTTGTTCAGCCACTGATGTTTTTACATTTGCTTTTTTCCAGTTTTTTCAGTGGCTGCTGTTTTGATTTTGTTACACCAGAGAACTAATTTAGGTGGTAGAGGTCGTGTGATCTCAGGTGTTTTTGAAATTAGTAAAGTTGGTGCTTTTCAGGGTTTTTTGGGATTGCAGTAAGTGCCCTTCCTATCCTTTTCTATTTAGATAGTTGGGCCCCAACGTTTGCTCATACTATTTTCTGTCTGTGTCAGTATTTCATCTTGTCTAACCGCCATTACATGTTTGGGGGCTTTCTATGTTCTTTGGGGATCTGCTCCGGGGCAGATAGCTTTCATCTTTCTATCTTTAGGTATAGTTAGTTTCTCAGGCTGTGACGAGGCGTCTAGGACCAACGTAGGAACGCTCCACGGCTGCCTCTAGTTGTGGTGGTTAGTCAGGGTGCTGCAATCTCATAGATTCCAACTGCTCTGGTGTATTGCCTTTTTTACCTGCACTCCTCAGCTACCAAATCATAACACAGAAGTGAATCTATGCTTAAGCTCCTGAAACGCAGAGACTGCCTCAGGAGGCCAATTCACCACATCAGAACCCTTTTTGGTCAAATCAGTCAATGGTTTAACAATAACAGAGAAATTACTAATAAATTTACGATAAAAATTGGCAAAACCCAAGAATCTCTGAAGAGCCTTTAATGAAGTAGGTTGGACCCAATCACAGATGGCCTGAACCTTGACCGGGTCCATTTCAATAACAGATGAAGACAAAATGAATCCCAGAAATGAGATCCTCTGTACGCCAAAAAGACACTTTGATCCCTTCACATACAGAGCATTCTCTCTCAAAATCTGGAACACAGTCCGAACATGTTTCACATGAGAGTCCCAGTCATTGGAAAAAATCAAGATATCATCCAAATAAACAATCAGAAATTTATCCACAAAATCCCTGAAAATGTCATTCATGAAGGACTGGAAGACGGAAGGAGCATTAGTGAGCCCAAAGGGCATCACTAGGTACTCAAAATGCCCCTCTGGGGTATTAAACGCCGTCTTCCATTCATCCCCGTGCTTAATGCGAATAAGGTTATACGCCCCCCTGAGGTCAAGCTTGGTAAACCAAGTAGCACTTTTCACCCTGGAAAACAGGTCAGAAATCAAGGGTAACGGATATTGATATTTCACAGTGATATTGTTCAAGAGACGATAATCAATACACGGCCTTTTTGGCCACAAAGAAAAAACCGGCACCCAAGGGTGAAGAGGATGGTCTGATATGACCCTTCTCCAATGACTCCTTGATATAAGACCGCATAGCGTCATGTTCAGGTACAGACAAGTTAAAAAGGCGACCTTTAGGGAATTTACTACCAGGCACTAATTCAATAGCGCAGTCATAGCTCCTATGGGGGGGCAAGGATGCAGATTTACTTTCGCTAAACACATCAGAAAAATCAATCAAAAAGTCAGGCACATCTTGAGCATGGGGAGAGGCAGAAAAACAGGAGTGTTGGCATTAACACATTGGCAGCCCCAACTGGTTACAGACACAGATTTCCAATCCAAAACAGGATTATGAGACTGCAACCAAGGGAAACCTAGTACAATAATGTCATGCAGATTATACAGCACCAAAAATTTGCAACTCTCCTGATGATCAGGTTCAACCCTCATTATCACCTGAGTAGAGAACTGGGGTTTATTCTCAGCCAAAGGGGTAGAATCAATCCCCAGTAGGGGAATAGACTTCCGTAGGGGTATCAAGGGAAACCCACAACGTTTAGCAAAATCAAAATCCATCAGGTTAATAGCTGCTCCCGAATCAACAAAAGCCTGAGCAGAAAATGTGGACAGGGAGAAAATCAGGGTAACAGTCAACAGAAATTTAGTCTGAACACTACCCAAGACAACTGAGCGTGCAAAACGTCTTCCCCTCTTAGGGCAGACTGAAATAGCATGAGAGGCATCACCACAGTAGAAACATAACCCATTGCGTTTTCGAAACTCATGACGCTGTGCCCCAGAAGCCACTCTATCACACTGCATGGGCTCAGAAGCTGGTTCACAAGGCAACACCATTCCACGCATACCTCTACGCTCACGCAAACGTCTGTCAATTTGAATCGCCAATGACATAGAATCATTGAGACCAGAGGGAGCAGGGAAACCCACCATAACATCTTTTACATTCTCTGACAGACCATTCCGAAAAAGAGCTGCCAAAGCATCATCATTCCATTTGGTCAGAACTGCCCACTTTCAGGATTTCTGACAGTACAACTCAGCGTCCTCAAGCCCCTGATTTAATGCCAACAAGGTTTTTTCAGCTTGATCAGTGACATTAGGTTCATCGTACAATAACCCCAGAGCCAGAAAAAATGCATCAACATTACTCAAAACAGGGTCCCCAGGTGTCACGGAAAAAGCCCAATCCTGAGGATCGCCGCGCAGGAGAGAGATGACAATTTGAACCTGCTGTGCTGCGTTCCCTGAGGACTTAGGTTTTAAGGCAAAAAACAACTTACAGTTATTTTTGAAATTCAGAAATTTAGCTCGATCCCCTAAAAACAAATCTGGCATGGGGATCCTAGGTTCCACAACCGGCAACCCTGCAAGATAGGTAGCAACTTCAGTGGCAAGCTGATCCACATGGCCAGACAACTGTGCAAACTCCATTGAGAGAAAAAAAAATCCTCCTCAGCACCCAGAGAAAAAGAGGGTAAAAAAATATGCAACAAACAGGAAAAAAAAAAAAAATCTCTGACAACTCTGACAACTTTTTTTTTCCACACTATTTTTCCCTTCTGTGAGTACCATATAATTTTCAGTTTGGCCGGTGATACTGTTATGTTTTGGTAGCTGAGGAGAGCAGGCAAAAACGGCAATACACCAGAGAGGTTGGAATCTACTGGATTGCAGTACCCTGACTATCCACCACAATTAAAGGCAGCCGTGGAGCGTTCCTACGTTGGTCCTAGACGCCTCGTCACAGCCTGAGAGGCTAACTACACCTAAAGATAGAAAGAGGAAAGCTATCTGCCCTGGAGCAGATCCCCAAAGAACATAGAAAGCCCCCAAACATGTAATGGCGGTTAGACAAGAGGAAATACAGACACAGACTAAAAATAGTATGAGGCCCAATCTGACTTAGACAGAAAAGGATAGGAAGGATACTTACTGCAATCCAAAAAAACCCTAAAAAAAGCCAACACTACTAATTGCAAAAACACTTGAGATCACACGACCTCTACCACCTAAATTAGTTCTCTGGTGTAACAAAACTAAGCCGCAGCCACAGAAAAAAAACTGGAAAAGGCAAATGAACAAACAACAATGGCTCCAGAGGAACCGAGAGGAGAACAAGCCCCCCGGGGAGGGGAACCTGGCCAACCTCACAGAAATGCAGAGAAATATACAAATGGCAAGCACAAAAACAAAAAACAGAAAATATCTTATCTGAGAGCAGGAGAAGAGGCAAGACTCAGCAAGCTTCCAAGTGAACCAGGAAACAACATTGAGACAAGAACAATTGATCACCGGCAACCATGATGGTGGGGAACCTCCCTTATATCCAGCCAGTCTGTTATCCCTGATTGCCAATCCTCATTGAATGGTTCAGTACTGTTTGCAACCACCAGAGGGAGCTTCTGCTCAGAATTCATTTCTAAAACATTCATAACAGTCCACGCTGAACTTTCCTCCCACCTCTCATCTAACTTGCTCTTTGACAATCTACAATCTGGTCTCCGCCCCATCACTCCACTGAGACAGCCCTGACCAAAATTACTAATGACCAACTTACAGCCAAAGCTAATGGACAATACTCTATACTCGTGCTTCTAGACCTGTCCTCTGCTTTCGACACAGTTGACCACTGCCTCCTACTACAGATCCTGTCCTCCTTTTGCATCAAAGACTTCACCCTATCCTGGATCTCCTCATACCTTTACAACCGCATATTCAGCATCTCCCACTCCCACCCTACCTCCTCATCCCACCCTCTCTCTGTTGGAGTCCCCCAAGGCTCTGTTCTAGGACCCCTACTCTTCTCAATCTATACACTTGGCCTGGGGAAACTCATAAAGTCCAACTGATTCCAGTTCTATCTTTATGCTTATGACACTCAGATCTGCCTCTCTGGCCCAGACGTCACCTCTCTGCTGTCCTGAATCCCAGAGTATCTATCAGCCATATCCTCCTTCTTCTCCTCTCGCTTACTCAAACTCAAAGTGGACAAATCTGAGCTCATCATCTTTCCGCCATCTCATAGATCTTCCTTACCTGACCTATCTATCACAATTAACGACATCACGCTTTTACCCGTACCGGAAGTCCACTGCCTCAGAGTAACCCTTGACTCAGCCCTGTCCTTCAAACCTCACATTCAAGCTCTTTCTACCTCCTGTCGCCTCCAGGACTAAAATATTTCTAGAATCCGACCTTTCCTCAACCCTCAATCTACTAAAATGCTTGTTCATGCCCTCATCATCTCCCGCCTTGACTACTGCAACATCCTTTTCTGTGGCCTCTCTGCTAACACCCTCGCATCTCTCCAGTCCATCCTTAACTCTGCTGCCTGACTAATTAATCTCTCTCCTCACTACTCCTCCACTTCTCCCCTCTGCAAATATCTACACTGGCTCCCATTCTGTCACCGTATCCAGTTCAAATTACTAATACTGACCTACAAGGCCATCTATAACCTGTCTCCTCCATATGTCTCTGAACTAATCTCATGATACCTTCCCTCACGTAATCTCCGTTCCTCCCAAGACCTCCTTCTCTCTTCCACTCTTATTCGCTCCTCACTAGTGTTGAGCGATACTGCTCGATATCTAAAAATATCGGATCGGAATTGTATCGCCGATATCACTAAATATCGTCGATATCCGATTCCGATACCGGAAGTCCAATGTAAGTCTATGGGAACCAAATATCGACATTAAAAAAAACATTCTTGCCTTGTTGGTTAATTGTACATGAAGGAAAACAACAAAGACTAATGTAGAATGTATTGGGGGAGGTTGAGGAGACAATAAAGGCATACATGTTTAACCCAATGCATTGGAATAGCATTAATATATTTTTTTTTGGAAATACGTTTGGATTGACTAACAAATTGACAATGTTGTTAACCTTTTTTCTATTTTGGCAAATATGTATGTTTCACAACTTCCATGCTCTTCACCTTTTTAACTTTTGCCAGTGCCACACTTTCTCCTTCATAATCTTCAGCAGCAGCATCATCTTTCTCATCAAATTATTCTTCATCTTCACCTTCTTAATCTTCTTCTTAAACTTCTTGCTATTCATGTTTTTGTTTACATTACTCATATTGTTATTATTAAACTAATTAATCTTCTTCATATTCAAATTCTTCATCTTCTTGCTCTTCATCTTCTTCATCATATTCTTATTTGTGATAGATTCCTGTACTTGTAATCTGTAAAAGTATGAATTGTTCATCCTTCCGTTCTTGCTGTCACAAAAGATTTAAATTACAACAGTATTTGTCCGTGTTCAGTTTAGCCTGCAGCAGCAGGCATTTTCCAGGGGCACCACGAGGAGGAACGAACTCAACCCCATACACTGCTTAGTCTTCTTCTGCTTAGAATTTAGAGCATATATTTTGCTCTTCATTTTGGTCTTATACTTCATGTTCTTCTGCTTTTTGATCTTCTGCTTATTGTTCTTCTGTCTCTTGTTCTGTATCTTGTAGTTTGTCTTAACCTTCTTTGTCCTGTTGGTGATCTTCTTCTGGGTAATCTTTTATTTTTTCTTTGTGATGGTGTTCAGGCTGGTTGGCTTCATGCTCGTCGTCCTTGTTGTCGTCATCTTCTTCTGGGTGGTCTTTAAGGTCGTCTAATTTCCGAGAAACAGCTGACGTTACTGGAACCCTGACGGGTATCAGATGGAGCAAGAGACAATGGAAGTAACGAGGACCAGCTGACTGTGCTGGAACCCGGACGGGTAGCAGAAGGAAAAGAGGCAATGTCACAACCGAGTACCAGCTGACGTTACTGTGACACGGTTACTAAGCAGGAGGTACCTGTGCTCCAAAGCACTACCAAGGACCAGCAGACGTTGGTGGAACTTGGATACGGAGATGGAGGCACCTAGGCCAAACGCACTGGGGAGAACCAGTTGACGGTACTGGACCCCGGACGGGTAGAAGAACGCACCCATGAAAATGTAAGTTGACAGGACGCAAGCCGTCCGCAGTTACCGAATCACACAGTCCTACAGTGGGTGCTTGTCCTATTGTCACAATGGAAACAGCCTTTATTTACATATCCCACAGCACACATAGGAATCACCTAAACTGCAGGCATCATAGAGTCGGCTAACCCGAATGCAACACGACAGCACAACTTATTGGAGGATAATTGACGTTCACACTGCCAGGAAACAGCTGCCGTGATGTAACCAGGCTGGCCAGGAGTCAGTACCCCTGCCAATTACTTACGAGCAACAAATGGCGGTGTTGTAGCCCAGGGAGTAGAGTTCAGGTGGTAGAAAGATGAACATAACAGGAGACATGGAAAACGTTGCCAAACAGTTATTTAATCTGAAAACGGACAGGCAAATTCAGGTGAGATCCATGCCTTGTTCATTTTCAGAAAAGTAAGCCGGTCTACATTCTCTGAGGATAGTCGCATGCGACGGTCTGTTACTACACCACCTGCAGCACTAAAGACACGCACAGATAATACACTGGCAGCAGGGCAAGCCAGCACCTCCAATGCATACTGGCTAAGCTCTGGCCATGTATCCAACTTAGAGACCCAAAATTTGAAAGGGGAAGAGGCATCTGGGAGTACACTTAGAGGGAAAGCCAAGTAGTCTGTCACCATCTTACGGAAACGTTTCTTCCTGGTGACTGGAGCCGTCTCGGATGGTGTAGACCTTGCTGGCGCTGTCACAAAACTTTGCCACATTTGTAACATACAGCTCTTGCCCTGTGCAGAGGCGCTGCTTCTGCTCCCTCTTGTTGTAGAGGTGTCTACACTGCCTCGACGCACAGAGCTGCTTTGTAAAGCAGTAGCAGCAGCAGCAGCTTTCTCGGCTGGAATGTACAACAGTATGGATTGCACCAGTGTGTCTTGGTACTCCTGCATTTTACGGTCCCGGTTCACCGGTGTGATGAGGGTTTGTAAGTTGTCCCGGTAGCGAGGGTCTAGGAGGGTGTACACCCAATAATCTGACGTGGTGAGAATGTGGGCGATGCGGCGGTCGTTTCTCAGGCACTGAAGCATGAAATCAACCATGTACTGCAGACTCCCAACTGGCCAACAAAGGCTGTCCTCTGGAAGAGGCGTCATCTCTGTCTCCTCTGCATCACCCCACCCTCGCTCTACATACTGACTAGAGCGTTGTGTACCTCCCTCTGTAGGGATTTCTTCCTCCTCCATTGACTCCTCCTCCTCCTCACAAAGTGAGCCCTGCCCAGCCCTTTGTGAGGAACCACGTTGCGCTGACTGTCCTGAAGGTAATTGAATTTGTGACTCCTCATCCTCCACCTCTTCCAAAACCTCTTCCTTTAGTGCTTTCAGTGATTTCTGAAGCAGGCAGATAAGGGGGACAGTCTGCTGACTAGTGCATCATCTGCACTCGCCATCCGCGTTGAGACATCAAACGCACGCAAAACGTCGCAGATGTCCTTCATAGAGGCCCACTCAGTAGTGGTGAAGTGTGAACGGCGCAAATTGCGAGTTGATTGCGCCTGTTGCAGCTGATACTCCATTACTGCTGGCTGCTGCTCACACAACCGCTCCAACATATGTAACGTGGAATTCCACCTGGTGGGTACGTCACATATGATGCGATGTTCAGGAAGGCGAAATCTGCGTTGCAGAGCTGCAATGCGCGATCTGGCCATGCTGGAACGTCGCAAGTGAGCGCACTCTAGGCGGACCTTGTGCAGCAGTGCATCAAGATCCGGATAGTCCCTCAAAAAACTCTGCACGACCAAGTTGAGCACATGTGCCAGACATGGTATGTGAGTGAGGTTGCCAAGGCCCAGAGCTGCCACCAGATTTCGGCCATTGTCACACACTACCAAGCCTGGCTGGAGATTAGCTGACAAAAACCACACGTCGCACTCCTGCTTGATAGCATCCCAGAGCTCCTGCGCTGTGTGGCTTCGATTCCCCATGGAAATTAATTTCAGGACGGCCTGTTGACGTTTGGCCACGGCTGTGCTCATATCGGTCACAACAGGTAAGCGTTCACGGGTCCATGTGGAGGTATACCGTGACGGCTCGTTCAGCGATGATTCTGAGGAACTGGAGTAGGAGGAGAAATCAATGTGTACAGACTGGATTCCTGCAATCCTTGGAGTTGGCAGAACACGTTCAGCGCCACTGGCAAGATCTGTACCCGGCTCCACAACATTGACCAAATGGGCAGTGAGGGAAAGGTATCGTCCCTGGCCATGGGTACTGGTCCACGCATCGGTGGTCAGGTGGACCCTGCTACTGACGGCGTTTAGTAGCGCATGTTTAATGTTTCCCTCGACATGTTTTTGCAGAGCAGGGACAGCTTGCCTGCTGAAATAAAATCGGCTTGGCACATTATATTGTGGGACTGCCAATGCCATAAAGTTCCTGAAACTGTCAGTCTCCACCAGCCTGAATGACAGCATTTCAAGGGACAGGAGTTTTGCAATGCCAGCATTCAGAGCCTGTGCTCGTGGATGGTTTGCCGAGTATGGCCGTCTTTTATCCCATGCCTGTGGTACCGATGGCTGTTTTTTGTTCTGGGAGTGTGACGATGACTGTGAGCTTGCTGCTGTGGGTGGAATAACAGTTTGTCTATGGACAACAGTGACCGAGGTTCTTCCATGAAGATCCTGTGAGGAAGCCGAACCAGGTGTGTGTGAGCTGGATGTAGAGGCTCGAACACAACCTGAAGATGTAGGTGCTGCTGTAGGTTGGCCTACATCTCCAGTGTGTCTTTGTAACTCAGCTACGTGCTTTGTCCATACATGTTTCCACATATTTGTGGTATTCAGGTTACTGATATTTTTACCTCTTTTAACTTTTTGCTTACACAGCTTGCATTGAACATAGCAAATATCATCTACAAGTCTGTCAAAAAAGGACCACGCAGTGCAAGTCATGGGAGCGCCAATTTTGACATTTCTAAGAGAACTGCTCCCAACAGGTGCCAAACTGGAGGCTACAGGCAAGCGAGTCTGCAGCCTACCTCTCCCTCCTCTTTGTACCGTTGGGACAATCTCTTCCTCAGAGCTGCTCCCACCACCTTCCTGTTGCTCACGCCATGTTGGGTCTCGGACTTCATCATCTCCACTACCCTCTTCCAACACCTGCTGCTGTTGGATAGTCTGGGCAGCACCATGCTCCACAAAACCTGGCACCTGAGTCTCATCATCATCATAAGATGCGTTCTGCGGTGTGCTGTCCATCGGCACTGGCTCACCCGCCTCTTCAGATTGAGAGAGACACAGCTGTTGCGCATCACTGCATACTCCCTCTTCTTCAAATTGCAGAATGCTGCTTGCCTGTGCCCGTGTTTGCGACCCAACAGATTCTGAGAACAGAAGCAGAGACTCAGCTGGCTCCTGTACAGAACTCTCTGACTGCCTGGGCAATTTGACAGGCGGTGAACAGACAGATGGTTGCTCAACAGTGTTGTGTTCCTGAGAGGAGGTGGAAGGAATTGAAGTCGATGCATTGGCTGCCATCCAACCAACAACGGCTTCAATTTGTTCTTCCCGCAGCAGGGGGGCACGCCGAGCTCCTACCAAAGTGCGCATAAAGGAACGCTCACGGGGATAAATGGTGGATGCTGTGTCACTGAGGGCGGCAGCAGCCACAGAATCACCACGTCCTCTCCCTGCTGAAACTCCACGGCCACGACCACGTGCCTTACTCACTGACTTCTTCATCTTGGTAGATTGATAAAGAAAGTCAGAAAAGTTATAAGGCCTAAGTGTGGTTATTACGCAGAGACTGAAGTGAACACTGAAACACAACTGTTCACAATCTGTGAAAGGCTACTCCTTTGTCTACTTCTATAGTGTTTGCAACCAATGTATTGGATACGGATGGAAGCGCGTCACACTAATAGATTATATTTTAAATGGAATGGAGCAGAACCAATTGGAGATAAATGAAAAGGATGAGGCACTGAGACACGCTCAGCAGAGTACAAGCAGCAGTGCTTGAACAAGTAACTGGAGCGTGATGTGCACTCAAAAAATAAAAAACACAGACTGAAGTGAACACTGAAACACAACTGTTCACAATCTGTGAAAGGCTACTCCTTTGTCTATTTCTATAGTGTTTGCAACCAATGTATTGGATACGGATGGAAGCGCGTCACACTAATAGATTATATTTTAAATGGAATGGAGCAGAACCAATTGGAGATAAATGAAAAGGATGAGGCACTGAGATACGGTCAGCAGAGTACAAGCAGCAGTGCTTGAACAAGTAACTGGAGCGTGATGTGCACTCAAAAAATAAAAAACACAGACTGAAGTGAACACTGAAACACAACTGTTCACAATCTGTGAAAGGCTACTCCTTTGTCTACTTCTATAGTGTTTGCAACCAATGTATTGGATACGGATGGAAGCGCGTCACACTAATAGATTATATTTTAAATGGAATGGAGCAGAACCAATTGGAGATAAATGAAAAGGATGAGGCACTGAGACACGCTCAGTAGAGTACAAGCAGCAGTGCTTGAACAATTAACTGGAGCGTGATGTGCACTCAAAAAATAAAAAACACAGACTGAAGTGAACACTGAAACACAACTGTTCACAATCTGTGAAAGGCTACTCCTTTGTCTACTTCTATAGTGTTTGCAACCAATGTATTGGATACGGATGGAAGCGCGTCACACTAATAGATTATATTTTAAATGGAATGGAGCAGAACCAATTGGAGATAAATGAAAAGGATGAGGCACTGAGACACGCTCAGCAGAGTACAAGCAGCAGTGCTTGAACAAGTAACTGGAGCGTGATGTGCACTCAAAATATAAAAAACACAGACTGAAGTGAACACTGAAACACAACTGTTCACAATCTGTGAAAGGCTAATCCTTTGTCTATTTCTATAGTGTTTGCAACCAATGTATTGGATACGGATGGAAGCGCGTCACACTAATAGTTAAATTGCATGGAGCTGCAAGAATTACACTGAAGAAAAAAAAAAGAGTCTGTGAGTGACACGTGCAGATGCCTACAGACAGCGTTGCATGCAGAGCAAACTGCAGCGTCACCTGCACTCACACACACCTTGCAGAGCTGTTAAAACAACACTGCAGGCAAAAGGAAGCTTTACACAGCGGTTGGTGCTAGCCTGCCTACTGCACAGTTCACTAAATCGCAATCTCTAACTGTCCCTCAGAGTCAGCACAGCAGCGTTCTGTCCCTTACTGAATTCACAGCACAGTGACGCTAAAATGGCGGCGGCGCCTTTTATAGTGCATTCTGACATCATTTCAGCATCCAATCACAGCCATGCCATTAGTTAACATGACCGCAGCAGTACAGGATGTGCCCACACTTCTTAGGATTCCTCATTGGCTGACTAAAATCACATTGACTCTCAAAGAATTATGGGAACTTCCGATTCCGGTATACGATATATGGAAAATATCGAAACTAAGTATCGAAAGGCCGATAGAGCTAATATCGGCCGATACCCGATACTTGCGGTATCGTATCGCTCAACACTACTCCTCACCATACCGCCTTCAAGCCTTCTCCCGAATATCCCCCATCCTCTGGAATTCTTTGCCTCAACACATCCGACTATCAACCATGTTCGGATCTATCAGACAGAACCTGAAAACCTGAAAATCCACCTCTTACAGCTTGCAATGATCCCGCTACCTCTTCATCACTACCGGAGCTACCGCCTCAACCAACACCAGAACAGCCGCAACCTCCCAACCTACTGTCTCCTTCCCCACATCCTGTAGAATGTAAGCCCGATAGGGCAGGGTCCTCTCCTCTCTGCATCAGTCTGTCATTGTTATTTTGTTTACTGTAAGTGATATCTGTAATTTGTATGTAACCCCTTCTCATGTACAGCACCATGGAATTAATGGTGTTATATAAATAAATAATAATAATAATTTTTCGGATGAGAAATCACAACAAAAAAGTTTCTCAATCTTTTGCCATCTAACAGTCCATGAAAAGTGGACAGCACTTGCATGCAAAAGTTTCTCAACCTTTTTCTCAACCATTTCTTATTTAGCAGTCTGAATGCGGTCCAATTTTATAATGATCCCATAGACTTGAATTGACAATTTTGACTCAACTCTCAGATCAATATCAGAAATGTCTTGCGATTTTGCTCAGACCACTTGTTCTACAAAAAGAATTGTACCTGTGAACAGCCCAGCAGAATATTCAAGGAACTAGTGCACACAGATAGAACTTGTACATGAAAAACGGCAGCCCAAATGAGCTCTTATCTGTATTTATACACTTTTTCTTGTTTTACTAACTTTCATGAATACATACATTTACTACCTATAGCCTCCTGTTTGTGTTATTTTTATTTTGTTTTGTTATTGCTAATGCTTCTGTTTTCTTCTATGTTATAATCTAATATTAATGTTTAAAGATTTTCTGTCTTTATATCCTGTTGTAAAACTGATGCGATTGTTCATTTCTCACTTCTGCATATGACAGAGTGCCCTCTGCTGGTCCATGGTATAAAGTGTGCTGTATTGTAGAATGAGAGGGCAGGGTGTGAACATTTTGTTTGTTCTTCTATAGATATATACAATATGCATTTCATAATTAGTTCACTGTTCAGGTAAGGTGAATGAAAGTTGGCATACTCTCTATATTAGTTTATATTCTACACAATCATCAAACATGTTAGTTACCAAAAATGGATTTAAGCTTTGCTGCAAATTTTATAATCATCTGCAACAGATGTGTGCCCAGAAAATGAGTTTATCTTGTATGCAAGAAAGAAAAAAAAATATTTCCCTAACATACAGTATACAAACTAGCTAAGCCTGTAGATGAGACAAGCAATTTCGACTAAATCAAAATGCTATTGCAGCTCAAGGTACAAAGTCAAGCACTCTAGAACCATTCAGATGTAAGGTTTTTTTTAGGTACGAGTGCTATCCATGATTTTCTGAGATAGTACTAATATCTATTATTGTCTATGAGTCTGTGCACATGATAATGTATTTTTGTGGACCAAGTGAATAACACCAAATGACAAAAACATGTCTGATTTTGAGTACATTCATGGATCAAACTTGCCAGGGCAAGTCTATAAGTTCATGGAGAAATCGGACAGCACATGGATGACACATTGATGGCATCTGAGTGATATCTGTATTTCATGTTTCATTAATAATAGCAGCTTGAGAAAAATTGTCAGATGTAAAAATAAACTAAGAAAATCTAATGGTAAAAACTGACACTAACCAAATACTTTAAATTCTGATACAGAACACTAATAAAAATAACTGACATATGAATTAACCCTAAAGGGCTACTGAGAAAACAGCACAAAATTGTGCTGTTTGTCTCGTAGTAACTGTTAACATAGAATATGCAGAAAACATTTTTATGAGTCTGTCGTATCTATAAATGGAGCTGTTGCAACCCTTATTCCTTCCTCTGTCCACATTAGGCTAGATTCATCAAGAGCGATGATTTTCTTAGATTTTTTTTTAGACAAACAATTGTGTGTTGAGGGTGATGGATCATTACAAACTGATCTATACCGTTAAAGGGATCCTGTCACAACTTTTTTGGCCTACCAGCTAAAAATATCAGTTAATTGAGTTAATTGAGAGTCAGCTATGCATTCTACAACTACTTCTGAAACCCCCTGACTCCCCATGTATTACCCATAAAAACCTTTTTTATTGCTCCCACGCTGTGGAGTCCCCCTATGTTTGTTAACCAGCCAGAGTAAAGCAGACTACTGGGGCTGGTATTTCAGGCTGGTAAGGATCTGATAATACCAGGCCACAGCAGTCTGCTTACCTTGGATGGTTAGCAAAAACAGTGGGGTGAGGTCCCCCTATTTTTGTTGACCAGCCAAGGAAAAAGCAGACAGCTGCTGCCTGGTAATCTCAGGCTGATGAGGACCATGGATTTTGGCCCTCACCAGCCTAAAAATAGCAGCCCGCAGCCGCCCCAAAATTGACGCATCCAAAAATGCACCAATTGTGACACTTTACCCGGCTCTTCCCACTTGCACTGTAGCCATGGCAAGTGGGGTAATATTTGTGCGGTTGATGTCACCTTTGTATTGTGACATCAAGCCCATGGCTTAGTAATGGAGAATCGTCCTTAAGACACCTATCCATTACTAATTCTATAGATATTTGGTAAATAAGCTGTGTTTTCGCACTTAATACACATGTGACTAAGAAGTTAATGTAGTTTTACAGCATCTAATGCTAGTGAATGGGTAATTTATGCAGTGGAGACAGAGCGTCTCCGCTACATAAATTGACCTGCTGTGGTCTGGAAAGATGTGCCGCATGTGCGTCTCCACTGGGCAGCTGGGGGCGTCTCAGGATACATAGTGCAAATGGGATTTCATGAAGTCCCACCAATATGCTGTAACATCTGTCCGCTGCGGGTTTGACACTGCGGATGTACGCAGCCTCCAACCCGCAGTGTTTACTGACATTGGAAACATACCCTGTGTTTTTCTGGCACACTAACAAAATAAATAGTGATTGTTCCTTTAGTGATAGACGACTGACAGGTGTGATCCTAAGGTTGTGATGTAAGGGGGAATAGGTTTGTTATTCGACGTGTACGTGGGTTAGGTGTTAATGTTAATGAAAGCTAAACTGAACAAATACCTTCTTGTCCTATCCAAAGACCACTGACAACATATATTACTTGGACGGGCTGCTCCACTTCCTTTCTTTGGCAGCTGCACAGCAGTTCGCCTTCTAGATGAGGGCCAGAAAGAGCATGTGCTCCAGTGGCTGGCAAGTGCTGCATCAAGTGGCCTCTCCTCTTCTTCCTCCACCTTACCATCACAAACAGTACAATCTTCAGAGGTGGCACCCCAATCACCCTTGTTTCCCTCTGCGTCACAAATTTCCAAATGCTCCAAAGATTCACAAAATCAAGAGGAGGAAAGCATCTGCACCAATGCCCCAAAGTTTTTTCATGTTGGATCTGGGGCCAATCGAAGTAAGGACCAAGCAGAATTCAGACCATCGTCACCAGACGTTAACAACCGGGAGTGGAGGTGATCCTGATGAGACTCAGATACCAGAGGCGCACGAGGACTGTGCTGTGGTGTCAGGACAGGGTGAGAAATATGAGAATAGAGAGGATGACGATGAGGTTGTAGATACCACTTGGTGTGAACCCAGAGGTACACAGATGAATAACTCAGCAGAGGAGTTGGAGGAGGAGGAAGACGAGGAGGTTATGTTCCGGCTTACCGCACAGACACGAAATGATGCAACCATGACAAGCACTGCATGCTCACATACAACTCTGGCTGTGGCCAGCAATGGTCATGAGTCTGCCATTTGCAGGTGTATCAAAATTTGCCTAGTCTGGGACTTTTTGGACACCGCAAAGGATGACCCAACTCAAGTTATCTGCCAAATTTGCAAAAAAAAGTCAGTAGAGGCAAAAATTGCAATAATTTGACAACTACATGCATGAACCACCACATGCGCGATCAATAAACTTTAGTCTGGGAATCTCACTGTGCTAAAATGCGGACTAGTGAGCTTTGCCAACTACCTGCTGTTCCATCAAACACATCTGCTGCTTCTATCATCTACATCACTGTGCCAAGTGTTCTCACACACGTCCCCGAGAGCAGAAAATCCAATTGTTTACCTCCTAAAGTCGGGGTGAGTAAGAGCCTATCAACTATTACGGAAGTGGACATGCCTATATTTTTGTAGCACAACACATCTTTCTCAATCCACCATAACATCTCCGCCTGTACCTCACTCACAGTCCATCCGTTTATCCCATTCACCCTACTCCACCTTCTCTCAGCACTGCATCCAGACCTCAGTCCTGCAGTTGTGGTCATGTAAAAGAATGTTTCCTCTTACACATGCCAAAATTAAGAGATTGAACTCCACAATCTGTAATCTATTGGCCATGGAAATGTTGCCTTTCTGCCTAATAGATACAGATGGTTTCCAAAACTTGATGCCATCGTAGTCATCCAGTACCAGTTGCCCAGTCACCATTACTTCCCTAAGAAAGCTGTGACTGCGTTACACCAGCATGTGGCAGACATCAGCCATTCCCTGAAAAAAAATTGATGTCTGCCAGGATGCATTTCACCACTGACATCTGGAAGAACAAACATAGGCAGGGGCATTCTCATTTACTGGGCACTGAGTGACTCTGGTGACTGTGGGAACCATCTGTCAGGAAGCTGCTCCACAAGTCTTTGAATCCCCAAGGTTTGCAGAACAAACTTCTGTATCCAACACTTCCTCCACTGCTTCTGGCTCCTCCACCTCTTCTAATGCCTCCACCTGTGCCCTCAACCTCTTCCTTAATCAGACATGTATTACAACATTGCAGAGATGCAGAGAGAATCCCCCCACCTCTGTAATGCGCAGCCAGGGCTCACCGCAATCAGTGTTAAAATTAATATGCCTAGGAGATCGCAGTCACATACATCAATATTTGTGGACAGCTATCCAGGCTAAGATAGAGCAATGGCTTTTTTTCACTGATCTGGAGGCAGGGAAGGACAGGTGCAATAATGGGGCAAACCTGGTGGCGACCCTATGTCGGGCAACCTCACACACATGCCTTGCATGGCTCACGTCCTCAACCTATTGGTACAGCAATTTCTCTAATTATCCAGGTCCTGGATATGCTGCTGCAAAAAGCATTGTCACTGTGTGCTCACTTATGAAGAAAGCACCCCGCAGATCATTGATTTGCATCACTACAGAGGTCTTTCAGACTACCGGTTAACCGTTTGATTTGCACTGTCCCGACACGCTGAAATTTCACTCTGCACATGTTGCAGCGACTGTGGCAGAATTGACAAGCCTTGGTGCAGTATGTCTTTTTGCATAACCTGTGCCAATGTAGTACGGTTGTGGTGCAAGTCACGCTTGTGGAGTGGGCAGAAATGAAGGAGCTCTGCACCCTTCTGCACTGTTTCCAAAATGGCTACTAAGATGGTTAACGCTGATGATGCCATCATCAGCATCACTTTTTCAGTCATCTAAATGCTGGAGCACACTATGAATAGTCTGCGTGAGGAGGTCGTGGTCCGTCCCAGAAGAAGAGGTGGAAGCACAGAAGGATGCGGAAGGAATAACAATATCTCTATGTTCCGGACTGTCACCGCACAGGCGGATACCATGGGAGGGAGGATTACAGTGATCGAGGAGGGCACTTGGTACCAGACAAACTGTTAGTGAAGGTGCAGGAGCCGAGGAACAAATTAAGGAGGATGAAGATGAAGAGGTGATGGATGGACAACAGTAAGAAAATGAAGTGGATACTGATCCCCTCTCTGTTATCCAAGGTTGGTGGGAGGGGACAGTGGAAGCAACCTTAATTGTTACCCCACCACCAACACACCATGGACTTGGACCTCATGGATGCGCCTGACATAAGCGCCTTCTTGCTGCACTACCTTCAAAATGATGCTTGTATTCTTAGGGTTACAGATAGTGCTGACTACTGGGTTGCCACTCTGTTAGATCCACGGTACAAGAGTAAATAATGCCAGATGCTTCCCCCTGGAAAAGGACGCACACATGCTGGAGTATTGAAACAAGCTTGTATTCAATATTAAGAATGGATCCCCTCAAGACAGCAGTGAGGCATACATTGTGCATCGCAGTTCTAGACATCCAACCCCGGGAATGTCAAGGGGTCATCGCAAAAACATTGCCAGCAGCAGCAGCAGTGTAAGTGGCATAAGCAATTTCTGTGAGTCATTTCACACGTTTTTTAGACCAGCCTGTGCTCCAGCAGAACAGAGTACAAGTCTGGCATGTTGTGAAAGATTAGAGAGGATGGTGCAGGAGTATCTTGAGCTCAATATCATTGCCATAAGACGGAATTTGGACCCTTTTGCATTTTGGTCTTCCAAAATGGAAGAGTGGCCTGAGCTTGCCTGTCAAGCCTTGGAGGTTTTGTTATGCCCAGTAGCCAGCTTTCTATCAGAACGTGTCTTCAGTGCTGCTGCTGGTGTCCTGACTAGAGTTGAGTGAAACAGGTCGGTCAGATTCAAAAGTCGCCGACTTTCTCCAAAGTCAGGTTTCGCCGAGCGAAACCTGACCATAGCGTGAGGTCGGCCATGTGGTCGTCGACCCGAGCGCCAAAGTCGATTTTCCCATAATGCTTGCAGGTGCCTTTTCTCAGCCAATGAGCAAGAACGAACACTGTGGGCAACGAGATGACATGGGCAGCGGCCACCACCATCTTAGAGAAGGGCATTGCCGTGATTGGCTTGCTTTGGGGGGCATCACAGTGTCTATAAAAGCCCTCACCACCGACCCCCATTTTACTTCTGCCGATCTTAACAGTAGGGAGAGGTTGCTGATGCTGTTTATCAGTAGGGAGAGAGTTAGGGCTGGAAACATAAGTTCTTATGTGCTTGTGCTGATAGCAATTGTGCTGTACAGTTAGTGTGTAGTGACAGGGGAGGATTTTCTTGTGTGCAGTAGCGCTGGTTATTAGGCTGCCTGCCAGTGACAAAGGAGGATTTTCTTGTGTGCAGCAGCGGTGGTTAATAGGCTGTATGCTAGCTGTATTGCTGTGTGTACACTGCGGTGCAGAGTGCTTTTTACACAGCACTAATACTTTTATTCTTTTTTTCTGCACAGTTACTGAGCGCTCATTTTTTCCCACACCGTATAGAGCTGTACGCTCCTCACACACTACCATGTACCGGCTGGTATCACGGACAAATACATGCTGACTATCTGTGTGTGACTCCGGAAATATATAAGGAGATTTACAATTACTCCTAGACTGTACACAGCTGTACGCTTGTGATACAGTACCCTTTTTCTGCTTTTTATATTCTGGTCTAATCCATACTGAGCATGTGAGCGTCTGTGTCTGACTCCGGAAATATATACGGAGATTTACAATTAACACTACACTGTATACACCTGGTATCTTCTGATACATTACCATTTTTCTGCTTTTTATATTCTGGTCTAATCCATACTGAGCCAGTGAGAGTCTGTGTGTTACTCTGGAAATATATACGGAAATTTAAAATTACCCCAACACTGTATACAGCTGTACGCTTCTGATACAGTACTCTTTTTTTGCATTTTATATTCTGGTCTAATTCATACTGAGCCTGTGAGCATCTGTGGTTTACTCCTGAAATATAAACGTAGATTTAAAATTACCCCAACACTGTATATAGCTGTATGCTTCTGATACAGTACCCTGTTGTGAATGGACTTGAAATGAGTTCTGAGCAGAGGCTCCCTCTGGTGGTTACAAGCGGTACTGGACTGTCCAGTGAAGATTGTGAGGATTGGGAATCAGGTGTTACTGACTGGTCTTATTTAAGGGAGTCGCCTTCCCATCAGGGTTGCTGGTGATCAATTGTTCTGGTCTCAATCCTTGATTCCTGTTTCCTTTGTAGCCTGCTGTGTCGTGTCTGCATCTCCTGCTAACAGATAAGACATTTTCTTCTTTTTGTTTTTGTGCTTGATTTTTGCATTTTGTCCTGCACTTCTGTGGGGGCCTTCAGGGTCCCCTCCGGGGGCTTTTGCCCTCTCAGTTTATTTCAGCCACTGATGTTTTGTACATTTGCTTTTTCCAGTTTTTTCAGTGGCTGCTGTTTTGATTTTGTTACACCAGAGAACTAATTTAGGTGGTAGAGGTCGTGTGATCTCAGGTGTTTTTGAAATTAGTAGAGTTGGTGCTTTTCAGGGTTTTTTGGGATTGCAGTAAGTGCCCTTCCTATCCTTTTCTATTTAGATAGTTTGGGCCCCAACGTTTGCTCATACTACTTTCTGTCTGTGTCAGTATTTCTTCTTGTCTAACCGCCATTACATGTTTGGGGGCTTTCTATGTTCTTTGGGGATCTGCTCCGGGGCAGATAGCTTTCCTCTTTCTATCTTTAGGTATAGTTAGTCTCTCAGGCTGTGACGAGGCGTCTAGGACCAACGTAGGAACGCTCCACGGCTGCCTCTAGTTGTGGTGGTTAGTCAGGGTACTGCAATCTCATAGATTCCAACCTCTCTGGTGTATTGCCTTTTTTTACCTGCACTCCTCAGCTACCATATCATAACAGTATCACCGGCCCAAACTGAAAATTATATGGTACTCACAGAAGGGAAAAATATTGTGAAAGAAAAAAAAAGGTTGTCAGAGTTGTCAGAGATATTTTTCTGTTTGTTGCATTTTTTTTTTTTCCCTCTGTATCTCTGGGTGCTGGGGAGGATTTTTTCTCTCAATGGAGTTTGCACAGTTGTCTGGCCGTGTGGATCAGCTTGCCACTGAGGTTCGGAGTATTGCTACCTATCTTGCTAGGTTGCCTGTTGTGGAACCTAGGATTCCCATGCCAGATTTGTTTTTGGGGATCGAGCCAAGTTTCTGAATTTCAAAAATAATTGTAAATTGTTTTTTGCCTTAAAATCTAAGTCCTCAGGGAACGCAGCGCAGCAGGTTCAAATTGTCATCTCTCTCCTGCGCGGCGATCCTCAGGATTGGGCTTTTTCCCTGACACCTGGGGATCCTGTTTTGAGTGATGTTGATGCATTTTTTCAGGCCTTGGGGTTATTGTACGATGAGCCTAATGTCACTGATCAAGCTGAAAAAGCCTTGTTGGCATTAAATCAGGGGCTTGATGACGCTGAGTTATACTGTCAGAGATTCCGCAGGTGGGCAGTCCTGACCAAATGGAATGACTACGCTTTGGCAGCCCTTTTTCGGAAGGGTCTGTCAGATAATGTAAAGGATGTTATGGTGGGATTCCCTGTCCCCTCTGGTCTCAATGATTCTATATCATTAGCGATTCAAATTGACAGACGTTTGCGTGAGCGGAGAAGTATGCATGGAATAGTGTTGCCTTGTGAACCTGCTTCTGAACCCATGCAGTGTGATAGAGTGGTTTCTGGGGCACAGCGTCATGAGTTTCGAAAGCGCAATGGGTTATGTTTCTACTGTGGTGATGCCTCTCATGCTATTTCAGTCTGCCCTAAGCGGGGAAGACGTTTTGCACGCTCAGTTATCTTGGGTAGTGTTCAGACTAAGTTTTTATTAACTGTAACTCTGATATGCTCTCTGTCCTCATTTTCTGCTCAGGCTTTCGTTGATTCGGGAGCAGCTATTAACCTGATGGATTTTGATTTTGCTAAACGTTGCGGGTTTCCCTTGATACCCCTACAGAAGTCTATTCCCCTACTGGGGATCGATTCTACCCCTTTGGCTGAGAATAAACCTCAGTTCTCTACTCAGGTGATAATGAGGGTTGAACCTGATCATCAGGAGAGCTGCAAATTTTTGGTTCTGTATAATCTGCATGACATTATCATGCTGGGTTTCCCTTGGTTACAGTCTCATAATCCTGTTTTGGATTGGAAATCTGTGTCTGTAACCAGTTGGGGCTGCCAATGTGTTAATACCAACACTCCTGTTTTTTCTGCCTCCCCCCAGGCTCAGGATGTTCCTGACTTTTTGATTGATTTTTCTGATGTGTTTAGCGAAAGTAAATCTGCATCCTTGCCTCCCCATAGGAGCTATGACTGCGCTATTGAATTAGTGCCTGGTAGTAAATTCCCTAAAGGTCGCCTTTTTAACTTGTCTGTACCTGAACATGACGCTATGCGGTCTTATATCAAGGAGTCATTGGAGAAGGGTCATATCAGACCATCCTCTTTACCCTTAGGTGCCGGTTTTTTCTTTGTGGCCAAAAAGGATGGTTCATTAAGGCCGTGTATTGATTATCGTCTTTTGAACAATATTACTGTGAAATATCAATATCCGTTACCCTTGATTTCTGACCTGTTTTCCAGGGTGAAAAACGCTACTTGGTTTACCAAGCTTGACCTCAGGGGGCATATAACCTTATTCGCATTAAGCACGGGGATGAATGGAAGACGGCATTTAACACCCCTGAAGGGCATTTTGAGCAACTTGTGATGCCCTTTGGGCTCACTAATGCTCCTTCTGTCTTCCAGTCCTTCATGAATGACATTTTCAGGGATTTTGTGGATACATTTCTGATTGTTTATTTGGATGATATCTTGATTTTTTCTAATGACTGGGACTCTCATGTGAAACATGTTCGAACTGTATTCCAGATTTTGAGAGAGAATGCTCTGTATGTGAAGGGATCAAAGTGTCTTTTTGGCGTACAGAGGATCTCATTTTTGGGATTCATTTTGTCCCCATTTGTTATTGAAATGGACCCGGTCAAGGTTCAGGCCATCTGTGATTGGGTCCAACCTACTTCATTAAAGGCTCTTCAAAGATTTTTGGGTTTTGCCAATTTTTATCGTAAATTTATTGGTAATTTCTCGGTTATTGTTAAACCATTAACTGATTTGACCAAAAAGGGTTCTGATGTGGTGAATTGGCCTCCTGAGGCAGTTTCTGCATTTCAGGAACTTAAACAGAGATTCACTTCTGCTCCTGTTCTACGGCAGCCTGATGTTTCTCTGCCATTTCAGGTGGAGGTTGATGCCTCTGAAATTGGGGCAGGTGCCGGTTTGTCCCAAAGAGATCCAGAGACCTCTAAAAGTAACCCTTGTGCCTTTTTCTCTCGAAAATTTTCTCCTACTGAACGTAATTATGACGTGGTTAATCGGGAGTTATTGGCCATGAAGTGGGCTTTTGAAGAGTGGAGACATTGGCTGGAGGGAGCCAAACATCAGGTGGTGGTCCTTACGGACCATAAGAATCTGGTTTATCTGGAATCAGCCAAGCGACTTAATCCTAGACAGGCCAGGTGGGCCTTGTTTTTCACACGTTTTAATTTTGTGGTTTCCTTTCTTCCTGGCACTAAGAATGTTAAGGCGAATGCCCTCTCGAGGAGTTTCCTTGCGGACTCTCCTGAGGTATCTGATCCTTCTGTTATTTTGAAAGAAGGTGTAGTTCTTTCCGCCATCTCGCCCAATTTGAGACTGGCTCTGGAGGGGTGTCAGGAGGATAGTCCCGAGCGCTGCCCTGTTGGGAAATTGTTTGTCCCGGACCAGTGGAAAAAGAGTGTGATGTCTGAGATTCATTGTTCCGCGTTGGCCGGTCATCCCGGAATTTTTGGTACCAGAGACTTGGTTAGTCGGTCCTTTTGGTGGCCTACCTTGTCTCTTGATGTCAGGGAATTTGTGCAGTCCTGCGGGACTTGCTCTCGCTCCAAGCCTTGCTCTCGCTCTAGTGGTTTGTTGATGCCATTGCCTGTGCCCAAGAGACCATGTACCCATATCTCTATGGATTTCATTTCCGACCTCCCTGTTTCTCAGAGAATGACCGTCATCTGGGTGATTTGTGATAGGTTTTCCAAGATGATACATCTTGTGCCATTACCTAAGTTGCCTTCCTCCTCCGAATTGGTGCCTTTGTTCCTTCAGCACGTGGTTCGTTTACACGGCATTCCTGAGAACATTGTGTCTGACAGAGGAGTCCAGTTTGTTTCCAGATTTTGGAGGACCTTTTGTTCTAAGCTTGGTGTTCAGTTGTCTTTCTCCTCGGCGTTTCATCCTCAGACCAATGGTCAAACTGAGAGAACAAACCAGACATTTTAGACTTATCTAAGATGCTTTGTGTCTGCTGATCAGGATGACTGGGTCTCTTTTTTGCCTTTGGCTGAGTTTGCTCTTAATAATAGGGCTAGCTCAGCCACTTTGATGTCTCCATTTTTCTGTAATTCTGGGTTTCACCCTCGATTTTCTTCAGGACAGACGGAGGCTTCTGCCTGTCCAGGTGTTGACTCTGTTGTGGAGCGTATGCAACAGATTTGGGACCAGGTAGTGGAGAGGTTGTCCCTCTCTCAGGAGAGGGCCCAGCGGTTTGCTAACCGTCATAGGACTGATGGTCCTCGGTTTAAAGTGGGGGACTTGGTCTGGTTGTCCTCAAAAAATATTCCTATGAGAGTGGCATCTCCTAAATTTAAGCCTAGGTTCATTGGACCTTATAAGATCATGGAAATTCTTAATCCTGTTTCTTTTCGTTTGCTTCTTCCAGGGACATTTAAGATCCATAACGTGTAAAACAAGTCCTTGTTGAAGAGGTTTGTTGAGCCAGTGGTTCCTACTGCTTTGCCTCCTGACCTGTTCTTGTTGAGGGCAATATGGAGTTTGTGGTTGAGAAAATATTGAATTCTCGTTTTTCTAGACGGAAACTCCAGTATTTGGTTAAGTGGAGAGGTTATGGTCAGGAAGACAATTCTTGGGTGTTTGCTTCGGACATCCATGCTGGGAGACTCATCCGTGCGTATCATAGAACTCATCCTGACCGACCTGGTTGCTCAAGTGAGGGTTCTGTGACCCCTCCTCAAGGGGGGGTACTGTTGTGAATGGACTTGAAATGAGTTCTGAGCAGAGGCTCCCTCTGGTGGTTACAAGCGGTACTGGACTGTCCAGTGAAGATTGTGAGGATTGGGAATCAGGTGTTACTGACTGGTCTTATTTAAGGGAGTCGCGTTCCCATCAGGGTTGCCGGTGATCAATTGTTCTGGTCTCAATCCTTGATTCCTGTTTCCTTTGTAGCCTGCTGTGTCGTGTCTGCATCTCCTGCTAACAGATAAGACATTTTCTTCTTTTTGTTTTTGTGCTTGATTTTTGCATTTTGTCCTGCACTTCTGTGGGGGCCTTCAGGTTCCCCTCCGGGGGCTTTTGCCCTCTCAGTTTAGTTCAGCCACTGATGTTTTGTACATTTGCTTTTTCCAGTTTTTTCAGTGGCTGCTGTTTTGATTTTGTTACACCAGAGAACTAATTTAGGTGGTAGAGGTCGTGTGATCTCAGGTGTTTTTGAAATTAGTAGAGTTGGTGCTTTTCAGGGTTTTTTGGAATTGCAGTAAGTGCCCTTCCTATCCTTTTCTATTTAGATAGTTTGGGCCCCAACGTTTGCTCATACTACTTTCTGTCTGTGTCAGTATTTCTTCTTGTCTAACCGCCATTACATGTTTGGGGGCTTTCTATGTTCTTTGGGGATCTGCTCCGGGGCAGATAGCTTTCCTCTTTCTATCTTTAGGTATAGTTAGTCTCTCAGGCTGTGACGAGGCGTCTAGGACCAACGTAGGAACGCTCCACGGCTGCCTCTAGTTGTGGTGGTTAGTCAGGGTACTGCAATCTCATAGATTCCAACCTCTCTGGTGTATTGCCTTTTTTACCTGCACTCCTCAGCTACCAAATCATAACAGTACCCTTTTTCTACTTTTTATATTCTGGTCTAATTCATACTGAGCCTGTGAGAGTCTGTGTGTTACTCTTGAAATATATCGGAGATTTAAAATTACCCCAACACTGTATACAGCTGTACGCTTTTGATACAGTACCCTTTTTCTGCTTTTTATATTCTGGTCCAATCCATATTGAGCCTGTGAGAGTCAGTGTGTTACTCCGGAAATATATACGGAGATTTAAAATTACCCCAACACTGTATACAGCTGTACGCTTCTGATACAGTACCCTTTTTCTGCTTTTTTATATTCTGGTCTAATCCATACTGAGCCTGTGAGCATCTGTGTCGGACTCCAGAAATATATATGGAGATTTACAATTAGCCCTAGACTGTATACAGCTGTACGCTTCTGATACATTACCCTTTTTCTGCTTTTTATATTCCGGTGTAATCCATACTGAGCCTGTGAGAGTCTATGTCTGACACTGGAAATATATACAGAGATTTACAATTATCCCTAGACTGTATACAGCTGTACGCTTCTGATACATTACCCTTTTTCTGCTTTTTATATTTTGGTCTAATCCATACTGAGCCTGTGAGAGTCTGTGTGTTACTCCGGAAATATATACGAAGATTTACAATTATCCCTAGACTGTAAACAGCCGTACGCTTCTGATACATTACACTTTTTCTGCTTTTTATTTTCTGGTCTAATCCATACTGAGCCTGTGAGCGCCTGTCTGTTATTCCAGAAATATATACGGAGATTTACAATTACCCCTACACTGTATACACCTGGTATCTTCTGATGCATTACCCTTTTTCTGCTTTTTATATTCTGGTCTAATCCATGCTGAACCTGAGAGCGTCTGTGTCTGACTCCGGAAATATATACGGAGATTTACAATTACCCCTAGACTGTATACAGCTGTACGCTTCTGATACAGTACCATATATCTGCAGGTATTTTTGGTACTTTTTCCCAAACATGAGGAAGTATGGTGGAAGAGGCCGTGGACGTGGACGTGGGGGTCCAGCTAGTACTGATGATGGTGGTGGTGCATCTGCTGGTGGTGCCAAAAGCACAATAGCACCTAAGGCAGGAGGTGTTGAGCCTGCATCATCGTCTAGCTCCAGAAGTTCTGGAACGCTCCCTTTTCTGGGAGTAGGTAAACCGATTTTAAAGCCGGAGCATCAGGACTATCTGTGTGTGACTCCGGAAATATATAAGGAGATTTACAATTATCCCTAGACTGTATACAGCTGTACGCTTGTGATACAGTACCCTTTTTCTGCTTTTTATATTTTGGTCTAATCCATACTGAGCCTGTGAGAGTCTGTGTGTTACTCCAGAAATATATACGAAGATTTACAATTATCCCTAGACTGTAAACAGCCGTACGCTTCTGACACATTACACTTTTTCAGCTTTTTATTTTCTGGTCTAATCCATACTGAGCCTGTGAGCGTCTGTGTGTTACTCCAGAAATATATACGGAGATTTACAATTACCCCTACACTGTATACACCTGGTATCTTCTGATGCATTACCCTTTTTCTGCTTTTTGTATTCTGGTCTAATCCATGCTGAACCTGAGAGCATCTGTGTCTGACTCCGGAAATATATACGGAGATTTACAATTACCCTAGACTGTATACAACTGTACGCTTCTGATACAGTACCATATATCTGCAGGTATTTTTGGTACATTTTCCAAAACATGAGGAAGTATGGTGGAAGAGGCCGTGGACGTGGACGTGGGGGTCCAGCTGGTACTGATAGTGGTGGTGGTGCATCTGCCGGTGGTGCCAAAAGCACAATAGCACCTAAGGCAGGAGGTGTTGAGCCTGCGTCATCTTCTAGCTCCAGAAGTTCTGGAACGCTCCCTTTTCTGGGAGTAGGTAAACCGATTTTAAAGCCGGAGCATCAGGACTATCTGTGTGTGACTCCGGAAATATATAAGGAGATTTACAACTACCCCTACACTGTATACACCTGGTATCTTCTGATACATTACCCTTTTTCTGCTTTTTATATTCTGGTATAATCCATACTGAGCCTGTGAGCATCTGTGTCTGACTCCGGAAATATATACAGAGATGTACAATTAGCCCTAGACTGTTTACAGCTGTACGCTTCTGAGACATTACCCTTTTTCTGCTTTTTATATTCCAGTGTAATCCATACTGAGCCTGTGAGAGTCTATGTCTGACACTGGAAATATAATATATACAGAGATTTACAGTTATCCCTAGACTGTATACAGCTGTACGCTTCTGATACATTACCCTTTTTCTGCTTTTTATATTTTGGTCTAAACCATACTGAGCCTGTGAGAGTCTGTGTTTACTCCGGAAATATATACGAAGATTTACAATTATCCCTAGACTGTAAACAGCCGTACGCTTCTGATACATTACACTTTTTCTGCTTTTTATTTTCTGGTCCAATCCATACTGAGCCTGTGAGCATCTGTGTGTTACTCCAGAAATATATACGGAGATTTACAATTACCCCTACACTGTATACACCTGGTATCTTCTGATGCATTACCCTTTTTCTGCTTTTTATATTCTGGTCTAATCCATACTGAGCCAGTGAGAGTCTGTGTGTTACTCTGGAAATATATACAGAAATTTAAAATTACCCCAACACTGTATATAGCTGTATGCTTCTGATACAGTACCCTTTTTTTGCTTTTTATATTCTGGTCTAATTCATACTGAGCCTGTGAGCGTCTGTGTGTTACTCCTGAAATATATACAGAGATTTAAAATTCCCCCAACACTTTATACAGCTGTACGCTTCTGATACAGTACCCTTTTTCTGCTTTTTATATTCTGGTCTAATCCATACTGAGCCTGTGAGCATCTGTGTCTGACTCCGGAAATATATACAGAGATGTACAATTAGCCCTAGACTGTTTACAGCTGTACGCTTCTGAGACATTACCCTTTTTCTGCTTTTTATATTCCGGTGTAATCCATACTGAGACTGTGAGAGTCTATGTCTGACACTGGAAATATATACAGAGATTTACAATTATCCCTAGACTGTATACAGCTGTACGCTTCTGATACATTACCCTTTTTCTGCTTTTTTATATTTGGTCTAAACCATACTGAGCCTGTGAGAGTCTGTGTGTTACTCCGGAAATATATACGAAGATTTACAATTATCCCTAGACTGTAAACAGCCGTACGCTTCTGATACATTACACTTTTTCTGCTTTTTATTTTCTGGTCCAATACATACTGAGCCTGTGAGCGTCTGTGTGTTACTCCATAAATATATACGGAGATTTACATTTACCCCTACACTGTATACACCTGGTATCTTCTGATGAATTACCTTTTTCTGCTTTTTATATTCTGGTCTAATCCATGCTGAACCTGAGAGCGTCTGTGTCTGACTCCGGAAATATATACAGAGATTTACAATTACGCTTCTGATACAGTACCATATATCTGCAGGTATTTTTGGTACATTTTCTCAAACATGAGGAAGTATGGTGGAAGAGGCCGTGGACGTCGACGTGGGGGTCCAGCTGGTACTGATGGTGGTGGTGGTGCATCTGCTGGTGGTGCCAAAAGCACAATAGCACCTATGTTAAAAATGCTTATTTTAAGTATATTTTTCAAGGACTTGTTACCAGATGCGATACTTTAAAGAAAACGTCACGTTTCTTATAAAAAAAAATGTAGTGGTTTATTGGACTGTCCATCAAAAAAACATCATTACAGGAAAACATAAAATGAGTGAAATAGTTACGAAAAGATTGTCCATTTGTCCATAGCAAAGCTTGTACACATCTTTCCTTGGTGTCCTGAATGGTAAAATGACATTCTGACCTTGTCAGCAGCGTCTTAGAGAAACAAACACGTGGTTGCAGCTGTTCATTCATCATAGTCCTTGTCCCATCATCATAGTGTCAGAGTAAAGTGTCTGTGGAGAGAGTGAGCGAGCAATAGCCCCCCTTCGTGTAGCCATTATATATAAGTCCCTTAGATCACGTGGTCTCTGTATATGGAGATGACACTTTACCATACAAAAATAGCATGTGTATGTCAGCGAACGTTAATGTGCTTGGTACAGAATTGAGTGTATAAAGAATAAATCCATAACCAATAATTAATATTTAACAATTCCCCTTTTGAGGGTGACAGACACTAATTGGAACCCTCAAAGTAGAGAAGTTCATCTTTAGGATAATCAGATCTTCTTTCTTCTTTTTCTTTAATTTCAATAATAATAATAATATCAGATTATTGTTATATGCACTCAATAATATAATGATGTGAATTCATGTTATGGTAAGCCGTGACCAATATTCATATAAAATATATGTCTTATACTTTCCTAAACCTAAATTGAAGCATCTCGGGTCCAGTCATCATCATCTGATGTCATCTGGTCTTCATGTTGACGCCTTGTTCTTGATTCTTTTAAAACACAGTCTTTATACGATAATTCCTTTGAAATAACATGTAGATATTGTAGAGACCGTGTGTCATGTGTCTATCAAAGTCCATAAATTCAAATGTTGATAAGAAAACAAAGTCCATTGATGAAATGAAGCTTTAATATCTGAGCAGTGTCACCTTTAAAGACCTGGACTTACATTGGCTCGCCTTGGATATTTCTGGAATCCTCCATGCCATCCGCACTGGTCTTGGAACAGGTGTGACATCTTTGGTCAGCAAAGCAAGGGTTAAAATGACTCTTCCTTGCTAAAGATAACACCATAACCAGTCCTTAGTCCTAATGCACAGGACTCATGTCAGGGTTGTAGTTTCCTGACAACTTATTGTTCACCAGCTTTCATTGAAGCTTCATAGGTGATAGGAAACCACTGGAGCGTGATAAAAGCGTGATAACACAGTTCATATTAGCATCATAGGATCATCGTCCTCTGCCATTGTGTCTGTCAGTTTAGATACTGCAGTTGTGGCTGTCAGTGGTGAATACAGCAGTTGTGGCTGTCAATGATGAAATGAATTGTAATTGACACAGTCTATTATTACTCAGACATCATATAGCCTTTTTACCTTCTGGAACTTCGGCTTTTTCTTCTTGCAACTTTTTGTTTTAAATTTACTTGAATTTAGAAATATGAAAAGTCTTTATTAACGTAATTCCAATATCTTGCTTGAAGTCTTCATTCCCTATTCTATACCAAATCTGGTAATTTTCCTAACCTATAATATCACAGCGTACCATAGCAATCAGTAATATCCATAGAATTATTATCAGAGTAGTAATATGGAATTCATGTTTGCATGTGAAACAATAATAAATGATAATGCATTATTAACCATATTCTTCATGAGATAGAACATTTTTATGTCATTGGTGTAATTACCTTTCCAACCCATAGGTGTTAGTGTGTTTTTCATGTAACAAGTGTTTCCATCTTTATTACCAATAATAGATAAGAATGTATAGCCATGAACCAAAATGTGAATATGAGTGAATGAATGAATGAATGAATGAATGAATTATTGTATTTACTCAGAATTAAAACATTTTCTTCTAATGAACCGATATCTTCACTATATTTAATGAAGTAATATTCTTGTACTAGACATTACTTTATTAAATATTGATGTTTCTTGATTGAGATAAAAATAAAAATTAAGAATCAAAAATAGAGATAAAGGAAAAATAAAAATTAAAAATGAAAAATAAGAATAAAAACAAAAATAAGAATAAAAATAAAAATAAGGCCTTTATTGTTATGACAAATGCTGAGTAGTTATGTTCTCAGTAACACATACCCTTAATATTTCCATTATCTGGATGATTTCATATTTGTCATGACCTTGTGTCACCAAAATTTTCATATTATGCAACTTTGCATGTAATCCCCTTCTTAGTGTAAAGAAATGACTTTTTATAATACTTAATGTTATTATCTCTAGTAGTTATACCATTGTACCTTTTTATATTCTTTAAAATGTGTGAAGAAGACATATTGATGAAATGTGATGATACATTCAAAATCTAAAACACATTTCCCCCTTAATACCGGAAAAAAAAATATTAGTTTATGAAATAATTGATTTATCAAAACCAAAATGAAAAAAATAATTGTTTTATAAATTATTTATGTAACTTCTGTTTTAGCTTTATACCATATATTTGTCTGAAGATGTGTACCATCTATGTAACCATTAAAAATAAAAATAACATTGAATATCATAAAATTATCCTTTGGGAAAAAGGAAAAAAATAATCTAAATGTAAATTTTCTTGATAAACCATTTTGATGTGTGATTATACTTATCTACTATTAACAAAAAAATAATAATTACTAAAGAAATATATGTTGAGTAGATAATATTTCATTATGTATCTTAATATTCTAATAATTGAACTGATTTGTATTATTTCTCTTAAAAACAAGTTGTTGTTTTTCTCGCATACCATGAATTGTGAAACCTCTTTCATACATCATATGTACACTTAGGTTATATTCACTCTTAGCAGCTGCTCATACACGCATCTGTCATATGTCACTCAGACTGTGACACGGATAAGTTCACACCACAAGTTCCTCATACAAAAAGGTAGGAATATAACCCAAATAATTGTATCTTAATTATCAATGCGCATTGTAAACTACTAAATTTAATATTTTAATATTTCTTTGAATATTCCCAAATACACATAACAAACTTTGTGAACCATTCTATAGATAAAAGGACTCATAAGAAAATTTGGTTATGAGCTGTTTCTATATTTGGTGCAAGGTTTGCAACTGAAATTGAACCCTAGAACTTAAGAGGCCTAAAAAAAAAATTCTTTGACTTGCAAAGGCCGAGCTCACAGAGGCTACAAGAGCTTTAAGTTGCAACCACTGAAATAGGGATATATGGTAGCCTTATAATTAGAACAGTTTAAATGTCACATGTGTGACTGTCATGCAGTAAGAACATATTGCCATGCAAATAAATAACTTCAAAATGTTAGCAACACACAAAAACTAAATTTAGATTCAGTTAGTTATATATTATTTCCTTTTTTAAGTGTTAAATATATATATCATGCAGTTATTATAAATTCCTGTGTAAATAAAGGAATAAATCCATGTAAAAGAGTTTTTCCCGATTAAGTCCTACTTTGAAGTGAAAATTCTAAGGATAAATAAGAGATAAGATTAAATATCATATACAAAACAATTGCAATGTCTTATACAAATATATATATTGGCTTTAATGTAATTCTAAATATTACTGTAGTTTATTTTAATTATATCACTATAGATATAGATATACAGTTATACAATTTCTACTTATACAAGTATACTATATACTATATGAATATATATGTATATATATATATCTACAAAAACTGTAGAACTACAGAATTATATTTATAAAATAATTACAAATAACTGAATAATATATTGTATAATACTTTTACACAACATATAATTTCATTTTCAGTCAATTCCTAAACCAAATCTTATTTCTTTGTCAAAGATGTCCTGGAAAACTCTGTTAATCATTCCTTTTTTTAATAATTGTTTGAGCAGCTCCGATAATGAGCTGTAAATTGAAGACTTAGATAAGTCATTTTGAGACATCACCTGTTCCTGTCTTTCAATGTCCGCCATTTGTCTCTTTACAGAGAGGTCTGAACTTTGAATTATTAACTCTTTCTGCAAAGCGGACTCTTGGATTTTTTTATAGGGCTTATAACTAATATGTAATTTCCTCCGTATGTCATAGATTTGATTCCGGGGATTACTCAGTTTAGGAGATTTTGACACTGGCTTTTGAAAAGATCTTACTCTGTCTGTTTGATTTATTTTCCTATCACGATTCTCATGTTTTCTAGCAAAATCAAGGAATTGCGCACATTCAAATAAAGTATCTTTTTGTGACGCAATAACACGAGATACAGAATTTAGGAATCCAAATTTGTCCACAAAATACTTTATCATTGATTGTGTTTTTACATTGGTAATGAGAGTTTTGTACAACCTTTCAAATATGGACATGAATGTAAAAGTACATTCTTTCCGACCAATCCTTAATTTTTGAAGAATCTCAATATCTGGACAATTTTCATTTAATGCACAGAAAATCAGAATTTTCAATCTGTCTTTATCATCTAGATCTCCATGTAAGTTATCACAAGTCAACTTCAATGTTAAGCGTCTGGAAAAGGTTGCAGGAAGCCACAATTTAAATAATTGATTTTTCTCAGCATTACTTAAATCAAGCTTATCAATAAAGCTTTCGAAGATTTCAGAATTTCTGCACACAATGGATTTTGTTATCATATGCAGGAATGATTTTGCATAATTTTAACAAATTTTTCCTAACTTTGATTTGGAGTTGGGCCTGTGAATTGTCTTCTATTTTTGGTGGCCTTTGAACATCCGTCTCTCGTACGTCATCTGCATCAGTTCTCAAGTCTCCTCCTATGTTCCCTCCTACATCAGTTCTCAAGTCTCCTCCCATGTTCCCTCCTACATCAGTTCTCAAGTCTCCTCCATGTTCCCTCCTACATCAGTTCTCAAGTCTCCTCCCACATTTCCACCATCTTTTTTTACGTCATCAGAGACAAGGTCACCTTGAGTTGCCATTACAGACATATGTCCCACATGTTGCTCAATTTCCTCATTACAGTCAATTTCGGGAACATCACTAGTATCTTCTGACACTATTTCTACACAGTCATTTTTAGATTTCTCTAATACGAACTTGTGAAATACATGAACCAACTGTAATATGTTTTTTAATTTCTCTCTTTCTCTATTAAAGGACACCAGCTTAGATTCTAGCTTTAGATTTTCCATTTCACATTCTGCATATAAGCTGAGCCATAAAACTTCTAAATTTGACTGATCTACAGACATAAATTTCAGTCTACTTTGCTTAGAAAAAGAAGCAATAACATCCATATTTCTTACCTTAAAATATCTCAGCTTGTAGCTCCTTTCTTGGACAATGCTCTTGTCATCAGCACGTCTGATTCCTGTAGTCAACTCTTAGTCCTCATTCATAGGTTCTTTTCTTGATCCTGAAATATCGTAGTGTGATTTCTTTGATGACTTGCACATCTGACGTCTTTTTGCTTCTATTCCTCCTCCCCTTGCAAGTTATCAAAAATTCACACTCTAAAAATCAAGTGTGACTGGCTGGCTCTCCAAAATGTTAAAAATGCTTATTTTAAGTATATTTTTCAAGGACTTGTTACCAGATGCGATACTTTAAAGAAAACGTCACGTTTCTTATAAAAAAAAATGTAGTGGTTTATTGGACTGTCCATCAAAAAAACATCATTACAGGAAAACATAAAATGAGTGAAATAGTTACGAAAAGATTGTCCATTTGTCCATAGCAAAGCTTGTACACATCTTTCCTTGGTGTCCTGAATGGTAAAATGACATTCTGACCTTGTCAGCAGCGTCTTAGAGAAACAACACGTGGTTGCAGCTGTTCATTCATCATAGTCCTTGTCCCATCATCATAGTGTCAGAGTAAAGTGTCTGTGGAGAGAGTGAGCGAGCAATAGCTCCCCTTCGTGTAGCCATTATATATAAGTCCCTTAGATCACGTGGTCTCTGTATATGGAGATGACACTTTACCATACAAAAATAGCATGTGTATGTCAGCGAACGTTAATGTGCTTGGTACAGAATTGAGTGTATAAAGAATAAATCCATAACCAATAATTAATATTTAACAACCTAAGGCAGGAGGTGTTGAGCCTGCGTCATCGTCTAGCTCCAGAAGTTCTGGAACGCTCCCTTTTCTGGGAGTAGGTAAACCGATTTTAAAGCCGGAGCATCAGGAGCAGGTTTTGGCTTACATTGCCGAAACAGCCTCCAGCTCTATCGCCTCCTCTTCTGAAGTTTCAAAAAATGCAAGCACTGAGTTGTCAGTGTAGCCTCCTGGTCAGGAACAATACCTTTCCTTGTGTCCTTCACCCCCACCAAAAGTGAAGGATGCGGCAGGCCACGCTTCAGATTACTCCCTGGAGCTCTTTTCACATACCATGCCTGGGTTATCAAGTCAAATCCTGAACTCCCCAGTCCAAGATGAATCTGACATGGAGTGCACTGATGCACAGCCACTGCTAGATGATTCTGCTGGTACATTCACTCAGAGCACTACATTGCCCTCACAGTCGACTGAGCCAGAAACTGACCCTGATGAAACTGAGGTGCCCCTTCCCACATACTATACCACCTTACATGGTAACACAGAGGAAGGTGCAGATGAAATTAAAGAGGAGTGATGGATGACCCAGTTGTTGACCCGGATTGGCATCCACTGGGGGAAGAGGGTGCCACTGGCAAAAGCTCAGAAGAGGAGAAGGATCTGCAGCAGGCATCAACATCGCAGCAGCGGTTATCTGGCAGGCCCGTAGCAGACTAAAAACGTGTTAAAAAAACAAAAAGAGTTGCAGGACAGCTTGGCCAGACGGTCAAATTAGCATAGTGTGCAAGCCATGAAAATTTATCCCATAGTAAGAAGAGTGCAGTGTGGCACTTTTTTGACCAAAATCCTATTGATGAGGCAAAGGTTATCTGTAAGAAGTGCTGAAGGACCTTTAGGCGAGGGAAAAATCTCCGAAATTTGAATACCAGTTGCATGCTTAGACATTTAATCAGCATGCACTTGCAAGCGTGGACAGACTACAAATCCTCAGGTAGCACATGTGCACCTGCTCCCACTGAAGGTAGCCAGCAATGCTACATCGCTTCCCCCACCTTAAGCCCACCGGTTAGCAACACACCAGCAAGAAATGTTGAGGTGTTGTCGCAAGGCCAAAGCATTCAGGGAATCACAATGTTTTTCCAGCAAAAGACTGAATCTAGGCCATCACCACCACCACCTCCACCATCATCACCATCACCAACCTCCTCTCAGTCCGTCATGTCCACCGCTAGTTCCCCCATATGCAGCTCTCAAGTCCAGCTCACCCTAGCAGAAACTCTGAGTAGGACAAGAAAGTACTCATCCTCTCATCTGAGTACACTGGCTTTGAATGCCTACATTGCCAAACTGATCTCATTAAAGATGATGCCCTTCCGTTTGGTTGAATGCGCAGCGTTCCGAGAGCTCATGGCCTACCCAGTCGGCACTTCTTTTCTAGAAAAGCCATCCTTGCCCTCTACCTGCATGTGAAAGACGGCATTGTCCATGCACTCAAACAATCAGTGAGTGGAAAGGTGCACCTCACAACAGATGCATGGGCCAGTAGGCATGACTAGGGCCATTACGTGTCCATCACTGCGCACTGGGTTAATGTGGTGAATGCAGGGTCAACAGGGGACAGCGGCGGTGGGACAGTGCTGCCTAGCCCACGGTATAGGCAACAGTTGGTTGTAGGCGTTCGACTCTCCTCCTCCTCCAGAAGAAAAAGTTCCTTCGAGAGAGCGCAGTCGCACGAGCACTCCATCTGCAGTTGCCAGTGTTGCACACAAGGTATCCCACTATTGATCAGGTAGTGGTAAGCGTCAGCAGGCTGTTTTGAAGATGATGTCTTTGGGCGACAACAGACACACAGCGGAGGTACTGGCTGACTACTTGCAGCGAGAAACTGAGTCATGGATGGGCAGTCTACATCTTGCGCCAGGCAAGATAGTTAGTGATAACGGCCGTAATTTTGTGGCGGCCATAGCACTGGCAAAACTCAGACATATACCTTGCCTGGCTCACACCTTGAGTCTAGTGGTGCAGTGCTTCATAAATAATTATCGGGTGTTAACAGCCCTGCTCAATAAGGTGCGAAGACTGTGCTCGCACATCCGTCGCTCGCCCGTAGACTCCAGTCGTATGCAGAGGCTGCAGCGATTGCTCCACCTCCCCAAGCACCGCCTAATCATAGACGTTGCAACAAGGTGGAACTCTACCATGCACATGGTTGAGTGTTGTGAACGTGTTGGAGACAATTTCTGAGCTGAGGCTCCCTCTGGTGGTTGCTGACGGTACTGAAGCTGTATCTAATGACAAGTCCTCCTCACCTGCCAGCGATGACTGGCAATCAGGAGCCACTGACTGGGCTGATATAGAGCTGCCTTCCCATGATCCTCGCCGGTGATCAATTGTTGTTTCCTGGTTCATTTGGAAGTCTGCTGGTGTCTTGCCTTCATCTGCTACCTACAGATAAGATATTTTCTGCTTGTTTCTATTGTGTTTGCTATTTCCATTTTAGTATGCACCTTTGTGGAGGTTAGTTGGGTCCCCTCCTGGGGCCTGTGCTACTCTCTGTTTTTCAGTAGCCACTGTTATTTGTTCAATTGCTCTTTCCCTGCTTTTTGAGTGGCTGCGGGTTAGCCTTGTTCACACTGAGATCTGATTTAGTGGGTGGCGAGATCGTGTGATCTCAGCATTTTTGAAACTCGAAGTGTTGGAAGTTTTGCTAGGGTTTTGCTGGATTGCAGATAGTATTCTGTCCTGTCCTATTTAGGCAGTGTTTGGCCCCAGCGTTTGCTCACTCTATTTTCTGCCTGCGTTTGTATTTTGTCTTGTCTAACCGCCATTATATGTTTGGGGCTGCCTATTCCTTTGGGGCTCTACTCCGGGGCAGTTAGCTTTCCTGTTTCTATCTTTAGGTGTAGCTAGCTCTCCGGCTGTGCCGAGGCGTCTAGGACCACCGTAGGTACGCTTCACGGCTACTTCTAGTTGTGCGGTTAGTTTAGGGATCTGCAACCCATTAGTTTCCAACCTCTCAGGTGTTCGGCTGCCTTGCTGTTTGCTCCTGTCCTCCTCAGTTACCAAATCATAACAGTTGAGAGGCTGTGAGAACAGAGGCAGGCTGTAATGCATTTGTGGGAGGATATAAGGGCAGTAGAGTTGAGCGATACTTTCCGATATCCAAAAGTATCGGAATCGGAATGGTATCGCCGATACCCAAAAAATATCGGCGATACCCGATACCGATACCGGAAATCCAATGTAAGTCTATGGGAACAAAATATCGGAATTAAAAAAAACCCCATTCTTGCCTTGTTGGTTAATTGTACATGAAGGAAAACAACAAAGAGTAATGTAGAATGTATTGGGGAAGGTTGAGGAGACATTAAAGGCATAGATGTTTAACCCAATCAAATGGAATAGCATAAATATTTTTTTTTTAAAGATGTTCGGATTGACGAAGAAATTGACAATGTTGTTAACGTTTTTTCTATTTTGGCAAATATGTATATTTCACAACTTCCATGCTCTTCACCTTTTTAACTTTTGACACACTTTCTCCTTCATAATCTTCAGCAGCATCATCTTTTTCATCAAATTATTCTTCATCTTCACCTTCTTTATCTTCTTCTTAAACTTCTTGCTATTCATCTTTTTGTTAACATTACTCATATTCTTCTTATTAAACTATTATTCTTATTCATATTGTACTTCATCTTCTTCATCATATTCTTATTTCTGACAGAGAATCCTGTACTTGTAATCTGTCAAAGTATGAATTTTTCATCCTTCCGTTCTTGCTGTCACAAAAGATTTAAATTACAACAGTATTTGTCCGTGTTCAGTTTAGCCTGCAGCAGCAGCAGGCATTTTCCAGGGGCACCACGAGGAGGAACGGACTCACACCCCATACACTGCTTAGTCTTCTTCTGCTTATAATTTAGAGCATATTTTTGCTCTTCATTTTGGTCTTATACTTCATGTTCTTCTGCTTTTTGATCTTTTGCTTATTGTTCTTAAGTCTCTTGTTCTGTATCTTGTAGTTTGTCTTAACCTTCTTAGTCCTGTTTGGTAATATTTTATTTCTTCTTTGTGATGGTGTTTAGGCTGGTTGGCTTGATGCTCGTCGTCCTTGTGGTCGTCATCTTCTTCGGGGTGGTCATCAGGGTCGTTGTCTTAATTGTTGGAGATCCAGAGTGATTACCCAAAAAAGCATTGAAAAAAATCTTCAATTTGTAAATGTAGCAGAAGGTACAAGAGTCAATGCAAGTAACGAGGACCAGCTGACTGTGCTGGAACCCGGAGGGGCAGCAGAAGGAAAAGAGCCAATGGCACAACCGAGGACCAGCTGACGTTACTGGGACACGGTTACTAAGCAGGAGGTACCAGTGCTCCAAAGCACTACCAAGGACCAGCAGACGTTGCTGGAACTCGGATAGCGAGATGGAGGCACCTAGGCCAAAGGCACTGCGGAGAACCAGCTGACGGTACTGGAACCCGGACGGGTAGCAGAAGGTACAAGAGCCAATGCAAGTAACAGGACCAGCTGACTGTGCTGGAACCCGGAGGGGCAGCAGAAGGAAAAGAGCCAATGGCACAACCGAGGACCAGCTGACGTTACTGGGACACGGTTACTAAGCAGGAGGTACCTGTGCTCCAAAGCACTACCAAGGACAGCAGACGTTGCTGGAACTCGGATACCGAGATGGAGGCACCTAGGCCAAAGGCACTGCGGAGAACCAGCTGACGGTACTGGAACCCGGACGGGTAGCAGAAGGTACAAGAGCCAATGCAAGTAACGAGGACCAGCTGACTGTGCTGGAACCCGGAGGGGCAGCAGAAGGAAAAGAGCCAATGGCACAACGAGGACCAGCTGACGTTACTGGGACACGGTTACTAAGCAGGAGGTACCTGTGCTCCAAAGCACTACCAAGGACCAGCAGACGTTGCTGGAACTCGGATACCGAGATGGAGGCACCTAGGCCAAAGGCACTGCGGAGAACCAGCTGACGGTACTGGAACCCGGACGGGTAGCAGAAGGTACCCATGGAAATTTAAGTTGACAGGCCGCGAGCCGGCTGCAGTTACCAAATCCCACAGTACTACAGTGGGTGATTGTCCTATTGTCACAACGGAAACAGCCTTTATTTGCATATCCCGCAGCACACATAGGAAGCACCTAAACTCCAAGCACCATAGAGTCGGCTAACCCGACAGCAACACGACAGGACAACTTATTGGAGGCTAAGTGACGTTTACACTGACAGGAAACAGATGGCGTGCTGTAACCAGTCTGGGCAGGAGTGAGTACCCGTGCCAATGACACTTCCGAGCAACAACTGGCGGTGTTGAAGCCCAGGGATGAGAAGACAACAGGGTGGAGGCAGCATGATTTTTTGCCGTTCACACAGCAGGGGAACAGCTGACATTACTGAACCCCAGTAACACAGGAGCAAGTGTTCACTGTGCTAACAGCACTTCCGAGCAAAAACTGGCGGTGCTGGAGCCCAGGGATGAGAAGAGAACATGGTGGAGGCAGCAGGACTTTTTGCCGTTCACACAGCAGGGGAACAGCTGACATTACTGAACCCCAGTAACACAGGAGCAAGTGTTCACTGTGCTAACAGCACTTCCGAGCAACAACTGGCGGTGTTTTAGCCCAGGGATGAGAAGAGAACATGGTGGAGGCAGCAGGACTTTTTGCCGTTCACACAGCAGGGGAACAGCTGACATTACTGAACCCAGTAACACAGGAGCAAGTGTTCACTGTGCTAACAGCACTTCCGAGCAACAACTGGCAGTGTTGTAGCCCAGGGATGAGAAGAGAACATGGTGGAGGCAGAAGGACTTTTTGCCGTTCACACAGCAGGGGAACAGCTGACATTACTGAACCCCAGTAACACAGGAGCAAGTGTTCACTGTGCTAACAGCACTTCCGAGCAACAACTGGCGGTTTTGTAGCCCAGGGATGAGAAGAGAACATGGTGGAGGCAGCAGGACTTTTTGCCGTTCACACAGCAGGGGAACAGCTGACATTACTGAACCCCAGTAACACAGGAGCAAGTGTTCACTGTGCTAACAGCACTTCCGAGCAACAACTGGCGGTGTTGTAGCCCAGGGATGAGAAGAGAACATGGTGGAGGCAGCAGGACTTTTTGCCGTTCACACAGCAGGGGAACAGCTGACATTACTGAACCCCAGTAACACAGGAGCAAGTGTTCACTGTGCTAACAGCACTTCCGAGCAACAACTGGCGGTGTTGTAGCCCAGGGATGAGAAGAGAACATGGTGGAGGCAGCAGGACTTTTTGCCTGTTCACACAGCAGGGGAACAGCTGACATTACTGAACCCCAGTAACACAGGAGCAAGTGTTCACTGTGCTAACAGCACTTCCGAGCAACAACTGGCGGTGTTGTAGCCCAGGGATGAGAAGAGAACATGGTGGAGGCAGCAGGACTTTTTGCCGTTCACACAGCAGGGAACAGCTGACATTACTGAACCCCAGTAACACAGGAGCAAGTGTTCACTGCGCTAACAGCACTTCCGAGCAACAACTGGCGGTTTTGTAGCCCAGGGATGAGAAGAGAACATGGTGGAGGCAGCAGGACTTTTTGCTGTTCACACAGCAGGGGAACAGCTGACATTACTGAACCCCAGTAACACAGGAGCAAGTGTTCACTGTGCTAACAGCACTTCCGAGCAACAACTGGCGGTGTTGTAGCCCAGGATGAGAAGAGAACATGGTGGAGGCAGCAGGACTTTTTGCCGTTCACACAGCAGGGGAACAGCTGACATTACTGAACCCCAGTAACACAGGAGCAAGTGTTCACTGTGCTAACAGCACTTCCGAGCAACAACTGGCGGTGTTTTAGCCCAGGGATGAGAAGAGAACATGGTGGAGGCAGCAGGACTTTTTGCCGTTCACACAGCAGGGGAACAGCTGACATTACTGAACCCCAGTAACACAGGAGCAAGTGTTCACTGTGCTAACAGCACTTCCGAGCAACAACTGGCGGTGTTGTAGCCCAGGGATGAGAAGAGAACATGGTGGAGGCAGAGGACTTTTTGCCGTTCACACAGCAGGGGAACAGCTGACATTACTGAACCCCAGTAACACAGGAGCAAGTGTTCACTGTGCTAACAGCACTTCCGAGCAACAACTGGCGGTGTTGTAGCCCAGGGATGAGAAGAGAACATGGTGGAGGCAGCAGGACTTTTTGCCGTTCACACAGCAGGGGAACAGCTGACATTACTGAACCCCAGTAACACAGGAGCAAGTGTTCACTGTGCTAACAGCACTTCCGAGCAACAACTGGCGGTGTTGTAGCCCAGGGATGAGAAGAGAACATGGTGGAGGCAGCAGGACTTTTTGCCGTTCACACAGCAGGGAACAGCTGACATTACTGAACCCCAGTAACACAGGAGCAAGTGTTCACTGTGCTAACAGCACTTCCGAGCAACAACTGGCGGTGTTGTAGCCCAGGGATGAGAAGAGAACATGGTGGAGGCAGCAGGACTTTTTGCCGTTCACACAGCAGGGGAACAGCTGACATTACTGAACCCCAGTAACACAGGAGCAAGTGTTCACTGTGCTAACAGCACTTCCGAGCAACAACTGGCGGTGTTGTAGCCCAGGGATGAGAAGAGAACATGGTGGAGGCAGCAGGACTTTTTGCCGTTCACACAGCAGGGGAACAGCTGACATTACTGAACCCCAGTAACACAGGAGCAAGTGTTCACTGTGCTAACAGCACTTCCGAGCAACAACTGGCGGTGTTGTAGCCCAGGGATGAGAAGAGAACATGGTGGAGGCAGCAGGACTTTTTGCGTTCACACAGCAGGGAACAGCTGACATTACTGAACCCCAGTAACACAGGAGCAAGTGTTCACTGTGCTAACAGCACTTCCGAGCAACAACTGGCGGTGTTGTAGCCCAGGGATGAGAAGAGAACATGGTGGAGGCAGCAGGACTTTTTGCCGTTCACACAGCAGGGGAACAGCTGACATTACTGAACCCCAGTAACACAGGAGCAAGTGTTCACTGTGCTAACAGCACTTCCGAGCAACAACTGGCGGTGTTGTAGCCCAGGGATGAGAAGAGAACATGGTGGAGGCAGCAGGACTTTTTGCCGTTCACACAGCAGGGGAACAGCTGACATTACTGAACCCCAGTAACACAGGAGCAAGTGTTCACTGCGCTAACAGCACTTCCGAGCAACAACTGGCGGTGTTGGAGCCCAGGGTCAAGGAGGATGTTTAAATACTATATCAAGTATTTTCCTTGTTACGTGTCAATTAAAAATGTCTATACTCCAAACAAGAGAAATATAACCTTTAGTACCATAAGATGATGATTTTACTTAAAAAAATATATGTAAATTAATAATTTACAAACATAAACGCATACATTAACATGTTGAAAAGCAATGCAAACCACAATTAAAATAGGTTAAATAATCTGCTATACGGTTTAAAATAAAAGCATACAAGTACATATCAGAATCCATTAATGATGGCTAAGTAACAGTATGTACACCATTTTTATTGTGTAGACAATGAATGGCTGACTTAAAAACATAATCAGCATTACAAGTTATCTTTGACATTCATAAAACTTTACATTTGGTGAATAATATCACTAAAAATTTTAAAAATATCTAAAATTTCCATCATGTAATACTGATAATATGTGCCAATCATTTATATTAACAAACAAAAAATGTAAAAAGTGCATAGTGCAGAGTGAAAACAGATATTTATGCCTGACTGTGGACTTGCAAGCATGACAACGGATAGATAAGGTATATATAGATGAGACTGCATAGCCACAGATGGTGAATGGCGATGTAATACTGTACCTCAATAAAGTGTGCGTTACTACTACATCCTTTTTTTATATAGCTTTATAAAAGGTTACGTGCATGTATGGTTGCGCCTTTGTTTGGACGCACAGACTGGCTTCCTGCTGTGACGCGTTGGGTATTGGAGCGTCTGTACGTCTTATGACGCAGACTAACATTCACGGTGCGCATCGTTCATCATCGCAAGCGTACCGACAACACAAAGGCGTTGTCATGACTGCTTTACTCAGTAAACATGCACCTATGATGAAACATACACGCATGTGCCCTATTACATAACAAGCTACAAGAAAAACGAGTGTGAGGTGTGACACAGCTGTTTTGTTAAGGTACAGTATTATATCGACATTGTACAGGTGTCGCTATTCAGTCTGATAAATAGATATCATTCACCTATTCTATCAGTTGTCGTTCTTTCAGCACCACTTACAGGTATATATTTTGCTATTGTGACTATGCACTATTGACTTTACCAAGGTAATGCATGATTTTTGTTAGCGATTATCATGTTTACATGAAGGACCTTTATGATATGGGCTGTTAACTTTCTAATTAAATATGTATTTTTTAAAATGACACAAATATAAGTAATGTTGAAGAGGACTATTCCTACATGCATTGTTTGCACAATATTACAGGTGTACATCACGTCCCTTAATCAACATTGGATTATTATATTTACTTGTATGCTTTTATTTAAAAGGCAAGAACACTGAAGTATAACCTTCGCACTGCAGCAGTTGTCAAAGTTCAACCCACATTATGCACTTCCAACATTGCAGAATTTGAGTCATGATGTGAGTTGGATTTGTCTAAGCTATGGAGTGACAAGGTTGACCATCAGTATCCTATAGCATAAGTAGGCTTTTGTGTTTGCATTTGTTTTAGACATGTGCATATCTGTAATAATATGTCACAATTATTTTGTAACAGATTTGTGACAAAGACTAATCATTTTATGGTTTTAAAGTTGACGTTTCAAATGTTTACAGCTTAGAAATCAGGGTGTAGCCTCATATCTATGTGTAGCACTAGACACTTTGACATGTCATGTTTTTTTCACCATGATTAGGTAGCTAGCAGTAATTTTTGCCGGATACACAGCAGGGGAACAGCAGGCGTTACTGAACCCCACAAACACATCAGCGATTGTTTTCATCTGTGCATCTAACACTTCTGAGCAGCAACTGGCGGTGTTGAAGCCCAGGGTCAAGGAGGGTGTAGGCAGAGGCCTAGTATGAGATGTTTGAAGTTGAAGTTGTAGTTAGGCAGCAGATAATTTTTGCCAGACACACAGCAGGGGAACAGCAGGCGTTACTGAACCCCACAAACACATCAGCGATTGTTTTCATCTGTGCATCTAACACTTCTGAGCAGCAACTGGCGGTGTTGAAGCCCACGGTCAAGGAGTGTAGGCAGAGGCCTAGTATGAGATGTTTGAAGTTGAAGTTGTAGTTAGCAGCAGTAATTTTTGCCAGACACACAGCAGGGGAACAGCAGGCGTTACTGAACCCCACAAACACATCAGCGATTGTTTTCATCTGTGCATCTAACACTTCTGAGCAGCAACTGGCGGTGTTGAAGCCCAGGGTCAAGGAGGGTGTAGGCAGAGGCCTAGTATGAGATGTTTGAAGTTGAAGTTGTAGTTAGCAGCAGTAATTTTTGCCAGACACACAGCAGGGGAACAGCAGGCGTTACTGAACCCCACAAACACATCAGCGATTGTTTTCATCTGTGCATCTAACACTTCTGAGCAGCAACTGGCGGTGTTGAAGCCCAGGGTCAAGGAGGGTGTAGGCAGAGGCCTAGTATGAGATGTTTGAAGTTGAAGTTGTAGTTAGCAGCAGTAATTTTTGCCAGACACACAGCAGGGGAACAGCAGGCGTTACTGAACCCCACAAACACATCAGCGATTGTTTTCATCTGTGCATCTAACACTTCTGAGCAGCAACTGGCGGTGTTGAAGCCCAGGGTCAAGGAGGGTGTAGGCAGAGGCCTAGTATGAGATGTTTGAAGTTGAAGTTGTAGTTAGCAGCAGTAATTTTTGCCAGACACACAGCAGGGGAACAGCAGGCGTTACTGAACCCACAAACACATCAGCGATTGTTTTCATCTGTGCATCTAACACTTCTGAACAGCAACTGCGGTGTTGAAGCATAAAATATTGAGTTATTGCCTTGTTACGTGGCCATTGCAAATGTATGTACTTCAAACAAGAATAAATGAAGTTTTACTAGGACAATAAAATGATGAATTTCAATTCCAAGAATAGAAAAATATTTATACTTGAGAGTCCTCTGTGGTTGATACCGTTTAATGGCTAACTGAAAATATGGTAACAAATTCCAAGCTTTCGAGACTACTCAGGTCTCTTCATCAGGCTAAGACTAAAACAAAAAATGAAGAATCACATATTTCTACACACAACAGGACACAGGAATAGGTAAGACAAGTGAGGGAGGGACAAGTGAGAGGAGACCGGACAAAAAATGAGAACAAGGATGAATTATCAGCGTCACACAATAAGAGAAAAAATAATGGATTTACCTGTGGCAAAACAATTTTGTATGCCCGGTCATAGCATGATGGATATGGAATTACTGGTATTAAAATATAACTTCAAATATGAGAAAGATACAAAGGTTTCAGAATATAAGCTCATCATGACCTTTGACACTGTTAGTGATGGAATGAATAGATCACACGGATTTATGTCATTCTATATCAATTAAGGAATCTGCGTCTCTGCCCTTCCAGGGGCATGAAAACACAAAACCAGACCCCAATAAGAGGGCAATAAAACTTTCTATCCTTATCTAATACACTTCTTTCCTATATCCTTATCTAGGAACTGTTCCAATATTTATGTTCATCCCTCTGTGATAATGACAGTTCTGCTACACGTCACTTACTTGTCTTACCTATTTCACTATTCCTGTGTCCTGTTGTGTATAGAAATATGTGATTCTTCATTTTTTGTTTTAGTCTTTGCCTGATGAAGAGACGTGAGTAGCCTCGAAAGCTTGCAATTTGTTACCATCTTTTCAGTTATCCATTAAAAGGTAACAACCACTGCGGACTCTCAAGTCTAAATATTTTTCTATCTACTGGCTAACACGGTACGAAGATACACATGTTTCCTAACTTCAAGAATAAAAATAAAGACACTGCAAATATAAACGCATATATGCACATGCCAACAAGAAATGGAACAACACACCACCGAAAAAATTGGTTACAAAATATAGTGTTGTAAATTTAAGAATAAAAGTCAATTTTTGTATTTATGAATAATGCTTAAGGAACGCTATGTTAAACCATAACATAGTGAAGACAATGGATTTTGTAATAGTCACTCATCATCATCATCATTGCAATTTAGATGTGACAGTCACAGACATTTCAATTATTTAAGTTAATAAAATCGTTACTTTGTACAGCATGTATGACATGTCCAGCATGGACTCATCAATGTGATGACACAATAATGTACGATAAAAAATAACCATTTAAAAAAACATAATGCATTGTCACAATTTAAGTGTGTGCCTGCAAGTGTAGGTGAAACAAAGGCTACGGATAGCAAAGGTATATTCTATGTCTGTATCAGACAGTGGACAGCCTCTGATGGGTAATGGCGATGTTATACTGTACGTCAATAAAGTCTGCGGCTGCAATCATGCATTTTTTGCTTGTACAGTGTTGAAGAGGGTAAAAGCATGTCTGGTTGCGCAAGGCTTTATCCGTCAACACTACCTTCCTACTGTCACGCGTAGGGTAGGGTAGCGTGTGTCAATTAGATGACTCTATAAAATGTGACGTTACGCAGCGTTATTGCGCCCTAGGGACGCCAAAAATACTACAGCAGTAATCATTTACTGTCTAATACTCCACCTATGACCAACAAAAAAAGAACGTTCCCTCTTTAACAATCTACAAGACTAACAAGCATAATGGTTGACGCTGACTTTATTGAGGTACAGTATTACATCGACATTGTCCATGAGTAACTATGCACTGTGATACCTATATACCATTATTAATTTATATCTGTTGTGGTTGTTTCAACAGCACTTGCAGGTATAACTACCTATTGTCAGTATGCATGATGCACTTTCTAGATGTAAAAAAGGTATCAACCACTGAGGACTCTCAAGTCTAAATATTTTTCTATCTACTGGCTAACACGGTACGAAGATACACATCTTTCCTATTTCTAGATGTAATAATTTATTATTGCACATTATTACCAGGTTTAGATGCTGGCCATTTCATATATGGTGTGTGAAGTTACAGTTGGCATCAGTATGTGTATTTTATAATGTCTGTCATAAATAAAACTCGTGATGATGATGATGAGGATTTTATGATTCGTACATCCATTGACTGCATTATCTTACAGGTACAGATAAAGTTCCTTAAAAAGCATTAATTGATAAGTATGAAATGTACTTTTATGCATTAATTTCAAAAAGTGAAGACTATGTTTTAGTTTTTGTTACCATTTCTAATAGACATGTGCAGATATGCGCTGTGATGACAAATTATTATTTGTCCATATTTGTCATAAAAATTTATCATTCTAGGCCTGGAAAACTTCACAATTTCATGTTTTAAGCATAACAATCAGGGTGACGGCTCTTCCCTATTTGGAGCATGTTCGACATGGGTTTTTCTGTGCATGTGTAGGGAACAGGAGACTTCTTGCCGGACACACAGCAGGGGAACAGCTGGCGTTAAAGAACCCCACTAACACTATAGCTTGTGTATTGGTCTGTGGACACGACACTTCTGAGCAGCAACTGGCAGTGTTGTAGCCCAGGGAGTAGAGTTCAGGTGGTAGAAAGATGAACATAACAGGAGACATGGATAACGTTGCGAACCAGTTATTTAATCTGAAAACGGACAGACAAATTCTGGCGAGATCCATGCCTTGTTCATTTTCAGAAAAGTAAGCCGGTCTACATTATCGGAGGATAGTCGCATGCGACGGTCTGTTAGTACACCACCTGCAGCACTAAAGACGTGCTCCGATAATACACTGGCAGCAGGGCAAGCCAGCACCTCCAATGCATACTGGCTAAGCTCTGGCCATGTATCCAGCTTAGAGACCCAAAACTTGAATGGGGAAGAGCCATCTGGGAGTACAATGAGAGGGAAAGACATGTAGTCTGTCACCATCTTACGGAAACGTTGCCTCCTGCTGACTGGAGCCATCTCGGATGGTGTAGACATTTGTGGCGCTGCCACAAAACTTCGCCACATTTGGAACATACTGGTCTTGCCTTTTGAAGAGGCGCTGCTTGTGCTCCCTCTTGTTGCAGAGCTGTCTCCACTGCCTCGACGCACAGAGCTGCTTTGTAAAGCAGTAGCAGCAGCAGTGCTCTCGGCTGGAATGGAGAACATTATGGATTGCACCAGTGTGTCTTGGTACTCCCGCATTTTACGCTCCCGGTTCAACGGTGTGATGAGGCTTTGTAAGTTGTCCCGGTAGCGAGGGTCTAGGCGGGTGTACACCCAATAATCAGACGTGGTGAGAATGTGGGCGATGCGGCGGTCGTTTCTCAGGCACTGCAGCATGAAATCAACCATGTGCTGCAGACTCCCAACTGGCCAAGAAACGCTGTCCCCTGCAAGAGGCGTCATCTCTGCCTGCTCTGCTTCACCCCACCCTCGCTCTACATACTGACTAGAACGTTGTGTACCTCCCTCTGGAGCGATGTCTTCCTCCTCCATTGACTCCTCCTCATCCTCCTCACAAAGTGAGCCCTGCCCAGCCCTTTGTGAGGAACCACGTTGCGCTGACTGTCCAGAAGGTGATGGAATTTGTGACTCCTCATCCTCCACCTCTTCCAAAACCTCATCCCTTAGTGCTTGCAGTGTTTTTTGAAGCAGGCAGATAAGGGGGACAGTCAGGCTGACTAGTGCATCATCTGCACTCGCCATCCGTGTTGACTCATCAAACGCACGCAAAACGTGGCAGATGTCATTCATAGAGGCCCACTCAGTAGTGGTGAAGTGTGAACGGCGCAAATTGCGAGTTGATTGCGCCTGATGCAGCTGATACTCCATTACTGCTGGCTGCTGCTCACACAACCGCTCCAACATATGTAACGTGGAATTCCACCTGGTGGGTACGTCACATATGATGCGATGTTCAGGAAGGCGAAATCTGCGTTGCAGAGCTGCAATGCGCGATCTGGCGATGCTGGAACGTCGCAAGTGAGCGCACTCTAGGCGGACCTTGTGCAGCAGTGCATCAAGATCCGGATAGTCCCTCAAAAAACTCTGCACGACCAAGTTGAGCACATGTGCCAGACATGGTATGTGAGTGAGGTTGCCAAGGCCCAGAGCTGCCACCAGATTTCGGCCATTGTCACACACTATAAGAACGCTAACCAGCTCACCGGTTTGTAGAAGCACGGATCCTCCGCTTGATCAAACGTGAAGATACATGAGAAAATGAAGGAAAAAGGGATCCAGCTTCAATAAAATCTTCATCTTTATTGATTCATAAAAACATGAATAATGGCATGCTCCTGGACAAGCTCAGGACAAGGCTACGCGTTTCGATCACAGGGATCTTTATCACAGCTGACATATTCAGACAAAGGCACATATTTAAGACACAGGAAGACCAATCACGATCAGAAAAAATGTCATGTGATTTTTGACAAGTCCTTTAACAATTTTCACATAACGAATAAAGAAAAAAAAAAAAAAACAATATTTGCACAAATAAAATCAATGCAAAGAAATAAAATTAATAATGGAACATCAATTCGTTTATTTTGTTGAGACCAAATGGATGTCTGGTATGTAGATTAAAGATCCAGAAAGCTTCACGTGTGAGGAGTCGCTGACGTGCATCTCCACCTCGGGCAGACAGGTTAACACTTTCAATACCTGTGACTTGGAAGGAAGAAACATTGCGAGCATGCTGAAAAATAAAATGTTTAGCAGCAGCAGAAATATTGCGATTCGAAGAAACATTCTTTACATCCTGCAAATGTTCAGCGATCCTGATTTTTAGTTTCCTAGTAGTGCAGCCTATATAAAGATAAATTGCAAGTAGTGCACATAATTTTATATACCACATAGCATGAATTACAATTGATATATTTGTTAATGGTATAAATCGCAGTGCTGTCATTATTTTCAAAGGTTTTCGTTACACAAACATATTTGCAAAGTGCACATCTATTGTGGCCACATTTATAAAAACCTTTATGTTCTAACCACGATGTTTTATGAGAAGAGAAATTATTACTGAACATGCTTGGAGAAACTTTGTTACCAATAGATGGCGCTTTCCTTGAAACAACATTAATACCTGATGAAAGAATGTCAGCAAGAGAGGGATCTTCATATAAAATAGGCAGCGATCTCAAAATGATTTTTTTGATGTCCCCAAATTGAGGACTATATTGAGCACAAAAATATGGTTTCACTGCAAGATCAACAAAAAAATGATCTTGCAGTGAAACCATATTTTTGTGCTCAATATAGTCCTCAATTTGGGGACATCAAAAAAAATCATTTTGAGATCGCTGCCTATTTTATATGAAGATCCCTCTCTTGCTGACATTCTTTCATCAGGTATTAATGTTGTTTCAAGGAAAGCGCCATCTATTGGTAACAAAGTTTCTCCAAGCATGTTCAGTAATAATTTCTCTTCTCATAAAACATCGTGGTTAGAACATAAAGGTTTTTATAAATGTGGCCACAATAGATGTGCACTTTGCAAATATGTTTGTGTAACGAAAACCTTTGAAAATAATGACGACACTGCGATTTATACCATTAACAAATATATCAATTGTAATTCATGCTATGTGCTATATAAAATTATGTGCACTACTTGCAATTTATCTTATATAGGCTGCACTACTAGGAAACTAAAAATCAGGATCGCTGAACATTTGCAGGATGTAAAGAATGTTTCTTCGAATCGCAATATTTCTGCTGCTGCTAAACATTTTATTTTTCAGCATGCTCGCAATGTTTCTTCCTTCCAAGTCACAGGTATTGAAAGTGTTAACCTGTCTGCCCGAGGTGGAGATGCTCGTCAGCGACTCCTCACACGTGAAGCTTTCTGGATCTTTAATCTACATACCAGACATCCATTTGGTCTCAACAAAAGAAACGAATTGATGTTCCATTATTAATTTTATTTCTTTGCATTGATTTTATTTGTGCAAATATTGTTTGTTTTTTTTTTTTTCTTTATTCGTTATGTGAAAATTGTTAAAGGACTTGTCAAAAATCACATGACATTTTTTCTGATCGTGATTGGTCTTCCTTTGTCTTAAATATGTGCCTTTGTCTGAATATGTCAGCTGTGATAAAAATCCCTGTGATCGAAACGCGTAGCCTTGTCCTGAGCTTGTCCAGGAGCATGCCATTATTCATGTTTTTATGAATCAATAAAGATGAAGATTTTATTGAAGCTGGATCCCTTTTTCCTTCATTTTCTCATTGTCACACACTACCAAGCCTGGCTGGAGATTCGCTGGCAAAAACCACACGTCGCTCTCCTGCTTGATGGCATTCCAGAGCTCCTGCGCTGTGTGGCTTCGATTCCCCATGGAAATTAATTTCAGGACGGCCTGTTGACGTTTGGCCACGGCTGTGCTCATATCGGTCGCATCAGGTAAGCGTTCACGGGTCCATGTGGAGGTAGACTGTGACGGCTCCTGCAGCGATGATTCTGAGGAACTGGAGTAGGAGGAGGAGTCAATGTGGACTGACTTGATTCCTGCAATCCTTGGAGTTGGCAGAACACGTACAGCGCCACTCGCAAGATCAGTACCCGGCTCCACAACATTGACCCAATGGGCAGTGAGGGAAAGGTATCGTCCCTGGCCATGGGTACTGGTCCACGCATCGGTGGTCAGGTGGACCTTGCTACTGACGGCGTTTAGTAGCGCATGTTTAATTTTTCCCTCAACATGCTTTTGCAGACCAGGGACGGCTTGCCTGCTGAAATAAAATCGGCTGGGCACATTGTATTGTGGGACTGCCAATGCCATTAAGTTACGGAAACTGTCAGTCTCCACCAGCCTGAATGACAGCATTTCAAGGGACAGGAGTTTTGCAATGCCAGCATTCAGAGCCTGTGCTCGTGGATGGTTTGCCGAGTATGGCCGTCTTTTATCCCATGCCTGTGCTACCGATGGCTGTTTTGTGGCCTGGGAGTGTGAGGATGACAGGGAACTTGCAGCTGTGGGTGGAATAACACTGGGTCTCTGGACAACAGTGACAGAGGTTCTTCCATGGCGATCCTGTGAGGAAGCCGAACCAGCTGTGTGTGAGCTGGAGGAAGAGGCTCCAACACGAGCTGAAGATGTAGGTGCTGCTGTAGGTTGGCCTACATCTCCAGTGTGTCTTTGTAACTCAACCACGTGCTTTGACCGCACATGTTTCCACATATTTGTGGTATTAAGGTTACTGACACTTTTACCTCTTTTTACTTTTTGATTACACAGCTTGCATTTGACATAGCAAATATCATCTGCAAGTGTGTCAAAAAAGGACCACGCAGTGCAAGTCCTGGGAGCGCCCGTTTTGGCTGTTGGAAGAGAACTGCTACGAACGTGTGCCAAACTGGAGGCTACAGGCAACCGAGTCTGCAGCCTACCTCTCCCTACTGTTTGGACCGTTGGGGCAATCTTTTCCTCAGAGCTGCTACCACCACCTTCCTGTTCCTCACGCCATGTTGGGTCTTGGACCTCATCATCTCCACTACCCTCTTCCAACACCTGCTGCTGTTGGGTGGTCTGGCCAGCACCATGCTCAACAGAAACTGGCACCTGAGTCTCATCATCATCAGATGCGTTCTGCGGTGTGCTGACCATCGGCACTGGCTCACCCGCCTCTTCACATTCAGAGAGACACAGCTGTTGCGCATCACTGCATACTGCCTCTTCTTCACATTCCAGAATGCTGCTTGGCTGGGCCCCTGTTTGCAAGCCAACAGATTCTGAGAACAGAAGCAGAGACTCAGCTGGCTCCAGTTCAGAACTCTCTGACTGCCTGGGCAATTTGGCAGGCGGTGAAGAGACAGATGGTTGTTCAACAGTGCTGTGGTCCTGAGAGGAGGTGGAAGCAATTGAAGTTGATGCATTGGCTGCCATCCAACCAACAACGGCTTCAATTTGTTCTTCCCGCAGCAGGGGGTACGCTGAGCTCCTACAAAAGTGCGCATAAAAGAACGCTCACGGGGAAAACTGGTGGATGCTGTGTCACTGGGTGCGGCAGCAGCCACAGAATCCCCACGTCCTCTCCCTGCTGAAACTCCACGGTCACGACCACGTGCCTTACTCCCTGCCTTCTTCATCTTGGTAGATTGATAAAGAAAGTCAGAAAAGTTATAAGGCCTAAGTGTGGTTATTCCTCAGAGACTGCAGTGAACACTGCAGACAACTGTTCAGTAGCTGTGAAAGGCCCCTTTGTGTACTTCTATAGTGTTTGCAACCATTGTATTGTATACGGATGGAAGCGCGTCACACTAATAGATTAGATTTTTTTCAAATATAATGGAGCAGCACCAATTAGAGAAAAATGTGAAGGATGAGGCAGTGACACACGCTCAGCAGACTACAACCAGCAGTGGTTGAAGAACTAACTGGAGCGTAATCTGCACTCAAAAAATGAAAAGCTCACAGACTACAGTGAACACTGCAGACAACTGTTCAGTAGCTGTGAAAGGCCCCTTTGTGTACTTCTATAGTGTTTGCAACCAATGTATTGTATACGGATGGAAGCGCGTCACACTAATAGATTAGATTTTTTTCAAATATAATGGAGCAGCACCAATTAGAGAAAAATGTGAAGGATGAGGCAGTGACACACGCTCAGCAGACTACAACCAGCAGTGGTTGAAGAACTAACTGGAGCGTGATCTGCACTCAAAAAATCAAAACCTCACAGACTGCAGTGAACACTGAAACACAACTGTTCACTATCTGTGAAAGGCTCCTTTCTGTACTTCTATAGTGTTTGCAACCAATGTATTGTATACGGATGGAAGCGCGTCACACTAATAGATTAGATTTTTTTCAAATATAATGGAGCAGCACCAATTAGAGAAAAATGTGAAGGATGAGGCAGTGACACACGCTCAGCAGACTACAACCAGCAGTGGTTGAAGAACTAACTGGAGCGTGATCTGCACTCAAAAAATCAAAACCTCACAGACTACAGTGAACACTGAAACACAACTGTTCACTATCTGTGAAAGGCTCCTTTCTGTACTTCTATAGTGTTTGCAACCAATGTATTGTATACGGATGGAAGCGCGTCACACTAATAGATTAGATTTTTTTCAAATATAATGGAGCAGCACCAATTAGAGAAAAATGTGAAGGATGAGGCAGTGACACACGCTCAGCAGACTACAACCAGCAGTGGTTGAAGAACTAACTGGAGCGTGATCTGCACTCAAAAAATCAAAACCTCACAGACTGCAGTGAACACTGAAACACAACTGTTCACTATCTGTGAAAGGCTCCTTTCTGTACTTCTATAGTGTTTGCAACCAATGTATTGTATACGGATGGAAGCGCGTCACACTAATAGATTAGATTTTTTTCAAATATAATGGAGCAGCACCAATTAGAGAAAAATGTGAAGGATGAGGCAGTGACACACGCTCAGCAGACTACAACCAGCAGTGGTTGAAGAACTAACTGGAGCGTGATCTGCACTCAAAAAATCAAAACCTCACAGACTGCAGTGAACACTGAAACACAGCTGTTCACTATCTGTGAAAGGCTCCTTTCTGTACTTCTATAGTGTTTGCAACCAATGTATTGTATACGGATGGAAGCGCGTCACACTAATAGATTAGATTTTTTTCAAATATAATGGAGCAGCACCAATTAGAGAAAAATGTGAAGGATGAGGCAGTGACACACGCTCAGCAGACTACAACCAGCAGTGGTTGAAGAACTAACTGGAGCGTGATCTGCACTCAAAAAATCAAAACCTCACAGACTGCAGTGAACACTGAAACACAACTGTTCACTATCTGTGAAAGGCTCCTTTCTGTACTTCTATAGTGTTTGCAACCAATGTATTGTATACGGATGGAAGCGCGTCACACTAATAGATTAGATTTTTTTCAAATATAATGGAGCTGCACCAATTCCACAAAATAAAATAAAAAAAAGAGTCAGTGAGTGACACATGCAGATGCCTACAAACAGCGGTGGATGCAGAGCAAACTGCAGCGTCACCTGCACTCTCACACACACCTTGCACAGAGCTGTTAAAACAACACTGGCAAAAGGAAGCTTTACACAGCGGTTGGTAAACTAGCCTGCCTAAAGCACAGTACACAAAATCGCAATGTCTAACTGTCCCTCAAAGTCAGCAGAACAGCGTTCTGTCCCTAACTGAGTTCACAGCACAGTGACGCTAAAATGGCGGCGGCGCCTTTTATAGTGCATTCTGACATCATTTCAGCATCCAATCACAGCCATGCCATTAGTTAAGATGACCGCAGCATTACAGGATGTGCCCACACTTCATAAGATTCCTCATTGGCTGACTAAAATCACATTGCCTCTCAAAGAATTATGGGAACTTCCGATTCCGGTATACGATATTGGAAAAATATCGGAACTAAGTATCGGAATTCCGATACAGCGAATATCGGCCGATACCCGATACTTGCGGTATCGGAATGCTCAACACTAACGGGCAGGCAGTTTGAGGGCAGACATGGAGTTGTCGGGTGTGCAGTGGTCAAAGCTGAAAGGCCTCTGTAAAGTCCTTCAGTGTTTTGAGGAATGCACACGGCTGGTAAGCGCAGACGACGCCATCATAAGCATGAGCATCCCACTTATGCGTCTGCTCATGCAAACTTTTACGTACATTAAGGATCAGGCGTCTGCAGCGGAGGAGGAAGAGGAGGAGGAGGGAAGCCTTGATGACAGTCATTGTCTGCTCAGGGAACTGTCCTGAACAAGATGGAGAAAGAAGAAGAAGAGAAGGAGGAGGATGAAGGGGATGATTATTTTGGGGAGGTGGATGCTTCTCAGGGGGCAAGAGAAAATGTTGGTTTGCCAAGGTCAGGTACAGGGTTTGTGCGTGACTGGAGTGATGTGGATTTGGCAGAAAGTGCTATTCCTCCCACCTCTGTCAGTGCATCATTGACACCTGGAACATTGGCCCACATGTGTGATTATGTCTTGCGGATCCTAAAAAGGGCCACCCGCATTGCCAAAATTATAAAGGATGACGACTAGTGTTGAGCGATACTGCCCGATTGTCATGTGTGCATTGCCACGAAGATCGTCGCGGTTGCACATTTTGACTTCTCACAGCTGAGCTGCTGTTTCTTTGTGTTTGGCAGCTAGGGAGTTAATTCTGTCTGTGCTCGGTGCTGGGACTGGGTGCAGTTTCTCCCGGCTGCAATTGATTATTTGTTGATTGGTTTCCTTTAAATTCCTGGTTGTCTGCTTGGGGAGTTGCCAGTGAAACCTTCATGCAGACCACAGATAGGAATGAATCTGTATAGACTTTAGTTGTGAGCTCCTTAGTTGTTCTAAGCTCAACTTGGTTAGAGTTTATTTCCCAGACCATTTATGTTCCTTTGGTGTTTGAGTGTGTATGCAAGCGAGTGTTATCCTGTCTGTCTTATATGTCTAATCTGTGTATTTAGCTAAGATCAGCCCATATCCCTTTGGTAGTAGTCAGGATCCTTCTTAGGACTGATTACAGGGTTCAGGGTCTGATAGGAGACAGGGTTAGGTTGGAGACTTGGACCTCTGAACCATTATCAGTACCTCCAAGGTGAGGGATTAGTTAGGACCCCAGTTTAGGGTCAGGTTAGATCCCGGTCCACCTCTTTCCTGTTTCAGCTCATCAAGTCCTCAAGATTAACCCTGAGTTCAGCAGATATCGTGTCAGGTAAATCTATTCTATACTTACATGCTGATGTTGCTATACTAGTTGTTGTATAGAGTGTTGTTCCTGTATTAATAGTTTACTGACATTGTATACATATCATTAGACAGCGTGACATTTTCACTGGCCATAAAAATATCTCCAGTTACCATGGATCCAGTAGCCCAGCTGGCTCTGCAGTTGCAGGGATTATCCATGGAGCTGACGGACATTAAGTCCAAAGTTTTGTCTCCCCTGGAGCAAACCAGAGTTGAACCTAAGGTTGCTCTCCCGGACAGGTTTCACTGGTGGGCGAGAAAAATTTTTCACCTTCCGGGAGGCATGTAAATTGTATTTTCGGCTTCGGCCTCGATCATCAGGGAGTGAGGAGCAGAGAGTGGGAATTGTTATCTCACTTCTGCAAGGGGACCCTCAATCCTGGGCATTTTACCTTCCTCCGGGATCCCCGGCTCTACTGTCTGTAGAATCAATTTTTTACTGCCCTGGGATTGGTATATGATGACCCAGATCGGGTCTCTCTTGCTGAGACAAAATTACGTAAGATACAGCAGGGAGATCGTCCGGCAGAGGAATTTGCTTCTGAGTTTCGTAGATGGGCCACAGATACTCAGTGGAATGACCCAGCTCTTAGGAGCCAGTTTTGTCATGGGCTTTCTGATAAATTAAAAGACGTTTTGGCTCAGTATGAGTCTCCTCCTTCTCTGGAGGCTGCTATGGCCTTAGCTATCCGTACTGATAGACGGCTTCGGGAGAGGGGTGAGGTAACCCCACTCCCTGTTGTTTCTCCACCTACCACTAAAGTCCCTTATGTTGAGGTTCCCCTTGTCTGTTCGGATGAGCCTATGCAGTTGGGAGGGACATCATTTCGTAGGAGGGGATTGGCGGTACGCCGCAGGACTAGAAGATGTTTTTTCTGCGGGAAAGAGGGACATTTTGTTGGAGAATGTCCATCCCGTGCCTTGTTGAGCCAAAAGTCGCCGGAAAACTGTTTATCCCAGGTTGTGTGGTGGACAACAACCTGGGAGTATGTATTTCATCCGCCAGTTCTTCTCAGTTCCTTGTACCAGTGGAGGTGGTAGTTGGTACGAGAGTGGAGAGATTGTCTGTTCTTCTTGATAGTGGTTCCGGGGTTAATCTGGTTGACGCTCAGTTTGCTCAGGCTCAAGGTATGCATCTGAGTGTATTGGTCAAACCGATCCCTATATTCTCCATTGACGCCAGGCCTCTCGGCCAAGGTAGCTTTGTTCATGAGGTTGATAACATTGACCTTCGGGTAGGGGCAATACATAGGGAACAATTATCTTGTTATGTGTTGGAGAGTCTACCTACTCCCATTGTGTTGGGACTTCCTTGGTTGGTTAAACATAACCCTGTGATTAATTGGCAGTCCAGAGAAATAAGCCAATGGGGTGAGTTTTGCAAAAGCAACTGCATGAACACAGTCATCAGTGCGGTCGTGCCTAGTACATTGCCTCCTTTTTTGGAGGATTTTGGGGATGTTTTCTCTGAGGAGGGGTGTCAGGAGTTGCCTCCTCATCGCGTGTATGACTGCTCTATTAATCTCCTTCCTGATGCTAAGTTGCCTAAAGCTAGGTTGTATAATCTTTCTGGTCCTGAGAGGCAGGCTATGAAAGATTATATTTCTGAAAGTCTGGCCAAAGGGCATATTAGACCTTCATCTTCCCCAGTAGCCGCGGGGTTCTTCTTTGTGAAGAAGAAAGATGGAGGCCTACGCCCTTGCTTGGATTTCCGCGAACTTAATCGGATTACTGTTCGAGATCCGTATCCACTCCCTCTTATTCCTGATCTCTTCAATCAAATTGTTGGCGCCAAATGGTTTTCTAAATTGGATCTCAGGGGGCGTATAATCTGATTAGGATAAAAGAGGGGATGAGTGGAAAACGGCGTTTAACACGCCGGAGGGACATTATGAGAACCTAGTCATGCCTTTTGGTCTGACTACTGCACTAGCAGTATTCCAACATTTTGTTAATGACATTTTTCGTCACCTTTGGGGCTGTTTGTGGTTGTATATTTGGACGACATTTTAATTTACTCGCCAGATCTTGTGTCTCATCAGGAGCATGTGAGACAGGTGTTGCAGATCTTGCGAGACAATAAATTATACGCCAAACTGGAGAAGTGTGTATTTGCCGTACAGGAACTTCAGTTTTTGGGTTTTTGGTGTCAGCTTCCGGTTTCCGTATGGACCCTGAAAAGGTGAGAGCAGTGCTTGAATGGGATCAGCCAGGGGATCTTAAGGCTCTGCAGCATTTTTTGGGGTTTGCTAACTACTACCGGAAATTTATTTGTAATTTCTCATCTGTCGTCAAACCTCTCACTGGCATGACAAGAAAAGGGACGGATTTTTCTAAATGGTCGGACAAAGCTTGCCAAGCCTTTTCCTCTTTGAAAAAATGTTTTGCTTCGGCACCCGTTCTCATCCAACCAGATGCATCTCAGCCGTTCATTGTGGAGGTGGATGCGTCTGACGTAGGGGTGGGTGCTATATTGTCCCAGGGTCCGTCCCCTGGTAAATGGCATCCGTGCGCTTTCTTTTCTAAGAAATTGTCGTCCGCCGAAAGGAATTATGATATCGGCAATTGGGAACTTTTGGCCATTAAGTTAGCTTTTGAAGAATGGCGTCACTTTTTGGAGGGGGCAGTCCACCCGGTTACCGTTATTACTGATCACAAGAACCTGTTGTATTTGGAATCCGCTAAGCGTCTGAATTCCAGACAAGCTCGATGGTCGTTGTTTTTTACCAGGTTTAATTTTGTCTTCACTTATCGCCCGGGGTCTAAGAATGTAAAGGCTGATGCCTTGTCTCGCAGTTTCCCAGGGGCCGGGAAAACGGATGACCCGAGTCCTATCCTTCAGGAGGGGGTGGTAGTGTTGGCTGTATTTTCTGAGCTTGAGGAGGAGGTGTTAGAGGCTCAGGGGGACGCCCCTGCAGGACCTCCAGGGAGACTGTTTGTCCCAAATCTGTTGAGACAAAAGGTTATTGAGGCACATCATAATTCTGCTCTAGCAGGACATCCAGGGAGTAAGGCTACTTTAGATCTCCTTTCTCGCCGGTTTTGGTGGCCTAATGCTAATAAAGATGTTATAACTTTTGTCGCGTCATGTGGGGTGTGTGCTCGCTCTAAAACCCCTCATACCCGTCCGTCTGGGACCCTTTTACCCTTGAAACTTCCGGAGCGTCCATGGACTCATTTATCTATGGACTTCATTACGGACCTTCCTCCGTCGTCAGGGAATACTGTCATACTGGTGGTTGTTGACAGGTTCAGTAAGATGGCACATTTCGTTGCTCTTCCTGCACTCCCTAATGCTAAAACTCTGGCGCAGGTGTTCATTAGGGAGATCGTTAGACTTCATGGGTTGCCTTCTGATGTGGTGTCAGATAGGGGGTCTCAGTTTGTGTCCAAATTTTGGAGGGCATTTTGTTTACGTCGGGGGATGCAATTGTCATTTTCCTCGGCTTTTCATCCGCAGACCAATGGTCAGACAGAGCGTCTGAATCAGAGCTTAGAGACATATCTCCGGTGTTTTGTCTCAGAGAACCAAGAGGACTGGTCTTCTTTCTTGCCTCTGGCAGAGTTCGCTCTTAACAACAGGCGGAGCGAGTCCACTGGTAAGTCCCCGTTTTTTGGGGCATATGGTTTTCATCCCCAGTTTTGTACTTTCAATGGGGGGGGCCCTTCTGGGGTTCCTGAGGAGGAGCGTTTCTCGTCGTCACTTGCTTCTGTGTGGAGAGGTGTATTGAATAATCTGAGTGCGATGGGGAACCGTTACAAACGTATGGCTGATAGGAGGAGAGTTTCTGGTCCAGATCTGAATGTGAACGATCTGGTATGGTTGTCTACCAGGAATATAAAACTTAAAGTGCCCTCCTGGAAACTGGGTCCCAGATTCATCGGGCCGTACAGGATCAGTTCCATAATTAATCCTGTGGCATTTCGTCTGGACCTCCCTCCTACGTTTAAAATTCATAATGTGTTCCACAAGTCATTACTTAAAAGGTATGTGGCACCAGTCATACTGTCACCTCTACCTCCTCCTCCTTTGTTGGTCAATGGTAACTTGGAATTTCAAGAATCAAAGATCATTGACTCACGTCTGAATCGCCGGTCCCTTCAGTACTTGGTGCATTGGAAGGGGTATGGTCCAGAGGAGAGGACGTGGGTCCCTGCGTCTGATGTTAACGCAGATTGTTTGGTTCGGACCTTCCACAGAACTCACCCGGGCAGGCCTGGCCCTGAGGGTCCGGAGGCCCCTCGTAGAAGGGGGGGTACTGTCATGTGTGCATTGCCACGAAGATCGTCGCGGTTGCACATTTTGACTTCTCACAGCTGAGCTGCTGTTTCTTTGTGTTTGGCAGCTAGGGAGTTAATTCTGTCTGTGCTCGGTGCTGGGACTGGGTGCAGTTTCTCCCGGCTGCAATTGATTATTTGTTGATTGGTTTCCTTTAAATTCCTGGTTGTCTGCTTGGGGAGTTGCCAGTGAAACCTTCATGCAGACCACAGATAGGAATGAATCTGTATAGACTTTAGTTGTGAGCTCCTTAGTTGTTCTAAGCTCAACTTGGTTAGAGTTTATTTCCCAGACCATTTATGTTCCTTTGGTGTTTGAGTGTGTATGCAAGCGAGTGTTATTCCTGTCTGTCTTATATGTCTAATCTGTGTATTTAGCTAAGATCAGCCCATATCCCTTTGGTAGTAGTCAGGATCCTTCTTAGGACTGATTACAGGGTTCAGGGTCTGATAGGAGACAGGGTTAGGTTGGAGACTTGGACCTCTGAACCATTATCAGTACCTCCAAGGTGAGGGATTAGTTAGGACCCCAGTTTAGGGTCAGGTTAGATCCCGGTCCACCTCTTTCCTGTTTCAGCTCATCAAGTCCTCAAGATTAACCCTGAGTTCAGCAGATATCGTGTCAGGTAAATCTATTCTATACTTACATGCTGATGTTGCTATACTAGTTGTTGTATAGAGTGTTGTTCCTGTATTAATAGTTTACTGACATTGTATACATATCATTAGACAGCGTGACACCGATATCCCGAAATATCGGATCGGATTGGATCGGCCCGATACTCAGAAAGTATCGGGTATCGCCGATCCGATACCGGAAACCCAATGCAAGTCAATGGGACAGAAATATCGGTATTAAAAAAACCTCTTTCTTTCCTTGTAAACACAAGATATACACACATAGAATACATATATATTGTGGTACACCAAAGGGGACCTTGCTGGATGGGAGATATATTTCTTCTGGCAGACTGAAGTTTGCTCAGGATTTTCCATGATCACAGGACCTGTGATGAGGTCATAGTCACGTGATCAGGTCAGCTGATGTGTACCTCACCTGAGGGTGTGGACTAGGCCTATTTAACAGGAAGCTGTGGGAGTATGAGTTGTGGAAGGAAGGAGTTTGGCTGGAGTCAGCCTGGAAGATTGTTTTCGTGACAGTGTGTCAGTGCACACCAGGAAGCGAGTACCAGACCACCCGGGAATGGCACCTGGCGGTCTCTGCTGACATTCCACCGCTTAGTTAAGCCTGTCCCAAGCAAGGGTGAGTCTGGGACCAGTGGTTCTCCAAACTGGAGTGATTTATGTTCTGTTTTTGATTTTGTTATCTGGACTTTTGTTGAACTTATCATTAAAACCACTGAACTTTGAACTGAACGCCTGTGTGTTTACCTCATTACTGCGGCCCGGCCCCTGCCTACCAGAGCAGATCCCTACAATTGGTGGCGTTAATGCGGGCATACGCAGTGAGGTCAGGCTGTTGTTTTTTTTGTGGATGTTTTTTTTTCTGCATGACAGTAAATGTCCTGGGTGAAGAAAGTGACACAAAACCCGGTGGATAACTGTCCGGAGATGGAGAACACAGTAAAAATGCTGGTGGAGGCTATGCGACAGCAGCAGCTGGCTATACAGCAGCAGCAGCAGGCTACGCAGCAGCAACAGCAGGCTATGCAGCAGCAGGCTATGGAGCAACGGCAGGCTACGCAACAGCAGGCTATGGAGCAACGGCAGGCTATGCAGCAACAGCAGGCTATACACCAGCAGGCTATGGAGCGGCAACAGGAAACCAACAATCTACTAATACAGCACATCACAGCGTCGCAGACAGCAGGAACTGCCCCGGGACGCCAGGATGTCCGGAAAGTGGTGCGTACAGCGATCCCAAAGATGGAAAAGTCAGATGACGTCGAGGTGTACCTGGAGATGTTTGAAGGCGTGGCTGAGAGGGAGAAACTACCCCGGGACCAGTGGGCCGAGATCGTGGCTCCGTTTTTGGCTCCAGGACCCGCGAAAGCCTATAGAGACCTACCCCTCGAGCACCAGAGGGACTACGAGATCGTCAAGGGTGAGATACTTGCACGTCTTGGGGTAAATGTTTTGGTCCGGGCCCAGCGGGTACAACAGTGGAAGTTTTCCCCTTCCGAGCCAGCTCGGTCCCAGTATTATGACTTGATACACCTGATAGAAAAGTGGTTGCAGCCGGAGGTGTTGTCGCCCCGTGCTATGCTGGATCCTATAGTGACTGATAAATTCTGGAGAACTTTGCCCCACACCCTGCAAACTTGGGTTGGACAGGCAGCCCCTACTGATGGTCTCCAGATGGTAGACCTCATTGAAAGATATGGGACTACCAAGGAGATACAGGGAGAGACTACCCGGAAGGTAATGAGTAAATTTCCCAAAACTTCACCCGCCGTTCGGCGAGCAGAGACTCGGAAGGCCGCCCAGGACACGTTTGGGGACGAAAGGGGCCCCATAATCTGTTGGCGGTGCCAAGAACCAGGACATGTGAGAGCTGATTGCCCCCACCTGACTGAGCCCATGGACAAACTATGGGTACTATCAGTCTCACTATGCCGAACACATGTGTGCAGTGGGTAAACCAGAGGGACCCAATATGAATCATTTGTGTAAAGTGGAGGTGGAGGGTAACCCTGCTGTGGCTCTACTGGACTCAGGGAGTCTCGTGACCCTAATACGAGCCAGCCACGTCCAAATCAGCGAGTATACTGGTCGGAAAATGGGTGTGTTGTGTATACATGGGGACTTAAAACATTATCCTACCGCACTGGTGATGATAAACATGCCAGCGGGGAGGAGGTGCCACGAGGTGGGGGTGGTGGTGAATTTGCATTATGATGTAATAATGGGGAGAGATTTTCCGTTATTTTCTATGCTTTGGCCTGTAATTACCCCTCCCACAGAACAGTCATCGACACCCGTGGCAACCAGGTTGCATTCTCCAGAAATCGGGCATGAACCTGGTGGCCCAGAGGAAGATGTGCTGGCGGTAGGAGTACCTTTGCCTTCGGTGGAGGAGGAAAACCCCTCTCCTATAGAAGTGTTAGCTGGGGAGATGGAAGATTTGCCACCGGGACCAGAATTGTCAGACTTAAATGTGGCAGGTGACAATTTTGGTACGGCGCAACTCCGGGACCCTACGTTGACTCGAGCCCGGGAAAATGTACTGGTTGTCAATGGGGAACCCCAACACCCCGGGGCAGCTACAGTATTTCCCGATTCGAGCTGAACCAAGATTTGCTGTATCGGGTTGAAAAAATACATGGGGAAATTGTCGAGCAATTGCTGGTACCGCAGTCATATCTGAGGTTGGTAATGGACTTAGCGAACGCGCATGTACTAGGGGGACATTTGGGCCAAAAGAAAACCCTAGACAGAATTCTACAGCGGTTTTACTGGCTAGGGGTCTATGAAGAAGTCAAGCGGTATTGTAACTCTTGTCCCGTGTGCCAGGTGACCAGTCCGCAGCCTCATTTTCGGAGTCCCTTAGTGCCATTACCAATTATAGAGGTCCCGTTTGAGAGAATAGCCATGGATCTGGTGGGGCCGGTTAATAAATCAGCAAGGGGTCACCAACACATCCTCGTAGTTCTGGATTACGCTACCAGGTATCCTGAGGCTATTCCCCTGCGACACACCTCGGCCAAACTAATCGCAAAAGAACTCATGGGTATGTTCTCTCGGGTGGGAATCCCTCAAGAAATCTTAACAGATCAGGGGACCCCCTTTATGTCAAAAATCATGAAGGAACTCTGCCACTTGTTAAGTGTTAAACAGTTGCGCACATCGGTCTATCATCCCCAGACAGACGGTTTGGTAGAAAGGTTCAATAAAACCCTGAAGAATATGTTGAAAAAAGCAGTCTCTAAATATGGTAAGGACTGGGATCTCTTGTTGCCATACCTGATGTTTGCAGTGCGGGAGGTGCCCCAGGCATCTACGGGGTTCTCGCCCTTTGAACTATTATATGGCAGACATCCCCGTGGCTTACTCGATATAGCTAAAGAGGCCTGGGAAAACCAACCAACTCCCCACAAAAATGTGATAGAACATGTGGCCAAAATGCAAGAGAGAATGGAGACAGTCCTACCATTAGTCCGAGAACATATGGAAGCAGCACAAAGGTCACAGAGGCAGGTCTATAACCGGGAGGCACGGGTAAGGTCCTTTAACCCTGGGGATCGGGTGTTGGTACTTGTGCCTACAGTGGATAGTAAGTTCCTTGCAAGGTGGCAGGGTCCCTATGAGATTATGGAGAAGGTGGGTCCTGTAAACTATAAAGTACACCAACCAGGGCGAAGAAAGCCAGAACAGGTATACCATGTGAATCTGCTCAAACCATGGAAAGACAGAGACCCTCTTGGTGAGGATTGTCCACGGCCTGCATTTCCAGTAGAGAGGGCTCCCTTGCCTCAGGAGAAGGCAAGAGAAGTCCTCTCCGCAGTACTAAATAGCAGACACTTTGTCTCCTAGACAAGTTCAGGAGGTCCGAGAGTTTGTTAGCCGAAATACCGATGTTTTTTCAGAGCTCCCTGGCCGTACCTCCCTAATCCAACTTGACATTGTCACGGAGCCGCAGGCCAAAGTCCGATTAAAGCCATATCGGGTGCCTGAGGCCCGGCGACAAGCCATCTCGGAAGAGGTAAAGAAGATGCTGCAGTTAGGGGTTATTGAAGAGTCCCAGAGTGAGTGGGCCAGCCCAATAGTCCTAATACCAAAACCAGATGGGACACTAAGGTTCTGTAATGACTTCAGAAAACTGAATGAAATTTCTAAATTTGACGCCTACCCCATGCCCCGGGTCGATGAGTTAATAGAGCGATTTGGACAGGCCCGGTATTTTTCAGTCATTGACCTCACAAAAGGGTATTGGCAGGTGCCCCTAACCAAAGCAGAGAGAGAGAAAACGGCTTTTGTAACACCCGAGGGACTGTTCCAGTATATAGTCCTGCCCTTCGGGTTGCATGGCGCTCCAGCGACTTTCCAGAGGTTAATGGACGTTGTTCTTCGTCCTCATCGCCGATATGCCGCGGCCTATCTGGACGATATTGTGGTATACAGTACAGACTGGGAAAGTCACTTAGCCAAGGTACAGGCGGTGATTGATTCTCTGCGACAAGCAGGGCTAACTGCCAACCCAAAGAAGTGTTCCATAGGGTTGGAGGAAGCTCGGTACCTGGGGTATGTGATTGGGAGAGGAGTTATCAAACCCCAAATAAACAAAGTGGAGGCAATCCAAAACTGGCCCCGTCCCCTCACCACAAAACAAGTGAAAGGGTTTTTGGGGTTAGTGGGATACTACCGGCGGTTTATTCCCAATTTTGCAACCCTGTCGGCGCCGTTAACTGACTACCTAAAAGGCAGGAAGTCAGTAATGGTGCGATGGAATGATCAGCTTGAAGAAGCGTTTGTAAAACTAAAAGGGGCACTGTGCGGGTCACCAGTTTTGATCACACCCGACTTCAAAAGAGAATTCATTGTCCACACTGATGCGTCAGAGGTAGGTACGGGTGCCGTGTTGTCTCAGGAGGTTAACGGGAGGAGCATCCATTAGTTTCCTGAGTCGAAAGCTTACTCCAGCTGAAACCAGATACAGCATTGTAGAGAGAGAGTGCCTGGCGATCAAGTGGGCACTGGAGTCATTGCGCTACTATCTGTTGGGGAGAACATTTCGGTTGGTAACTGATCATTCCCCTCTGACTTGGATGAGTCAAGCCAAAGAGAGGAATGCACGAGTCACCAGGTGGTTTCTGTCTCTACAAAATTTCAAATTTTCAGTAGAACATCGGGCAGGCAAATTACAGGGGAAGGCAGATGCACTGTCCAGAGTTCACTGTATGTCATGTGTCCACCCTCCTAAGGTTGAACAAAGGGGGGAGGTATGTGGTACACCAAAGGGGACCTTGCTGGATGGGAGATATATTTCTTCTGGCAGACTGAAGTTTGCTCAGGATTTTCCATGATCACAGGACCTGTGATGAGGTCATAGTCACGTGATCAGGTCAGCTGATGTGTACCTCACCTGAGGGTGTGGACTAGGCCTATTTTACAGGAAGCTGTGGGAGTATGAGGTGTGGAAGGAAGGAGTTTGGCTGGAGTCAGCCTGGAAGATTGTTTTCGTGACAGTGTGTCAGTGCACACAAGGAAGCGCATTCCAGACCACCCGGGAATGGCACCTGGCGGTCTCTGCTGACATTCCACCGCTTAGTTAAGCCTGTCCCAAGCAAGGGTGAGTCTGGGACCAGTGGTTCTCCAAACTGGAGTGATTTATGTTCTGTTTTTGATTTTGTTATCTGGACTTTTGTTGAACTTATCATTAAAACCACTGAACTTTGAACTGAACGCCTGTGTGTTTACCTCATTACTGCGGCCCGGCCCCTGCCTACCAGAGCGGATCCCTACAATATATATAAAATATATATACATGTCATTGTGACATTATATATATATATACATATATTTATAGGTCATACACTTCTACAGAGTAAAATAGCCTCTGATTCAATTGCCGGGCAATGGCGGCTTTTGTGAAAATACAGAACCACCCGACATGAAATGACACATGGTTTACATAGAGTTAATCTTGTCATTTCATGTAGTTTGATATATGGTTTTCACTAACAATTACATGAGTGTATGTGTGCAAAATTTGACACATGTAGGGGTTAATTAAAGGTGTAAATTCGTTGTAAAAAAAACACATTTTTTTGCTACGAATTTACACCTTTAATTAACCCCTAAATGTGTCAAACTTTGCACACATACACTCATGTGATTGTTTGTGAAAACCATATATCAAACTACATAAAATGACATGGTTAACTTTATGTAAACCATGTGTCATTTCATGTCGGGTCTGTAATTTCACAAAAGCCGGCAATTGAATTAGAGGCTATTATACAATGTAGAAATGTATGTACTATAAATATATATATATATATATATGTGTCACAAATTCAATGACATGTGTATATATATATATATATATATATATATATATATATATGAGGTGTAAAATTGTTGAAAAAAAATGCGTGGGCTCCCGCCCTATTTTCTCAACCAGACAGACAAAGACAGACAATAATAACCCAGAGAGGGACCATTATTTTTGCCCCCCCCCTGGCTACTAACATCTGCCCCCCAGACACCCCAAAAAAGGCAAATCTATAATTAGATTAGCCCTTTCTGGCACTTTGCCCGTCTATTCCCATTGCCCTGTAGCGGTGGTGAATGGGTTAATAATGGGTTAAAGCCACCTTGCTATTGAAAGGTGACTTTTAGCCAGGTTAATAATTGAGAGCTGTCAATTAGACAACTATCAATTATTAATCCTATTGTATGAAATAAAAATAAAACACACACACTTTAATTAACCCCTTCACCCCAAGGGTGGTTTGCACGTTAATGACCGGGCCAATTTTTACAATTCTGACCACTGTCTCTTTATGAGGTTATAACTCTGGAACGCTTCAACGGATCTTCGCGATTCTGAGACTGTTTTCTCGTGACATATTGTACTTCACGTTAGAAGTATAATTTCTTCGATATAACTTGCGTTTATTTTGAAAAAAAACACAAATATGGCGAAAATTTTGAAAATTTTGCAATTTTCAAACTTTGAATTTTTTTTCCCTTAAAACAGAGAAATATGTCACACAAAATAGTTAAGAAATAACATTTCCCACATGTCTACTTTACATCAGCACAATTTTGGAACCAAAATTTTTTTTTGTTCGGAAATTATAAGGGTTAAAAGTTGACCAGTGATTTCTCATTTTTACAACAAAATTTACAAAGCCATTTTTTTAGGGACCACCTCACATTTGAAGTCACTTTGATGGGTCTATATAGCAGAAAATACCAAAAAGTGACACCATTCTAAAAACTGCACCCCTCAAGGTACTCAAAACCACATTCAAGAAGTTTATTAACCCTTCAGGTGCTTCACAGGAGCTGAAGCAACGTGGAAGGAAAAAATTAATATTTAACTTTTTAGCCACAAAAATGATCTTTTGCAAACTTTTTTTTATTTTGACAAGGGTAAAAGGAGAAAATGGGCAGATAAAGTTGTTGTGCAATTTCTCCTGAGTACGCCAATACCCTATATGTGGGGGAAAACCACTGTTTGGGCGCACGGCAGAGCTCGTAAGGGAAGGAGGGCCGTTTGACTTTTTCAAACTAAAATTGGCTGGAGTTGAGATTGGACGCCATGTCGTGTTTGGAGAGCCACAGATGCGCCTAAACAGTGGAAACCCCCCACAAGTGACCCCATTTTGGAAACTAGACCTCCTAAGGAACTTATCTAGATCTGTTGTGAGCACTTTGAGCCCCAAAGTGTTTCACAAAAGTTTATAATGCCTGGGTGTGAAAAAAAAAAAAAACAATTTTCCACAAAAATGATTTTTTAGTCCCAAATTTTTGATTTTTCCCAAGGAAATTGGACCCCAAAAGTTGTTGTCCAATTTGTCCTGAGTACGCTGATACCCCATATGTGGGGGGGGAAACTGTTTGGGCGCACGGCAGGGCTTGGAAAGGAAGCAGTAACGTTTTGGAATGCAAACATTGATGGGGGTCATGTTCCGTTTGTAGTGCCCCAGATGAGCCTAAACAGTGGAAACCCCCCACAAGTGACCCCATTTTGGAAGCTAGACCCCCTAAGGAACTTATCTAGATCTTTGGTGAGCACTTTGAACCCCCAAGTGCTTCACACAAGTTTATAATGCCCGGGCATGAAAATAAAAAATCCTATTTTTTTTCCCACAAAAATGATCTCTTAGTCACTAATTTTTTATATTCCCATAGGTAACAGGAGAAATTTGACCTCAAAAGTTATTGTCCAATTTGTCCTGAGTACGTTGATACCCCATATGTGAGGGGGAACCACTGTTTGGGCGCATGGCAGAGCTCGGAATGGAAGTAGCACCATTTGACTGTTTCCAACCAAAATTGGCTGGAATTGAGATTGGACGCCATGTTGCATTTGGAGAGTCCCTGATGTGCCTAAACAGTGGAAACCCCCCACAAGTGACCCCATTTGGGAAACTAGACCCCCTAAGGAACTTATCTAGATCTTTGGTGAGCAATTTGAACCCCCAAGTGCTTCACACAAGTTTATAACGTAGAGCCGTAAAATTAAAAAATCATATTTTTTCCACAAAATTGATCTTTTCACCCCAATTTTTATTTTCCCAAGGGTAACAAGACTCCAAAAGTTATTGTGCAATTTGTCCTGAGTACGCTGATACCCCATATGTGGGGGTAAACCACTGTTTGGGTGCATGGCAGAGTTTGGAAGGGAAGGAGCGCCGTTTGACTTTTTCAACGCAGAATTGGCTGGATGCCATGTCGTGTTTGGAGAGCTCCTGATCTGCCTAAACAGTGGAAACCCCCCACAAATGACACCATTTTGGAAACTAGACCCCTCAAGGAACTTATCTAGATGTGTGGTGAGCACTTTGAACCCCAAAGTGCTTCACAGAAGTTTATAACGTACAGCCGTAAAATAAAAAATCTTTTTTTTTTTTTACAAAAATGATTTTTTCGCCCCCAATATTTTATTTTTACAAGGGTAACAGGAGAAATTGGACCCCAAAAGTTGTTGTCCAATTTGTCCTGAGTACGATAATACCCAATATGTGGGAGTAAACTCCTGTATGGGCGCACGTCGGGGCTCGGAAGGGAAGTAGTGATGTTTTGGATTGCAGACTTTGATGGAATGGTCTGGGGGCGTCATGTCGCATTTGGAGAGCCCCTGATGTGCCTAAACAGTGGAAACCCCCCACAAGTGACCCCATTTTGGAAAATAGACCCCACAAGGAACTTATCTAGATGTGTGGTGAGCACTTTGAACCCCGAAGTGCTTCACAGAAGTTTATAACGTACAGCCGTAAAAATAAAAAATCCTTTTATTTTTTACAAAAATGATTTTTTCGCCCCCAATATTTATTTTTCACAAGGGTAACAGGAGAAATTGGACCCCAAAAGTTGTTGTCCAATTTGTCCTGAGTACGCTGATACCCAACATGTGTGAGAAAACGACTGTATGGGTGCACGTCTGGGCTCGGAAGGGAAGTAGTGACGTTTTGGATTGCAGACTTTGATGGAATGGTCTGGGGGCGTCATGTCGCATTTGGAGAGCCCCTGATGCGCCTAAACAGTGGAAACCCCCCACAAGTGACCCCATTTTGGAAAATAGACCCCACAAGGAACTTATCTAGAAGTGTGGTGAGCGCTATGAAGCCCCAAGTGCTTCACAGAAAATTTATAACATACAGCCGTAAAAACAAAAAAAATCATTTTTTTTTTTCAAAAATGATTTTGTCGCCCCCAGTTTTTTATTTTCCCAAGGGTAACAGAAGAAATAGGACAAATTGCACAATAACTCTTGGGGTACAGAGTACGCTGATACCCCATATGCGGGGGTAAACTACTGTTTGGGCGCATGGCAGAGCTCAGAAGTGAAGGAGCACCGTTTGACTTTTTCAACGCAGAATTGGCGGGAATTGAGATCAGACGCCATGTCACATTTGGAGAGCCCCTGATGTGCCTAAACAGCAGAAACCCCCCAATTCTAACTCCAACCCTAACCCCAACATACCCCTAACCCTAGTCCCAACCCTAACCACAAACCTAACCCTAACACACCCCTAACCCTAATCCCAACCATAACCCTAATACTAACTTTAGCGCCAATCCTAACCCTAACTTTAGCCGCAACACTAACCCTAATGGGAAAATGGAAATAAATACATTTTTTTTATTTTATTTTTTCCCTAACTAAGGGGGTGATAAAGGGGGGTTTGATTTACTATTTATAGCGGGTTTTTGTGATTGGCAGCTGTCACGCTAAAAGACGCTTTTTATTGCAAAAAGTAGTTTTTTGCATCACCACATTTTGAGAGCTATAATTTTTGCATATTTTGGCCCACAGAGTCATGTGAGGTCTTATTTTTTGCGGGACAAGGTGATGTTTTTATTGGTACCATTTTTGAGCATGTGACATTTTTTGATCGCTTTTTATTTCGATTTTTGGGAGGTTAGAATGAACAAAAATCAGCAATTCATGAATTTCTTTTGGGGGAGGCGTTTATACCGTTCCGTGTGTGGTAAAATTGATAAAGCAGTTTTATTCTTCGGGTCAGTACGATTATGGCGATACCTCATTTATATCATTTTTTTATGTTTTGGCGCTTTTATAGAATAAAAACAATTTTATATAAAAAATCATTATTTTTGCATCGCTTCATTCTGCGAGCTATAACTTTTTTATTTTTTTGCTGATGATGCTGTGTGACAGCTCGTTTTTTGCGGGACAAGATGACGTTTTCAGCGGTACCATGTTTATTTATATCGGTCTTTTTGATCGCGTGTTATTCCACTTTTTGTTCGGCGGTATGATGATAAAGCATTGATTTTTTGCTTAGTTTTTTTTTTTAAGGGGTTCACTAAAGGGGTTAACTAGTGGGACAGTTTTATAGGGGGGGTCGTTACGGACGCTGCGATACCAAATATGTGTACTTTTATTGTTTTTTTTTTTATTTACAGGAAGAAATTAATTTATTGGGGAATTTTTTTTTTTTTTGATGATTTTTTTTACCACTTTTTATTTCTATTTTTTTTACTTTTTTACTTTGTCCCAGGGTGGGACATCACAGTATTTTATCAGATCGCTGGGGTGACAGTGTGCACAGCACTCTGTCACACCAGCGATCGCTCTGGCATCGCTGCAGGCTTCCTCTGCGCCTGCTCTCAGCAGGCACTGAGGAAGCCGCCTCCCTGCAGGACCCCGGCGCCATCTTGGATCCGGGGACCTGGAGGGAGGACGGACCCTCGGAACAGCGCGACACATCGCGCTGCTCTGAGGGTCTCAGGGGGGCGCGCAGGGAGCCCCCTGCCTGCGCGATCCTCCCCTGTGCCCCGGGCACACCGCGATCATGTTTGATCGCGGTGTGCTAGGGGTTAATGTGCCGGGAGCGGTCTGTGACTGCTCCTGACACATAGTGCTGGGTGTCTGCTGAGATAAACAGCTGACACCCGGCGGCGATCAGCTGCGCTCCCCCCGGAAGCGCAGCTGATCGCCTATGACGTACTATTCCGTCCATGGGAATTAGGTCCAGGGTCACATGGACGGAATAGTACGTCTGATGGCAGAGAGTTGTTAAAAATCATTTAATGAAATAAATACACAGTTTTTGACCATATTTTATTTTACTGCCATTCCTTGCGAAGCCCTTGTTCACCTGTAATAAAAATAAAATAATAAAGCAACATTATTCTTACCTATCCGATGTTCAGTCAGGTCCCCCGATGTAATCCTTCTGAAAGGGTTAATCTTTACTGCAGGGACTGCAGCTAATGCTGACAGCCTCACAGTAAACCCCTGACTGAATCATCTCCTCTCCTTGCTGACAGGAGAGGAAGTGGTTAGCATAATTGATTGCTTCCCACTTTCACTTCAGGTCAGCCAGGGACACCGCACTGCATCAGTGATATCAGAAGGAATCCCGGATGACCTGAAGTGTACTGATTAACAAAAAAAATGGCGTGGGGTCCCCCCTATTTTTGTTAACCAGCCTGATAAAGCAGACTACTGAGGCCTGGTTTTTCAAGCTGTTAAGGAGCCAATATCCATGGACCTTGCAAGTCTGATAATACCAGGCCACAGCAGTCTGCTTATCTTGGCTGGTTACCAAAAATAGGGGATCCCCTCAAAAAAAATGGCGTTGGGTCCTCCCTATTTTTGTTAACCAGCCAGATGAAGCAGACTGCTGAGGCCTGGTTTTTCAGGCTGGTAAGGATCCAATATCCATGAACCTTGCAAGCCTGATAATACCAGGCAACAGCAGTCTGCTTAGCTTGGCTGGTTAACAAAAATAGGGGATCCCCTCGAAAAAAAAATGGTGTGGGGGTCCCCTATTTTTGTTAACCAGCCAAGTAAAAAGCAGACTGCTGCGGCCTGGTATTAAAAGACTGTCAAGGCCCATGAATTTTGGCCCTCAACAGCCTAAAAATACCAGGCTGCAGCAGCCCCACAATTGGTGCATCCAAAGATGCGCCAATTGTAGCACTTTACCAGGCTCTTCCCACTTGCCCTGTAGCAGTGGCAAGTGGGGTAATAAGGGGTTAATGTTGATTGAACGGTGACAATAAGCCCGGTTAATAATGGAGAGGCGTCAATAAGACACAGATCCATTATTAATCATAAAGTTGGTAAATTTGTAAAAAAATACACAGCCAGAATAAAGTCTTTTAATGAAATAAAACTCAACACAGTTTTCATTATTTTTATTGTACGCTCATCCTGCGACGCCATCGTTCTCCTGTAAAAAAACAAAAATAACAAACCAACACAAATACTCCCTGTCCGACGCAGTCCAAAATCACGAGTGTCCCACGATGAGTCCAGCTCTGCTACATCTGGATGCCAGGCTCAGCCTGACTGTCATGTATAGTGTACAGTTCCTATAGCGTCTTGTGCTTGGGTGCGAGGAAAACACAGGAGACATAGGTTGAAATGAAATGACTTGTATTACTTCATACAAGCATGCTGAAAAGTTCACACAGTTTGCAGGAACAGCGACAGGAGACACAGCAGGCCAGAGTAACTTCAAGCACTACAATAAATCTCCAAAGCAGGTTCAGGATCTCTTCTCTGTACCGTAATTCCTCTGCAAACATGGATTCACCAAACAGCAGGTTTCCAGAGTCCAAAAGTGTTCCAAGGTTCCTCAGTAGGGAATAGCTGGAGTACAAGTCCAAGGTTTCAGGAGTCAGGTCACAGACTGACTGAGGCTTGATTCAGGAGCACTGATTGTTCAGCTGAGGCTGCTTAAGAAGCAAGAGGGAAGAATCAGGGCGGGAACATGAAAACTGGAAACTCCATATTAACTGAGGGCAAGAGCTGCAGAAAGACAGAAAGCAAAATGGCCGACGGAAAACTGAGTTTCAAGGAACATGTCAACAGAGACAAAGAACCTTACATTACTCCCCCCTTAGGGACAACCTCCGGATGACCTCAGACCAGGCTTGTCAGGGTACCTCTGATGAAACTGGCGGAGCAGGCGAGGAGCATTTACATTATTGACTGGTTCCCATGAGTTGTCCTCCACTGGGTAGCCCTGCCATTTAATCAAATATTGCAACTGATTTCTGTACAACCTGGAATCTAGAATCCTTTCCACCATAAATTCTTCCTGACCATCGACCAGCACTGGGTCAGGGCAAGGAGAAGAACGTCCAGGAAACGTATTGGGTGTTGCAGCCTTTAGTAGGGATACATGAAAGACAGGGTGGATTCTCATAGTTCTGGGCAGTTGAAGACGACAAGCAACAGCACTTATAATCTTATTGATCTTATAAGGTCCAATGTACTTATGTCCCAATTTAGACGATGGAATCTTTAATTTAAGATTTCTGGTTGACAGCCAGACCAAATCTCCTACCTTGAAAGCTGGTGCAGGTTTACGAAATTTATCTGCTGCTTTCTTGTACCTTTCCTGAGCCAATTCTAGATTTTCCTTTAGAAGATCCATATTCTTTTGTAAAGAAGTGATTCTTTCAGCCACTGCCGGCAAGGGCGTATCTATGGGAAATCGAGGAAGAATGTTAGGATGATAACCTAGATTGGAGTAAAAAGGAGACTGCTTAGTGGAGGCGCTCTGAGAGTTGTGATAAGAGAACTCAGCCAGTGGAAGTAGATCCACCCAATCATCCTGTAGGTGGCAGATAAAACAGCGGAGATACTGCTCCAGGGTCTGATTGGTTCGTTCTGTCTGTCCATTAGTCTGGGGATGAAAAGCAGAAGAAAGGTTTACTTTAATGTCCAATGCTGCACAGAAATTTTGCCAAAACCTTGAAGTGAATTGCACCCCTCGATCCGAAATGACCTCATCCGGTACTCCATGTAAGCGAAACACATTCTTAATCATCAAGTCTGATGTCTGTTTTGCAGTGGGTAAGCCGACACAAGGGATAAAATGAGCTGCCTTTGTTAGACGGTCAACCACCACTAGAATGGTGTTCTTCCCTTGAGAGGTTGGTAACTCCACAATGAAGTCCATAGAAATGGATCCCCACGGGCGGGACGGGGTGGGAAGAGGTTGCAACAGACCAGTTGGTGAGGAGCGAGGTGTTTTGCATCTTGCACAGACTTCACATGAAGTGACATAGTTTAAGACATCTTTCCTGTAAGTGGGCCACCAAAAGAAACGAGAAAGAAATTCTTGTGTCTTTAGAATTCCCCTATGCCCGGCTATCTTGGAATCGTGGATGAGTTGCAATACTCTCAATCTGACTGTTTCAGGTATATACAGACGTTGTCCCTGAATCCACACACCATTCTTAAAGACAAGACTTACGTCCCTTGGGGGTTGAGCCAACAAAGAATCCGCATGGTATGCTTCCTTGATGTCCTTAAGTAGGTCTTGATTATGAATCACTCCCAGGAATCTAGAGTCAGGAAGAATAGTCTTAGGAGGAGTAAGTGGACGTGTCTCTGCTGAATGAATCCTAGAGAGTGCATCAGCCTTTCCATTGCGCGATCCTGGTCTATAAGAAATGACAAAATTAAATTGGTTTAGGAAAAGATTCCAGCGAGCCTGGCGAGGAGTCAGGCACTTAGCCGACCTGATAAATTCAAGGTTACGATGGTCTGTCAGGACGACTATGTGCTGTGCAGCTCCCTGAAGAAGGTGTCTCCATTCCTTGAAGGCGGCAATAATGGCCAACAATTCTCTATTGCCCACATCGTAGTTCCTCTCAGCCGAAGACAACTGCTGGGAAAAGAAGGCACAGGGATGCAAGACATTCTTCTCACCTGTTCTCTGTGAGAGTATAGCTCCAACGGCACAGTCTGAAGCATCCACCTCTATTATGAAGGCAAGCTCGGGGTTGGGATGTACTAAGATAGGTGCGGTGGTAAATTTATCCTTTAAACAGGAAAATGCTTCCTGAGCTTGCGGGGTCCAGGAGAACCTAGACTTTTTCCGGGTAAGTTGGGTGATAGGTGACACTACCTCAGAAAAATTCTTAATGAAACGTCTATAGAAGTTGGCAAACCCGATGAAACGCTGCACCTCCTTCACATTTCTAGGAATTGGCCAATCCTTGATGGCTTGGGTCTTGCTTCCATCCATACTAATCCCTTGCGTAGATAGTACATACCCCAGAAATTGAATTTCGGTCCTATGGAATTCACATTTTTCAAGTTTGATGTAGAGATGGTTTTGTCTTAGGCGTTCTAAGACCATTCTCACATGTCCATGATGTTCCTCTGTGGAGTTAGAAAAAATTAGAATATCATCCAGATAAATCACTACAAATGTATCTAGGAGATCCCTGAAGATATCATTCACGAAGTGTTGGAAAGTGGCTGGGGCGGTACTCAGACCAAAAGGCATAACTAGATATTCAAAGTGTCCATAGCGTGACCTGAAAGCAGTCTTCCATTCATCCCCAGGTCTAATACGGACCAAGTTATAGGCCCCACGGAGATCCAGTTTAGAGAAAATTTTGGCATGCCGCACTCTCTCCAACAACTCAGGGATTAAAGGCAATGGATAACGGTTTCTAATAGTAACCTTATTGAGTTCCCTATAGTCTATGCAGGGTCTCAGAGATCCATCTTTCTTCTTCACAAAGAAGATGGGTGCACCTGCGGGAGATGAAGAGGGGCGTATGAAGCCCTTGGCTAAATTTTCATCTATATAATCCTTCAAAGCTTTTCGCTCGGGCCCCGCTAGGGGGTAGATCTTACCAAAAGGTATCTCGGCTCCAGGCAATAATTCAATTGGACAATCATATGGACGGTGAGGAGGAAGCTGATCAGCGTTCTTCTTGTCACATAAATCCACATAGTCCTGGTATACAGCTGGTAGTTCAGGGACTGACATGGTTCCTTTAGGAACAAAGCAAGCTGAAACTCCTTGACTCATCTGTTTCTCCGGAAAGTGTAATTCCTTGGTCTCCCAGTTAATCGTAGGATTCTGCGCCTGCAGCCATGGTAGCCCTAGAATAATGGGAAAGTGGGGAGAAGAGATAAGCAAAAAATACATTTTCTCCTGATGATCTTTACCCATAAGGACCCTCAAAGGCTCTGTTTCTTGATCCACTGGTCCAGAAGTCAGTAGAGAGCCATCCACAGTCTCCATCTGTACTGGAGTAGCCTTCTTCACTGAACGTATCCCCTGTTTCAGAGCAAAGGAGATATCCATAAAATTTCCACTTGCTCCTGAGTCGATCATAGCAGAGCTAGACACCCAGACTGAGTCAACCCAGAGTTTGATGGAAAGGAAGCAATGAGAATTGTTTTCTTTACAACTCAGCTGGGACACCGCTGAGGAAACTTGAAAAATTGCAGCGTTTATATCGTCATCGTCCCCAGAACTAACAGAGTTTAAGTCCGAGAAATCAAGATCTCTTGCAGCAGATCTCTCTGGAGCCTGAGGCTCGGACATGACAGAGCTCCTCTCGCAACACTCACAGTGAATGACTGCTGCAGTAGTCTTACGAGAACGGCTGGGGCAGTTTATAATGAAGTGCCCTGACTTACCACAGTAGAAACATAGATTTTCCTTTATACGATGTTCTTTGCGTGCATCACTAACCCGTCTTTGTAAAGAGTCCACCTGCATGGGTTCAGGTTCTGGTTCCCTTGTGATCCTACTCAAAGGTTCCTTAGCTGAGGAGGGAGGTAGTAAAAGGTTAGTGCGATTATTTTCGAACCATCTCTCTTGTCTGCGTTCAGTCAGACGAGTATCAATACGGATACAATAGTTAATAAAGTCACCTAACTCAGTGGGAGGGTCGGCACGAGCAAGTTCATCCTTAATCAGTGGAGACAACCCTTTCCGAAAAATAGATTTTTTAGCGGAAGTGTCCCAAGTGGTATCAAGAGCCCATCTCCTGAAATCCAGGGCATATTCGGCTACTGAACGCTTACCTTGGCGCAAAGTTAACATGGCTGCTTCAGCTGTTGCACCTCGATTGGGGTCATCAAACACCTGCCCCATGGCTGAAATAAAAGCATCAAGGTGATTCAAACAATCATCCTCAGTCTCAATCAGAGGGTTTGCCCACATCAAAGCCTTATTGGTAGTGTTGAGCGATAGGATACTGCAAATATCGGGTATCGGCCGATATTAGCTGTATCGGGCTTTCGATTCCGAGTACCGATATTTTCGTCATATCGGATACCGGAATCAGATTTGTCACTGTCACTGTGAGTGTCCGTCGGTCGGGTCTGTCAGGAGTCAGCGGCACTTACCTGGCAGAAGATCTCCGGCGGTCACGTCCTGGACTGCTTGATGGCCGCCATTATCTTCTCCCTGGCGGTCACATGCAGTTTTTCGCGATAACTGCAGTGACTGCAGGGTAATCCCGGCCGTAAACCAGTCCGATGACGTCACCGCCGGGGAAGCTGGTAATCAGCTGTGCTGCGCCGGGATGACAGGCTCTGCCTGCCTGCCTCTGATGTCATTCTGATGTAGCAGAGCTGGATCGTTGTGGGACACTCGTTACTATGGACTGCGTCGGACAGGTGGTATACTGCCATTTTTTTTTTTCATTTTTTTACAGGAGATCGATGGCGTCGCAGGATGAGACTGTAATAAAAGTAATGAAAACTGTGTTGTGTTTTTTATTAAATTAAAAAACTTTTTTATGAACATTCACCCGTCCGGGTACATCAACAATTTAACTATTTACATACAGGGACCCTGTCCGGGTTATTTATAATTCTTTGGCAGGGGTGTTCCAGGTACCACCTGGTACTCTTCTGATGCTTGCCAAATATCCGAGACACCAAGGACCACCAGGACCTGATGACGTCGTGTGGCCTGTACAGTCAAGTCGTGACCCGCTATCTGTGTCTGTGTGGCCACCTCTTTCATCTCCCTCCGGGTCTGGAGCCCTATGTCCCGGACTGAACGAACCCCAGGGGACCTAACAGGCGCCGGGTACGGGCCAGCTATCATTATCATGTCCATAGCTGGGGCTGCTGAGGAGACCACTGAGGGAGGCTGGGGAGATTTACGGCGTGGGGTGGGCACTTGTGCAGAGGCCTGGATGTGGGAGGCTGAAGGCTCCGAGGGTCTCACAGGTTCCTGACACTCTGGGGACCAGGGGTCGAACCTGGTGACATTTAGGGCATACCATCCATTGTAACCTCAGTGTCGGGTGTAAGTTACCAAGTCTCCTGGCAACAGGTCCCTCCCCGGGTGTCCTTCTGGGAGGTGAGTCTCCACGTCCCGCCGGGTCACAAACACTTCTAAATAAAGTCCAGGCTCCTGGATGAAGCCCCAACCAGCTTTCAATTTAAAGCTCCGTACTGCACCCTTACGCCGCGGCTCCCTCAGGGTTCCTTTATCTTTTCTCATCCGGTCCTTATCTGCCCGGTCCTTCTCGATGTGACGTTGGCGAAACTTCTGGGATTCGCGCTGCTCCCTTTGTCGCTCGGCTTCTCTCTCCCGATGTCTACACTCTTCCTCCTGACGCCGGTTGTAATTCTCCTCCACCAGCATCTCCATGTCTCCACCATCAAACTGCAGCTTACGATGTCCGGTTTGCGGCAGCTCTCCTGGCGCCCGACAGTCCTGGTGGCGCTCACCTGCGGAGGAAGCAGCCGGCTCTGGAACAGATGACAGTCGGGGCTCCGGTACAGACAGGTAGACCTCTGGTGCCTGCGCGGCCTCCTCCATGAGGACGGGTGTCGCTTCTTCTGTCTCAGCGACGGGGGCAGACAGCGGGATCTGGGGTGCTGCCGGTGCAGCATTTTTTGCAGGAACGGGTGCCTCCACTGCGACGTCAACCGGATCACATTGCAAGGGCTGGGATGCCCGCACGGACTCCTCTACTAGAACGGGTGCCTCACCTTCCGGTACAGACACTTCAGGTAAGAGGGATTGGCGCCGCTCCAAGTTTAGTTTTAGGGCACGCCAGCTGGCTTCCATCCTGGCGACCTCCTCCCGGTGCCGGGCCAGGCCTCTTAGGGTATCCTCCGCTTCTTGCAGCGTAGGAGGGTTTCCAGGCCGGGTGCCCAACGGTGGTTCCGTGGCGATCTGGTCGCTTCCGTGGGGGGAGAGCTCTGACTGCTCCATCCCTTCACACTTCTGCTCGTGTCCATTAGCCATCTCTGCCAAGTCACATGTGTCATTAGCATCTGGAGAGGGCCCCTCTTTTGTAGTGAGGCGGGACCTTCGTGTTAGTTTCCGCACACTGAGGAGGATGAGGAGGCGGAACTCAAGAGCTGTGGGGCACGATCTTACATTGCAGTACCATTTAGAGTGGTCGGCCATCGTTTTCGCGCCACTGAGTGAGTGTACACCCACGAAGAGCACGCCCTTCTTCTTCACCAGTGCCTCGTCGTTACGCAGATATGGCGGAAAAATGGCAAATACATTCTCTGATGATTTTAGCAATTCTCAAGCACAAAACCAGTGCAATTCAGGCACACAGGACTCGCTTATAGCGAGCTACAGAATCCTGTTCGTGACGCCCAAGTTGAGTCGCACAGAGCCAGAGGTTTTGGGGGTACTCGGCACCGAGCCCGTCGACTTCTATGGGGTATGTCACGGCTTTACCCGGCAATTGAATCAGAGTCTATTTTACGTTGTAGAAGTGTATAAACTATAAATATATGTATATATATTATGTCACAATGACATGTATATATATATATATATATGTATTCTATGTGTGTATATTTTGTGTTTACAACGAAAGAAAGTGTTTTTTTAGTTGCGATATTTTGTTCCCATAGACTTACATGGGACTTCCGGTATCGGAATCGGATATCGACGATATTTAGTGATATCGGCGATACCATTCCGATCGGATATTTTTAGATATCGAGCAGTATCGCTCAACACTACTTATTGGTAAGCAACATGATTATAGTAAGCACTTTGGATCGTTCAGTGGGAAATTGTGAAGCATGTGCAGAGAAAAATAAATTGCATTGATTAATAAATCCCCTGAATTTCTCACGTTCACCGCCAAAACGAAAAGGAGGTAATTTGGGGATCCCAGAACTCGGGGTTATGGCAGGAGCCTGGGCTCGTTCCTCTAGAGCCTCAATCCTGGCTCGCAATTCCTGGGTAGTCTGTCCAAACACTTGCAAATTATGATTAGTGAGGTCCTGTAGGCTTGCAAAACGGGTTTTTAAAGTCTGTACATCTGAAAGGATTGTATCAGTCACTCCGCAAAGTTCCTTTATGCGGGCCTCCATCTTCCAGATCTTTTAAGGCAGAAGTGCTGGAAGAGGAAAGGAAAAAAAAAAAAAATCAATAGTGTTTACCTGTGGTAACACTCCAGAGTAAAATTTTAAGGGAATGCGCTCACCTGGAATGGTTGTGAGAAGTCACAACCACTGTCATCACATAAGGTATTAAATGGACATCTGATATCCACAGTCACAGCAGATACGGCTTTCCCAGACCCAGCAGACACTAAACATGGCTCCTGAATCTTGTCATGTATAGTGTACAGTTCCTATAGCGTCTTGTGCTTGGGTGCGAGGAAAACACAGGAGACATAGGTTGAAATGAAATGACTTGTATTACTTCATACAAGCATGCTGAAAAGTTCACACAGTTTGCAGGAACAGCGACAGGAGACACAGCAGGCCAGAGTAACTTCAAGCACTACAATAAATCTCCAAAGCAGGTTCAGGATCTCTTCTCTGTACCGTAATTCCTCTGCAAACATGGATTCACCAAACAGCAGGTTTCCAGAGTCCAAAAGTGTTCCAAGGTTCCTCAGTAGGGAATAGCTGGAGTACAAGTCCAAGGTTTCAGGAGTCAGGTCACAGACTGACTGAGGCTTGATTCAGGAGCACTGATTGTTCAGCTGAGGCTGCTTAAGAAGCAAGAGGGAAGAATCAGGGCGGGAACATGAAAACTGGAAACTCCATATGAACTGAGGGCAAGAGCTGCAGAAAGACAGAAAGCAAAATGGCCGACGGAAAACTGAGTTTCAAGGAACATGTCAACAGAGACAAAGAACCTTACACTGACATCCCGACGCAGCAGAGCTGCTTACCAGAGCTGATTCCCCGGCGGTGACGTCATCGGACTGGTTTACGGCCAGTACCCGGCAGCACGTGCAGTTATCGCGAGATGCTGCATGTGACCGCCAGGGAGAGGGTAATGGCCGGCCTGGATGGATGGATGGACGTGACCGCTGGGGATCTTCTTCCAGGTAAGTGCTGCTGACACCTGACAGACCCGACCGACACTGACAGTGACACTTTCGGGAAGTTCCTGTGTCACGTACTTCGTTCTGTGACACAGGAACTCCCCATAGACTTTAGAGGAAAACTCAGATTCCGGTATCCGATATGACAAAAATATCGGAACTCAGAATCAGAATTCTGATACAGCGAATATCTGCCGATACCCGATATTTGCCGTTTCGGAATGCTCAACACTAATGACGACGACTTGTTGGCCAGCATCCTCGATCCACGCTATAAATACAAATTACAGAACATCATGCCACAGGAGAACCTAGACCTAATATTGGCGAACAAACAAGCAACTCTGGTAAACTGTTTGTTAGAGGCATTCCCAGCACACAACAGCGGTGCAGATTCTACCACGAGCTCTACTGGGCAACATGGAAGAGGTGTTCTTGGTGCACACAGCCGAAGTGGCGTTGGAGACAGGGGTTTCATGACCATGTTGTGGACTGATTTCTCGAGTACCGGTCACACGACTGTTAATACTTAATCGCTTGCAACAGACAGGAGACAGTCGTTGTCAACTATGGTTCAAAATTACCTCTCCTCCCCTATCGATGTTCTCCCTCACGGTTCATTCCCCTTTAACTACTGGGCCTGTAAACTGGACACCTTGCCTGAATTGGCACAATTTGCCTTTCCGGAGCTCGCTTGCCCTGCTGGATCAATCCTGACAGAAAGAAGGACCCGGCTGTCGACCAAAATATTGGTGATCTCAACTTCATTAAAATGAACCATGCCTGGGTTTCAAAGGATTTTGTACCACCTTCCTCTGATGACACATAGGTTGCCAGCAAAATGGCTTGCTTTGTCCTCCTCTTCCTCCAACTTCTCCATTTCTTCCATTTGCAGCTGCTGAACGTCCAGCCTACACCTCAACATATGGTAACATCACAGAAACAACAGCCATATAGTCTCAAAAGATCAATAAACTTTATTAATACAATTATAAAAAAGGACTTAAGACAGGAAAATGGCAGGGGAAGAAGTGATACAAACTGGGATTACCTGTATATGCACATGAGGTAGATAAAAGGCCCACAAAAAGAGCCTGCTACAGAATTTACACAGCCCAAGAATGGGAAAAAATGGTCAAAGGGTTGTATCATATTACAATAAAAAATAGTAGTCATATAAGGTAAATATACAGAGTCAAACACTTTTAGCTGTCCGGCAGCACCCTTAGCCAGAAAGTGGTGTATACAGTTAGGTCCATAAATATTTGGACAGAGACAAAATGTATCTAATTTTGGTTCTAGACATTACCACAATGAATTTGAAACAAAACAAATCAGATGCAGTTGAAGTTCAGACTTTCAGCTTTCATTTGAGGGTATCCACATTAAAATTGGATGAAGGGTTTAGGAGTTTCAGCTCCTTAACATGTGCCACCCTGTTTTTAAAGGGACCAAAAGTAATTGGACAGATTAAATAATTGTAAATAAAATGTTCATTTCTAGTACTTGGTTGAAAACCCTTTGTTAGCAATGACTGCCTGAAGTCTTGAACTCATGGACATCACCAGACACTGTGTTTCCTTCTTTTTGAAGCTCTGCCAGGCCTTCACCGCGGTGGTTTTCAGTTGTTGTTTGTTTGTGGGCCTTTCTGTCTGAAGTTTAGTCTTTAACAAGTGAAATGCATGTTCAATTGGGTTGAGATCAGGTGACTGACTTGGCCATTCAAGAATATTCCACTTCTTTGCTTTAATAAACTCCTGGGTTGCTTTGGCTTTATATTTTGGGTCATTGTCCATCTGTAGTATGAAACGACGACCAATCAGTTTGGCTGCATTTGGCTGGATCTGAGCACACAGTATGGCTCTGAATACCTCAGAATTCATTCGGCTGTTTCTGTCCTGTGTCACATCATCAATAAACACTAGTGACCCAGTGCCACTGGCAGCCATGCATGCCCAAGCCATCACACTGCTTCCGCCATGTTTTACAGATGATGTGGTATGCTTTGGATCATGAGCTGTACCACGCCTTCACCATACTTTTCTCCTTCCATCATTCTAGTAGAGGTTGATCTTGGTTTCATCTGTCCAAAGAATGTTCTTCCAGAACTGTGCTGGCTTTTTTAGATGTTTTTTAGCAAAGTCCAGCCTAGCCTTTTTATTCTTGATTCTTATGAGTGGCTTGCACCGTGCAGTGAACCCTCTGTATTTAATTTCATGCAGTCTTCTCTTTATGGTAGATTTGGATATTGATACGCCTACCTCCTGGAGAGTGTTGTTCACTTGGTTGGCTGTTGTGAAGGGGTTTCTCTTCACCATGGAGAGTATTCTGCGATCATCCACCACTGTTGTCTTCCGTGGGCGCCCAGGTCTTCTTGCATTGATGAGTTCACCAGTGCTTTCTTTCTTTCTCAGAATGTACCAAACTGTAGATTTTGCCACTCCTAAAGTTGTAGCAATTTCTCGGATGGGTTTTTTTCTGTTTTTTGCAGCTTAAGGATAGCTTGTTTCACCTGCATGGAGAGCTCCTTTGACCGCATGTTTCCTTCACAGCTAAACCTTCCAAATGCAAACACCACACCTCAAATCAACACCAGCCCTTTTATCTGCTTAATTGAGAATGATATAATGAAGGGATTGCCCACACCTGTCCATGAAATAGCCTTGGAGTCAATTGTCCAATTACTTTTGGTCCCTTTAAAAACAGGGTGGCACATGTTAAGGAGCTGAAACTCCTAAACCCTTCATCCAATTTTAATGTGGATACCCTCAAATGAAAGCTGAAAGTCTGAACTTCAACTGCATCTGATTTGTTTTGTTTCAAATTCATTGTGGTAATGTCTAGAACCAAAATTAGATAAATGTTGTCTCTGTCCAAATATTTATGGACCTAACTGTACATGAGATCAAATTAACTAGGTAGATACCATATACTGGGCTTATGCATCATGCTATATAATAGGTAGGTACCATGCCAACAGTATAAAAATAGTGCACACCACTTCTCATATAGCTATTGATGATGTCAGACACAAAACATATTAAGATATATATCATATACCAGACTTTGCATATGCACCAAAAACCTATTGAACCCTGTCTTGAAAGTAAACAAAATAGGCCATACCGCTGCGCATTAACAATAATGATGATGATGATAGTGCCAGGTAAAGATATTTGAACATAGGCACAAAACAAAAGAATTAAGATCGTTGTTGTAATTACCTCAGGCTGGAGCAGAAACTCAGTGGGCCCCCACTGCTTGCTCAGGGCCCCAGCACTTGCAATACTTACCTCTCCCTGCTCCACCGCTGTGACATCTTCCGCATTTCCTGACAGTGACATTCAGGTCAGAGAGCGCGATGACGTCACGTCTGTACGCCCTCTGCCTGATCAGTCCGAGTGCAGAGAGCTGGAAGATGGCGACGCTGAGGAGTCCAGAGTAGAGCAGTGCCCAGCGAGGAGAGGTATTTCATTTTTTTTATGTCTGGAGCAATAAATGGGGAGCATTATACACTGGAGAATTTTATATGGGGCCCATCATACACTAGAGCATCATAGATAGGGCCCATTATACACTGGAGCATCATATATGGGGCCCATTATACACTGGAGCATTATAAATGGGGCCCATCATACACTGGAGCATCATATACGGGGCTCATTATACACTGAAGCATCATCCATGGGGCCCATCATATACTGGAGCACCATATGGGGCCCTTATATATGGAGCATTATATAGGCCCATCATACACTGGAGCATCATCCATGGGGCCCATCATACACTGGAGCATTATAAATGGGGCCCATCATACACTGGAGCATCATATTCGGGGCCCATTATACACTGGAGCACTAGAAATGGGGCCAATCATACACAGGAGCATCATATACGGGGCCCATTATACACTGGAGCATCATCCATGGGGCCCAACATATATTGGAGCATCATATGGGGCCCATTATATATGGAGCATTATATAGGCTCATCATACACTGGTGCATCATCCATGGGGCCCATCATACACTGGAGTATTATAAATGGGGACCATCATACACTGGAGCATCATATATGGGGCCCATTATACGCTGTAGCATTATAAATGGGGCCAATCATACACTGGAGCATCATATATGGGGCCTATTATACACTGGAGCATCATCCATGGGGCACATCATATACTGAAGCATCATATTGGGCCCATTATATATGGAGCATTATATAGGCTCATCATACACTGGAGAATCATCCATGGGGCCCATTATACACTGGAGCATTATAAATGGGGCCCATCATACACTTGAGCATCATATACGGGGCCCATTATACACTGGAGCATTATAAATGGGGCCAATCATACACTGGAGCATCATATACCAGTCCCATTATACACTGGAGCATCATCCATGGGGCCCATCATATACTGGAGCATCATATGAGGCCCATTATACATGGAGCATTATATAGGCTCATCATACACTGGAGCATCATCAATGGGGCCCATCATACACTGGAGCATCATATATGGGGCCCATTATACACTGGAGCATCATCCATGGGGCCCATCATATACTGGAGCATCATATGGGGCCCATTATATACTGAAGCATCATCTATGGGGCCCATCATTTACTGGAGCATCATATGGGGTCCAATATATATGGAGCATTATATAGGCCCATCATACACTGGAGCATAATCCATGGGGCCCATCATACACTGGAGTATTATAAATGAGGCCCATCATACACTGGATCAGTATAAATGGGGCAAATTATACACTGGAGCATCATATACAGGGCCCATTATACACTGGAGCATCATATACGGGGCCCATTATATACTGGAGAATTATAAAGTATATGGCGCATTATGTAAGCCCATCATACACTGGCGCGTCATCCATGGGGCCCATCATATACTGGAGCATCATATGGGGTTCATTATTTATGGGGCATCATATAGGGTATGGAGCATCATATGGAGCACATATGGGGCCTATTCTGTATGGAGCAATATATGGTGCCCATCATATACTGTATGGAGCTTTATATGCGACTCATTATACTGTATGGAGCAATATGTGGGGCTCATTATACTCGATGGGGACCGTCCAAAACTGTATGGCACATTATATGGAGCTTATCATATACTGTATGGAACATTATATGGGATCAATTATGTATGGAGCAATATATGGGGCTCATTATTCTGTATGGCGCACTATGTGGTGGCCATAATACTGTATGGAGGAATATACTGTCCGGTTTTTGAGCTATTGTAGAATTTAAAATAGGTATCAGTCATGTAATGTAAGAAGTGATTTGTCATTGTACTATACCTATATTTGTGTGCCGTATCGGAGCATCATGAATTGTGGTATGTGTTCAAGGGGCCCACTGAGACTCTTTCGCCCGGGGCACATGAAAACCTGGAGCCATCCCTACCCCCCCACAACTTTAGCCAAATAACCCCCAGTTTTCAATGCGTAACTATTATTATAAAGTAAATGAAGGTTGACAAGCTTAAGTAATAAGAATTTATGTCGTTGGCATTGAAATGGGCACTGTAGGTGTGTTTACTGTCCTACACTCCCTGCCGACTTTGCTTCCCTTTTGACTAGCATTGGGTTTCGTGTTTCAATCGGATCTCCGACTTTTCCCGATAGTCGGCCGATTTCGTTCGCCTCGACTTTTGAGAAAGTCGCTCATCTCTAGTCCTGACAGATAAGCACATCCAGCTGTCTCCTGACAGTGTAGACCGCCTAACTTTCATCAAAGGGAACAAGTCATAGATCTCCAATGACTTTTTCACTGCAGACTGGACAGACAAGGCAATGGTGTTGTTTTAAGTGTTATACATTGATCTTGTGTTATTGCAGTCTGTGACACCTTTGTCATGGCTTCAGGGCCTGCTGTTGCTACTGCTGCTAATGTTACAAGCTATTTTATGAAATATGGAGACTCGAAATTTGTTCTGTATCTGATGGGTTGCCTGCAGTGAAAGGTATGTCAGAGGCTTATTACAATATTTCTACTCTGTGGAAATTGATGCCACTTTTGTGATGTGTGACAAAAAGTTTTTTGAAATGTGGAGAATTCAAGTTTGGTCTCCTTCTTGTTTGTTGCCTGTAAAAGTAGGACTCCCAGACAGGCAGGCCTGCACTTACTTTCACTCAACTACCTGAGTTACTATCCTACATTTTTCTCCCAATAGTACTGTATGAAACTGATGTTTATGCCATCTGAATGTGGCTGCGAAACACAAAAATTAGAGCTGTTGCATGAGGTATCAGGGCTTCCAGCAAAGAAAACTTACAACACTCCCTTAACCACCAGGGCTTCATTGAAACTTCATTTCAAAGCTGTAAATGCTGATCCAGACCCTGATACCTCATTCATGGCCCATGGCTGACTGCTGCTGTGCCATAATAATAATAATAATAATAATAATAATCTTTATTTATATAGCGCCATCATATTCCGCAGCGCTTTACAGTTTAACAGTTTCAGAACACAAGTCATAAGTAACAACGTTAATACAATAATTAAAGCAAAATAAGCCGCCCCTGCTCGTGAGAGCTTACAATCTACAATGAGGTGGGGGAGATACAAAGTACAGGTGTGTATATATAATGGTGCATTTCCAATGATGGTCCAGCCATCTTGAGGGAGTGAGGGATGGTTGGAGATAGTGAATGGGCTACACACACACACACTTACACATAGAATGACTTTGATTAGTGAATGTGATAGGCCGCTCTGAACAAATGTGTTTTGAGGGAGCGCCTGAAACCATGCAAATTGTGGATAGTCCTAATTTCTTGGGGTAGAGCATTCCAGAGGATTGGCGCAGCGCGGGAGAAGTCTTGGAGTCGGGAGTGGGAGGTACGGATTAGTGCAGAGGTTAGTCGAAAGTCGTTTGCAGAGCGCAGCAGTCGGTTAGGCCGATAGATAGAAATGAGGGAGGAGATGTAGGGGGGTGCTGCACTGTGGAGAGCTTTGTGGGTGAGAACCAGTACTTTGAATTGTATCCTATAATGAATGGGCAGCCAGTGTAAGGACTGGCGAAGAGCGGACGCGTCCGAGTACCGATTAGCCAGATGTATTACCCTGGCTGCTGCATTAAGGATGGACTGGAGAGGGGATAGTCGAGTAATGGGGAGGCCAAGTAATAGAGCGTTGCAGTAGTCCAGGCGGGAGTGGATCAATGCTACAGTGAGGGTTTTTGTTGTTTCCAAGGTGAGAAAAGGGCGGATTCTAGAGATGTTCTTTAGGTGTAGGCGGCAAGAGCGGGCAAGAGATTGTATATGGGAGGTGAAGGAGAGATTGGTGTCAAACATAACACCCAGACAGCGAGCCTGCTGCCGGGGTGTTATTATGGTGCCGCCCACGGAGAGGGATATGTCAAATTTAGGGAGGTTAGTAGACGGCGGGAGCAGAAGAAGTTCAGTTTTGGAGAGGTTGAGTTTCAGATAGAGAGCGGACATGATGTTGGAGACTGCGGACAGACAGTCAGTGGCGTTCTGTAGTACAGCAGGGGTAAGGTCGGGGGATGACGTGTATAGTTGTGTGTCATCAGCATAAAGATGGTACTGAAAGCCAAATCTGCTGATGGTCTGTCCAATTGGGGCCGTGTAGAGAGAGAAGAGAAGGGGGCCAAGGACTGAGCCCTGGGGTACACCGACAGTGAGAGGAAGAGGAGATGATGTGGAGCCAGAGAACGAAACACTGAAGGAGCAGTCAGAAAGATAGGAGGAGAAATAGGAGAGAACAGTGTCCTTAATACCTAGTGAGTGGAGCCTAGACAGTAGGAGACGGTGGTCAACCGTGTCGAAAGCTGCAGAAAGGTCGAGAAGAATGAGCAGAGAGTGGTCACCGTTACGTTTTGCTGTAAGAAGGTCATTGGTCACTTTAATGAGTGCAGTTTCGGTCGAATGTAGGGGGCGGAAGCCGGACTGTGAAGGGTCTAGGAGGGAGTGATTGGAGAGGTAACGGGTAAGGTGGGAGTAGACTAGGCGCTCCAAAAGTTTAGAGATGAAGGGGAGATTGGAGACCGGTCTGTAGTTGTTTGTGCAGGAAGGGTCGAGAGCGGGTTTCTTTAGTAGTGGAGTAATGATGGAGTGTTTGAAGGAGGATGGGAAAATGCCAGAGGAGAGTGAGAGATTAAAGATTTTAGTTAGGTGAGTTGTGACAACTGGAGAGAGAGACTGGAGGAGATGTGAGGGAATGGGGTCGGTAGTGCATGTAGTCGGACGAGAGGAAGAGAGGAGTCTGGAGACTTCTTCTTCTGTGATGGGATCAAATGTGGAAAGTGAGCCAGGGGAACAGCAGGGTGGGATGGGAGTCACAGCCCTTGGTGGTTGAGAGCAGATTTCCTGACGGATAGTATCTATTTTTTCTGTAAAATGGGAGGCCAGGTCGTCAGCACAGATGTCTGTGATAGGGGCTTGTGCTTTTGGCCTGAGGAGGGAGTGAAAAGTGTCAAAAAGTTTCTTGGGGTTGTTGGCTAGTGAGGAGATCAGGGTGGTGAAGTAGGTCTGTTTAGCGAGGTGAAGGGCTGCATTATATGTTCTTAACATGAATTTAAAGTGGATGAAGTCTTCTGGTGTGCGGGTTTTTCTCCAAAGGCGTTCAGCACTCCTAGAGCATCGCTGAAGAAGTTGAGTTTGCAATGTGAGCCAGGGCTGTTTTACTGTGTGTTTGGAAGTTCTGAGGGTGAGTGGTGCTACTTGGTCAAGGGTGCTTCTAAGAGTGTCATTGTAGTGATGAACAGCCAGATTAGGACAAGAAAAAGAGGAGATTGGGGACAGCGATGAGTGTAGGGAGTCTGAAAGTGTCTGAGGGTTAATGGCTTGTAGATTTCTGAATGTGTGGTAGGTAGGAGTGCGCTGGGGTGGTCGAGGATTTGTGAGCGTGAAGGAGAGAATGTTGTGGTCAGAGAGTGGAAGCGGTGAGTTATTTAGGTGGGAGAATGAACAGAGGCGGACAAAGACCAGGTCAAGGGTGTTACCATCCTTGCGTGTCTCAGAGGTTGAAAGCTGTGAGAGGCCTAGAGAAGTGGTTAGTGATAGAAGCTGAGATGCAGATGTGGAAGTAGGGCTGTTAATGGGGATGTTGAAGTCTCCAAGGATAAGGGTTGGTAGTTCTGAGGACCTGAAGTGCGGCAGCCAGGCAGAGAAGTGGTCAAGGAACTGGGTGGGCGAGCCTGGGGGCCGATATATGACCGCTACTCTGAGGGAGAGGGGACAAAAGAGCCTGATGGTGTGGACCTCAAAAGAAGGGAATGAGAGTGATGGAATTGGGGGGATGACCTGGAAAGTGCATTGTGGGGACAGGAGTATGCCAACTCCACCACCATGTCTGTTTGTGGGTCTCGGGGAATGGGAGAACTGTAAGCCACCATAGGAAATGGCAGCAGGGGAGACCGTGTCAGAATCCTGAATCCAGGTTTCAGTGAGGGCCAACAGATGAAGAGAGTTGTTCAGAAAGTAGTTGTGCAGGAAGGTTAGCTTGTTGGATGCAGACCGTGGATTCCAGAGGGCACAATTAAACGAAGGAGATGAAGGAGTGCAAGTAATATTAATAAGATTATTATGGTTTCGATATGAGGTAGAGTAGGGATTGAGGTTGGGGGATGGTGGACCAGGGTTGGGGGAGATGTCCCCTGAAATCAGTAGGAGTAGGAAGATAAAGAGCAGGTAGTTGTTGGAGTTGTAAGTCGTTTTTTTCTGTGATGTGTTTGGGCAAGATGGGCTGAGGTTTCTCAGGAAGGTGAGGAGTGCATGGGAGCTGTACATGGGAGAGGGAAGTATGGAGGGGCTGATGTGTATGAGTCGTGATGGAGGGGGGATGGGGCGGTGAATGTGGATGGCAAGGGAACACAGGAGGATAGAGGTAAAGTACATAATTAAAAAGAAAGCAAAGTGTGGGGTACCTGATTCCAGCCCTGATTAACTGCCATGGATAACTGCCGTTTACACGATGCTTGACTTCTATGATGCTTAGCTTTCTGTGATGCGTGCACCCCACACATGCGTGCACCCCTTAGACTAGTCCTAAATATATAGCCCACACTACAGGGTTAGGAGAGTGGGATTGTGGGAACTGGTTTGGGATAATTTGGCAGCTGGGGCCAGCACACCAGGGGGTGGTTAAATGATCAAGGGCCTAGACCTGGCAACATCTATATGCTTTAGCACCTTCCACCTGATTAGATCTACAGAGGCCCAATTCACAGGATATGAAGCAGTAAGTATTAAACAGTGCTAAAATGAATTATACTAAAGCTTTAGCAGGCACATTAAAATATGTAGCAAAATGGTAAAGCAGCAGATGACAGACAGTGAGCAGAAGTATGGAGTTGTACCATTGGGATATATTGCAGCAGAAAAGACAGCCAGCAGAGATGGGGATTGTACCATTCAGCTGCTTGCTGACAATGAATGCAGTGCATACATGCAGACAGGACAATTCAGAGGTTGAATGATTTGATTACCTTTGGGATATATTGCAGCAGAAAAGACAGCCAGCAGAGGTGGGGATTGTACCATTCAGCTGCTTGCTGACAATGAATGCAGTGCATACATGCAGACAGGACAATTCAGAGGTTGAATGATTTGATTACCATTGGGATATATTGCAGCAGAAAAGACAGCCAGCAGAGGTGGGGATTGTACCATTCAGCTGCTTGCTGACAATGAATGCAGTGCATACATGCAGACAGGACAATTCAGAGGTTGAATGATTTGATTACCTGTGTGAAGAGAGAAGATGAATGTTAATTCCATGCCATGGATAACTGCCGTTTACACGATGCTTGACTTCTATGATGCTTAGCTTTCTGTGATGCGTGCACCCCACACATGCGTGCACCCCTTAGACTAGTCCTAAATAAGCAAAGTTCTACTGTGGGTCAATTGATGCCGCTTTCATGGTGTCTGCCCCTAATCGTAGCTGTTTGGGACGCTTTTTGTCACACCTTAAGGTCTTGTGTTTACGTTTGGTTTGGCCTCCCATTGAATTTAATGGGGTTTGGGTACGCTTTTCTCATCTTGACACTGGGACTTTTGCCCATTCCTTAAGGCACAACTGTTCTAGCTCCTTCATACTAGATAGTTTCTTCTGGTGAACAGCAATCTTCAAGTCTGACCACAGATTCTCAATTAGATTAAAGTCTGGGCTTTGACTAGACCATTCAAAAAATGTAAATGTTTTCCCATAAACCACTTGTTGGAAGGTGAATTTTCATCCCAGTCTCAGATCACTGACAGACCGAAACAGGTTTTGCTCAAGATTATCCCATTATTTTGCACAATCCATGTTCCCCTCGACTCGGACAATTTTCATTGTCCCTGCTGCCAAAAACTTCCTCACAGCATGATGCTGACACCACATTTCACTGTGCAGATGGTGTTTTTGGGGTATTAGCTGTTTTGGTTTGGAGCCTGACATAGCGTTTACCTTGATGACCAAAAAGTTCAATTTTGGTCTCATCTGACTACAGCTCCTTCCTCCATATATTTGGAGAGTCTCCCACATATCTTTTGGTAACTCAAAATGAGCCTAAGGCCGGGATCACACATGCGAGAAACACGGCTGAGTCTCGCATGTGAAATCCCAGCTCTGGCGCCGGCACTCGGGAGTGGAGTGTGCGGCTGCATGTAGTTATATGCAGCCGCTCGCTCCACTCCTGAGTGCCGGCGCCAGAGCTGGGATTTCACATGCGAGACTCAGCCGTGTTTCTCGCATGTGTGATCCCGGCCTTACAATTTTCTTGTGTAAGTAAAGGCTTTTTCCTGCCACCTCTATGGAGTGTGCGGCTTATTATGGTCGTATGGATAGATACTCCAGTCTCTGCTTGGGAACTCTGCAGTTCCTTCAGGGTTATCTTTGTTCTCTGTGCTACCTCTCTGATTAAGGCCCTCCTTGCCCATGCTGAGAATTTTAGTGAGCACATCTCTCTTGGTAGGTTTGTTATAGTGCCATTTTTCAATTTGATAAATAAGGATTTGATTGTGCTCTGGAAGACCATCAGAGATTGGGATACTTTTTATAACTCAACCCAGCAACTTTGTCCTTGACTTGTTTCGACATCTACTTGGTCTTCATGGTGTTGTTTGATTAGAGGTGCCTCTTGCTTCATGGTGTTGCAGTCTCTGTGGCCTTTTAGAAAAGTTGTGTATATACTAACAGACCATGTGACACTTAGATTGCACACAGAATGACTTCCTTTCACTAAGCATACAGTAAAGATGTATATCTTTGTACCGTGTTAGCCAGTAGATAGAAAAATATTTAGAGTTGAGAGTCCTCAGTACAAATTAGGAAAGATGTGTATCTTCGTACCGTGTTAGCCAGTAGATAGAAAAATATTTAGACTTGAGAGTCCTCAGTGGTTGATACCTTTTAATGGCTAACTGAAAAGATGGTAACAAATTGCAAGCTTTCGAGACTACTCAGGTCTCTTCATCAGGCATAGACTAATACAACATCTGAAGAATCACATATTTATACACAAAATAGCACAGAAAAAATGCAATAGGTAGGACAAGTGACATGAAGCAGAACTGTCATTATGGCAGAGGGATTAACATAAATATGACTAGTTCATAGATAAGGAGTGAAGGTTTTATTACCCTCTGATTGGGGTCTGGTATTGTGTTGTGATGACCCTAAAAGGTCAGGGAGGCAGATTCCTTAATTGTTGTAGAACGACATAAAACTCTGGGATATATTCATCCCAGCACTAAGAGTGTCAAAGGTCATCATAAGTTTATATTCCCAGACTTTTCTATCCTTCTCAGATTTGAAGTTAGATTTTAATACAAGTAATTCCATATCTGTCATGCTATGACCGGGCATACAAAAGTGTTTGGCCACAGGTAAATCCATTCTTTTTTCTCTTATCGTGTGGCGATGAGAATTCATCCTTGTTCTCAGTTTTTGCCCGGTCTCCCCCACATACAGACCCCCAGTTGGACATTTAGTACATATAATTAGGTACACCACATTAGATGTGATGCAGCTGAAAGTACCTGGTATCTTGTAGTCCTGATGGGAGTTGGGGATCTTTATCCTGTCCGTGGTCATTATAGATGTACAGGTCTTGCATTTCTTTTGTCTGCAAGGAAAGGTTCCTGCAGCTGTTGGGGAGGACAGGGAGCTTCTGACAATGATGCTTCTTAGATTTGGGGGCTGCCTAAAACATAGTAGTGGGGGGTCTGGAAATATGGATTGTAATCGGGCATCTTTTTGTAGTAAAGGTTGTAGTTTCCGTGCAGCTCCCCTTAGCATCTCCAGACTTGGATTGTAGGTGACCACTAGAGGCACCCGGTTATTTTCTTCTTTAGCTTTGTAATGTAGCAGGTGATTCCTTGATATTCTGGTGGCTCTTGTAATTTGGTTTTCAATTGTTCTTGGATGGTAGCCCTGGTTCAAAAAAGTCTTTCTGAGGCGACCAAGGTGTTCATCTCTATCCATGGGGTTGGAACATATACGGTTGTATCTGATGGCTTGGCTGTAGACAATAGAGTTTTTTATGTGTTTAGGATGGAAACTGTCCCATTTAAGATATGTTGGACGGTCGATTGGCTTCTGATACAGGGATGTCTCTATTTCATTGTTCTTTAGCTTAATGGTGGTGTCTAAAAAGTTAATTTCAGTGCTGGAGTAGTTAAGTGTTAAGTTGATGGTGGGATGAAATTGATTGAACTGTTCATGGAACGTCTTTAGCTGTTGTTCAGACTCCGTCCAGATGATTAAAATGTCATCAATGTAGCGGTAGTAGGCCCGAGGCCTGATGGGGCAGGAGGACAAAAATTCGCTTTCAAGCTTGGCCATGAAAAGATTTGCATACTGTGGAGCCATTTTACTTCCCATAGCTGTGCCAGTCTCCTGAAGATAGATCTTGTTGTCAAATTCGAAGTAATTGTGGGTGAGGATGAATTTTGTGAGTTTCACCACAGAATCAGCATCATTCCCGATGTTTCCCATGAAGACTTTGCAGGCATTTAATCCATCCTGGTGTGGGATATTAGAGTACAAAGATTCCACATCCATGGTGGCCAGGATGGTTCCTTCTGGTAGAGAACCTATTGCTGCTAGTTTATTCAGTAGGTCAGTTGTGTCCTGAATGTAGCTGGGTGTATCCTTTACCAGGGGTTTAAGAACACCCTCTACCCATCCAGATACTTGCTCAGTAAGGGTGTCCACACATGAAATAATCGGCCTCCCTGGATTTCCGGCTTTGTGGATTTTGGGAAGCATGTAGAATGTCCCTGTTCTTGGACTTTCTGGTATCAGGTCATCAGCTCTTATGGATTTGTCAGACAGACAAGATACCAACTTGCTTAGTTCCTTGTAATAGTCCTGTGTAGGGTCCGACTCCAGTTTTCTGTAGTAGCGTGTGTCCGTAAGTTGTCTGTTTGCTTCCTTCATATAGTCTGATGTGTTCATCATGACTATTGCACCTCCCTTGTCAGCAGGTTTAATGATGATTTCTTTGTTGGTTTTCAGAGACTGTATGGCCTTTCTCTCCTGGGCACTGATGTTGGAGGCTTGTCTCTTGTTGGTGGCTATGATGGTGGATTTTATCAAATGTCTGAATGAGTCTATATATTTATCCAAATGAGGGTTACGTCCAGGTGGAGGTGTCCAGTCTGACCTCTTCTTGGTTATTGGGATCCCTCTTCCTTCAGTCCGAGTGTTATCTGAATCTTCTGTATCATTGAAGTATTCCCTCAGGCGCAGTCTCCTGAAAAAATGTTCCATATCACTGCAGAGTTCGGTTTTATCCAGGGCCTTAGTAGGACAAAATGAGAGTCCTCTAGAAAGCACGGCAAGCTCCACTTTGCTGGGTTTGTAATCTGAGAGATTGATGACACAGTTAGATGCTTTTGTGTCTGGAATGGAGTGGTTGTCAGAGTTGTCAGGTTTTGGTTTTGTTTTGTATCTGTTTGTATAGAGTCCGGAATGGAGGCGCAATCTGTGTAGTTTCTTTTCCTTGTTTTGAATCAGAAAGGTCCGTAGTTTGTTGTAGTATTGTTGTAATTTTTGCTCTGTGCTTTCTGTAAGTGTTTTCCTCAGAGTTTCCAATTGTCCTTGGACTTTACTCCTTATGCTGTAGCAGACATGCAAAAGATGGTTCCTTAGTCTTTCAGAAGTCCTGTGACAAAGGTTTTGTGCATAATGGGTATTGTAGGTGTGAAGAATTGGGTTTGTAATCCAGAGTCCTTTGGGAATTAGATTCTCCTTTTTGCATTTAGATAAGAAAAAAATGTCGCTGTCCATTTGTGCACGTTTCTTCAGAAGTGGTTTCAGTTCCATAAAGATGCGGTACATTCTGGTATCCTCCATTTTGATATAGGAAAGATGTGTATCTTCGTACCGTGTTAGCCAGTAGATAGAAAAATATTTAGACTTGAGAGTCCTCAGTGGTTGATACCTTTTAATGGCTAACTGAAAAGATGGTAACAAATTGCAAGCTTTCGAGACTACTCAGGTCTCTTCATCAGGCATAGACTAATACAACATCTGAAGAATCACATATTTATACACAAAATAGCACAGAAAAAATGCAATAGGTAGGACAAGTGACATGAAGCAGAACTGTCATTATGGCAGAGGGATTAACATAAATATGACTAGTTCATAGATAAGGAGTGAAGGTTTTATTACCCTCTGATTGGGGTCTGGTATTGTGTTGTGATGACCCTAAAAGGTCAGGGAGGCAGATTCCTTAATTGTTGTAGAACGACATAAAACTCTGGGATATATTCATCCCAGCACTAAGAGTGTCAAAGGTCATCATAAGTTTATATTCCCAGACTTTTCTATCCTTCTCAGATTTGAAGTTAGATTTTAATACAAGTAATTCCATATCTGTCATGCTATGACCGGGCATACAAAAGTGTTTGGCCACAGGTAAATCCATTCTTTTTTCTCTTATCGTGTGGCGATGAGAATTCATCCTTGTTCTCAGTTTTTGCCCGGTCTCCCCCACATACAGACCCCCAGTTGGACATTTAGTACATATAATTAGGTACACCACATTAGATGTGATGCAGCTGAAAGTACCTGGTATCTTGTAGTCCTGATGGGAGTTGGGGATCTTTATCCTGTCCGTGGTCATTATAGATGTACAGGTCTTGCATTTCTTTTGTCTGCAAGGAAAGGTTCCTGCAGCTGTTGGGGAGGACAGGGAGCTTCTGACAATGATGCTTCTTAGATTTGGGGGCTGCCTAAAACATAGTAGTGGGGGGTCTGGAAATATGGATTGTAATCGGGCATCTTTTTGTAGTAAAGGTTGTAGTTTCCGTGCAGCTCCCCTTAGCATCTCCAGACTTGGATTGTAGGTGACCACTAGAGGCACCCGGTTATTTTCTTCTTTAGCTTTGTAATGTAGCAGGTGATTCCTTGATATTCTGGTGGCTCTTGTAATTTGGTTTTCAATTGTTCTTGGATGGTAGCCCTGGTTCAAAAAAGTCTTTCTGAGGCGACCAAGGTGTTCATCTCTATCCATGGGGTTGGAACATATACGGTTGTATCTGATGGCTTGGCTGTAGACAATAGAGTTTTTTATGTGTTTAGGATGGAAACTGTCCCATTTAAGATATGTTGGACGGTCGATTGGCTTCTGATACAGGGATGTCTCTATTTCATTGTTCTTTAGCTTAATGGTGGTGTCTAAAAAGTTAATTTCAGTGCTGGAGTAGTTAAGTGTTAAGTTGATGGTGGGATGAAATTGATTGAACTGTTCATGGAACGTCTTTAGCTGTTGTTCAGACTCCGTCCAGATGATTAAAATGTCATCAATGTAGCGGTAGTAGGCCCGAGGCCTGATGGGGCAGGAGGACAAAAATTCGCTTTCAAGCTTGGCCATGAAAAGATTTGCATACTGTGGAGCCATTTTACTTCCCATAGCTGTGCCAGTCTCCTGAAGATAGATCTTGTTGTCAAATTCGAAGTAATTGTGGGTGAGGATGAATTTTGTGAGTTTCACCACAGAATCAGCATCATTCCCGGTGTTTCCCATGAAGACTTTGCAGGCATTTAATCCATCCTGGTGTGGGATATTAGAGTACAAAGATTCCACATCCATGGTGGCCAGGATGGTTCCTTCTGGTAGAGAACCTATTGCTGCTAGTTTATTCAGTAGGTCAGTTGTGTCCTGAATGTAGCTGGGTGTATCCTTTACCAGGGGTTTAAGAACACCCTCTACCCATCCAGATACTTGCTCAGTAAGGGTGTCCACACATGAAATAATCGGCCTCCCTGGATTTCCGGCTTTGTGGATTTTGGGAAGCATGTAGAATGTCCCTGTTCTTGGACTTTCTGGTATCAGGTCATCAGCTCTTATGGATTTGTCAGACAGACAAGATACCAACTTGCTTAGTTCCTTGTAATAGTCCTGTGTAGGGTCCGACTCCAGTTTTCTGTAGTAGCGTGTGTCCGTAAGTTGTCTGTTTGCTTCCTTCATATAGTCTGATGTGTTCATCATGACTATTGCACCTCCCTTGTCAGCAGGTTTAATGATGATTTCTTTGTTGGTTTTCAGAGACTGTATGGCCTTTCTCTCCTGGGCACTGATGTTGGAGGCTTGTCTCTTGTTGGTGGCTATGATGGTGGATTTTATCAAATGTCTGAATGAGTCTATATATTTATCCAAATGAGGGTTACGTCCAGGTGGAGGTGTCCAGTCTGACCTCTTCTTGGTTATTGGGATCCCTCTTCCTTCAGTCCGAGTGTTATCTGAATCTTCTGTATCATTGAAGTATTCCCTCAGGCGCAGTCTCCTGAAAAAATGTTCCATATCACTGCAGAGTTCGGTTTTATCCAGGGCCTTAGTAGGACAAAATGAGAGTCCTCTAGAAAGCACGGCAAGCTCCACTTTGCTGGGTTTGTAATCTGAGAGATTGATGACACAGTTAGATGCTTTTGTGTCTGGAATGGAGTGGTTGTCAGAGTTGTCAGGTTTTGGTTTTGTTTTGTATCTGTTTGTATAGAGTCCGGAATGGAGGCGCAATCTGTGTAGTTTCTTTTCCTTGTTTTGAATCAGAAAGGTCCGTAGTTTGTTGTAGTATTGTTGTAATTTTTGCTCTGTGCTTTCTGTAAGTGTTTTCCTCAGAGTTTCCAATTGTCCTTGGACTTTACTCCTTATGCTGTAGCAGACATGCAAAAGATGGTTCCTTAGTCTTTCAGAAGTCCTGTGACAAAGGTTTTGTGCATAATGGGTATTGTAGGTGTGAAGAATTGGGTTTGTAATCCAGAGTCCTTTGGGAATTAGATTCTCCTTTTTGCATTTAGATAAGAAAAAAATGTCGCTGTCCATTTGTGCACGTTTCTTCAGAAGTGGTTTCAGTTCCATAAAGATGCGGTACATTCTGGTATCCTCCATTTTGATATAGGAAAGATGTGTATCTTCGTACCGTGTTAGCCAGTAGATAGAAAAATATTTAGACTTGAGAGTCCTCAGTGGTTGATACCTTTTAATGGCTAACTGAAAAGATGGTAACAAATTGCAAGCTTTCGAGACTACTCAGGTCTCTTCATCAGGCATAGACTAATACAACATCTGAAGAATCACATATTTATACACAAAATAGCACAGAAAAAATGCAATAGGTAGGACAAGTGACATGAAGCAGAACTGTCATTATGGCAGAGGGATTAACATAAATATGACTAGTTCATAGATAAGGAGTGAAGGTTTTATTACCCTCTGATTGGGGTCTGGTATTGTGTTGTGATGACCCTAAAAGGTCAGGGAGGCAGATTCCTTAATTGTTGTAGAACGACATAAAACTCTGGGATATATTCATCCCAGCACTAAGAGTGTCAAAGGTCATCATAAGTTTATATTCCCAGACTTTTCTATCCTTCTCAGATTTGAAGTTAGATTTTAATACAAGTAATTCCATATCTGTCATGCTATGACCGGGCATACAAAAGTGTTTGGCCACAGGTAAATCCATTCTTTTTTCTCTTATCGTGTGGCGATGAGAATTCATCCTTGTTCTCAGTTTTTGCCCGGTCTCCCCCACATACAGACCCCCAGTTGGACATTTAGTACATATAATTAGGTACACCACATTAGATGTGATGCAGCTGAAAGTACCTGGTATCTTGTAGTCCTGATGGGAGTTGGGGATCTTTATCCTGTCCGTGGTCATTATAGATGTACAGGTCTTGCATTTCTTTTGTCTGCAAGGAAAGGTTCCTGCAGCTGTTGGGGAGGACAGGGAGCTTCTGACAATGATGCTTCTTAGATTTGGGGGCTGCCTAAAACATAGTAGTGGGGGGTCTGGAAATATGGATTGTAATCGGGCATCTTTTTGTAGTAAAGGTTGTAGTTTCCGTGCAGCTCCCCTTAGCATCTCCAGACTTGGATTGTAGGTGACCACTAGAGGCACCCGGTTATTTTCTTCTTTAGCTTTGTAATGTAGCAGGTGATTCCTTGATATTCTGGTGGCTCTTGTAATTTGGTTTTCAATTGTTCTTGGATGGTAGCCCTGGTTCAAAAAAGTCTTTCTGAGGCGACCAAGGTGTTCATCTCTATCCATGGGGTTGGAACATATACGGTTGTATCTGATGGCTTGGCTGTAGACAATAGAGTTTTTTATGTGTTTAGGATGGAAACTGTCCCATTTAAGATATGTTGGACGGTCGATTGGCTTCTGATACAGGGATGTCTCTATTTCATTGTTCTTTAGCTTAATGGTGGTGTCTAAAAAGTTAATTTCAGTGCTGGAGTAGTTAAGTGTTAAGTTGATGGTGGGATGAAATTGATTGAACTGTTCATGGAACGTCTTTAGCTGTTGTTCAGACTCCGTCCAGATGATTAAAATGTCATCAATGTAGCGGTAGTAGGCCCGAGGCCTGATGGGGCAGGAGGACAAAAATTCGCTTTCAAGCTTGGCCATGAAAAGATTTGCATACTGTGGAGCCATTTTACTTCCCATAGCTGTGCCAGTCTCCTGAAGATAGATCTTGTTGTCAAATTCGAAGTAATTGTGGGTGAGGATGAATTTTGTGAGTTTCACCACAGAATCAGCATCATTCCCGGTGTTTCCCATGAAGACTTTGCAGGCATTTAATCCATCCTGGTGTGGGATATTAGAGTACAAAGATTCCACATCCATGGTGGCCAGGATGGTTCCTTCTGGTAGAGAACCTATTGCTGCTAGTTTATTCAGTAGGTCAGTTGTGTCCTGAATGTAGCTGGGTGTATCCTTTACCAGGGGTTTAAGAACACCCTCTACCCATCCAGATACTTGCTCAGTAAGGGTGTCCACACATGAAATAATCGGCCTCCCTGGATTTCCGGCTTTGTGGATTTTGGGAAGCATGTAGAATGTCCCTGTTCTTGGACTTTCTGGTATCAGGTCATCAGCTCTTATGGATTTGTCAGACAGACAAGATACCAACTTGCTTAGTTCCTTGTAATAGTCCTGTGTAGGGTCCGACTCCAGTTTTCTGTAGTAGCGTGTGTCCGTAAGTTGTCTGTTTGCTTCCTTCATATAGTCTGATGTGTTCATCATGACTATTGCACCTCCCTTGTCAGCAGGTTTAATGATGATTTCTTTGTTGGTTTTCAGAGACTGTATGGCCTTTCTCTCCTGGGCACTGATGTTGGAGGCTTGTCTCTTGTTGGTGGCTATGATGGTGGATTTTATCAAATGTCTGAATGAGTCTATATATTTATCCAAATGAGGGTTACGTCCAGGTGGAGGTGTCCAGTCTGACCTCTTCTTGGTTATTGGGATCCCTCTTCCTTCAGTCCGAGTGTTATCTGAATCTTCTGTATCATTGAAGTATTCCCTCAGGCGCAGTCTCCTGAAAAAATGTTCCATATCACTGCAGAGTTCGGTTTTATCCAGGGCCTTAGTAGGACAAAATGAGAGTCCTCTAGAAAGCACGGCAAGCTCCACTTTTGCTGGGTTTGTAATCTGAGAGATTGATGACACAGTTAGATGCTTTTGTGTCTGGAATGGAGTGGTTGTCAGAGTTGTCAGGTTTTGGTTTTGTTTTGTATCTGTTTGTATAGAGTCCGGAATGGAGGCGCAATCTGTGTAGTTTCTTTTCCTTGTTTTGAATCAGAAAGGTCCGTAGTTTGTTGTAGTATTGTTGTAATTTTTGCTCTGTGCTTTCTGTAAGTGTTTTCCTCAGAGTTTCCAATTGTCCTTGGACTTTACTCCTTATGCTGTAGCAGACATGCAAAAGATGGTTCCTTAGTCTTTCAGAAGTCCTGTGACAAAGGTTTTGTGCATAATGGGTATTGTAGGTGTGAAGAATTGGGTTTGTAATCCAGAGTCCTTTGGGAATTAGATTCTCCTTTTTGCATTTAGATAAGAAAAAAATGTCGCTGTCCATTTGTGCACGTTTCTTCAGAAGTGGTTTCAGTTCCATAAAGATGCGGTACATTCTGGTATCCTCCATTTTGATATAGGAAAGATGTGTATCTTCGTACCGTGTTAGCCAGTAGATAGAAAAATATTTAGACTTGAGAGTCCTCAGTGGTTGATACCTTTTAATGGCTAACTGAAAAGATGGTAACAAATTGCAAGCTTTCGAGACTACTCAGGTCTCTTCATCAGGCATAGACTAATACAACATCTGAAGAATCACATATTTATACACAAAATAGCACAGAAAAAATGCAATAGGTAGGACAAGTGACATGAAGCAGAACTGTCATTATGGCAGAGGGATTAACATAAATATGACTAGTTCATAGATAAGGAGTGAAGGTTTTATTACCCTCTGATTGGGGTCTGGTATTGTGTTGTGATGACCCTAAAAGGTCAGGGAGGCAGATTCCTTAATTGTTGTAGAACGACATAAAACTCTGGGATATATTCATCCCAGCACTAAGAGTGTCAAAGGTCATCATAAGTTTATATTCCCAGACTTTTCTATCCTTCTCAGATTTGAAGTTAGATTTTAATACAAGTAATTCCATATCTGTCATGCTATGACCGGGCATACAAAAGTGTTTGGCCACAGGTAAATCCATTCTTTTTTCTCTTATCGTGTGGCGATGAGAATTCATCCTTGTTCTCAGTTTTTGCCCGGTCTCCCCCACATACAGACCCCCAGTTGGACATTTAGTACATATAATTAGGTACACCACATTAGATGTGATGCAGCTGAAAGTACCTGGTATCTTGTAGTCCTGATGGGAGTTGGGGATCTTTATCCTGTCCGTGGTCATTATAGATGTACAGGTCTTGCATTTCTTTTGTCTGCAAGGAAAGGTTCCTGCAGCTGTTGGGGAGGACAGGGAGCTTCTGACAATGATGCTTCTTAGATTTGGGGGCTGCCTAAAACATAGTAGTGGGGGGTCTGGAAATATGGATTGTAATCGGGCATCTTTTTGTAGTAAAGGTTGTAGTTTCCGTGCAGCTCCCCTTAGCATCTCCAGACTTGGATTGTAGGTGACCACTAGAGGCACCCGGTTATTTTCTTCTTTAGCTTTGTAATGTAGCAGGTGATTCCTTGATATTCTGGTGGCTCTTGTAATTTGGTTTCAATTGTTCTTGGATGGTAGCCCTGGTTCAAAAAAGTCTTTCTGAGGCGACCAAGGTGTTCATCTCTATCCATGGGGTTGGAACATATACGGTTGTATCTGATGGCTTGGCTGTAGACAATAGAGTTTTTTATGTGTTTAGGATGGAAACTGTCCCATTTAAGATATGTTGGACGGTCGATTGGCTTCTGATACAGGGATGTCTCTATTTCATTGTTCTTTAGCTTAATGGTGGTGTCTAAAAAGTTAATTTCAGTGCTGGGTAGTTAAGTGTTAAGTTGATGGTGGGATGAAATTGATTGAACTGTTCATGGAACGTCTTTAGCTGTTGTTCAGACTCCGTCCAGATGATTAAAATGTCATCAATGTAGCGGTAGTAGGCCCGAGGCCTGATGGGGCAGGAGGACAAAAATTCGCTTTCAAGCTTGGCCATGAAAAGATTTGCATACTGTGGAGCCATTTTACTTCCCATAGCTGTGCCAGTCTCCTGAAGATAGATCTTGTTGTCAAATTCGAAGTAATTGTGGGTGAGGATGAATTTTGTGAGTTTCACCACAGAATCAGCATCATTCCCGGTGTTTCCCATGAAGACTTTGCAGGCATTTAATCCATCCTGGTGTGGGATATTAGAGTACAAAGATTCCACATCCATGGTGGCCAGGATGGTTCCTTCTGGTAGAGAACCTATTGCTGCTAGTTTATTCAGTAGGTCAGTTGTGTCCTGAATGTAGCTGGGTGTATCCTTTACCAGGGGTTTAAGAACACCCTCTACCCATCCAGATACTTGCTCAGTAAGGGTGTCCACACATGAAATAATCGGCCTCCCTGGATTTCCGGCTTTGTGGATTTTGGGAAGCATGTAGAATGTCCCTGTTCTTGGACTTTCTGGTATCAGGTCATCAGCTCTTATGGATTTGTCAGACAGACAAGATACCAACTTGCTTAGTTCCTTGTAATAGTCCTGTGTAGGGTCCGACTCCAGTTTTCTGTAGTAGCGTGTGTCCGTAAGTTGTCTGTTTGCTTCCTTCATATAGTCTGATGTGTTCATCATGACTATTGCACCTCCCTTGTCAGCAGGTTTAATGATGATTTCTTTGTTGGTTTTCAGAGACTGTATGGCCTTTCTCTCCTGGGCACTGATGTTGGAGGCTTGTCTCTTGTTGGTGGCTATGATGGTGGATTTTATCAAATGTCTGAATGAGTCTATATATTTATCCAAATGAGGGTTACGTCCAGGTGGAGGTGTCCAGTCTGACCTCTTCTTGGTTATTGGGATCCCTCTTCCTTCAGTCCGAGTGTTATCTGAATCTTCTGTATCATTGAAGTATTCCCTCAGGCGCAGTCTCCTGAAAAAATGTTCCATATCACTGCAGAGTTCGGTTTTATCCAGGGCCTTAGTAGGACAAAATGAGAGTCCTCTAGAAAGCACGGCAAGCTCCACTTTGCTGGGTTTGTAATCTGAGAGATTGATGACACAGTTACAAGAGCCACCAGAATATCAAGGAATCACCTGCTACATTACAAAGCTAAAGAAGAAAATAACCGGGTGCCTCTAGTGGTCACCTACAATCCAAGTCTGGAGATGCTAAGGGGAGCTGCACGGAAACTACAACCTTTACTACAAAAAGATGCCCGATTACAATCCATATTTCCAGACCCCCCACTACTATGTTTTAGGCAGCCCCCAAATCTAAGAAGCATCATTGTCAGAAGCTCCCTGTCCTCCCCAACAGCTGCAGGAACCTTTCCTTGCAGACAAAAGAAATGCAAGACCTGTACATCTATAATGACCACGGACAGGATAAAGATCCCCAACTCCCATCAGGACTACAAGATACCAGGTACTTTCAGCTGCATCACATCTAATGTGGTGTACCTAATTATATGTACTAAATGTCCAACTGGGGGTCTGTATGTGGGGGAGACCGGGCAAAAACTGAGAACAAGGATGAATTCTCATCGCCACACGATAAGAGAAAAAGAATGGATTTACCTGTGGCCAAACACTTTTGTATGCCCGGTCATAGCATGACAGATATGGAATTACTTGTATTAAAATCTAACTTCAAATCTGAGAAGGATAGAAAAGTCTGGGAATATAAACTTATGATGACCTTTGACACTCTTAGTGCTGGGATGAATATATCCCAGAGTTTTATGTCGTTCTACAACAATTAAGGAATCTGCCTCCCTGACCTTTTAGGGTCATCACAACACAATACCAGACCCAATCAGAGGGTAATAAAACCTTCACTCCTTATCTATGAACTAGTCATATTTATGTTAATCCCTCTGCCATAATGACAGTTCTGCTTCATGTCACTTGTCCTACCTATTGCATTTTTTCTGTGCTATTTTGTGTATAAATATGTGATTCTTCAGATGTTGTATTAGTCTATGCCTGATGAAGAGACCTGAGTAGTCTCGAAAGCTTGCAATTTGTTACCATCTTTTCAGTTAGCCATTAAAAGGTATCAACCACTGAGGACTCTCAAGTCTAAATATTTTTCAGTACAAATTATAAATTGATGGTGACCTTTGACACTCTCAATGCTGGAATGAACCTATCACATGGATTTATAGCCTATTACATCAATTAAGGAATTTGCTTCAAAGGCTCTGTGAGAACATCACAAACATTACCAGACCCCAATCAGAGGGCAATAAAACTTTCACACTCCTTATCTATGAACTAGTCCAATGTTTATTGCCACAACTGTTCATTCCTCTCCCATAATGACAGTTCTGCTTCACGTCACTTGTCTCATCTATTGCATTGTTTCTCTGCTGTGTTGTGTATAAATATATGATTCTTCAGATTTTGTATTAGTCTTTGCCTGATGAAGAGACCTGAGTAGTCTCGAAAGCTTGCAATTTGTTACCATCTTTTCAGTTAGCCATTAAAAGGTATCAACCACTGAGGACTCTCAACTCTAAATATTTTTCACTAAGCATGTGACTTATGAAAGTGCTTACACCGGAAATGTTTAGGAGCTTCATTGCCGAAGGGGTGAATACATATGCACATGGCAAAATTTAGTTTTTGATCTCAGAAATTTAAATTATGTCTATAATATTCTGATTTCACCTGACCAACTTAGACAATTTAGTGCTGATACATCACACACAAATCAGATTACAAAAATATTTAAGCACAGGTTGTAATGTAGCAAATAGGTAAAAAGTCAATGGGGTGAATATTTTCACAAGCCACTGTAGTGTCCCTATATAAGCTTTGACATGATGGCATAATCTATACTTCCCCTTTAGAAAGTAATTATGCTAAACACAATCAGGGGCAGTGTGGAGGGTCCATCAACCCTGATACAGCATGGGTAAGCAGTGCATTTGGCATTAATTTGCACATCTTTCACTCTTATGTATGTATATATGGGCATTAATTTATGACACTATTATAACGTAATTTGATGTGATTATGCTTTGCCTGTGTGTATTATGTGACTTTTATATTCTTCCACCACTTTTTTCCTCCTTATTAGACCAAAATACTGTAACAGTTCCATTAATTAGGTTTCAATAAAAATTCTTTAAAATATTTTTTGTTGATTTGTGACTAATACAGCAATGGTGTCTTTGCGTTTAAATATAAACTTCAGTTCAGAAATATTTGGACAGTGGCACACGTTTTTGCATTTCAGCTGTTTACTAGTGATGGGCGAGCACTAAAATGCTCGGGTCGAGGAAATTGGAATACTCGGGTACTCGGACAGAACAACAAGCCCAATGTAAGTCTATAGGAAGCCTGAGCATTTTTACCGCGATCCCCCCAGGGGTCCTTTTAAGGTCTAAAAATATCGGAAAATGATGGAAACACTGCTCAAATGACACGGGGACATCATGGGGATCGCCCCAGGAAGCATTCCTGACTCCTAGTTCACAGCTTTAAAACAATGTTGTCAGAGTTTCATGCCATTTTTACCGGTGCACCAAAAAACATACCAAAACGAAACCAAAACGGATTTTGCTGGGAAATATGCTAAGGTACATCCTTTCCAGGTTAATGACTTGTATATAAGGCAAAATAAATAACCCCAGACCAAAATCTTCCTCCACCACTTGGGATATGTTCAGACGCAACATTTTTGAAGCGTTTTTCAACTTTAACATTGCTTTCAACCAAAACAAATGCATTTACTGGGAAATGTCATTGTAACATTTACCAACCTTAGCTGGTCATGTGGTGTGTGACACATAAGCAGACACATCTTGTTTCATTTATGAAGGACGGACTCTTAAAGTCACAGAGCCTATTTTTACAGGGGCATCAGTCAGCATTAATCTGCTTAAAGGGCCATTATTAAACTGTGGGTCTCCGAAAATGTAATAGCCTATGCAGTGAGTGGATGGGCTGCCCAGAATTACAACGCACCCCAATAACCCTTTCACGAGATGTCCAGGATGGCTTCCATAAAAAATGTTGCATTGAATGCAAGGCCTGCCCTGCTACCAAGTTAATAAGCCTATGAACCCAGGTATTGGATTGGCCCAGGAAAATCAAGATCACATTATTCATTTTGTACTCCCACTCTGTTTTCTTATGCATTGACTGCAAAGCCTGCCCTGCTACCAAGTCATATGCACCCCAATAGGCCTTTGATCCCACATACTGAATAGACACAGGAAAATCCACTTCACATTATTCATTTTGGACTCCCATTCTGTTTTCTTATGCATTGACTGCAAAGCCTGCCCTGCTACCAAGTCATATGCACCCCAATAGGCCTTTGAACCCACATACTGAATAGACACAAAAAATTCCACTTCACATTATTCATTTTGGACTCCCATTCTGTTTTCTTATGCATTGACTGCAAAGCCTGCCCTGCTACCAAGTCATATGCACCCCAATAGGCCTTTGAACCCACATACTGGATGGGCACAGGAAAATCCAGTTCACATTATTCATTTTGTACTCCCATTCTGTTTTCTTATGCATTGACTGCAAGGCCTGCCCTGCTACCAAGTCATATGCACCCCAATAAGTCTTTGAACCCACATACTGGATGGGCACAGGAAAATCCACTTCACATTATTCATTTTGTACTTCCATTCTGCTTTTTTATGCATTAACAGCAAGGCCTGCACTACTACCAAGTCATATGTACCCCAATAAGCCTTTGAACCCAGGTACTGGATGAATACAGGAACATCCACTTCATATTATTCATTTTGTACTCCCATTCTGTTTTCTTATGCATTGACAGCAAGGTCTGTCCTGCTGCCAAGTCATCTTCACCCCAAAAGCCTTTGAACCCAGGTACTGGATGGGCCCAGGAAAATCCACTTCACATTAATCATTTTGTACTCCCATACTGTTTTCTTATGCTTTGACAGCAAGGCCTGTCCTGCTGCCAAGTCATCTTCACCCCAAAAGCCTTTGAACCCACATACTGGATCAGCCCAGGAAAATCCACTTCACATTATTCATTTTGTACTCCCATACTCTTTTCTTATGCATTGACATGATTAGTTGAACTAGATGGACTTATAGTCTGCCTTCAACCTTAATAACTATGACAGTAAGGCCTGCCCTGCTGCCAAGTCATATGCACCCCAATATACCTTTGAACCCACATACTGGATGGGCACAGGAAAATCCACTTCACATTATTCATTTTGTACTCCCATTCTATTTTCTTATGCATTGGCTGCAAGACCTGCCCTGCTACCAAGTCATATGTACTGCGATAACCCCAATCCTTCCTTGGAAGAAACATGGAGGAGGGCCTCAAAAAAATGTCCCGTTAAAAAGGAGCAGGTCTCCTAGACTTGGAATGTCCATACACTGAGTGTGTGGGCTGGCAAACATTTTCACCTGTGGGATACACCTTAACCGTTTCCATAACAAGTATTTTATGCCCAGCATAACCACCCACCCTTGTTAGGAATTAGACACTGGCTGTAGCTGCACGGAACACGTTAACCCTGGTGATCTAGTGGTGGTGGATGATAAGCCATGGAGGAAGGCCTGATTAAAAACTATGCTCAATTTAAAGGAGCGGGTCTCCTAGACTTGGAATGCCCATACACTTAGTGTATGGGCTGGCAAATATTTTCCCTTGTGGGATACACCTCAACCTTTTCCATATCAAATATTTTATGCCCACCATATCCACTCACCCTTGTTAGGAATTCGACACTGGCTGTAGCAGCACGGAACACATTAACCCTGGTGATCTAGTGGCGGTGGATGATGAGCCATGAAAGATGGCCTGATTAAAAACTATGCTCAATTTAAAGGAGCGGGTCTCTTAGACTTGGAATGCCCATACAGTGGCTGGTAAACATTTTCCCTGGGGGTAGATATCAACATAATTTTTTTTTAGGGTCATCATAAACATCTTGCAAAACTGTAACGTGTTTTCCTACACAGTTGTTGCTGGAAGGTGTAAGTTTTTAGTAAAAATATGGCGGACGAATCGTTGGATGAAGTGATCAGGAATAAGGGAATGGTGATGACAGGAATGGGAAATTACATGACTAATAACATCAATTGCTATGAAAGGTATGTGAGCCAGGTTACAGCCTACAATGATTCGTCGTTTAACCACCATCAATTAACAGAATCGGTTTCTTGCCCGTCAGAAGATCGGTGTAATAGATGCGCGTATGAGACTCGGCCTAAGAAATGCTTGTCCAAAATATGTTGCCAAACATGCATGTGTCTGTATAAAGGGCAAAGTGCAACATGTTCGTGAGATGCTGAATTACAGAAAGCAGATCAGTGTTGGAGGAAAACCAAACAAGCTGATAGATGCTCGTGAAAAACTAAGTTTAAAGAGGAGTGCACCATCCGTGGCACAAGCTTCTTCATCTTCACCCATACATATTACCAATAAGATCCAAATGTCCCAGTTGAAAATTATTTGTCATAGTGTAACGAACCCTGCTAAAGGAATGCCACTAAACGTACATAACCACGTCCCTTGGAAACACCATATTTCCTCTTTACAAGATATGGACAATGATGGTATTGATGATGACTTTGAATTTAACCACATCCACACCAAGAAGATGAAGATCACAGCTGCAAAAAATGTGCAAAAAGGCCGTGAATATCTGGAAAATCATTTTCTCTAGGGCTAAGTTACCCTCTTACTAAAGTGGTACTGAGTGATGCATACACAGCTCTCTTGTCTATTCAATGTAAGATGCTTGAAAGATGATGTATTCTGATTTGCACATGTCCACTTTTTGAAAGCGAGCAGAAAAGAAGGATGATATAGTGGGAAGACGCGTGATTTGGGTCAGTAAGGAAGAGATGTCAGGTACAGATAAGTAGATCTGCATTTCATCGGTTAGTGATGATATTGCAAACCGTGCCATTACATCAGCTGTCCCAGGCCGAAGTTGTAGATGGAGAAGAGTAGGGGTCCTAGAAGAGAGCCTTGGGGAACACCCAATGTGTCCCCCTAACAGTCTTGTTGATTTTTAAAGACTCTGCCGATAACCCCAAAAAGGCGATTTGCACCACCGGCCATGCCCACATTAGCATGGGTAACAAAACTACCAGCCCTACCACCACCAGCATTATCAGGCACATGGCAGCAATGGACCCGACTTTTTTGGTTGAACACCAGACTCCATGAACAGTGTCTGCGGGTGAAACCACTGCGTCTTCTGCTGTTGTGCGTGCATGCCAATCCCCTGTCCATGGTGCATGCAAAGATGCCTCCAGCCCTACATCTGTGATTGCACACCAAGTTAACTAGCACCATTAAGAATCACGTCCACATCCTTGTCCCAATGCAGCGTTCAGTTGTCCATACCCCAGTCCTTGGAACGCAAGCGGAAATGCGCAGCCACTGCCATAGTACTAAATTCACACATTTCTCGTCTGTTTGTGGAAGACGGAAGCTTTCCACAACCCAATGGCGGTGACCGCAACAAGGTACTCGATCCCCACCAGCCATTATTTCTCCTTGTCTGCCTTAATGACATTACACAAACAAGCATGTGTCCCACAACATTACCAGGGCCCTCAACAATGCTGTTACAGGGAAAGTCACAGCTGGGGACTCACTCCTGCTTTGCTTTATTTTTCCCTCAGCTTCTGGCCAGGTTCCCTGTCTAAACATGACCACTCTTTCAGTGTAATGGGGCCTGTCCATTACCCTATTCCTTCCGCAGGGAAACAGAGGACGCAGCCTTGACAGTTCTGGACACGGCGCAGCACAGGTACCTGCAGCCCGGTCATCCTGACTCCATACATATCTGGCAAATCAGTTCTTTAATGCAAGCAGCATAGAAGGAATGTACTTCCTATTTTCGAGAGAAAATTGTACAGTACATCCAGACCAGATTCAATTTGAAGGACTTTGTGGCTCATATCATTCCACAAGATGACACTAGTCTCATACTTAAAAATTTTGGTGGAAAATAATTTCCTCACTGATAGCTTGTGTATGTTTAGAATTATGTTACATCATTTGTGTGATTAATTATTCATACCTATTTGGTTCACAATATGTTCATATTTTTCTTCAACGCTTTATAATATTGTGAGAGTTTAAGCAACTTGTTGAAGTGTGTTTTACCTCAAATGTGAAACTTCTTGTCAATTGTCATCTTTACTATTTCTCCATTCCTTGTGCGGCTAACAACCTCATTGATGTTATTGAGTTTCTTTGTCAAGAAAACAACAGCTACACCATTACCACGTGCTTTTCCTATTAAATTCATCATGCTGCTGAAGTAAAGGTGAGATTAGGGACCTGCATTATATCTGGGGACTGTAGTCAACATGACACTGTGCCAACACCCACTGGGGTATAGCTACCAAGTTAACATAGTTTGTGCACAGCTGAACAGAGTTGTCAGAAAAAAAAATTCCTTCAATAACATGTTTGATGGATTGTCTAGTGAAAACACCAATATAGTAATATTATTATTATTTCTATTATTTAGTTATTTACATAGCGCCATTAATTCCATGGTGCTGTACATGACAAGGGGTTAAAAACATAGTAATAGATATAGTTTACCCCCAAAAAAATACAATGACAAACTGTTACAGAGGGGAGAGGACCTTGTAATCGCCGAATTTCATCCTGCGGGAGAATGGGAAAGAGACAGAAGGTGGTGGGTGCGGAACCTCGAGTGGTGGAGAGGCGGCAGCTCGTGCTGTTATGAGCTTGGTTGCAACAACTTTATTATATAATGGATTGCAACCGAACCCGGGGTCCGCGATGCAGTTTATGTCACTGCTGCCGAACACCCTTTGGGTATTAGGGTAACAACTGGCAACAGAAATATAATATTAGATCTCGCCTGTGTTACTTCACACTAGGGGAGATGTAGAATTGGCACTATCTCAGTTAACGTCACGGGAGATGTGCTATCGACTGACATAGATGTAGCCCTGTTAATGGCACAGAATCCACTTGCCAGATATTAGGTTTGCAAAATGTGCTGCAAGCTGGTATAGATGTAGCCCTGTTGACTGCACAGAAGCTACATGCCAGCCGCTAGGAAGTGCATGCAACTAATGCCAGGCGTACGTGCTACCAGCCGGCGTGAGACCGCACTGAGCAACTCTCTGTTCAGCTTGGCAGGCGATGCCCAGGTTACGCGCCCACTACCCTATATTCATAGCAAGACTGCGCCACATTGGCTACAGGTTACGCGCCCCGCAGTCTGCTCAGGGTGTATAGCTACCCTATATTCGTAGCAAGACTGCGCCACATTGGCTACCTGCCTGGCATAAGCTACACCTGCCTGAAGGACCTGTGCTAATTAGCCGAGCGAACTCTGGCATCAGCAGGTCCAGGAGGGCAAAGCTAGAGAGCACATGGAGCCCAGATTCTGGTACGTCCACACATGAGCACTGCCTATTTTAGTATGATCTGACCGCGCCGTGCCGCAGACAGACAAGCTATTTAAGGGCTAAACTCTGCCCCCCGCCATCTCGTTACTCACATCATCGGTGACGTCATCCTTGACCAATCAGGCGGTGCCAGGTCTGAGGATCAGCTCACATTAACCACCAATCACGGTTCGCCATGTCACGGACATGCTCAGTGCAGGCATTTCTGGATTTAGGCTATAACAGCCCTGTCTCCTTCTGTAACCTATGCTTAAGGCTACTATTAACAAAGACCCTGGAGACAGCTTGTACTGTCTTGTACTAGCTAGGTGTTGGGATCGACGGTGAAGCTAAGCAGCATCTGCCCCAGCTGGAACCTGAATGGCGGACCATTGATTCCTCAGATCCAGGTTCAAATTCGCCCAACGCCTTACATTATCCCCCCCCCACCAGATGCTCAAATTTCTCAATGAGCCGGGGGGCATGAATATGGTCCAAAATTTTGAAAGGACCCATAAAACGGGAGGCGAATTTAGCAGATTCCCCGCGTCCTCTAATATTGCGAGTCACGAGACAGGCCTTGTCGCCCTGGGATAATACGGGGCCTGGACAGAGATAATTGTCAACCGACTGTCTCTTTTGGGACGATTTCTCTCTCGTACAAGATTGGACATCTTTTTAACGTCCTGCGGCAACTGAGGCCACCAATACGACCATTGGAGAAACTTAGTGGTACGTTTGACTCCAAAATGAACTCCGGTTTTAGGGACATGTGCCCAAGAGAGCACCTTATCTTGTAATTTAGGAGGAACGAACATCTTCCCGGGTGGGACCTGGTCTAAGGTCATAGATGCCACCGTCTGTATATCCCCAGAAGGCATGACATTTTTGGGCTCATTACCGTCCTCGGTCGTATCTACAGGCAGGGAATAAACCCTACTGCGACGAGGCTCTGAGCCGGCAACCAAATCAATTGGCGGTCATACGGTTGGTGGAAAGGCAAAGTCTCAGCAGCCTTTATGGAATGCTCAGGACGAGGGACCAAGTCAACAGATGGCTCTGAGACTACCCTCCAGGTCGAGGCAATCATATGCTAAGAAACATCATTCTCACCCCCAAAATTAATCTCCCCTGTGTTCCAGTTAATGTGTGGATTGTGACAACGTAGCCATGGAAGGCCTAATAGCACCTCATCCGATCCACCGGGAATAATGAGAAAAGAAATATCCTCCCGGTGACCCTGAGGAAATGACATAGTGATGGGAATCAACTGGTGGGTGATTTGCGTGTCTAGCAGTGAACCGTTGACCACCTTAATGTTCATTGGTTTGGGCAGTAACTCCATAGGAATGGCATGTCTCTGGGCAAAGGTTAACGACAAAAAATTGCCATCTGCCCAAGAGTCCACCCCCGCCTTGGTAGAAACCGCAGTTGCCTCGAAGAGCAACGTCACCTCATATATTAGTTTGGAGGTAGAGGTCCCTGAATCTAACACACCTCCTCTAATGGTGGTTAGACACTCTCGTTCCTCCGCCTGCTTGGAACCCTTATTACTGGGGTACTCCAAGAAATGCGTATGACGGGAATGAGGGGACGATTTCATAGTCAGGGATATATCCATAGGCTCCGCTTCCGTGTCTGGAACCGCGGGTTCGGAAATAAATTTAGAAAATGACGGTGCCAACGGAAACCGAGGTTTAGAGACCTCCAGCTCCAGTTTGCTTTCTGCATGACGTAAATCTATTCGGTTGGCAAGGGTCATTAACTCTTCCAGAGAGGTTGGAATCTCCTTGGTGGCTAGAGCATATTTTATATGCCCAGCCAGACCCTTCCAGAACACCGGAGTTAGCGACGGTTCAGACCAATCCTGTTCTGCCGCTAATGTCCTGAACTGGACGGCATAGTGACTGGCGGTGGTCGAACCCTGCACTACTGTAAGCAACTTAAGAGACGTATCATGTGTAACCTGAGGACCGAGGAACACACTTTATAGGATTCTAAGAAAGAGACCTGCATTACAACTACCGGATCATTCTGTTCCCACAGAGGAGTAGCCCATTCCAAGGCTTTGCGGGAAAGTAATCATATGACAAAGCCCACTTTAGCCCTTTCGGAGGGGAACCGTGCCTCCATTATTTCTAACTGAATGGAGCATAAATTAATAAACCCTCTGCAGGATCTGCTGTCGCCAGAAAATTTTTCCGAGAGGTCAAAACGGGGTAATGAAACTCTAGCAACTGTTGCAGCATTATTTACAAGACTGGCTGCTTGTGCAGCTGCTTGAGTAGCTACTGCAGTGAAATCAGCAACCTGGAGCGGCCTGCTCCAGAGAGCTAAGTCTGGCCTCTAATTGCTGAACGTAGTACTGTAGCTGCTGAATGTCAGCCATGTTCGGCTAGACCCTGGCGGTCAGATGCTGTTATGAGCTCGGTTGCAACAACATTATTATATAATGGATCCGTGATGCAGTTTATGTCACTGCTGCCGAACACCCTTTGGGTATTAGGGTAACAACTGACAACAGAAATATAATATTAGATCTCGCCTGTGTTACTTCACACTAGAAGAGATGAAGAATTGGCACTATCTCCGTTAACGTCACGGGAGATGTGCTATCGACTGGCATAGATGTATGTTATGTTTCAGTAACTGATGTGAAATAGCAAAAAATAGCAAAAGCGGTAATACACCAGAGAGGCTGGAACCTATTGGATTGCAGTAACCTGAACTAACCACACAACTAGAGGTTGCCGTGGAGCGTTCCTACGTTGATCCTAGACGACTCGTCACAGCCTGAGAGATAACTAGACCTAAAGGCAGAAAGATGAAAGCTATCTGCCCCGGAGCAGATCCCAAAAGAAAATAGGAAGCCCCCAAACATGTAATGGCGGTTAGACAAGAAGAAAGCACGGACATAGACAGAAAATAGAATGAGCAAACGCTGGGGACCAATCTGTCTAGACAGAAAAGTACAGGAAAGAATTCTGACTGCAATCCAACAAAACCCTAACAAAAATACCAACACTTCTGATTGCCAAAAAACCTGAGATCACACGATCTCATCCACCTAAATCAGATCTCTGTTGTAACAAAACGCTATTCAGCAAATAAAAAGTAACAAAAGAGCAAAGCAAAAGTGCAGACACAAACGGAGCACAATTGCAGCGCCAGACCCCAAACGAGGAAAGGCTGCAGTCCACTGCAGGCAGCAAACGAGCAGAGAAAATCAAACAGAGAAAAAAAAACAGCAAACACTTATCTGAAGGAGAGCAGGAAACCAGCAGTGCTTCAAGCAAGACCAGAAGGAACAATTGATAACCGGCAAGGCTGCTGGGAACTCAAGCCACTTATATCCTACCACTCAGCACAAGCTGAAGGCCATTCATTAATCAGTTCATTACCCTCAGCAACCACCGGAGGGAGCCCCAGCTCAGAAGCCGCCTCCAGCATATTCACAACAGTACCCCCCCCTTGAGGAGGGGTCACAAAATCCCTCACCTGCGCAACCAGGCCGATCAGGATGGGCTCGATGATAGGCACGGATAAGTCTCCCAGCATGAATGTCCGAAGCAAACACCCAAAAATTGTCCTCCTGACCATAACCTCTCCATTTAACCAAATACTGGAGTTTCCGTCTAGCAAAACGAGAATCCAATATCTTCTCAACCACATACTCCAAATTGCCCTCAACCAAAACAGGGTCGGGAGGTGCAGCCATAGAAACCACTGGTTCGACAAACCTCTTCAATAAGGATTTGTGGAACACGTTATGGATCTTAAATGTGCCTGGAAGAAGCAAACGGAAGGAAACTGGATTAATAATTTCCATGATCTTATAAGGTCCAATGAACCTTGGCTTAAATTTTGGAGATGCAACCTTCATAGAGATATTCCTTGAGGACAACCAAACGAAGTCCCCCACTTTAAAACGATGACCATCAGTCCTATGCCGGTTGGCAAACCATTGGGCCTTCTCCTGAGAGAGAGACAACCTCTCCACCACCTGGTCCCAAATCTGCTGCATTCGCTGCACAATAGAGACAACCCCCGGACAGACAGAAGCCTCCGCCTGTCCTGAAGAAAATCGAGGGTGAAACCCAGAATTGCAGAAAAATGGAGACATCAAGGTGGCAGGGCTAGCTCTATTATTAAGAGCAAACTCAGCCAAAGGCAAAAAAGAGACCCAGTCATCTTGATCAGCAGACACAAAACATCTCAAATAAGTCTCCAAGGTCTGGTTTGTTCTCTCGGTTTTTCCATTAGTCTGAGGGTGAAATGCAGAGGAAAAAGACAAATGAACACGAAGTTTAGAACAAAATGTCCTCCAAAATCTGGAAACAAACTGGACTCCTCTGTCAGACACAATGTTCTCAGGAATGCCATGTAACCGAACCACATGCTGAAAGAACAAAGGCACCAACTTGGAGGAGGAAGACAACTTAGGTAATGGCACAAGATGTATCATCTTGGAAAACCTATCATAGATTACCCAGATAATGGTCATTCTCTGAGAGACAGGAAGGTCAGAAATAAAATCCATAGAAATATGGGTCCATGGCCTCTTGGGTACAGGTAATGGCATTAACAAACCACTAGAACGAGAGCAAGGCTTGGAACGAGAGAAAGTCGCACAGGACTGTACAAAGTCCCTGACGTCACGAGACAAAGTAGGCCACCAAAAGGAGCGACTCACCAAGTCTCTGGTACCAAAAATCCCGGGATGACCAGTCAACGCGGAACAATGAATCTCAGACATCACACTGTTTTTCCACTGGTCTGGAACAAACAACTTCCCAACAGGGCAGCGCTCAGGTTTATCCTCCTGACACCCTTCCAGAGCCAGTCTCAAATTGGGCCAAATGGCGGAAAGAACCACACCCTTTTTCAAAATAACAGCAGGATCAGATAACTCAGGAGAATCTGCAAAGAAACTCCTCGAGAGGGCATCCGCCTTGACATTCTTAGTGCCAGGAAGAAAAGAAACCACAAAATTAAAAAGTGTGAAAAACAAGGCCCACCTGGCTTGACTAGGATTAAGTCGCTTGGCTGGTTCGAGATAAACCAGGTTCTTATGGTCCGTGAGGACCACCACCTGATATTTGGCTCCTTCCAGCCAATGTCTCCACTCTTCAAAGGCCCACTTCATGGCCAATAACTTCCGATTACCCACATCATAATTACGTTCAGTTGGAGAAAATTTTCTGGAGAAAAAGGCAGAAGGGTTACTCTTAGAGGTCTCTGGATCCCTTTGGAACAAAATGGCACCTGGCCCAATCTCAGAGGCATCAACCTCCACCTGAAACGGCAGAGAAACATCAGGCTGCCGTAGAACAGGAGCAAAAATAAATCTCTGCTTAAGTTCCTGAAATGCAGAAACTGCCTCAGGAGGCCAATTCACCATATCGGAACCCTTTTTGGTCAGATCAGTCAATGGTTTAACAATACCAGAGAAATTACCAATAAATTTACAATAAAAATTGACAAAACCCAAAAATCTCTGAAGAGCCTTCAATGAAGTAGGTTGAACCATATCACAGATGGCCTGAACCTTGTCCGGGTCCATTTCAATAACAGACGGAGACAAAATGAATCCCAGAAATGAGATCTTCTGTACGCCAAAAAGACACTTTGATCCCTTCACATACAGAGCATTCTCTCTCAAAATCTGGAACACAGTCCTAACATGTTTCACATGAGAGTCCCAGTCATTGGAAAAATCAAGATATCATCCAAATAAACAATCAGAAATTTACTTACAAAATCCCTGAAAATATCATTCATGAAGGATTGGAAGACCGATGGGGCATTAGTAAGCCCAAAGGGTATCACTAGGTACTCAAAATGCCCCTCTGGGGTATTAAACGCCGTCTTCCATTCATCCCCGTGCTTAATTCGAATAAGGTTATACGCCCCCTGAGGTCAAGCTTGGTAAACCAACTAGCACTTTTCACTCTGGAAAATAGGTCACTAATCAAAGGTAATGGATATTGATATTTAACAGTGATCTTATTCAGGAGGCGATAATCAATACAAGGCCTCAATGAACCATCCTTTTTGGCCACAAAGAAAAACCGGCGCCCAAGGGTGAAGAGGATGGTCTGATATGACCCTTCTCCAATGACTCCTTGATATAAGATAGCATAGCATCGTGCTCAGGTACAGATAAATTAAAAAGGCGACCTTTAGGAAATTTACCATCAGGCACTAATTCAATAGCGCAATCGTAGCTCCTGTGAGGGGGCAAGGATGCACAATTACTTTCACTAAACACATCAGAAAAATCAGTCAAAAAGTCAGGGACATGCTGAGACTGGGGAGAGACAGAAAAAACAGGAGTGTCAGTATTAACACATTGGCAGCCCCAACTGGTCACAGACACAGATTTCCAATCCAAAACAGGATTATGAGTCTGTAACCAAGGGAAACCCAGTACAATAATGTCATGCAGATTATACAGCACCAGAAATTTGCAACTCTCCTGATGATCTGGTTCAACCCTCATTATCACCTGAGTAGAAAACTGGGGTTTATTCTCCGCCAAAGGGTAGAATCAATGCCCAGCAAAGGAATAGACTTCCGCAGGGGTATCATGGGAAACCCACAACCTTTGGCAAAGTCAAAATCCATCAGGTTAATAGCTGCTCCAGAATCAACAAAAGCCTGAGCAGAAAATGTGGACAGGGAGCAAATCAGGGTAACAGTCAACAGAAATTTAGTCTGAACACTACCCAAGACAACTGAGCGTGCAAAACGTCTTCCCCGCTTAGGGCAGTCAGAAATAGCATGGGAAGCGTCACCACAGTAGAAACATAAACCATTGCGCTTATGAAACTCATAACGCTGAGCCCCAGAAGTCACTCCATCACACTGCATGGGCTTAGGAGCTGGCTCACAAGGCAACACTATCTCACGCATACCTCTGCGCTCACGCAAACGTCTGTCAATTTTAATAGCCAAAGACAGAATCATTGAGACCAGAGGGAACAGGGAATCCCACCATAACGTCCTTTACTTTTTCTGACAGACCCTTTTGAAAAAGGGCTGCCAAAGCATGATCATTCCATTTGGTCAGGACTGCCCACTTTTTAAATTTCAGACAGTACAACTCAGTGTCTTCAAGACCCTGATTTAATGCCAACAAGATCTTTTCAGCTTGATCAGTGACATTAGGCTCATCGCACAATAACCCCAGAGCCTGAAAAAATACATCAATATCATTCAAAACAGGATCCCCAGGTGTCATGGAAAAAGCCCAATCCTGAGGGTCGCCGCGCAGCAGGGAGATGACAATTTGAACCTGCTGTGCCGCGTTCCCTGAGGACTTAGGTCTTAAGGCAAAAAACAACTTACAGTTATTTTTGAAATTGAGAAATTTAGATCGATCCCTCAAAAACAAATCTGGCATGGGAATTCTAGGTTCCACAACCAGCAACCCAGCAAGATAGGTAGCAATACTCCGAATCTCAGTGGCAAGCTGATCTACATGGCCAGACAACTGTGAAAACTCCATTGAGAGAAAAAAAAATTCCTCCTCACCACCCAGAGAAAAGAGGGGAAAAAGAAAAAAAAATGCAACAAACAGTTTCCTTATTACTATTTTCCCCTTCTGTGAGTACCATACAATTTTCAGTTTTTTTGGCCGGTTATACTGTTATGTTTCGGTAACTGAGGAGAAATAGCAAAAAATAGCAAAAGCGGTAATACACAAGAGAGGCTGATACCTACTGGATTGCAGTAACCTGAACTAACCACACAACTAGAGGTTGCCGTGGAGCGTTCCTACGTTGATCCTAGACGCCTCGTCACAGCCTGAGAGATAACTACACCTAAAGGCAGAAAGATGAAAGCTCTCTGCCCCGGAGCAGATCCCCAAAGAAAATAGGAAGCCCCCAAACATGTAATGGCGGTTAGACAAGAAGAAAGCACGGATACAGACAGAAAATAGAAAGAGCAAATGCTGGGGCCCAATCTGTCTAGACAGAAAAGTACAGGAAATAATTCTGACTGCAATCCAACAAAACCCTAACAAAAATACCAACACTTCTGATTGCCAAAAAACCTGAGATCACACGATTTCATCCACCTAAATCAGATCTCTGTTGTAACAAAACGCTATTCAGCAAATAAAAAGTAACAAAAGAGCAAAGCAAAAGTGCAGACACAAACGGAGCACAATTGCAGCGCCAGACCCCCAAAAGGGGAAAGGCTTCAGTCCACTGCAGGCAGCAAACCAGCAGAGAAAATCAAACAGAGAAAAAAAATCAGCAAACACTTATCTGAAGGAGAGCAGGAAACTAGCAGTGCTTCAAGCAAGACCAGAAGGAACAATTGATAACCGGCAAGGCTGCTGGGAACTCAAGCCACTTATATCCTACCACTCAGCGCCAGCTGAAGGCTATTAATTAATCAGTTCATTACCCTTAGCCCCAGCTCAGAAGCCGCCTCCAGCATATTCACAACAGATGTAGCCCTGTTAATGGCACAGAAGCCACTTGCCAGATATTAGGTTTGCACAATGTGCTGCAAGCTGGTATTAACGTAGCCCTCTTGACTGCACAGAAGCTACGTGCCAGCCGCTAGGAAGTGCGTGCAACTAATGCCAGGCGTACGTGCTACCAGCCGGCGTGAGACCGGACTGAGCAACTCTCTGTTCAGCTTGGCAGACGATGCACAGGTTACGCACCCCGCAGTCTGTTCAGGGTGTATAGCTACCCTATATTCGTAGCAAGACTGCGCCACATTGGCTACCTGCCTGGCATAAGCTAAACCTGCCTGAAGGACCTGTGCTAATTAGCCGAGCGAACTCTGGCATCGGCAGGTCCCGGAGAGCAAAGCTAGAGAGCACGTGGAGCCCAGATTCTGGTACGTCCACACATGAGCACTGCCTATTTTAGTATGATCTGACCGTGCCGCGGACAGACAAGCTATTTAAGGGCTAAGCTCTGCCCCCAGCCATCTCGTTACTCGCATCATTGGTGACATCATCCATGACCAATCAGGCGGTGCCAGGTCTGAGGATCAGCTCACATTAACCACCAATCACGGTTCGCCATGTCACGGACATGCTCAGTGCAGGCATTTCTGGATTTAGGCTATAACAGCCCTGTTGCCTTCTGTAACCTATGCTTAAGGCTACTATTAACAAAGACCCTGGAGACAGCTTGTACTCTCTTGTACTGGCAAGGTGTTTGGATTGATAGCAAAGCTAAGCTTCATCTGCCCTGGCTGAAACCTGAATGTGGGACCACTGATACCTCAGGTTCAAATCCAGCCGTTGCCTGACACTTAACACGTGTGGTGATGTAGAAGTCACATCTCCGACCACCACACTCTCCAATTAGCATCGGAAATGTCAAAATCTCTAGCTTCCATTATAGAACATGCATGAGCTCCTCTTAAACATCAGTGTCCAACCCGTTCAGTATTAGTAGATGAGGGCTTGTCAAAATAATGCACAGGAACACCAGGCTTCAGTAGTTGCGAGTCCTGTCCCCGTGATCTTCAAAGTTATTTTGCTATGGTTCTTCCAGGCATGATTTCATCAAGAAGATTTAGCCTTCGTAATACAGAGACAGAGTACAATACAGAGTACAACACCGCCTAAGCGTTCACCCTCTGCTACTAAGACTTTCTATCCGTGCAGTGACTGCCTCTAGGCTGAAGATGATGGAGGTGGAAGTAGTTGGAGCATTTAACACAGTCATGAAGCTGCCATAATAACTTGAAACACAAATCTTTTTACCAACAGAACCCACTGTAAACATTTTTTTTTGTGGATGCAAAAGAGTGCTGGATATAACTAGAGTGACAGACTGCCCAAAAAAGGGAATTTAGGCCTAAAATGCCTCAATTTTTGGCACACGAATGTATGAGCTGTGTCAGAGATAGACCCCACTGTAAAATGTAGCCTGTTTTTTAAAATAATGCAACATAGTGCTGTATATAAATACTGTGACACCAAAAAAAGCAAAACCGCCGTAAACAGGCCAAACTTTGAGCACGCACAGATATGAGCTGGCACCAATACGACAATTTTTTTTATTTATTTTTTTGCTTAAGTAGTGCTGTAAATAAGTACAGTTTCACCCAGGACACAAAAAAGAAAACCGCCATAAACTGGCCAAACTTTGAGCACACACAGATATGAGCTGCCACGGAGATACCACTACGACAAATGTGTGGCCTGTATTTTTTTATTTCTTTGCGAAATACTGCTGTATATAAGTACAGTGACACCCAGGACAAAAAAGAAAACTGCCGTAAACTGGCCAAACTTTGAGCACACACAGATATGAGCTGCCACGGAGATACCACTACGACAAATGTGTGCCCTGTTTTTTTTTATTTTTGGGCTAACTAGTGCTGTATATAAGTACAGTGACACCCAGGACAAAAAAAAGAAAACTGGGGTAAACTGGCAAAACTTTGAGCACACACAGATATGAGCTGCCATGGAAGATACCTCTATGACAAATGTGTGCCCTGTTTTTTTTCTTTTTTTGGGGGGCTAACTAGTGCTGTATATCAGTACTGTGACACCCAGGACGAAAAAAGAAAAACCGGCCGAAACTGGCTAAACTTTGAGCACACACAGATATCAGCTGGCACGGCAATACCACTACGACAAATGTGTGGGTTTTTTTCACTTTTTTTGGGGGTGTAAATACTGCTGTATATAAGTACAGTGACATCCAAGACAAAAAAAGAAAACCACCGTAAACTGGCCAAATTTTGAGCACGCACAGATATGAGCTGGCACGGAGATATCACACCTGGGGCTAGCGCTATATACGGCCAATATATCCTACAGGTAGCAGCAGCAGTACCAGAACACAGGAAGGAAAATCGAACCTCTTGATGTATGCAATGATCTATATACACACATACAGTGCCTGCAGGCCTTGCACTGATGTGTGTAGAGGACATACACTACCCAGTCTACCTAACACTGGAACATATATACTCTGGAATTAGTCCTTAGAAGGACTGTTGGTTTAGCTGTATTTGAGTAGTTTAGGATGGTAGACCCCATACTAACTAATAAATCCTCAATTCTGACCCTATACCTGCAGCAGCTCTCCCTACACTATCTTAATCCGGAGTTGAATGCAGCGAGCAGGGCGGCATCCGGTCTCTTATACCCCTGATGATGCTGTGCGGCCAGCCAATCACTGCACGACCACAAAAAAAATGGCTGCGGCGTTTCATTGCCTGGCAGACAATCCCTGCATCATGATTGGGTCTGTAAAGTTGGCAAAAAAAGCTGGGTGGAGACCCGAGTTCCTGCTGAGTAATCCAAGAAATGCTCGGTGCTCGCCGAGTACACCGAGTACCGTGATACTCGGGCGAGTAACGAGTAGTTGCGAGCACGTTCGCTCATCACTACTGTTTACCAAAACATATTCAAGCTACAGTTATATGTTCAATATGGGCTTAAAGTGCAGACTCTCAGCTTTAATTTGAGTGTATTCATCTCCTCATTTGAGTAAGGAATTAGGAATCACAGCTCTTTAATATGTAGCTGCCTCTTTTTAAAGGGACAAAAAGTAATTGGACAATTGGCCTAACAGCTCTTTAATGGGCTACAGTGGCTATTCCCTCATTACTCCATCATCAATTAAGAAGGTAAAAGATCTGGAAATGACGTTTCATAGAATCATAGAATCATAGAATGGTAGAGTTGGAAGGGACCTCCTGGGTCATCTGGTCCAACCCCCTGCTCAAAGCAGGATTCACTAAATAATCCCAGACAGATGTCTGTCCAGTCTCTGTTTGAAGACTTCCATTGAAGGAGAACTTACCACTAGTGTTGAGCGATACGATACTGCAAATATCGGGTATCGGCCGATATTAGCTGTATCGGGCTTTCGATTCCGAGTACCGATATTTTCGTCATATCGGATACCGGAATCGGATTTGTCACTGTCACTGTGAGTGTCCGTCGGTCGGGTCTGTCAGGAGTCAGCGGCACTTACCTGGCAGAAGATCTCCGGCGGTCACGTCCTGGACTGCTTGATGGCCGCCATTATCTTCTCCCTGGCGGTCACATGCAGTTTTTCGCGATAACTGCAGTGACTGCAGGGTAATCCCGGCCGTAAACCAGTCCGATGACGTCACCGCCGGGGAAGCAGGTAATCAGCTGTGCTGCGCGGGATGACAGGCTCTGCCTGTCATTCTGATGTAGCAGAGCTGGATCGTCGTGGGACACTCGTTACTATGGACTGCGTCGGACAGGTGGTATACTGCTGTTTTTTTTTTTTCATTTTTTTTACAGGAGATCGATGGCGTCGCAGGATGAGACTGTAATAAAAGTAATGAAAACTGTGTTGTGTTTTTTATTAAATTAAAAAACTTTTTATGAACATTCACCCGTCCGGGTACATCAACAATTTAACTATTTACATACAGGGACCCTGTCGGGTTATTTATAATTCTTTGGCAGGGGTGTTCCAGGTACCACCTGGTACTCTTCTGATGCTTGCCAAACATCCGAGACACCAAGGACCACCAGGACCTGATGACGTCGTGTGGCCTGTACAGTCAAGTCGTGACCCGCTATCTGTGTCTGTGTGGCCACCTCTTTCATCTCCCTCCGGGTCTGGAGCCCTATGTCCCGGACTGAACGAACCCCAGGGGGCCTAACAGGCGCCGGGTACGGGCCAGCTATCATTATCATGTCCACAGCTGGGGCTGCTGAGGAGACCACTGAGGGAGGCTGGGGAGATTTACGGCGTGGGGTGGGCACTTGTGCAGAGGCCTGGATGTGGGAGGCTGAAGGCTCCGAGGGTCTCACAGGTTCCTGACACTCTGGGGAGTAGGGGTCGCACCTGGTAACATTTAGGGCGTACCATCCATTGTAACCCCAGTGTCGGGTGTAAGTCACCAAGTCTCCTGGCAACAGGTCCCTCCCCGGGTGTCCTTCTGGGAGGTGAGTCTCCACGTCCCGCCGGGTCACAAACACTTCTAAATAAAGTCCAGGCTCCTGGATGAAGCCCCAACCACCTTTTAACTTAAAGTTCCGTACTGCACCCTTACGCCGCGGCTCCCACAGGGTTCCTTTATCTTTTCTCATCCGGTCCTTATCTGCCCGGTCCTTCTCCAGGTGACGTTGCCGAAGCTTTTGGGATTCTCGCTGCTCCCTTTGTCGCTCTGCTTCCGCTCCCGACGTCTCCACTTTTCCTCCTGACGCCGGTTGTAATTCTCCTCCACCAGCATCTCCATGTCTCCACCATCAAACTGCAGCTTACGATGTCCGGTTTGCGGCAGCTCTCCTGGCGCCCGACAGTCCTGGCGGCACTCACCTGCGGAGGAAGCAGCCGGCTCTGGAACAGATGACAGTCGGGGCTCCGGTACAGACAGGTAGACCTCTGGTGCCTGCGCGGCCTCCTCCATGAGGACGGGTGTCGCTTCTTCTGTCTCAGCGACGGGGGCAGACAGCGGGATCTGGGGTGCTGCCGGTGCAGCGTTTTTTGCAGGAACGGGTGCCTCCACTGCGACAACGTCAACCGGATCACATTGCAAGGGCTGGGATGCCCGCACGGACTCCTCTACTAGAACGGGTGCCTCACCTTCCGGTACAGACACTTCAGGTAAGAGGGATTGGCGCCGCTCCAAGTTTAGTTTTAGGGCACGCCAGCTGGCTTCCATCCTGGCGACCTCCTCCCGAGGCCTCTTAGGGTATCCTCCGCTTCTTGCAGCGTAGGAGGGTTTCCAGGCTGGGTGCCCAACGGTGGTTCCGTGGCGATCGGGTCGCTTCCGTGGGGGGAGAGCTCTGACTGCTCCATCCCTTCACACTTCTGCTCGTGTCCATTAGCCATCTCTGCCAAGTCACATGTGTCATTAGCATCTGGAGAGGGCCCCTCTTTTGTAGTGAGGCGGGACCTTCGTGTTAGTTTCCGCACACTGAGGAGGATGAGGAGGCGGAACTGAAGAGCTGTGGGGCACGATCTTACATTGCAGTAACATTTAGAGTGGTCGGCCATCGTTTTCGCGCCACTGAGTGAGTGTACACCCACGAAGAGCACGCCCTTCTTCTTCACCAGTGCCTCGTCGTGACGCAGATATGGCGGAAAAATGGCAAATACATTCTCTGATGATTTTAGCAATTCTCAAGCACAAAACCAGTTCAATTCAGGCACACAGGACTCGCTTATAGCGAGCTACAGAATCCTGTTCGTGACGCCCAAGTTGAGTCGCACAGAGCCAGAGGTTTTGGGGGTACTCGGCACCGAGCCCGTCGACTTCTATGGGGTATGTCACGGCTTTACCCGGCAATTGAATCAGAGTCTATTTTACTATGTAGAAGTGTATAAACTATAAATATATGTATATATATATATGTCACAATGACATGTATATATATATATATATATGTATTCTATGTGTGTATATTTTGTGTTTACAACGAAAGAAAGGGTCTTTTTTGTTGCGATATTTTGTTCCCATAGACTTACATGGGACTTCCGGTATCGGAATCGGATATCGACGATATTTAGTGATATCGGTGATACCATTCCGATCCGATATTTTTAGATATCGAGCAGTATCGCTCAACACTACTTACCACCTCTCGTGGCAGCCTGTTCCACTCATTGATCACTCTAACTGTCAAAAAGTTTTTTCTAATATCTAATCTGTGTCTCCTCCCATTCAGTTTCATCCATTGCTTCTAGTCTTTCCTTGTGCAAATGAGAATAAAGATGATCCTTCTGCAATGTGACAGCCCTTGAGATATTTGTAGACAGCTATTAAGTCTCAACTCAGTCTTCTTTTCTGCAAGCTAAACATTCCCAAATCCTGTAACCGTTCCTCATAGGACATAGCTTGCAGACCGGACACCATTCTGGTCGCTCTTCTCTGAACTTTCTCCAGTTTGTTGATGTCTTTTTTAAAATGTGGTGCCCAAAACTCGACACAGTATTCCAGATGAGGTGTGACCAAAGAGGAGTAGAGGGCAATAATGAATTCACATGATCTAGACTGTATGCTTCTGTTAATACATCCCAGAATTGTATTTACCTTTTTTGCTGCTGCATCACCCTGTTGACTCATGTTCAGTCTGTGATCTATTAGTATACCCAAGTCTTTTTCACATGTGCTGTTGCTTAGCTTTATTCCTCCCATTCTGTATACGCTTTTTTCATTTTTATTTCCCAGATGTAGTACTTTGCATTTTTCCCTGTTAAAAACCATTCTGCTAGTTGCTGCCCACTGCTCCAGTTTATTTATCTCTTTTTGAATCCTCTCTCTCTCTTGTCTAGTATTAGCGATCCCTCCTAACTTTGTGTCATCAGCAAATGTAATCAGTTTACCCTCAATTCCTTCATCTAAATCATTGATAAAGATGTTGAACAATACAGGGCCCAAGACAGAGCCCTGTGGTACCCCACTTGATACATTCTTACAACTGGATGTGCAGCCATTTACGACCACTCTTTGGGTCCTATCACTAAGCCAGTGTTAGGGTTCGAGTTCCCGCTGCTGCACAAGGAGAGTCTCGAACCACTCCCGCTGCGGTCCCCCATTCATCTCCGTCCGCAGTGGAGCCTGCTCAGCTTAGACATCGGTCCCAGCGTCTCGCCCAGTCTAACAGTGTGCAGAGGATTACTGCTGTTCCTCTAGGCTCTGCTATTGTGGCCAGTACTGGTTAGCGGCGAGCAGACGTCTTTAGGACAAAGTCCTTGTTTTCCCCTTCTGAGCATGCCCAGAGTGAGATCTCTCATTGGAGATCAGGGGTCACATGCTCAGGTCCTGCAGCAGCTCCTATTGGTCTGCCAGGAAGGTCCTGTGACTACTAGTGTTCTGGAACAAGTTTCATTGGTCCTTGTTTCTGGAAGGTCCTGTAACTGTTGCTATAAAAGGGTAGCATGGCTGGGCCGCCATGCGCTAATATCAACCATTATATGCTTTGCGCCAGTGTGGTCATGCGTGTGTGTGGTTAGGGCCCGGCTGAAATAAGCCCCTAGAATACCGACTTAATCGGTGAGGAGTTTGGTATGCTAGCTGGTCAGGATCGGTGTCCTAGATGCCCTAGATTACCGGCATAAACGGTGAGGAGTTTGATTGCCGTATTCAGGGCCTGGCGTTCAGACGCCATAGATTGCGGGTGACTCCCGCGAGGACATTAGCGCATGATCACGTTCTATGTTCGCTTAGCACTTAACTGTGTACTGTTGTGAATGTGTTAGAAATGAATTCTGAGCAGAAGCTCCCTCTGGTGGTTACAAACAGTACTGAACCATTCAATGAAGATTGTGAAGATTGGCAATCAGGAGTTACAGACTGGTCTTATATAAGGCCATCATGTTTGCCGGTGATCAATTGTTCTTGTCTCAACTGTGGTTCCTGGTTCACTTTGAAGCTTGCTGACTCTTGCCTGCATCTTCTGCTATCAGATAAGATATTTTCTGCTTTTATTTTTGTGCTTGCTTTTTGCATTGTTCTCTGCACTTCTGTGGAGGTCAGCCAGGTCCCCTCCGGGGGCATGTGCTCCTCTCAGTTTATCTGAGCCACTGTTATTTGTTCATTTGCCTTTTCCAGTTTTTTCAGTGGCTGCGGCTTAGTTTTGTTACACCAGAGAACTAATTTAGGTGGAAGAGGTCGTGTGATCTCAGGTGTTTTTGCAATTAGTAGAGTTGGTATTTTTTAGGGTTTTTTTTGGATTGCAGTAAGTGTCCTTCCTATCCTTTTCTTTCTAGGAAGATTGGGCCCCAACGTTTGCTCATACTATTTTCTGTCTGTGTCTGTATTTCCTCTTGTCTAACCGCCATTACATGTTTGGGGGCTTCCTATGTTCTTTGGGGATCTGCTCCGGGGCAGATAGCTTTCCTCTTTCTATCTTTAGGTGTAGTTAACCTCTCAGGCTGTGACGAGGCGTCTAGGACCAACTTAGGAACACTCCACGGCTGCCTTTAGTTGTGGTGGTTAGTCAGGGTACTGCAATCCAGTAGATTCCAACCTCTCTGGTGTATTGCCGTTTTTGCCTGCTCTCCTCAGCTACCAAATCATAACAGTGTACCTGGGTGCCTGACAGGACACAGAACTTTTTCTCAGTGGCCCTGTGACGTAACAGGGTTCGCTTTCAACGCTAGACAGCGCCCTAGCGTGTTTATTTTGCGACTCAGTTGTGTTTAGTGAGTTCGCACACATCGCCATATAGCGCTGCGGCACTCCTTCTAGCGGCTCTGTGAAATAACAGAGTTCGCACATATTGCCACAGCGCATTGTGGTGTTTATTTTGGCGACTCTGCGGGATAACAGAGTTTGCGTCTTGCGCCTTTTTACTAGCAGCAGGTTCCGCCTGCACGGTGGACCCCGTGCTGCGAACGCACCTCTCTACCTCATATATTTGGTGCGTTCCGCGGACCCTAACAGCCAGTTATGAATCCACCTAACAGTTGCCTTGTCCATTCCATACTAAGTCATTTTTTCAATAAGGATTGTGTGAGATACTTTGTCAAATGCTTTGCTGAAGTCAAGATATAATATATCTACAGCATTTCCCTGATCCACCCAGTCAGTGATTCTGTCATAGAAGAAAATTAAGTTAGTCTGACATGACTTATTAGTTACAAACCCATGCTGACTCTGGTTAAGCACTTCATTCTTGTCCAGGTACTTACATACATGCTGTTTAATAATTTGTTCAAAGATCTTTCCTGGTATAGATGTCAGACTCACCGGCCTATAGTTCCCTGGGTCCACCTTATTCCCCTTTTTGAAGATTGGAACAACATTTGCTCTTCTCCAGTCTTCTCGGTCTTCTCTTGTTCTCCAAGAATTTTCAAAGATTATTGAGAGTTTGTTTTACTGTGTTTTTTTTATGTGTTCCAGTTTTCTGGTGGTGTGAACAATGTCCCTACAGGCTTGTTCACAGTGTGCATGGCTTATGTGTTAGTTTTTAACTTTTTTCTTGTCTCTGCAAGATCAGGAAGGTATTCCACCCCTCCTTTGTGAGCCAAGCACATAAAGGCCGTTCTCCACATTGGGCATTAGCTTTCTGAATCCTGCTCATATAGGTACTATACACATGACCAGTTTTTTAAGTACATCAATTAGGGATTAAATACTTTAGTCAGGGATTGCTCTGATACGGGTATACCTTGACGTTTGGTAGAGTGGCTTAGTTTACATTTTTTGCAAAAAAACATATCAACCAAATACCCTGTGTTTTATCATCTTTTTACCAGCACTTGCTGTCTACTGTTACTTTTTTACAACAGAGTATTTTTATACATTTGTTTTACTGTGCTTTTTTTTTGTGTCTGTTTTCTGGTGGTGTGAACAATGTCCCTACAGGTTTGTTCACTGTGTGCATGGCTCATGTGTTTGTATTTAATTTTTTTCTTGTTTCTGCAAGATCAGGGAGGTATTCCACCCCTCCTTTGAGAGCCATGCACATAAAGGCCTTTCTCAACATTGGACATTACCTTTCGAATCCTGCTCATATAGGTACTATACACATGACCAGGTTTTTAAATACATCAATTAGGGATTAAATACATTAGTCAGGGACTGCTCTGGCATGAGTAAACCTTGACGTTTGGTAGAGCGGCTTAGTATACATTTTTTGCAAAAACTGTATCAACCAAATACCCCGTGTTTTATCATCTTTTTACCAGCACTTGCTGTCTACTGTTACATTTTTACAACAGAGTTTTTTTATACATTTGTGTTACTGTGCTTTTTTTGTGTGTTTCAGTTTTCTGGTGGTGTGAACAATGTCCCTACAGGCTTGTTCACTGTGTGCATGGCTCATGTTATTGTATTTAACTTTTTTCTTGTTTCTGCAAGATCAGGGAGGTTCATTTATTTATTTTTCCCACGCTGCAGACTTCAGCACGGGTCAGCCTGTGAGTGAGCCGAGCATCAGTGACGTCAGTGCTAGACACTGAGTAACTGATGCTGCCGCCGGCAGCTTCTCATTCATTCAGTGGTTTACAGCCGGGGCGATCACATTAGAATGGCAGAGGATCCCATTCAGGTTTCTTCAGAGATGCTCAATTGGGTTTGGGTCAGGGCTCTGGCTGGGCCAGTCAAGAATGGTCACAGAATTGTTCTGAAGCCACTCCTTTGTTATTTTAGCTGTGTGCTTAGGGTCATTGTCTTGTTGGAAGGTGAACCTTCGGCCAGGTCTAAGGTCCAGATCACTCTGGAAGAGGTTTTCATCCAGGATATCTCTGTACTAGGCCAGATTCATGTTTCCTTTAATTGCAACCAGTCATCCTGTCCATGCAGCTGAAAAACACCCCCTTAGCATGTTGCTGCCACCACCATGTTTCACTGTTTGGATTGTATTGGGCAGGTGATGAGCAGTGCATGGTTTTCTCCACATGTACCGCTTAGAATTATGACCAAAAAGTTCTATCTTTGTCTCATCAGACCAGAGAATCTTATTTCTCATAGTCTGGGAGTTTTTCATGTGTTTTTTAGCAAACTCTATGCAGGCTTTCATATGTCTTGCACTGAGGAGAGGCTTCTGTCAGGCCACTCTGCCATAAAGGCCCAACTCGTGGGGGGCTTCAGTGATAGTTGACTTTGTGGAACTTTCTCCCATCTCCCTACTGCATATGTGGATCTGAGCTACAGTGATCTTGTGGTTCTTCTTTACCTCTCTCATCAAGGCTATTCTCCCACGATAGCTCAGTTTGGCTGGATGGCTAGGTCTAGGAAGACTTCTGGTGGTCCCAAAACTTCTTCCATTTAAGGACAAGGAGGCCACTGTTCTCTTAGGAACCTTGAGTGCTGCATAAATTCTTTTGTAACCTTGGCTAGATTTGTGCCTTGCCACAATTCTGTCTCTGAGCTCCTTGGCCTGTTCCTTTGATGTCATGATTCTCATTTGGTCTGACATGCAGTGTGAACTGTGAGGTCTTATATAGACAGGTGTGTGCCTTTACAAATCATGTCCTATCAGTTTAATTAAACACAGCTGGACTCCAATGAAAGTAGAACCATCTCAAGGAGGATCACAAGGAAATGGACAGCATGTGACTTAGATATGAGTGTCTGAGCAAACGGTCTGAATACTTATGGCCATGTGATATTTCAGTTTTTCTTTTTTAATAAATTTGCAAAAATTTCTACATTTGTTTTTTTTCAGTCATGATGGGGTGTAGAGGGTACATTAATGAGAAAAAAATGAACTTTTTTGAATTTACCAAATGGATGCAATGAAACAAAGAGTAAAAAATTTAAAGGGGTCTGAATACTTTCCGTTCCCACAGTATGTCAGTGCAGGCTCACCAAAACAGATTACAGTCCTTTTTCCCATAGCAAAGTTTTTACACAGAAGATACACCATCCCACCAGTCTTGGTATCACGTTCAGCCCAAGTTCCAGCAGTTTCCAGCACCAAATACAAATGTTAACTCGAGACACAGTTCACATTAACAAGCTAGAGTGTTATGAATGTGCTAGTGATGGTTTCTGAGCAGAGGCTCCCTCTGGTGGTTACAGACAGTACTGAACCTTTCAGCAAGGAGTGGCAATCTGGAATCACGGACTGGTCTGATATAAGGGAGGTTCCCTCCCATGATGGTTGCCGGTGATCAATTGTTCTTGTCTCAATTGTGGTTCCTGGTTCATTTGGAAGTTTGCTGGAGTCTTGCCTGCATCTCCTGCTTTCAGATAAGATATTTTTTGCTTTTCTTTTTGTGCTTGCTTTTTGCATTGTTTTCTGCACTTTTGTGGAGGTCAGCCAGGTCCCCTCCTTGGGCCTGAGCTCCTCACAGTTTTTCTGCAGCCACTGTTATTTGCTCATTTGCTTTTTCCTGTTTTTTCAGCGGCTGCGACTTGGTTTTTGTTCACACTGAGATCTGATTTAGTGGGTGGCGAGATCGTGTGATCTCAGTATTTTTGTAATCAGAATTGTTGGATTTTTGTAGGGCTTTCTGGGTTGCAGAAAGTAATCTCTCCTGTCCTATCCTATTTAGTCAGCTTGTGGCCCCAGCGTTTGCTCAGTCTATTTTCTGCCTATGTTTGTATTTTCATCTTGTCTAACCGCCATTATATGTTTGGGGGCTTCCTATTTTCTTTGGGGATCTGCTCCGGGGCAGATAGCTTTCATCTTTCTGCCTTTAGGTGTAGTTATCTCTCAGGCTGTGATAAGGCGTCTAGGATCAACGTAGGAATGCTCCACGGCTACCTCTAGTTGAATCGTTAGTTTAGGAATCTGCAACCCATTAGTTACCAACATCTCAGGTGTTCGGCTGCCCTGCTGTTGTTCCTGTCCTCCTCAGCTACCGAAACATAACAGTATCACCGGCCAGAACTGAAAATTATATGGTACTCACAGAAGGGAAAAATAGTGTGGAAAGAAAAAAAAGTTGTCAGAGTTGTCAGAGATTTTTTTTTTTCTGTCTGTTGCATTTTTTTCCTCTTTTTCTCTGGGTGCTGAGGAGGATTTTTTTTTCTCTCAATGGAGCTTGCACAGTTGTCTGGCCGTGTGTATCAGCTTGCCACTGAAGTTCGGAGTATTGCTACCTATCTTGCTGGGTTGCAGGTTGTGGAACCTAGGATTCCCATGCCAGATTTGTTTTTGGGGATCGGGCTAAATTTCTGAATTTCAAAAATAACTGTAAGTTGTTTTTTGCCTTAAAGCCTAAGTTTTCAGGTAACACAGCACAGCAGGTTCAAATTGTCATCTCTCTCCTGTGCGGCGATCCTCAGGATTGGGCTTTTTCCCTGACACCTGGGGATCCTGTTTTAAATGATATTGATGCATTTTTTCTGGCTCTGGGGTTATTGTACGATGAACCTAATGTCACTGATCAAGCTGAAAAAACCTTGTTGGCATTAAATCAGGGTCTTGAAGACGCTGAGTTGTACTGTCAGAAATTCCGAAAGTGGGCAGTCCTGACCAAATGAAATGATGATGCTTTGGCATCCCTTTTTTGGAAGGAGCTGTCAGAGAATGTAAAGGATGTTATGGTGGGATTCCCTGCTCCCTCTGGTTTCAATGATTCTATGTCATTGGCTATTCAAATTGACAGACGTTTGAATGAGCGCAGAGGTATGCGTGAGATAGTGTTGCCTTGTGAGCCTGCTTCTGAGCCCATGCAGTGTGATGGAGTGACTTCTGGGGCACAGCGTCATGAGTTTCGAAAGCGCAATGGGTTATGTTTCTACTGTGGTGACGCCTCTCATGCTATTTCAGTCTGCCCTAAGCGGGGAAGACGTTTTGCATGCTCAGTTGTCTTGGGTAGTGTTCAGACTAAATTTCTGTTGACTGTTACCCTGATTTGCTCCATGTCCACATTTTCGGCTCAGGCCTTTGTTGATTCAGGAGCAGCTATTAACCTGATGGATTTTGACTTTGCCAAACGTTGTGGGTTTCCCATGATACCCCTGCGGAAGTCTATTCCCCTACTGGCATTGATTCTACCCCTTTGGCAGAGAATAAACCCCAGTTTTCTACTCAGGTGATAATGAGGGTTGAACCAGATTATCAGGAGAGTTGCAAATTTCTGGTGCTGTATAATCTGCATGACATTATTGTACTAGGTTTCCCTTGGTTACAGTCTCATAATCCTGTTTTGGATTGGAAATCTGTGTCTGTGACCAGTTGGGGCTGCCAATGTGTTAATGCCGACACTCCTGTTTTTTCTGCCTCTCCCAAGTCTCAGGATGTTCCTGACTTTTTGACTGATTTTTTGGATGTATTTAGTGAAAGTAAATCTGCATCCTTGCCCCTCACAGGAGCTACGATTGTGCTATTGAATTAGTGCCTGGTGGTAAATTTCCTAAAGGTCGCCTTTTTAACTTGTCTGTACCTGAACACGATGCTATGTGATCTTATATCAAGAAGTCATTGGAGAAGGGTCATATCAGACCATCCTCTTCACCCTTGGGTGCCGGTTTTTTCTTTGTGGCCAAAAAGGATGGTTCATTGAGGCCGTGTATTGATTATCGTCTCTTGAATAAGATCACTGTGAACTATCAATATCCGTTACCCTTGATTTCTGACCTGTTTTCCAGGGTGAAAAGTGCTAGTTGGTTTACCAAGCTTGACTTCAGGGGGGCGTATAACCTTATTCACATTAAGCATGGGGATGAATGGAAGACGGCGTTTAATACCCCAGAGGGGCATTTTGAGTACCTAGTGATGCCCTTTGGGCTCACAAATGCTCCTTCCGTCTTCCAATCCTTCATGAATGATATTTTCAGGGATTTTGTGGATAAAATTCTGATTGTTTATTTGGATGATATCTTGATTTTTTCCAATGACTGGGACTCTCATGTGAAACATGTTCGGACTGTGTTCCAGATTTTGAGAGAGAATGCACTGTATGTGAAGGGATCAAAGTGTCTTTTTGGCGTACAGAAGGTCTCATTTCTGGGATTCATTTTGTCTCCGTCTGTTATTGAAATGGACCCGGTCAAGGTCCAACCTACTTCATTAAAGGCTCTTCAGAGATTTTTGGGTTTTGCCAATTTTTATCTTAAATTTATTGGTAATTTCTCCGGTATTGTTAAACCATTGACTGATTTGACCAAAAAGGGTTCTGATGTGGTGAATTGGCCTCCTGAGGCAGTCTCTGCATTTCAGGAACTTAAGCAGAGATTCACTTCTGCTCCTGTTCTACGGCAGCCTGATGTTTCTCTACCGTTTCAGGTGGAGGTTGATGCCTCTGAAATTGGGGCAGGTGCCATTTTGTCCCAAAGAGATCCAGAGACCTCTAAGAGTAACCCTTGTGCCTTTTTCTCTCGAAAATTTTCTCCAACTGAACGTAATTATGACGTGGGTAATCGGGAGTTATTGGCCATGAAGTGGGCCTTTGAAGAGTGGAGACATTGGCTGGAAGGAGCCAAACATCAGGTGGTGGTCCTCACGGACCATAAGAATCTGGTTTATCTCGAATCAGCCAAGCGACTTAATCCTAGACAGGCCAGGTGGGCCTTGTTTTTCACACGTTTTAATTTTGTGTTTTCTTTTCTTCCTGGCACTAAGAATGTTAAGGCGGATGCCCTCTCAAGGAGTTTCTTTGCGGACTCTCCTGAGTTATCTGATCCTACTGTTATTTTGAAAGAGGGTGTAGTTCTTTCCGCCATCTCGCCCAATTTGAGACTGGCCTTGGAAGGGTGTCAGGAGGATAAACCTGAGCTCTGCCCTATTGGGAAATTGTTTGTCCCAGACCAGTGGAAGAAGAGTGGGATGTCTGAGATTGATTGTTCCGCGTTGGCTGGTCATCCCGGGATTTTTGGTACCAGAGACTTGGTGAGTCGGTCCTTTTGGTGGCCTACTTTGTCTCGTGACGTCAGGGAATTTGTGCAGTCCTGTGGGACTTGCTCTCGCTCCAAGCCTTGCTCTCGCTCTAGTGGTTTGTTAATGCCATTACCTGTGCCCAAGAGGCCATGGACCCATATCTCTATGGATTTTATTTCCAACCTCCCTGTTTCTCAGAGAATGACCGTTATCTGGGTAATCTGTGATAGGTTTTCCAAGATGATACATCTTGTGCCATTACCTAAGTTACCTTCCTCCTCCGAGTTGGTGCCTTTGTTCCTTCAGCACGTGGTTCAGTTACATGGCATTCCGGAGAACATTGTGTCTGACAGAGGAGTCCAGTTTGTTTCCAGATTTTGGAGGACATTTTGTTCTAAACTTGGTTTTCAATTATCTTTCTCCTCTGCTTTTCATCCTCAGACCAATGGACAAACCGAGAGAACAAACCAGACCTTGGAGACTTATTTGAGATGTTTTGTGTCTGCTGATCAAGATGACTGGGTCTCTTTTTTGCCTTTGGCTGAGTTTGCTCTTAATAATAGGGCTAGCTCTGCCACCTTGATGTCTCCATTTTTCTGCAATTTTGTGTTTCACCCTCGATTTTCTTCGGGACAGGCGGAGGCTTCTGTCTGTCCGGGTGTTGACTCTGTTGTGGAGCGAATGCAGCAGATTTGGGACCAGGTAGTGGAGAGGTTGTCTCTCTCTCAGGGAAGGCCCAACGGTTTGCCAACCGGCATAGGACTGATGGTCCTCGGTTTAAAGTGGGGGACTTGGTTTGGTTGTCCTCAAGAAATATCCCTATGAGAGTTGCATCTCCAAAGTTTAGGCCCAGGTTCATTGGACCTTATAAGATCATGTAGATTCTTAATCCTGTTTCCTTCCGTTTGCTTCTTCCAGGGACATTTAAGATCCATAACGTGTTTCACAAGTCCTTATTGAAGAGGTTTGTTGAGCCAGTGGTTCCTATGGCTGCGCCTCCTGACCCTGTTTTGGTTGAGGGCAATCTGGAGTATGTGGTTGAGAAAATATTGGATTCTCGTTTTTCTAGACAGAAACTCCAGTATTTGGTTAAGTGGAGAGGTTATGGTCAGGAGGACAATTCTTGGGTGTTTGCTTCGGACATCCATGCTAGGAGACTGATCCGTGCCTATCACCGAGCTCATCCTGATCGGCCTGGTTGCACAAGTGAGGGTTCGGTGACCCCTCCTCAAGGGGGGGTACTGTTATGAATGTGCTAGAGATGGTTTCTGAGCAGAGGCTCCCTCTGGTGGTTACAGACAGTACTGAACCTTTCAGCGAGGAGTGGCAATCTGGAATCACGGACTGGTCTGATATAAGGGAGATTCCCTCCCATGATGGTTGCCGGTGATCAATTGTTCTTGTCTCAATTGTGGTTCCTGGTTCATTTTGAAGTTTGCTGGAGTCTTGCCTGCATCTCCTGCTTTCAGATAAGATATTTTTTGCTTTTCTTTTTGTGCTTGCTTTTTGAATTGTTTTCTGCACTTTTGTGGAGGTCATCCAGGTCCCCTCCTGGGCCTGAGCTCCTCACAGTTTTTCTGCAGCCACTTTTATTTGCTCATTTGCTTTTTCCTGTTTTTTCAGTGGCTGTGGCTTGGTTTTTGTTCACACTGAGATCTGATTTAGTGGGTGGCAAGATCGTGTGATCTCAGTATTTTTGTAATCAGAATTGTTGGATTTTTGTAGGGTTTTCTGGGTTGCAGAAAGTAATCTCTCCTGTCCTATCCTATTTAGTCAGCTTGTGGCCCCAGCGTTTGCTCAGTCTATTTTCTGCCTATGTTTGTATTTTCATCTTGTCTAACCGCCATTATATGTTTGGGGCTTCCTATTTTCTTTGGGGATCTGCTCCGGGGCAGATAGCTTTCATCTTTCTGCCTTTAGGTGTAGTTATCTCTCAGGCTGTGATAAGGCGTCTAGGATCAACGTAGGAATGCTCCACGGCTACCTCTTGTTGTGTCGTTAGTTTAGGAATCTGCAACCCATCAGTTACCAACATCTCAGGTGTTCGGCTGTCCTGCTGTTGTTCCTGTCCTCCTCAGATACCGAAACATAGCACTAGAGTTTCCACATGGTTTTATGTAGCTCTCACAAACAGACTGCTTAGCGCAGTCTCCATTCAGAGAGATATCACAGAATGTCTCTCTCTCATCTACAGCTCAGATTTTGGCTGGTCACTCACCAGTAGCATGCTCAAATCTGCTCAACATCCTTCAAAGTGATACTCCATGAAGCTACAGATGCATCTAATCAATCAAAGCCCTGTGACATATCCCTCTCCTCCCCATCTATCATACATATGTATATTAACCCTAGAACGCATATCTGGGGCCTCGCAGGCCTGCTAGGTTAATTGTTTTCTATTTTCTGCACGACTACTTTAGTTAGAATTCCGAAACTCTAGGTATTCCTCAGGTATATAGTTGTTAGCAATTTCCAGTTGTTCATATATTTTTATGTTACAGGCATTTCGGTATAACAACTCTTTTTTGGGAATACCCCATATTCACATACCTGGGGCCTTTTAGGCCTGTACTGGGTTTTCATGTGCGTATCTGTACTACTTGTGGACAAAATGTCTGCAAGGAACATTCTTCCAAACAGATAACATGTGAAAATTGTTGGGGTCATCAGTAAAATTCAAAAGGAAAGTTTGAAAAGAAAAGAAATTCCTGCACCATGTTTACTACAACTTTTATAAAAAAAGTTTAGACCAAAAAATCGTTATTATAAAGAATTATATAGCATGCATATATTGGGCGTTTTAAGTCTGTGTACTTACTTTTTTGTTGTTTTTTGCACATAATTATAATGTAGCAGGAATGTACCCTTACTTTGCAATTTTCAAATAAAATTTGAAAAATATTTTTATTTGAGCTATTCCATGTTTTTGCACACAGGCCTAAAAGGCCCCATGGATGTGAAAGTGTAGATTTCTATGGTTATGCGCTCTAGGGTTAGTACATTGCACACATGTTTACATACTGTTCTCATATGAAGCATACACTCATGCATGCACTTTACACATTTGTGTGAAAAAGTGTTTGCTCCCTTTCTAATTTCCTATTCTTTTGCATGAAGTAAACAGAGAATGCAGTTTTAAATGAAGGTCTTTATTATTAAGGTAAAAATAAATCCATGCCTATAAGGCCCTGTGTGAAAAAAGTGATTGCCCCTTAACCCCTCTCTGCCATCAGAAGTACTATTCCGTCCATGTGACCCTGGACCTAATTCCCATCGACGGAATAGTACGTCATGGGCGATCAGCTGCGCTCCCGGGGGGAGCGTAGCTGATCGCGGCCGGGTGTCAGCTGTATATCACAGCTGACACCCAGCACTATGTGTCAGGAGCGGTCACGGACCGCTCCCGGCACATTAACCCCTGGCACACCGCAATCAAACATGATCGTGGTGTACCCGGGGCACAGGGGAGGATCGCGCAGGGTGGGGGCTCCCTGCGCGCTCCCCTGTGACCCTCAGAGCAGCGCGATGTGTCGCGCTGTTCCGAGGGTCCGTCCTCCCTCCAGGTCCCCGGATCCAAGATGGCGCCGGGGTCCTGCAGGGAGGTGGCTTCCTCAGTGCCTGCTGAGAGCAGGCACTGAGAAGCCTGCTGCACTGCCTGAGCGATCGCTGGTGTGACAGAGTGCTGTGCACACTGTCACACCAGCGATCTGATAAAATACAGTGATGTCCCACCCTGGGACAAAGTAAAAAAGTAAAAAAAATAAAAATAAAAAGTGGTAAAAAAAATCATAAAAAAAAAAAAAATATTCCCCAATAAATTTATTTCTTCCTGTAAATAAAAAAAACAAAACAATAAAAGTACACATATTTGGTATCGCCGCGTCCGTAACGACCCCCCTATAAAACTGTCCCACTAGTTAACCCCTTTAGTGAACCCCTTAAAAAAAAAAAAAAAACTAATCAAAAAATCAATGCTTTATCATCATACCGCCGAACAAAAAGTGGAATAACACGCGATCAAAAAGACCGATATAAATAAAATGGTACCGCTGAAAACATCATATTGTCCCGCAAAAAACGAGCCATCATACAGCATCATCAGCGAAAAAATAAAAAAGTTATAGCTCGCAGAATAAAGCGATGCAAAAATAATGATTTTTTATATAAAATTGTTTTTACTCTATAAAAGCTCCAAAACATAAAAAAATGATATAAATGAGGTATCGCCATAATCGTACTGACCCGAAGAATAAAACTGCTTTATCAATTTTACCACACACGGAACGGTATAAACGCCCCCCAAAAGAAATTCATGAATTGCTGATTTTTGTTCATTCTAACCTCCCAAAAATCGAAATAAAAAGCGATCAAAAAATGTGACGTGCTCAAAAATGGTACCAATAAAAACATCACCTTGTCCCGCAAAAAATAAGACCTCACATGACTCTGTGGGCCAAAATATGCAAAAATTATAGCTCTCAAAATGTGGTGATGCAAAAAACTACTTTTTGCAATAAAAAGCGTCTTTTAGTGTGACAGCTGCCAATCACAAAAACCCGCTATAAATAGTAAATCAAACCCCCCTTCATCACCCCCTTAGTTAGGGAAAAATAATAAAATTAAAAAAATGTATTTATTTCCATTTTCCCATTAGGGTTAGGGTTAGGGTTGCCGCTAAAGTTAGGGTTAGAGTTGGCGCTAACGTTAGGATTAGGGTTGGGATTAGGGTTAGGGTGTGTTAGGGTTAGGTTTGTGGTTAGGGTTGGGACTAGGGTTAGGGGTGTGTTGGGGTTAGGGTTGGAGTTAGAATTGGGGGGTTTCTGCTGTTTAGGCACATCAGGGGCTCTCCAAATGTGACATGGCGTCTGATCTCAATTCCAGCCAATTCTGCATTGAAAAAGTCAAACGGTGCTCCTTCACTTCTGAGCTATGCCATGCGCCCAAACAGTAGTTTACCCCCGCATATGGGGTATCAGCGTACTCTGGACCACAAGAGTTATTGTGCAATTTGTCCTATTTCTTCTATTACCCTTGGGAAAATAAAAAACTGGGGGCGACAAAATCATTTTTGTAAAAATAAAATGATTTTTTTGTTTTTACGGCTGTATGTTATAAATTTTCTGTGAAGCACTTGGGGCTTCATAGCGCTCACCACACTTCTAGATAAGTTCCTTGTGGGGTCTATTTTCCTAAATGGGGTCACTTGTGGGGGTTTCCACTGTTTAGGCGCATCAGGGGCTCTCCAAATGCGACATGACGCCCCCAGACCATTCCATCAAAGTCTGCAATCCAAAACGTCACTACTTCCCTTCCGAGCCCAGACATGCACCCATACAGTCGTTTTCTCACACATGTTGGGTATCAGCGTACTCAGGACAATTGGACAACAACTTTTGGTCCAATTTCTCCTGTTACCCTTGTGAAATAAAATATTGGGGCGAAAAATCTTTTTTGTAAAAAAAAGATTTTTTATTTTTACAGCTGTACGTTATAAACTTCTGTGAAGCACTTCGGGGTTCAAAGTGCTCAACATACTTCTAGATAAGTTCCTTGTGGGGTCTATTTTCCAAAATGGGGTCACTTGTGGGGGTTTCCACTGTTTAGGCGCATCAGGGGCTCTCCAAATGCGACATGACGCCCCAGACCATTCCATCAAAGTCTGCAATCCAAAAGTCACTACTTCCTTCCGTGCCAGATGTGCACCGTACAGTAGTTTTCTCCCTCATATTGGGTATCAGCGTACTCAGGACAAATTGGACAACAAATTTTGGGGTCCAATTCTCCTGTTACCCTTGTGAAAATAAAATATTGGGGGGCAAAAAAATCATTTTTGTAAAAAAAAAAGGATTTTTTATTTTTACAGCTGTACGTTATAAACTTCTGTGAAGCACTTCGGGGTTCAAAGTGCTCACCACACATCTAGATAAGTTCCTTGAGGGGTCTAGTTTCCAAAATGGTGTCATTTGTGGGGGGTTTCCACTGTTTAGGCAGATCAGGAGCTCTCCAAACACGACATGGCATCCAGCCAATTCTGCGTTGAAAAAGTCAAACGGCGCTCCTTCCCTTCCAAACTCTGCCATGCACCCAAACAGTGGTTTACCCCCACATATTGGGTATCAGCGTACTCTGGACAAATTGCACAATAACTTTTGGAGTCTGGTTACCCTTGGGAAAATAAAAATTGGGGTGAAAAGATCAATTTTGTGGAAAAAATATGATTTTTTAATTTTACGGCTCTACGTTATAAACTTGTGTGAAGCACTTGGGGGTTCAAATTGCTCACCAAAGATCTAGATAAGTTCCTTAGGGGGTCTAGTTTCCCAAATGGGGTCACTTGTGGGGGGTTTCCACTGTTTAGGCACATCAGGGACTCTCCAAATGCAACATGGTGTCCAATCTCAATTCCAGCCAATTTTGGTTGGAAAAAGTCAAATGGTGCTCCTTCCATTCCAAGCTCTGCCATGCGCCCAAACAGTGGTTCCCCTCCACATATGGGGTATCAGCGTACTCAGGACAAATTGGACAACAAATCTTGAGGTCCAATTTCTCCTGTTACCTAAGGGAAAATAAAAAATTAGTGACTAATAGATAATTTTTGTGGGAAAAAATAGGATTTTTTTTTCATGCCCGGGCATTATAAACTTGTGTGAAGCACTTGGGGGTTCAAAGTGCTCACCAAAGATCTAGATAAGTTCCTTAGGGGGTCTAGCTTCCAAAATGGGGTCACTTGTGGGGGGTTTCCACTGTTTAGGCTCATCTGGGGCACTACAAACAGAACATGACCCCCATCAATGTTTGCATTCCAAAACGTTACTGCTTCCTTTCCAAGCCCTGCCGTGCGCCCAAACAGTTTCCCCCCCCACATATGGGGTATCAGCGTACTCAGGACAAATTGGACAACAACTTTTGGGGTCCAATTTCCTTGGGAAAAATCAAAAATTTGGGACTAAAAAATCATTTTTGTGGAAAATTGTTTGTTTTTTTTCACACCCAGGCATTATAAACTTTTGTGAAACACTTTGGGGTTCAAAGTGCTCACAACAGATCTAGATAAGTTCCTTAGGGGGTCTAGTTTCCAAAATGGTGTCACTTGTGGGGGGTTTTCCACTGTTTAGGCGCATAAGGGGCTCTCCAAACACGACATGGTGTCCAATCTCAACTCCAGCCAATTTTAGATTGAAAAAGTCAAACGGTGCTACTTCCCTTACGAGCTCTGCCGTGTGCCCAAACAGTGGTTTTCCCCCACATATAGGGTATTGGCGTACTCAGGAGAAATTGCACAACAACTTTATCTGCCCATTTTCTCCTTTTACCCTTGTGAAAATAAAAAAAGTTTGTAAAAGATCATTTTTGTGGCTAAAAAGTTAAATATTAATTTTTTCCTTCCACGTTGCTTCAGCTCCTGTGAAGCACCTGAAGGGTTAATAAACTTCTTGAATGTGGTTTTGAGTACCTTGAGGGGTGCAGTTTTTAGAATGGTGTCACTTTTTGGTATCTTCTGCTATATAGACCCGTCAAAGTGACTTCAAATGTGAGGTGGTCCCTAAAAAAATGGCTTTGTAAATTTTGTTGTAAAAATGAGAAATCACTGGTCAACTTTTAACCCTTATAATTTCCTAACAAAAAAAAATGTTGGTTCCAAAATTGTGCTGATGTAAAGTAGACATGTGGGAAATGTTATTTCTTAACTATTTTGTGTGACATATTTCTCTGTTTTAAGGGAAAAAAAATTCAAAGTTTGAAAATTGCAAAATTTTCAAAATTTTCGCCATATTTGTGTTTTTTTCAAAAATAAACGCAAGTTATATCGAAGAAATTATACTTCTAACATGAAGTACAATATGTCACGAGAAAACAATCTCAGAATCGCGAAGATCCGTTGAAGCGTTCCAGAGTTATAACCTCATAAAGAGACAGTGGTCAGAATTGTAAAAATTGGCCCGGTCATTAACGTGCAAACCACCCTTGGGGGTGAAGGGGTTAAATCTAATAACTGGTTAGGCCACCCTTATCAGCAACAAATGCAATCAAGTATTTGCAATAACAGTTATTGAGTCTTTTACAATGCTCTGGAGGAATTTTATTTACCATTGAAGAATTGTTGTAATTCAGCAACATTGGAGAGTTTTCAAGCATGAACCGCATTGTTAAGGTCATGCCACAGCATCTCATTCGGATGAAGGTTAGTACCTTGATTAGGCCACTCCAAAATCTTAATTCCATTTTTCTTAAGCCACTCAAAGATGGACTTGCTGGTGTGTTTTGAATCATAACAAGACAGAGAAACAGCCACGCTCAAAATAAGTCTCGTTTGGTCTTGCAGTGCTAGAGTTTATTCAAAATTCACCACAAGGTAATACAAATAGACTGATAATAAGGTACGAGGTTAATGAGGTACGAGGTAACGTTTCGACCCTGTTCCAGGTCTTTATCAAACCTCACTGCAAAGGATACTGAAACAAAAATTAGCGTACCAAATATAAATACAGAATTTAACACACATAGAAGGTGGGGTGCTGTACAGATATATACATGTGGATATGCTCAATAAACATAAAATAATGAAAAAAAATATACAGCAATAATAGGTAATCCCTCAAAGGTACCTGATGAAACATTTACTAATGCAGGAGTTAAGCAGGAATGTCCATTATAGAGGGGAATAATTAATATGCACAATAGGTATTAACTAGTTTAATCAAGGAGGTGGTGTAAGGTGAAACATGCTGGAAGTTAATGGACACTGACCTTAAATGGTAGGAAAAAAATGACCAAGAGGCTGTATATAGAAAGCAGAAGTCCCAGCTGGGGTTGTAAAGCTAAAATAAGCTTATATAAATATAGTAAGAAGCAGTGGTCCAAGTTTAGCCTATTGCAGAAAACAGCATCTCAATCAGATGAAGGTTAGTACCTTGATTAAGCCACTCCAAAATCTTAATTCCATTTTTCTTAAGCCACTCAGAGATGGACTTGCTGGTGTGTTTTGTATCATTGTCCTGCTGCATAACCCAAGTGAACTTCAGCTTGAGGTCACGAACAGATGGCTGGACAGCTTTCTTCAGGATATTTTTGGTAGACAGCAGAATTCATGGTTATATTTACCACAGCAAGTCTTCCAGGTCTTTAAGCAGCAAAACAGCTCCAGACCATCACAAAACACTTGAGATATGTCTCTAGATTCTGGTTAACCCGATCTGTTTGCTCATTAGCCTGCAGGTGAAATGCAGAGAAAAATGACAGATGTATCCCCAGATGGGTGCCAAATGACCTCCAAAACTTGGAAACAAACTGTACCCCCTGAAATCTAACTGTTTCCCAGACTAAAATTTGCTCCAAGGATTTGGAATTTGGTAAAACTGATAAAGTGATAAAATGAGACGTTTTACTGAATCTGGCTACCACCACCAGAATTACAGTATTCCCTGCTGACACAGGAATATGCGTGATAAAATTGACCGATAAGTGAGTCCAAGGTCCATTGGGAATCTCCAAAGGTTGGAGAGCCCCCGATGGACGAGTGTGAGAGGTGTTAGAATGCGCACAGACAATGCAGGCAGCTACATACTCCCGGACATCCTGATGAGCACCTGGCCACCAAAAATGTCAAGTAAGTAGATCAGTGGTGGCTTTATTAGCAAGATGTCCAGCCAAGACCAAATGATGTTCACTAAGGACTTTAAGATGAAAATTAACAGGAACAAATAGTTTACCAAGTGGACAGGCAGCAGGGGCATCCCCCTAAGTGCAGCAACCTCTGTTTTCAGATCGGAGCATATAGATGCTATAACCACCCCTTTTTGAAGAATTTGTTACCGGTTCACACTTATTTCCTCCCTCAGGAAAACAACGAGATAAAGCATCAGCCTTAATGTGTTTGTTCCCCAGCCTATATGTTACAAAAAATTTAAACCTGGTAAAGAACAATGCCCACCTTGCCTGTTGAGGTGTTAGATGTTTTGCCAATTCCAAATATACCAAATTCTTATGATCTGTGATTACCATAACCAGATGAACTGCTCCCTCCAAAAAGATGACGCCACTCTTCAAAAGCCCATTTGATTGTGTCAGGGATCGAACCCAGTGTCTCTTGTCCACCGGCCAGCAGCTCTACCATCTGAGCTATTCTGCTGGCTACAAAGTTCCTTGCTGAACCCGGATACCATTGACTGTTGTTCCTGATCGCGTTCACCCAGTGCTCTCTCGTTTGGCCTCTGATTGCCAATTACACGCCCTATATAAACCTGGCCCTGTGGGTGTGTCATTGCGAGATTATTGTGCTTCCAGCCTTTAGTCAAGCTCTTTCTCCTGCTGTTCCTGCTGCTACAAACACTGCTCTCCTGTGAACTGACCTCGGCCTGCCACCTGACTACGTTATCTGCCTGCTCCTCTGCTACCGAACTGCCTTTCCTATGTACAGACCTCCGGCTGCCACCTGACTACGTTATCTGCCTGCTCCTCTGCTACCGAACTGCCTTTCCTGTGTACCGACCTCCGGCTGCCACCTGACTACGTTATCTGCCTGCTCCTCTGCTACAAACACTGCCTTTCCTGTGTACCGACCTCCGGCTGCCACCTGACTACGTTACCTGCCTCTGCTTCCCCTAGTGTTTACAGTAACATCGGCTCCAACCCAGACGGGATCCTGACAGAATAATCTCGCGCCAAAATGGAGTCCGCTGTGAACACCCTGAGGCGGCAAGTTACGGAGCTTCAAAGTTTTTGTACTGATTCTAAAGGAAAATATTCCAAGTTACAAACTGATTTCACGGGTCTACAACAGGAAGTAATTGAGCTACAAAAACAACTTCTGGACGTGCGCAATTCAGGGTCCGAATCAAACGCGTGGCTGCCGCTGCCTGCAAAGTTCAGTGGGTATCGCCAGCAGTACCCAGGATTCCTCAATCAATGCCGCATATACTTCCAGATGCAACCTGCTCCCTTTACCAGTGAGAGGAAGAAAGTTTTTTTCATGATAAATCTCCTGACGGATGAAGCTCTTGCTTGGGCTTCACCTTTTGTAGAAAAGGACTATGGTCTCCTTAATGACCTGGACGCTTTCATCGCAGCTATGAATCAAGTTTTTGATGACCCAAACCGCTGTGCGACAGCAGAAACCAAATTACATAATTTGCGCCAAGGACGTCGCTCTGTTGCGGAATATACATCGGAGTTCCGTCGCTGGGTGGCCGACACCACCTGGAATCCAGCGGCTCAGAGAAGTCAATTTCGACGAGGGTTATCAGAACCAGTGAAAGACGAGCTTGCCAGGGTTGAGACCCCTGACCAGTTGGAGGACTTTATTCAACTATGTATCCGGATTGACCAGAGACTTACTGAAAGGAGAAAGGAGAGACTGTGAGCACTTGGGAATAGCCCTGGCTTCTCATTTTCAGCATCAGACCACCAAGAAAAGACGCAAGGCGTGTCTGAACCGATGCAGATCGACGTCATCCGAAGACCACTCTCTGCACAGGAGAAGGAGAGGCGACGTGCAGAACATCTCTGCCTCTATTGTGGAGACCCTGGACACTATGCCATCAACTGTCCTAACAAAAGGACTATAGCCTTTACCAACAACAGGTCTGCCAGCAATACGGACCTTTCTCAGCAGTCGGATTCCATCTTGCAGACTATCTCATCAGTAACGCCAGAAATAGACAAAATACATACCACATCATCTCATTTTGTAATCCCCATTCAGGTTGTAATGGGCACCCAAAAAATACAATGCTCTGCCCTGTTGGATTCGGGAGCAGGAGGAAATTTTATGGACTTAAAATTTACACGTGATAATATTTCCAGTAGGACCAAATCCACACCAATTGAAATGGAAACTGTGGATGGATCCCCTTTGTCTTCTGGACCTGTCACGCATGAGACAATCGAACTGGAGATTTGTATCGACCCGGATCATCATGAAGCTGTCAGTTTCCACCTTATTTCATCTCCGAAATTTCCGGTTATTCTAGGGATCCCCTGGTTTTCAGTCCATAACCCTTCTATCAACTGGGCATCAAGGACCATCACCTTTCCATCTGACTACTGTAAGAATAATTGTCATAAGGAACCCCCTGTTCTCCAACAAGTCCAAATCTCTGAGATTTCGCATGAGAAGGAAGAGAAACTACCACCTCAATATCAGCAGTTCTCTGATGTCTGTAGTAAGAAGAAAGCAGATCAATTACCTCCTCACCGTCCTTACGACTGTCCCATTGAATTGCTGCCAGGAGCAACCATTCCATTTGGACGGATTTACAATCTTTCCGAACCTGAATTGAAGGTATTAAGAAAGTTCCTGGATGAAAATTTAGAGAAAGGCTTTATTCGACCTTCCACATCTCCAACTGGGGCACCCCTGTTCTTTGTTGAAAAGAAAGACTCCACTCTGCGGCCATGTATTGACTACAGAGAGATGAATAATATCACTGTCAAGAATCGCTACCCGCTACCTTTGATTCCTGAACTATTTGAGAGACTCCGTTCTGCGAAAATCTTTACGAAGCTGGATCTTAGAGGGGCTTACAACCTCATACGGATTCGCCCAGGAGATGAGTGGAAGACCGCCTTCAGAACGAGATATGGACATTTTGAATCTCTTGTTATGACCTTTGGCCTTAGCAATGCCCCAGCCACCTTTCAACATTTATTAATGATGTATTTCGAGATTTCTTGGATCAATTCGTTGTGGCTTATCTCGATGACATTCTTATATTTTCAGACACCTTGGAAGAGCATCGCAGGCACGTCCAGTTAGTCTTGGAACGACTACAGGAGAACCATCTCTACATTAAACTTGAAAAATGTGAGTTTGAACAAACCAGTATCCAATTTCTGGGATATATCATCTCCCCAGAAGGTCTGAGCATGGATCCCGGCAAAATCAATGCTGTAGTGGACTGGCCTGTTCCAAGAAAGACGTCCAGCGTTTCATAGGATTTGCAAATTTTTACCGAAAATTTATAAAGAACTTTTCACGGATCATACTACCAATTACTACACTAACAAAAAAGACCAAAGCATTTTTCTGGTCTCCGGAGGCACAGGAGGCTTTTGACAAGTTGAAAACTCTTTTTACTTCTGCTCCATTGTTAGTACACCCAAATCCTGAATTGCCATTTACTGTCGAAGTGGATGCCTCGGACTCTGCAGTGGGAGCCATTCTGTCTCAGCGAGTTGGGGACAAGATGCAACTGTCATGTGTGCATTACCACGAAGATCGTCGCGGTTGCACATGTTGACTTCTCACAGCTGAGTTGCTGTTTCTTTGTGTTTGGCAGCTAGGGAGTTAATTCTGTCTGTGCTCGGTGCTGGGACTGGGTGCAGTTTCTCCCGGCTGCAAGTGATTATTTGTTGATTGGTTTCCTTTAAATTCCTGGTTGTCTGCTTTGGGAGTTGCCAGTGAAATCCTTCATTCAGACCACAGATAGGAATGAATCTGTATTGACTTAAGTTGAGAGCTCCTTAGCTGTTTTAAGCTCAACTTGCTTATAGTTTATTTCCCAGACCATTTATGTTCCTTCGGTGTTTGAGTGTGTATGCAAGTGAGTGCTATCCTGTCTGTCTTATATGTCTAATCTATGTATTTAGCTGAGATCAGCCCATATCCCTTTGGTGGTAATCAGGATCCTTCTTAGGACTGATTACAGGGTTCAGGGTCTGACAGGAGACAAGGGTAGGCTGGAGACTTGGACCTCTGAACCATTATCAGTACCTCCAAGGTAAGGGATTAGTTAGGACCCCAGTGCAGGGTCAGGTTAGATCCGGTCCTCCTCTTTCCAGTTACAGCTCATCAAATCCTCAAGATTAACCCTGAGTTCAACTATATCGTTTCTGCACATCAAGTCCTCAAGATTAACCCTGAGTTCAACTATATCGTTCTGCAGAGATTGTGTCAGGTAAATCTATTTTATACCTACATTCTAATGTTGCTAAACTATATGTTGTATAGAGTGTGGTTCCTGTATAAATAGTTTACTGACATTGTATTCAAATCATTAGACAGCGTGACATTTTCACTGGCCATAAAAAATTATCTCTAGTTACCATGGATCCAGTAGCCCAGCTGGCTCTGCAGTTGCAGGGATTATCCATGGAGCTGACGGACATTAAGTCCAAAGTTTTGTCTCCCCTGGAGCAAACCAGAGTTGAACCTAAAGTGCTTTTCCCCGACAGGTTCACTGGTGGGCGAGACAAATTTTTTACCTTCCGGGAGGCATGTAAATTGTATTTTCGGCTTCGGCCTCGATCATCAGGGAGTGATGAACAGAGAGTGGGAATTGTTATCTCACTTCTTCAAGGGGACCCCCAATCCTGGGCATTTTCCCTTCCTCCGGGATCCCCGGCTCTACTGTCTGTAGATCAATTTTTTACTGCCCTGGGATTGGTATATGATGACCCAGATAGGGTCTCTCTTGCTGAGACAAAATTACGTAAGTTACAGCAGGGAGATCGTCCGGCGGAGGAATTTGCTTCTGAGTTTCGTAGATGGGCCACGATACTCAGTGGAATGACCCAGCTCTTAGGAGCCAGTTTTGTCATGGGCTTTCTGAAAATTAAAAGACGTTTTGGCTCAGTATGAGTCTCCTCTTCTCTGGAGGCTGCTATGGCCTAGTATCCGTACTGATAGACGGCTTCGGGAGAGGGGTGAGGTAACCCACTCCCTGTTGTTTCTCCACCTACTACTAAAGTCCCTTATGTTGAGGTTCCCCTTGTCTGTTCGGATGAGCCTATGCAGTTGGGAGGGACATCTTTCGTAGGAGGGGATTGGCGGCACGCCGCAGGACTAGAAGATGTTTTTTCTGCGGGAAAGAGGGACATTTTGTTGGAGAATGTCCATCCCGTGCCTTGTTGAGTCAAAAAGTCGCCGGAAAACTGTTAATCCCAGGTTGTGTGGTGGACTGACAACCTGGGAGTATGTATTTCATCCGCCGTTCTTCTCAGTTCCTTGTACCAGTGGAGGTGGTGGTTGGTACAGAGTGAGAGATTGTCTGTTCTTCTGATAGTGGTTCTGGGGCTAATCTGGTTGACGTTCAGTTTGCTCAGGCTCAAGGTATGCATCTGAGTGTATTGGTCAAACCGATCCCTATTTCTCCATTGACGCCAGGCCTCTCGGCCAAGTAGCTTTGTTCATGAGGTTCATAACATTGACCTTCGGATAGGGGCAATACATAGGGAACAATTATCTTGTTATGTGTTGGAGGGTCTACCTACTCCCATTGTGTTGGGACTTCCTTGGTGGTTAAACATAACCCTGTGATTAATTGGCAGTCCAGAGAAATAAGCCAATGGGGTGAGTTTTGCAAAGCAACTGCATGAACACAGTCATCAGTGCGGTCGTGCCTAGTACATTGCCTCCTTTTTGGAGGATTTTGGGGATGTTTTCTTGAGGAGGGGTGTCAGGAGTTGCCTCCTCATCGCGTGTATGACTGCTCTATTAATCTCCTTCCTGATGCTAAGTTGCCTAAAGCTAGGTTGTATAATCTTTCTGGTCCTGAAGCAGGCTATGAAAGATTATATTTCTGAAAGTCTGGCCAAAGGGCATATTAGACCTTCATCTTCCCCGTAGCCGCGGGGTTCTTCTTTGTGAAGAAAAAGATGGAGGCCTACGCCCTTGCTTGGATTTCCGGAACTTAATCGGATTACTGTTCGAGATCCGTATCCACTCCCTCTTATTCCTGATCTCTTCAATCAAATTGTTGGCGCCAAATGGTTCTCTAAATTGGATCTCAGGGGGCGTATAATCTGATTAGGATAAAAGAGGGGGATGAGTGGAAAACGGCGTTTAACACGCCGGAGGGACATTATGAAACCTATCATGCCTTTTGGTCTGACTACTGCACCAGCAGTATTCCAACATTTTGTTAATGACATTTTTCGTCACCTTGTGGGGTGTTTGTGGTGTATTTGGATGACATTTTATTACCGACCAGATCTGTGTTACCAGGGCAATGGGGAGACGTGTTGGTCTTGATTGAGCCGAACCTGGAAGTAATGTGATTTGTGTACAACTGTCAGTTTTGGGCTTTGGTGTGGCCCGGCTTCAGGATGGACCTGAAAAGGGGGAGTTATTGAATGGGATCAGCAGGATTAAGTTCTACGCCACGTTTTTTGTTTGCTAAACTACGCGGAAATTATTTGAATTTTGCAGTCTAGTCGGTCCCCCACTGGACTGGAGAAAAGGTCGATTTTCTAATGTGGTCGGACAAGTTGCAGTTAAAAAGATAGTCTCACACCACCGCTTCTCATCCATACCTTTTACTGTTCAATTTGAGGAGGTGGACTGGTTCGGGTGGGCTGCAAGTCCCAGGTCAGCCCAGGTAATGGCCTCCTTACTTTCAAAATGTAGTCCGCGAAGGAATTACTAATATCGGCAATAGGAACTTTTGCCGCCATTTTTGGCTTTTGGAAGAAGGTCACTTCTATGCTAGGGAGCTAGTCCTTCCCGTACACCGTTACTACTGACACTCAAGGCCTGCTTTTTACAATCCAGTAAGCGTCTGTAATTCCGACTAGCTCGAGTGGATCATAGCTTTGTGTGACCGGTTAATTTTGTGTACTATTCCGTCTAAGAAGGTCACGGCTGATGCTTGTGCCTCGCCCCGTTTCCAGTCTGAACACAGGACGCCACCTTCCTAAGGTAGTAGTCAATCGCTTCATGTTCTTCTTGGAGTGCTGATAGATTCTCAGTACGCCCTGTCAGGACCTCACAGAACTTACTGTCCTTGAACAGTGAGACAAAGGTTTTGAGCAAATCTATTCTGCTTTAGCGACATCAAGGGTAAGGCTACTTAGTCTCATTCAGCAGCTCTGACTAGGCTAAGATGAACTGGCTCACCCTTACTAGCCTCCACTTTATGAACTGCTGACAGGAACCAACTGAGTGACTGTCTTTCACTTCACTTCCTGGAAGACTCCTCACTACTCCCTTCCTCTGCTGCATGTCACTAGCTTATATACCCTGAGGGTGTGTCTAAAGTGTGAATGGATGATGTGAGCTTTAACTGTTACCTTTCTGTGCAGACTCCAGGATAATGTGTGCCTTACATACCAGGGCTACACATCAATATTGGACGACATTTTAATTTACTCGCCAGATCTTGTGTCTCATCAGGAGCATGTGAGACAGGTGTTGCAGATCTTGCGAGACAATAAACTATACGCCAAACTGGAGAAGTGTGTATTTGCCGTACAGGAACTTCAGTTTTTGGGTTTTTTGGTGTCAGCCTCCGGTTTCCGTATGGACCCTGAAAAGGTGAGAGCAGTGCTTGAATGGGATCAGCCAGGGGATATTAAGGCTCTGCAGCGTTTTTTGGGGTTTGCTAACTACTACCGGAAATGTATTTGTAATTTCTCATCTGTCGTCAAACCTCTCACTGACATGACAAGAAAAGGGACGGATTTTTCTAAATGGTCGGACAAAGCTTGCCAAGCCTTTTTCCTCTTTGAAGAAATGTTTTGCTTCGGCACCCGTTCTCATCCAACCAGATGCATCTCAGCCGTTCATTGTGGAGGTGGATGCGTCTGACGTAGGGGTGGGTGCTATATTGTCCCAGGGTCCGTCCCCTGGTAAATGGCATCCGTGCGCTTTCTTTTCTAAGAAATTGTCGTCCGCCGAAAGGAATTATGATATCGGCAATAGGAACTTTTGGCCATTAAGTTAGCTTTTGAAGAATGGCGTCACTTTTTGGAGGGGCAGTCCACCCGGTTACCGTTATTACTGATCACAAGAACCTGTTGTATTTGGAATCCGCTAAGCGTCTGAATTCCAGACAAGCTCGATGGTCGTTGTTTTTTACCAGGTTTAATTTTGTCGTCACTTATCGCCCGGGGTCTAAGAATGTAAAGGCTGATGCCTTGTCTCGCAGTTTCCCAGGGGCCGGGAAAACGGACGACCCATTCCTATCCTTCAGGAGGGGGTGGTAGTGTCGGCTGTATTTCTGAGCTTGAGGAGGAGGTGTTAGAGGCTCAGGGGGACGCCCCTGCAGGACCTCCAGGGAGACTGTTTGTCCCAATCAGTTGAGACAAAAGGTTATTGAGGCACATCATAATTCTGCTTTAGCAGGACATCCAGGAGTAAGGCTACTTTAGATCTCCTTTCCTCGCCGATTTGGTGGCCTAATGCTAATAAAGATGTTATAACTTTTGTCGCGTCCTGTGGGGTTGTGCTCGCTCTAAAACTCCCTCATACCCGTCCGTCTGGGACCCTTTTACCCTTGAAACTTCCGGAGCGTCCATGGACTCATTTATCTATGGACTTCATTACGGACCTTCCTCCGTCGTCTGGGAATACTGTCATACTGGTGGTTGTTGACAGGTTCAGTAAGATGGCACATTTCGTTGCTCTTCCTGCACTCCCTAATGCTAAAACTCTGGCGCAGGTGTTCATTAGGGAGATCGTGAGACTTCATGGGTTGCCTTCTGATGTGGTGTCAGATAGGGGTCTCAGTTTGTGTCCAAATTTTGGAGGGCATTTTGTTTACGTCGGGGGATCAATTGTCATTTTCCTCGGCTTTTCATCCCAGACCAATGGTCAGACAGAGCGTCTGAATCAGAGTTTAGAGACATATCTCCGGTGTTTTGTATCGGAGAACCAGGAGGACTGGTCTTCTTTCTTGCCTCTGGCAGAGTTCGCTCTTAACAACAGGCGGAGCGAGTCCACTGGTAAGTCCCCGTTTTTTGGGGCATATGGTTTTCATCCCCAGTTTTGTACTTTCAATGGGGGGGGTCCCTTCTGGGGTTCCTGAGGAGGAGCGTTTCTCGTCGTCACTTGCTTCTGTGTGGAGAGGTGTATTGAATAATTTGAGTCTATGGGGAACCGTTACAAACGTATGGCTGATAGGAGGAGAGTTTCTGGTCCAGATCTGAATGTGAACGATTGGTATGGTTGTCTACCAGGAATATAAAACTTAAGTGCCCTCCTGGAAACTGGGTCCCAGATTCATCGGGCCGTACAGGATCAGTTCCATAATTAATCCTGTGGCATTTCGTCTGGAACTCCCTCCTACGTTTAAAATTCATAATGTGTTCCACAAATCATTACTTAAAAGGTATGTGGCACCAGTCATACCGTCACCTCTACCTCCTCCTCCAGTGTTGGTCAATGGTAATTTGGAATTTCAAGTATCAAAAATCATTGACTCATCGTCTGAATCGCCGTCCCTTCAGTACTTGGTGCATTGGAAGGGGTATGGTCCAGAGGAGAGGACGTGGGTCCCTGCGTCTGATGTTAACGCAGATCGTTTGGTTCGGACCTTCCACAGAACTCACCCGGGCAGGCCTGGCCCTGAGGGTCCGGAGGCCCCTCGTAGAAGGGGGGTACTGTCATGTGTGCATTGCCACGAAGATCGTCGCGGTTGCACATTTGACTTCTCACAGCTGAGTTGCTGTTTCTTTGTGTTTGGCAGCTAGGGAGTTAATTCTGTCTGTGCTCGGTGCTGGGACTGGGTGCAGTTTCTCCCGGCTGCAATTGATTATTTGTTGATTGGTTTCCTTTAAATTCCTGGTTGTCTGCTTGGGAGTTGCCAGTGAAATCCTTCATTCAGACCACAGATAGGAATGAATCTGTATAGACTTAGTTGAGAGCTCCTTAGTTGTTTTAAGCTCAACTTGCTTAGAGTTTATTTCCCAGACCATTTATGTTCCTTCGGTGTTTGAGTGTGTATGCAAGTGAGTGTTATCCTGTCTGTCTTATATGTCTAATCTATGTATTTAGCTGAGATCAGCCCATATCCCTTTGGTGGTAATCAGGATCCTTCTTAGGACTGATTACAGGGTTCAGGGTCTGAAGGAGACAGGGTAGGCTGGAGACTTGGACCTCTGAACCATTATCAGTACCTCCAAGGTAAGGGATTAGTTAGGACCCCAGTTGAGGGTCAGGTTAGACCCCGGTCCTCCTCTTTCCAGTTTACAGCTCATCAAGTCCTCAAGATTAACCCTGAGTTCAACTATATCTATTTCTGCACTATCATAAGTTTCCTACAATGATTAACCAGCTGAGATTCCAAACTAAAATCCGCTCATGCGAGGATTGTGTCAGTAAATCCGTTCATTTTATTTTACCGAAATTTATAAATTTGCCCAAAACTAATAAGATTTGTTGATCAGGAGTGAGTGTTTGCTCCATGTATAAAATAATGTTTACTGACATGAGTGGACTTCAAATCATTAGCGAGTGGACATGCAACTTCACCCATGTGCGTTTCTTTCCCACACCATGTCATCTGCAGAAAAGAACTACGACATTGGTAATAAAGAACTGTTAGCCATTAAAGTTGCCTTCTCCGAGTGGAGACATCTTCTGGAAGGTGCCAATCACCCTGTGACTGTCCTCACGGACCACAAGAATCTTGAATTCCTCCGTACAGCAAAAAGATTGTCTGCAAGACAAGCACGATGGGCCTTATTTTTCTCAAGATTCAATTTTATAATCTCTTACCGGCCTGGTTCAAGAAATGGCAAGGCTGACGCCCTGTCCAGGATGTGTTCGGAACCTCAGGAGAGGTCTAGTAATGACGATACAATTCTAGGCCCTAAACATTTTTTGGGAATATTGCACTCTAGAGGACTATGTAATAGAATTAAAGATGGATATCAAGAGGACTCTTTCCTTAACCATCCTTCGGAAGACGTCGATCTTTCATTCAAAGAGGGGTTTTGGATGCAGAAACACCAAATATATGTACCTGAATCTTCTCGCCTTGAAGTCCTCAAAAGTGTCCATGATTCTAAACTGGCAGGACATCCTGGAGTTGCAAAAACACAAGACTTACTACTTCATTTCTTTTGGTGGCCTAATTGTAGGAAGGACGTGAGGAAATATGTTTCAACCTGTTTAACATGCGCACGAAACAAGACCCCACGATCGTCTCCTCTAGGACTCTTGCAACCACTCCCAGTTCCATCCAGGCCTTGGGGATCTATTTCCATGGATTTTATTGTGGAACTACCCCCTTCCAAACAGATGACCGTCATCCTTGTCATAGTGGACCGACTCACAAAAATGGCCCACTTTATTCCAACTGAAGGAATTCCTACTGCTGAAAAAACTGCAGAACTGATGATCAAAGAGGTATTCAGGTTACATGGAATTCCTGACAGCGTGGTGTCTGACAGAGGCGTTCAGTTTACATCAAAATTTTGGAAGAGTTTCTGTACAGCCTTGGGAGTCACGGTGAATCTTTCTACCGCTTTCCATCCTCAGTCCAATGGCCAGACGGAGAGAACGAACCAGACTTTGGAGCAATACCTCCGTTGCTTCATTTCCTATCTTCAGGATGACTGGGTGGACTATTTACCAACAGCAGAGTTTGCCTACAACAACTCCATACATAGCGCTACATCTCAAACCCCATTTTTTGCTAATTATGGAGTACATCCAGTATTTATCCCTAATCTGCCAGTGAACACTCCCATTCCTGCTGTTAATGACAGGCTTACAAAATTACAGGAATCCCAGAAGGAATTATCAGAGATATTGCTCAAGACCCAGGAAGAATATAAGGAAGCAGCAGATAAACATCGGAGAGTGCCCCCTGCTCTTCAGGTTGGAGACAAAGTTTGGCTGTCCACTAAAAACCTTAAGACACATGTGCCATCCTCCAAATTGGGTCAGAAATTCATTGGACCTTTTCAAATTTCTGCAAAAATTAACCAGGTTGCTTTTCGTTTAAAACTTCCCAACAATCTGAGGATTCATCCAGTGTTTCACATATCCTTGCTCAAACCCTTCTGTGAAAACCCGTTTCCAGGAAGAATTCAGCCACTTCCTCCACCAGAAAGGATCCGTGGTGAAGAAGAATACATTGTGAATAAGATTCTGGACTTCCGAAAATTCAGAGGTAAACTGCAGTATCTGGTGCAGTGGGAAGGTTATGGACCAGAGGAAAATTCATGGGAACCAAAGGACAACGTCCATGCTCCTGGACTTACAAGAGCCTTCCATCAGAGGTACCCAGATAGGCCAGCTCCTGAGATGTCCAGAGGCCATCCTGGAAGGAGGGGAGTACTGTCAGGGATCGAACCCAGTGTCTCTTGTCCACCGGCCAGCAGCTCTACCATCTGAGCTATTCTGCTGGCTACAAAGTTCCTTGCTGAACCCGGATACCATTGACTGTTGTTCCTGATCAGCTTCACCCAGTGCTCTCTCGTTTGGCCTCTGATTGCCAATTACACGCCCTATATAAACCTGGCCCTGTGGGTGTGTCATTGCGAGATTATTGTGCTTCCAGCCTTTAGTCAAGCTCTTTCTCCTGCTGTTCCTGCTGCTACAAACACTGCTCTCCTGTGAACTGACCTCGGCCTGCCACCTGACTACGTTATCTGCCTGCTCCTCTGCTACCGAACTGCCTTTCCTATGTACAGACCTCCGGCTGCCACCTGACTACGTTATCTGCCTGCTCCTCTGCTACCGAACTGCCTTTCCTGTGTACCGACCTCCGGCTGCCACCTGACTACGTTATCTGCCTGCTCCTCTGCTACAAACACTGCCTTTCCTGTGTACCGACCTCCGGCTGCCACCTGACTACGTTACCTGCCTCTGCTTCCCCTAGTGTTTACAGTAACATCGGCTCCAACCCAGACGGGATCCTGACAGATTGCTTAGAGTTCACTGTTACCAATGTCATAATTTTTCTCTGCAGGTGACAGTTTTTTTTAGAAAAATAAGTACATTGTTGCCATTAACACTGTGACAATACAGCCCCCATCCCCACCTCAGACTCATCGACCTCAACGATAAAAGGCTGAGAGACGTCAGGCTGCATAAGGATCGTCGCAGATGAAAAACACCTCTTCAACTTAACAAATGCCTCCCCTGGCGGGACTAGGCCACTTGGAAAAGTCCATCCCCATCCTAGTACTATCTGTAAGAGGTTTGGCTACTACTGAAAAGTTCCTTATGAACTTACGGTAGTAGTTGGCGAAATCTAAAAACCTTTTGTAACGCCTTCAAATCTTCAGTATGATCTCAATCCAATACCACCCAGACTTTTGTCGGATCCATTCAAAAACAGGTGGATGACAACACATATCCTAGGAAAGGTATCTCCCAAACAGAGAACATACACTTCTCTGGTTTGACATATCATTTATTGTCTCTGAGTATATGTAAAATGCCTTACATGTACCTGATGTGAATCAAGTTCAGGTGAATAAATTAATATATCATCCAAATAGTTAACCACAAATTTGCCTACCAGGTGACTAAATATGTAATTTATAAAGTGCTGAATGATGGCGGGCACTTTCGTTAACCCAAAAGGCATCATCATGTTCTCATAGTGTCCCTCAGGCGTATGTCATGTTGTTTTCCACTCATCCCCCTCTTTTATGCAAATGAAATTATGTGCTCCATGAGGTCCAATTTTGAGAACCACTTTGCTCATACAATCTGATTACAGAGGTCTGGTATGAGAGGGAGCAGATAAGGATCACAGACAGTGATTGTATAGAGTTCGCGAAAATCCAGAAATGGGTGTAACTCCCCCATTTTTTTCTTTACAAAAATAACCTTGTGGCAATGGGGGACAAGGATGGTCTGATATGACTTTTAGCCAGGCTTTCAGCGATGTAGTCCTTTATGGCCTGCTTTTCCGGACAAGAGATATCAAATAGTCTGCTTTTAGGCAGCTTGGCATCAAGAACGAGAATGGCGCAATTATAAGGATAATGGGGAGGGAGTTCTTGGCACCCCTGCTCCGAGAACACATCCCCAAAATCTGACAGGTAATTTGGCACAGACTGTGTATCCACCCTAGCAACCCGGGTACCAAAACTGTGTCCTTGACAAGACACACTCCATTTTAATACTTCCTGAGTTTACCAATCCACTATAGGATTGTACAGAGTGAGCCAAGGATGTCCAAGTACAACCGGGTGAGGCAGACCCTCTAGCACATAACAGTCTATCACGTATGAGTGCATGGCCCCCACCTGAACCTGTAAACCTCGGACAACTTGAGTAAAATACCCCTGTCTCAGGGGCAGAGTTGATGGTGATTATGGGTATGAGTCTGGGCAGAATATGTGAAATTAGTCCTTGGACCTGAACGAACCTAACGTCGATCAAATTAAACCCCGCCTCACAGTCCAGAAAAGTAGACATGTCCACCTTAATCTCACCTAGGTGCATTACGGCTGGTAAAAAATATTTTGTCCTACGCACTGAGGTGATGAGTACACCCAAGTTGCAAACCTACCCGCACCTAGTTTTCCAGCGGTTGTTTACTATGAAGTTGGGAAGGACATGTGCCTACGAAATGGCACTTTTTACCACAGTAGAAACACACTCCCCCTTTTCATGTAGAAGAGACGTGGGATCAGATCTCTGTAGAGACAAGTTTGATTCTGAATGAGAGAATTTAGGCACTGTTGAAAGCCAAAGGTGGATTTGCAAAATATTAACAAAATACTAAAAATTAAAATGTAGATTTTTAGGAGTAAAACAGTATCAATGCAGTGACATAACAAGAATGTGCATAATAAATCATATACATAAGATGATTGTCTATAAAATGTTGGTAGTCTCATGTGTGAAGCAGTAGTGGATGGTGAGATATGAAGCCTGAAAGTCAAAAGTTCAAAACATTGTTACCTTTTTCCTCGTCACTGTATGTTTTTTCACATTTCTATGTTTATTGTTTATTTAAATCTTGTTGTTTTGAGTCTTTTGAAATTCAAATAGGTTTGGCAAATTTTCTCCCCAAAATTTTGGTGATTAAATTCAACCATAAATTATAGGTACACCAATTGCCCTGAAAATTTGTGTATAACACTCTGGAGGTAGTCTACGACTGTATTCAACCCCTTTCAATCTCTTTAATGTAAATACAGCCATAGTAATGTTAGTGTAGACACAGCACACTGACAGACATTACATTGTTTTTAATATGAAAAAGGTCCAAAAATGATCCCTCTTTGTTACTTTTGATCAGGCATGTGGTTCTGTGCAGCGGAATAGCCCAAACTGATGGTGTTCATGTTAAACCGGTGTCACACTTGCAACTGCAATGCGAGAAACTCACGCCTCAATACCCGGTACTACCACCGACACTCAGGACCAGAGTGTGTGGCTACATGTATTTCTATGCAGCTGAACGCTCTGGTCCTGAGTGCCAGCGGCAGTGCCGGGTATTGAGGCAAGAGACTCGGCCTTAGAAGTAACATCATCCTACTGTGATGGAGATAAGTGATGTGGTATACAGCAAAAGGTGAATAAATAAACGTAACTTTTAATATATATTAATAAAAACTAAAAAAAGAGTGAGTCACACAATAAAGTGAACAGGACAGTGCTAATAACCAGTGAACCAGTCAGATAGCAATATATAATAGATGACTGAGAGTAGCAAAGTCCAAATAGGATACAAGTAGCCACCCTATTAATAAATAGTGGCGACGTGTTCCAAGAAACAGCAAATAGGTCACAAAGGACCACTAATCAGATATAGCCATAACTAGGAATGCACATATATGATGCAAAACAGACAATATATACAATACGTCATGGTGAGAAAAAGAGATGAATTGGAACAATCTCACTGCAATTCAAAGTAGGTCCGGGAGCCGTTATTCAGGAATCACACATGTAGCAAATGGATCACTGAAGAAACGGGAGGACAATTCCCTGTCATTCCCTATGGGGCTATCAATAAACTAACCCCAAGCTCCCGCCCTGACAAGGGCAGTCCACAGCTAGCCCTAATGTTTCATATACCCTGCACTTTCCCTATTGGGATGTCCCGACGCGTTTCCTCCAAGTACATTCATCAGGGGACTGACTTGTAATAAAGTGCTATAGTGCTAATTAGATGGAGAGACAAAGAACCTTGCTGCTCTCAATGCTGTCTGCATAGAGTGGCAAAGATCTAAAAGGGCATCTATATAAAGCACCGTGTGAGGCATCATTTCCTGTAAAAAAATTGTCCAACAATATCGCTTAGTTGTCTCATTACCTTATGTGTGGTGGAGCTGCATACTTCCGATATCTCCTCACCAATAGAAAGCAGGGGGGGAGATCAGCTGACAAGTAGAGATGAGCGACTTTGCCTTTTTTAGGGTCGAGTCGGGTTTCATGAAACCCGAATTTTTTCAAAAGTCGAGTCGAACGAAATCGGCCGACTATCGGGAAAAGTCGGAGGTCCGACTGAAACACGAAACCCAATGCAAGTCAAAGAAGCAAAGTTGGCAGGGAGTGGAGGACAGTAAACACACCTACAGTGCCCATTTCAATGCCAACGACATCAATTCTTATTACTTAAGCTTGGCAACCTTAATTAACTTTATAATAATAGTTACGCATTGAAAAATTGGGGGTTATTTGGCTAAACTTGTAGGGGGGGTAGGGCTGGCTCCCGGTTTTCGTGTGCCCCGGGCCAAAGAGTGTCAGTGGGCCCCTTTAACACATACCATAATTCATGATGCTCTGCTACGGCACAGAAATATAGGTATAGTACAATGAAAAATACTTCAATTCTTACAAGACATGACTGATATCTATGTTAAAATCTACAATAGCTCAAAAACCGGACAATATATTCCTCCATTCAGTATTATGGCCACCACATAGTGCGCCATACAGAACAATGAGCCCCATATATTGCTCCATATATAATGTTCCATGCAGTATATGATGAGCTCCACATACTGCTGCAGTATATGATAGTCCCCATATAATGTGCCATAAAGTATAGGATGGTCACCATAGAGTAGAATGAGCCTCACATATTGCTTCATACAGTATAATGAGAAGCATATAAAGCTCCATACAGTATATGATGGGCCCCATATATTGCTCCATACCCTATATGATGGCCCATAAATAATGAACCCCATATGATTCTCCAGTATATGATGGGCCCCAGTGTCTTATGGGCCAAAATAATTCTCCATATATAATGGGCCCCATTTATAATGCTCCATTGTATAATAGTCCCTGTAAATGCTGCTCCAGTGTCTGTTTCCCCCTTTTAGAATGCTCCAGTGTATGATGGGCCCCATGGATGCTGCTCCAGTGTCTGATCTGTCCCATTTAGAATGCTCCAGTATAAGATGGGCCCCATGGATGATGCTCCAGTGTATGATGGGCCAATATAATGCTCCATGTACAATGGGTCCCATTTATATGATCCAGTGTATAGTGGTCCCTGTAAATGCTGCTCCAGTGTCTTTTGGGCCAAAATAATGCTCCATTGTATAATTGTCCCCATAAATGCTGCTCCAGTGTCTGTTTTCCCCCTTTTAGAATGCTCCAGTATATAATAGGCCCCATGGATGATGCTACAGTGTCTTTCGGGCCAAAATAATGCTCCATTGTATAATGGTCCCCGTAAATGCTGCTCCAGTGTCTGTTTTCCCCCTTTTAGAATGCTCCAGTATATGATGGGCCCCATGGATGCTGCTCCAGAGTCTGATCTGCCCCATTTAGAATGCTCCAGTATAAGATGGGTCCTATGGATGAAGCTCCAGTGTATAATGGGCCAATATAATGCTCCATATATAATGGGCCCCATGTATAATGATCCAGTGTATAATGGTCCCCGTAAATGCTGCTCCAGTGTCTGTTTTCCCTCTTTTAGAATGCTCCAGTATAAGATGGGCCCCATGGATGAAGCTCCAGTGTATAATGGGCCAATATAATGCTCCATATATAATGGGCCCCATGTATAATGATCCAGTGTATAATGGTCCCCGTAAATGCTGCTCCAGTGTCTGTTTTCCCTCTTTTAGAATGCTCCAGTATAAGATGGGCCCCATGGATGATGCTCCAGTGTATGATGGGCCAATATAATGCTCCATGTACAATGGGTCCCATTTATAATGATCCAGTGTATAGTGGTCCCTGTAAATGCTGCTCCAGTGTCTTTTGGGCCAAAATAATGCTCCATTGTATAATTGTCCCCATAAATGCTGCTCCAGTGTCTGTTTTCCCCCTTTTAGAATGCTCCAGTAATAATAGGCCCCATGGATGCTGCTCCAGTGTCTGATCTGCCCCATTTAGAAGCTGCAGTATATGATGGGCCCCATGGATGATGTTCCAGTGTATGATGGGCCAATATAATGCTCCATATATAATGGGCCCCATTTATAATGATCCAGTGAATAATGGTCCCTGTAAATGTTGCTCCAGTGTCTGTTTTCCCCCATTTAGAATGCTCCAGTATATGATGGGCCCCATGGATGATGCTCCAGTGTCTTATGAGCCAAAATAATGCTCCATATATAATAGGCCCCATTTATAATGCTCCATTGTATAATGGTCCCCATAAATGCTGCTCCAGTGTCTGCTTTCCCCCTTTTAGAATGCTTCAGTATATGATGGGCCCCATGGATGCTGCTCCAGTGTCTAATCTGCCCCATTTACAATGCTCCAGTATATGATGGGCCCCATGGATGCTGCTCCAGTGTCTGATCTGCCCCATTTAGAATGCTCCAGTATATGATGGGCCCCATGGGTGATGATCCAGTGTCTTTTGGGCCAAAATAATGCTCCATATATAATGGGCCCCATTTATAATGCTCCATTGTATAATGTTCCCCATAAATGCTGCTCCAGTGTCTGTTTTACCTATTTTAGAATGCTCCAGTATATGTTGGGCCCCATGGATGCTGCTCCAATGTCTGATCTGCCCCATTTTGAATGCTCCAGTATAAGATGGGCCCCATGAATGATGCTCCAGTGTATGATGGGCCAATGTAATGCTCCATATATAATGGGCCCCATTTATAATGCTCCATTGTATAATGGTCCCCGTAAATTCTGTTCCAGTGTCTGTTTTCCCCCTTTTAGAATGCTCCAGTATATGATGGGCCCCATGGATGCTGCTCCAGTGTCTGATCAGTCCCATTTACAATGCTCCAGTATATGATGGGCCCCATGGATGCTGCTCCAGTGTCTGATCTGCCCCATTTAGAATGCTCCAGTATAAGATGGGCCCCATGGATGAAGCTCCAGTGTATAATGGGCCAATATAAGCTCCATATATAATGGGCCCCATGTATAATGATCCAGTGTATAATGGTCCCCGTAAATGCTGCTCCAGTGTCTATTTTCCACCTTTTAGAATGCTTCAGTATATGATAGGCCCCATGGATGCTGCTACAATGTCCGATCTGCCCCATTTAGAATGTTCCAGTATATGATGGGCCCCATGGATGATGCTCCAGTGTCTTTTGGGCCAAAATAATGCTCCATATATAATGGGCCCCATTTATAATGCTCCATTGTATAATTGTCCCCGTAAATGCTGCTCCAGTGTCTGATCTGCCCCATTTAGAATGCTCCAGTATATGATGGGCCCCATGGATGATGCTCCAGTTTCTTATGGGCCAAAATAATGCTCCATATATAATAGGCCCCATTTATAATGCTCCATTGTATAATGTTCCCCATAAATGCTGCTCCAGTGTCTGTTTTGCCCATTTTAGAATTCTCCAGTATATGATGGGCCCCATGGTGCTACTCCAGTGTCTGATCTGCCCCATTTAGAATGCTCCAGTATATGATGGGCCCCATTGATAATGCACCTGTGTATGATGGACCAATATAATGTTCCACATATAATGGGCCCCATTTATAATGATCCAGTGTATAATAGTCCCTGTAAATGCTGCTCCAGTGTCTATTTTCCCCCTTTTAGAATGCTCCAGTTTATGATGGGCCCCATGGATGCTGCTCCAGTGTCTGATCTGCCCCATTTAGAATGCTCCAGTATATGATGGGCCCCCTGGATGATGCTCCAGTGTCTTATGGGCCAAAATAATGCTCCATATATAATGGGCCACATTTATAATGCTCCATTGTATAATGGTCCCCATAAATGCTGCTCCAGTGTCTGTTTTCCCCCTTTTAGAATGCTTCAGTATATGATGGGCCCCATGGATGCTGCTCCGGTGTCTGATCTGCCCCATTTACAATGCTCCAGTATATGATGGGCCCCATGGATGCTGCTCCAGTGTCTTTTGGGCCAAAATAATGCTCCATATATAATGGACCCCATTTATAATGCTCCATTGTATAATGGTCCCCGTAAATGCTGCTCCAGTGTCTGTTTTCCCCCTTTTGGAATGCTCCAGTATATGATGGGCCCCATGGGTGATGATCCAGTGTCTTTTGGGCCAAAATAATGCTCCATATATAATGGGCCCCATTTATAATGCTCCATTGTGTAATGGTCCCCGTAAATGCTGTTCCAGTGTCTGATCTGCCCCATTTAGAATGCTCCAGTATATGATGGGCCCCATGGATGATGCTCCAGTGTCTTATGGGACAAAATAATGCTCCATATATAATAGGCCCCATTTATAATGCTCCATTGTATAATGTTCCCCATAAATGCTGCTCCAGTGTCTGTTTTACCCATTTTAGAATGCTCCAGTATATGTTGGGCCCCATGGATGCTGCTCCAGTGTCTAATCTGCCCCATTTACAATGCTCCAGTATATGATGGGTCCCATGGATGCTGCTCCAGTGTCTGATCTGCCCCATTTAGAATGCTCCAGTATATGATGGGCCCCATGGGTGATGATCCAGTGTCTTTTGGGCCAAAATAATGCTCCATATATAATGGGCCCCATTTATAGTGCTCCATTGTATAATGTTCCCCATAAATGCTGCTCCAGTGTCTGTTTTACCTATTTTAGAATGCTCCAGTATATGTTGGGCCCCATGGATGCTGCTCCAATGTCTGATCTGCCCCATTTTGAATGCTCCAGTATAAGATGGGCCCCATGAATGATGCTCCAGTGTATGATGGGCCAATGTAATGCTCCATATATAATGGGCCCCATTTATAATGCTCCATTGTATAATGGTCCCCGTAAATTCTGTTCCAGTGTCTGTTTTCCCCCTTTAGAATGCCCAGTATATGATGGGCCCCATGGATGCTGCTCCAGTGTCTGATCTGCCCCATTTAGAATGCTCCAGTATAAGATGGGCCCCATGGATGAAGCTCCAGTGTATAATGGGCCAATATAAAGCTCCATATATAATGGGCCCCATGTATAATGATCCAGTGTATAATGGTCCCCGTAAATGCTGCTCCAGTGTCTATTTTCCACCTTTTAGAATGCTTCAGTATATGATAGGCCCCATGGATGCTGCTACAATGTCCGATCTGCCCCATTTAGAATGTTCCAGTATATGATGGGCCCCATGGATGATGCTCCAGTGTCTTTTGGGCCAAAATAATGCTCCATATATAATGGGCCCCATTTATAATGCTCCATTGTATAATGGTCCCCGTAAATGCTGCTCCAGTGTCTGATCTGCCCCACTTAGAATGCTCCAGTATATGATGGGCCCCATGGATGATGCTCCAGTTTCTTATGGGCCAAAATAATGCTCCATATATAATAGGCCCCATTTATAATGCTCCATTGTATAATGTTCCCCATAAATGCTGCTCCAGTGTCTGTTTTGCCCATTTTAGAATTCTCCAGTATATGATGGGCCCCATGGTGCTACTCCAGTGTCTGATCTGCCCCATTTAGAATGCTCCAGTATATGATGGGCCCCATTGATAATGCACCTGTGTATGATGGACCAATATAATGTTCCACATATAATGGGCCCCATTTATAATGATCCAGTGTATAATAGTCCCTGTAAATGCTGCTCCAGTGTCTATTTTCCCCCTTTTAGAATGCTCCAGTTTATGATGGGCCCCATGGATGCTGCTCCAGTGTCTGATCTGCCCCATTTAGAATGCTCCAGTATATGATGGGCCCCTGGATGATGCTCCAGTGTCTTATGGGCCAAAATAATGCTCCATATATAATGGGCCACATTTATAATGCTCCATTGTATAATGGTCCCCATAAATGCTGCTCCAGTGTCTGTTTTCCCCCTTTTAGAATGCTTCAGTATATGATGGGCCCCATGGATGCTGCTCCGGTGTCTGATCTGCCCCATTTACAATGCTCCAGTATATGATGGGCCCCATGGATGCTGCTCCAGTGTCTTTTGGGCCAAAATAATGCTCCATATATAATGGGCCCCATTTATAATGCTCCATTGTATAATGGTCCCCGTAAATGCTGCTCCAGTGTCTGTTTTCCCCCTTTTGGAATGCTCCAGTATATGATGGGCCCATGGGTGATGATCTAGTGTCTTTTGGGCCAAAATAATGCTCCATATATAATGGGCCCCATTTATAATGCTCCATTGTGTAATGGTCCCCGTAAATGCTGCTCCAGTGTCTGATCTGCCCCATTTAGAATGCTCCAGTATATGATGGGCCCCATGGATGATGCTCCAGTGTCTTATGGGACAAAATAATGCTCCATATATAATAGGCCCCATTTATAATGCTCCATTGTATAATGTTCCCCATAAATGCTGCTCCAGTGTCTGTTTTACCCATTTTAGAATGCTCCATATATGTTGGGCCCCATGGATGCTGCTCCAGTGTCTGATCTGCCCCATTTTGAATGCTCCAGTATAAGATGGGCCCCATGAATGATGCTCCAGTGTATGATGGGCCACTGTAATGCTCCATATATAATGGGCCCCATTTATAATGCTCCATTGTATAATGGTCTCCTTAAATTCTGTTCCAGTGTCTGTTTTCCCCCTTTAGAATGCTCCAGTATATGATGGGCCCCATGGATGCTGCTCCAGTGTCTGATCTGCCCCATTTACAATGCTCCAGTATATGATGGGCCCCATGGATGCTGCTCCAGTGTCTGATCTGCCCCATTTAGAATGCTCCAGTATAAGATGGGCCCCATGGATGAAGCTCCAGTGTATAATGGGCCAATATAAAGCTCCATATATAATGGGCCCCATGTATAATGATCCAGTGTATAATGGTCCCCGTAAATGCTGCTCCAGTGTCTATTTTCCCCCTTTTAGAATGCTTCAGTATATGATAGGCCCCATGGATGCTGCTACAATGTCCGATCTGCCGCATTTAGAATGTTCCAGTATATGATGGGCCCCATGGATGATGCTCCAGTGTGTTTTGGGCCAAAATAATGCTCCATATATAATGGGCCCCATTTATAATGCTCCATTGTATAATGGTCCCCGTAAATGCTGCTCCAGTGTCTGATCTGCCCCATTTAAATGCTCCAGTATATGATGGGCCCCATGGATGATGCTCCAGTTTCTTATGGGCCAAAATAATGCTCCATATATAATAGGCCCCATTTATAATGCTCCATTGTATAATGTTCCCCATAAATGCTGCTCCAGTGTCTGTTTTGCCCATTTTAGAATGCTCCAGTATATGATGGGCCCCATGGTGCTACTCCAGTGTCTTATCTGCCCCATTTAGAATGCTCCAGTATATGATGGGCCCCATGGATAATGCACCTGTGTATGATGGACCAATATAATGTTCCACATATAATGGGCCCCATTTATAACGATCCAGTGTATAATAGTCCCTGTAAATGCTGCTCCAGTGTCTATTTTCCCCCTTTTAGAATGCTCCAGTTTATGATGGGCCCCATGGATGCTGCTCCAGTGTCTGATCTGCCCCATTTAGAATGCTCCAGTATATGATGGGCCCCCTGGATGATGCTCCAGTGTCTTATGGGCCAAAATAATGCTCCATATATAATGGGCCACATTTATAATGCTCCATTGTATAATGGTCCCCATAAATGCTGCTCCAGTGTCTGTTTTCCCCCTTTTAGAATGCTTCAGTATATGATGGGCCCCATGGATGCTGCTCCAGTGTCTGATCTGCCCCATTTACAATGCTCCAGTATATGATGGGCCCCATGGATGCTGCTCCAGTGTCTTTTGGGCCAAAATAATGCTCCATATATAATGGGCCCCATTTATAATGCTCTATTGTATAATGGTCCCCGTAAATGCTGCTCCAGTGTCTGTTTTCCCCCTTTTAGATTGCTCCAGTATATGATGGGCCCCATGGGTGATGATCCAGTGTCTTTTGGGCCAAAATAATGCTCCATATATAATGGGCCCCATTTATAATGCTCCATTGTGTAATGGTCCCCGTAAATGCTGCTCCAGTGTCTGATCTGCCCCATTTAGAATGCTCCAGTATATGATGGGCCCCATGGATGATGCTCCAGTGTCTTATGGGACAAAAATATGCTCCATATATAATAGGCCCCATGTTTAATGCTCCATTGTATAATGTTCCCCATAAATGCTGCTCCAGTATCTGTTTTACCCATTTTAAAATGCTCCAGTATATGATGGGCCCCATGGATGCTGCTCCAGTGTCTGATCTTCCCCATTTTGAATACTCCAGTATATGATGGGCCCCATGGATGATGCTCCAGTGTATGATCTGCCCCATTAAGCATGCTCCAGTTTATGATGGGCCCCATGGATGATGCTCCAGTGTCTTATGGGCCAAAATAATGCTCCTTATTTAATAGGCCCCATGTAATAGGCCCCATGTATAATGCTCCAGTGTATAATGCTGCTCCAGTGTCTGATGTCCCCCATTTAGAATGCTCCAGTGTATGATGGGCCCTATCTATGATGCTCAAGTGTATGCTGGGCCCCATATATAATTCTTCAGTGTATATTGCTCTCCATATATTGCTCCAAACATTAAAAAAATTAAATACCTCTCCTCGCTGTGCACTGCTCTACTCTGGACTAATCAGCGTCGCCATCTTACAGCTCTCTGCTCTTGGACTGTTTAGGCAGAGGGCGTACAGACATGACGTCATCACGCTCTCTAACCTGAATGTCACTGTCTGGAAATGCGGAAGACGTCACAGCGGTGGAGCAGAGAAAGTTAAGTATTGCAGGTGCTGGGGCCCTGAGCAAGCAGGGGGGCTGACTTGTGGGCGACGGCACAGGCACAGGGCCCCTCATAGTACGCCTGTGTGTCTGACGGCGAGTGGGCCCCCCCACCATCAGATACTTTTTTGTACTATGAGAGGCCCTGTGCCAGTGATGTTGCCCACGAGTCGGCTCCCCCAACCTGCTCAGGGAATCGGCACTTGCCCGGGTGCGCCAGGTGATGACGCAGGCCGTAGGGAGGGAATTGTAGTCCGTCCACGCTTGCAATTGCATGTTTATTAAACGTCTAAGCATGCAACTGGTATTCAAATTTCTGAGATTTTTCCCTCGGCTAAAGGTCTTTCCACACTTCTTACAGATAACTTTTGCCTTATCAATAGGACTTTGGTCAAAAAAGTGCCACACTGGACTCTTCCTACTATGGGAAAACTTTTCAGGGCTTGCACGCTGTGCTAATTTGACCGTCTGGCCAAGCTGTCCTGCAACTCTTTTTGTTTTTTTAACACCTTTTTGTACTGCTACGAGCCTGTCAGATCACCGCTGCTGCGATGTCGATGCCTGCTGCGGATTCTTCTCCTCTTCTGAGCTATTGCCAGCGGCACCCTCTTCCCCAATGGATGCCAATCCGGGTCAACAACTGGGTCAACCATCACCTCCTCTTCAATTTCATCTGCACCTTCCTCTGTGTCACCGTATAAGGTGGTATAGTATGCGAGAAGGGGCACCTGAGTTTCATCAGGGTCAGATTCTGGCTCAGTAGACTGCGAGGGAAATGTAGTGCTCTGGTTGAATGTACAAGCAGAATCATCTAGCAGTGGCTGTGTATCAGTGCACTGCATCTCTGATTGATGTTGGACTGGGGAATTCAGGATTTGACTTGATAACCCAGGCATGGTATGTGAAAAGAGCTCCATGGAGTAATCTGAAGTGTGGCCTGCCGCATCCTTCACTTTTGGTGGGGGTGAAGGACACAAGGAAAGGTGTTGTTCCTGACCAGGAGCCTGACTCAGTGCTTGCATTTTTGAAACTTCAGAAGAGGAGGCGATAGAGCTGGAGGCTGTTTCGGCAATGTAAGCCAAAACCTGCTCCTGATGGTCCGGCTTTAAAAGAAGTTTACCTACTCCCAGTAAAGGGAGCCTTCCAGGCCTTCTTGAGCCAGACGATGATGCCGGCTCTACACCTCCTGCCTTAGGTGCTATTGTGCTTATGTCTCTACCAGCAGGTGCACCACCACCACCATCAGTACCAGCTGGCCCCCCACGCCCACGTCTGCGGCCTCTTGCACCTACTTCCTCATTTTTGTGAAAATGTACCAAAAATACCAGCAGATATATGGTACTGTATCAGAATCGTACAGCTGTATACAGTCTAGGGATAATTGTAAATCTCCATTTATATTTCAAGAGTCACACACAGACGCTCTCAGGCTCAGTATGGATTACACCAGAATATAAAAAGTAGAAAAAGGGTAACGTATTAGAAGCTCACAGCTGTATACAGTGTTGGGGTTATTGTAAATCTCCGTATATTTTTTAAGAGTCAGATAAAGGCTTTCACAGGCTTAGTATGGATCACACCAGAATATAAAAAGTAGAAAAAGGATAATGTATCAGAAGCGTACAGCTGTATGCAGTGTTGGAGTAATTTTTAAATCTCCGTATATATTTCAGGAGTAACAGACAGACTCTCACAGGCTCAGTATGGATCACACCATAATATAAAAAGCAGATCTGCAAGAAATAATCACACATGTGGGCCAATGTTCCAGGTGTCAATGATGCACTTAGAGCGGTGGGTTGAGGAGGACTTTCTGGCAAAAAGGGTACTGTATCACCAGGTACCAGGTATATATAGTATTGTGAAAATATTCTAAATCTCCATATATATTTCAGGAGGCAGACACAGAGGCTCTCAGGCTCAGTATGGATTACACAAGAATATAATAAGAATAAAAAGGGGTACTGTTTCAGCAGATACCAGGTATATATAGTATAGTGAAATTATTGGAAATCTCGGTATGTATTTCAGGAGGCAGACACATAAGCTCTCAGGGTTAGTTTGGATTACACAAGTATATAATAAGAATAAAAAGGGTACTGTATCAGCAGATACTAGGTATATATAGTATAATGAAATTATTGGAAATCTCCTTATATATTTCAGGAGGCAGACACAGACGCTCTCAAGCTCAGCATGGATTACACGAGAATATAAAAAGTAATAAAAGATTAATGTATTAGAAGCGTACAGCTGTATACAGTGTTGGGGTAATTTTTAAATCTCCGTATATATTTCCGGAGTAACAGACAGACTCTCACAGGCTCAGCATGGATCACACCAGAATATAAAAAGCAGATCCGCAAGAAATAATCACACATGTGGGCCAATATTCCAGGTGTCAATGATGTACTAAGATGTTATGTTTAGGTAGCTGAGGAGAAAAAACAAAAACGGCCATACACCAGAGAGGCTGGAACCTATTGGATTGCAGTAACCTAAACTAACCACACAACTAGAGGTAGCCGTGGAGCGTTCCTACGTTGATCCTAGACGCCTCGTCACAGCCTGAGAGCTAACTACACCTAAAGGCAGAAAGAGGAAAGCTATCTGCCCCAGAGCAGATCCCCACAGAAAATAGGAAGCCCCCAAACATGTAATGGCTGTTAGACAAGAAGAAGCACGGACACAGACAGAAAATAGAATGAGCAAACGCTGGGGCCCAATTTGTCTAGACAGAAAAGTACAGGAAAGGATTCTTACTGCAATAAAAAAAAACCCTAAAAAATACCAACTCTTCTGATTGCAAAAACACCTGAGATCACACGATCTCCACCACCTAAATCAGAACTCTGGTGTAACAAAACTAAGCTGCAGCCACTGAAAAAACAGGAAAAAGCAAATGAACAAATAACAGTGGCTACAGATAAACTGAGAGGAGCACAGGCCCCAGAAGGGGACCTGGCTGACCTCCACAAAAGTGCAGAGAACTATGCAAACAGCAAGCACAAAAATAAAAGCAGAAAATATCTTATCTGAAAGCAGAAGATGCAAGCAAGACTCAGCAAACTTCCAAATGAACCAGGAACCACAACTGAGACAAGAACAATTGATCACCGGCAACCATCATGGGAGGGAACCTCCCTTTTATCAGACCAGTCAGCGATCCCAGATTGCCATTCCTCGCTGAAAGGTTCAGTACTGTCTGTAGCCACCAGAGGGAGCCTCTGCGCAGAAACCATCTCTAGAACATTCATAACACTTAGAGTGGTAGGTGGAGGAGGACTTTCTGGCAAAAAGGGTACTGTAGTTCCAGATACCAGGTATATATAGTATTGTGAAAATATTCTAAATCTCCATATATATTTCAGGAAGCAGACACAGAGGCTCTTAACTCAGTATGGATTACACGAGAATATAAAGAGTAGAAAAAGGGAAATGTATCAGAAGCATACAGCTGTATACAGTGTTGGGGTAATTTTTAAATCTCCATATATATTTCCATTGTAACAGACAGACTTTCACAGGCTCAGTATGGATCACACCAGAATATAAAAAGCAGATCCGCAAGAAATAATCACATATGTGGGCCAATATTCCAGGTGTCAATGATGCACTTAGAGTGGTGGGTGGAGGAGGACTTTCTGGCAAAAAGGGTACTGTATTACCAGATACCAGATATATATAGTATTGTGAAAATATTCTAAATCTCCGTATACATTTCAGGAGGCAGATACAGAGGCTCTTAGTGTTATGAATGTTCTAGAGATTGTTTCTGAGCAGAGGCTCCCTCTGGTGGTTACAGACAGTACTGAACCTTTCAGCGAGGAATGGCAATCTGGGATCTCTGACTGGTCTGATATAAGGGAGGTTCCCTCCCATGATGGTTGCCGGTGATCAATTGTTCTTGTCTCAATTGTGGTTCCTTGTTCATTTGGAAGTTTGCTGAGTCTTGCCTGCATCTTCTGCTATCAGATAAGATATTTTCTGCTTTTATTTTTGTGCTTGCTTTTTGCATTGTTCCCTGCACTTCTGTGGAGGTCAGCCAGGTCCCCTCCGGGGGCTTGTGCTCCTCTCAGTTTATCTGAAGCCACTGTTATTTGTTCATTTGCTTTTTCCTGTTTTTTCAGTGGCTGCGGCTTAGTTTTGTTACACCTGAGATCTGATGTAGGTGGTAGAGATCGTGTGATCTCAGGTGTTTTTGCAATCAGAAGAGTTGGTATTTTTTAGGGGTTTTTTTTTGGATTGCAGTGAGTATCCTTTCCTTTACTTTTCTGTCTAGACAAATTGGGCCCAAGCGTTTGCTCATTCTATTTTCTGTCTGTGTTCCTGCTTCTTCTTGTCTAACCGCCATTACATGTTTGGGGGCTTCCTATTTTCTTTGGGGATCTGCTCCGGGGCAGATTGCTTTCATCTTTCTGCCTTTAGGTGTAGTTAGCTCTCAGGCTGTGACGAGGCGTCTAGGATCAACGTAGGAACGCTCCACGGCTACCTCTAGTTGTGTGGTTAGTTCAGATTACTGCAATCCAATAGGTTCCAGCCTCTCTGGTGTATTGCCGTTTTTGCTTATTTTCCTCAGCTACCAAAACACAACAGTATCACCGGCCAAAACTGAAAATTATATGGTACTCACAGAAGGGAAAAATAGTGTGGAAAGGAGAAAAAAAAAAGTTGTCAGAGTTGTCAGAGATTTTTTTTTCTGTTTGTTGCATTTTTTCCCTCTTTTTCTCTGGGTGCTGAGGAGGATTTTTTTTCTCTCAATGGAGCTTGCACAGTTGTCTGGCTGTGTTGTTCAGCTTGCCACTGAGGTTCGGAGTATTGCTACCTATCTTGCTAGGTTGCCGGTTGTGGAACCTAGGATTCCCATGCCAGATTTGTTTTTGGGGGATCGGGCTAAGTTTCTGAATTTCAAAAATAACTGTAAGTTGTTTTTTGCCTTAAAGCCTAAGTCCTCATGGAACGCAGCACAGGAGGTTCAAATTGTCATCTCTCTCCTGCGCGGTGATCCTCAAGATTGGGCTTTTTCCCTGACACCTGGGGATCCTGTTTTGAATGATATTGATGCATTTTTTCTGGCTCTGGGGTTATTGTACGATGAACCTAATATCACTGATCAAGCTGAGAAAACCTTGTTGGCATTAAATCAGGGTCTTGAAGACGCTGAGTTGTACTGTCAGAAATTCAGAAATGCTTTGACAGCCCTTTTTCGGAAGGGGTTGTCAGAGAATGTAAAGGATGTTATGGTGGGATTCCCTGCTCCCTCTGGTCTCAATGATTCTATGTCATTGGCTATTCAAATTGACAGACGTGAGGTATGCGTGAGATAGTGTTGCCTTGTGAGCCAGCTTCTGAGCCCATGCAGCGTGATAGAGTGACTTCTGGGGCACAGCGTCATGAGTTTCGAAAGCGCAATGGGTTATGTTTAGTGTTGAGCGATACGATAATGCAAATATCGGCTATCGGCCGATATTAGCTCTATCGGCCTTTCGATAATTCGTTTCGATATTTTCGTCTTATCGAATACCGGAATCGGATTTGTCACTGTCACTGTGAGTGTCCGTCGGTCGGGTCTGTCAGGAGTCAGCGGCACTTACCTGGCAGAAGATCTCCGGCGGTCACGTCCTGGACTGCTTGATGGCCGCCATTATCTTCTCCCTGGCGGTCACATGCAGTTTTTCGCGATAACTGCAGTGACTGCAGAGTAATCCCGGCCGTAAAGCAGTCAGTCCGATGACGTCACCGCCGGGGAAGCAGGTAATCAGCTGTGCTGCGCCGGGATGACAGGCTCTGCCTGTCATTCTGATGTACCAGAGCTGGATCGTCGTGGGACACTCGTTACTATGGACTGCGTCGGTCAGGTGGTATACTTTTTTTTTTTTTTTTTTTTTCATTTTTTTACAGGAGATCGATGGCGTCGCAGGATGAGACTGTAATAAAAGTAATGAAAACTGTGTTTTTTTTTTTTAATTAAATTAAAAAACTTTTTTAGGAACATTCACCCGTCCGGGTACATAAACAATTTAACTATTTACATACAGGGACCCTGTCCGGGTTATTTAGACTTCTTTGGCTGGCCTCTTCCAGGTACCACCTGGTACTCTTCTTGAGATTGCCAAACATCCGAGGCCCCAAGGACCACCAGGACCTGATGACGTCGTGTGGCCTGTACAGTCAAGTCGTGACCCGCTATCTGGGTCTGTGTGGCCACCTCTTTCATCTCCCTCCGGGTCTGGAACCCTATGTCCCGGACTGTACGAACCCCAGGGTGCCTAACAGGCGCCGGGTATGGGCCAGCTATACTTATCATGTCCATAGCTGGGGCTGCTGAGGAGACCACTGAGGGAGGCTGGGGAGATTTACGGCGTGGGGTGGGCACTTTTGCAGAGGCCTGGATGTGGGAGGCTGAAGGCTCCGAGGGTCCCACAGGTTCCTGACACACTGGGGAGTAGGGGTCGCACCTGGTAACATTTAGGGCGTACCACCCATTGTAACCCCAGTGTCGGGTGTAAGTCACCAAGTCTCCTGGCAACAGGTCCCTCCCCGGGTGTCCTTCTGGGAGGTGAGCCTCCACGTCCCGCCGGGTCACAAAGACTTCTAAATAAAGTCCAGGCTCCTTGATGAAGCCCCAACCACCTTTCAATTTAAAGCTCCGTACTGCACCCTTACGCCGCGGCTCACTCAGGGTTCCTTTATCCTTTCTCATCCGGTCCTTATCTGCCCGATCCTTCTCCAAGTGACGTTGGTGAAGTTTTAGGGATTCTCGCTGCTCCCTTTGTCGCTCTGCTTCCCGCTCCCAACGTCTCCACTCTTCCTCCTGACGCCGGTTGTAATTCTCCTCCACCAGTTGCTCCATGTCTCCACCACTCCACTGCAGCTTACAGTGTCCGGTTTGCGGCAGCTTTCCTGTCGCCCCCCAGTCCTGGCGGCGCTCCCCTGCAGAGGAAGTAGACGGATCTAAATCAGATGACAGTCGGGGCTCCGGTACAGGCAGGTAGTGCTCTGGTGCCTGCGCGGCCTCCTCCATGAGGACGGGTGTCGCTTCTTCTGTCTCAGCGACGGGGGCAGACAGCGGGATCTGGGGTGCTGCTGACGGTGCTGCGGTTTTTGCAGGAACGGGTGCCTCCACTGCGACAACGTCAACCGGATCACATTGCAAGGGCTCCTCTACTAGAACGGGTGCCTCACCTTCCGGTACAGACACTTCAGGTAAGAGGGATTGGCGCCGCTCCAAGTTTATTTTTAGGGCACGCCAGCTGGCTTCCATCCTGGCAAGCTCCTCCCGGTGCCGGGCCAGGCCTCTTAGGGTATCCTCCGCTTCTTGCAGCGTAGGAGGGTTTCCAGGCCGGGTGCCCAACGGTGGTTCCGTGGCGATCGGGTCGCTTCCGGGGGGGGAGAGCTCTGACTGCTCTATCCCTTCACACTTCTGCTCGTCGTGTCCATTAGCCATCTCTGCCAAGTCACATGTGTCATTAGCATCTGGAGAGGGCCCCTCTTTTGTAGGGAGGCGGGACCTTCGTGTTAGTTTCCGCACACTGAGGAGGATGAGGAGGCGGAACTCCAGAGCTGTGGGGCACGATCTTACATTGCAGTACCATTTACAGTGGGCGGCCATCGTTTTCACGCCACTGAGTGACACCCACGAAGAGCACGCCCTTCTTCTTCACCAGTGCCTCGTCGTGACGCAGATATGGCGGAAAAATGGCAAATACATTCTCTGATGATTTTAGCAATTCTCAAGCACAAAACCAGTTCAATTCAGGCACACAGGACTCGCTTATAGCGAGCTACAGAATCCTGTTCGTGACGCCCAAGTTGAGTCGCACAGAGCCAGAGGTTTTGGGGTACTCGGCACCGAGCCCGTCGACTTCTATGGGGTATGTCACGTCTTTACCCGGCAATTGAATTAGAGTCGATTTTACTATGTAGAAGTGTATAAACTATAAATATATGTATATATATGTCACAATGACATGTATATATATATATATGTATTCTATGTGTGTATATTTTGTGTTTACAACGAAAGAAAGGGTTTTTTTTTGTTGCGATATTTTGTTCCCATAGACTTACATGGGACTTCCGGTATCGAAATCGGATATCGACGATATTTAGTGCTATCGGCGATACAATTTCGATACGATATTTTTAGATATCGAGCAATATCGCTCAACACTAGTTATGTTTCTACTGTGGTGACGCCTCTCATGCTAGTTCAGTCTGCCCTAAGCGGGGAAGACGTTTTGCACGCTCAGTTGTCTTGGGTAGTGTTCAGACTAAATTTCTGTTGACTGTTACCCTGATTTGCTCCCTGTCCTCCTTACCCCTGCGGAAGTCTATTCCCCTTCTGGGCATTGATTCTACCCCTTTGGCGGAGAGTAAACCCCAGTTTTCTACTCAGGTGATAATGAGGGTTGAACCAGATCATCAGGAGAGTTGCAAATTTCTGGTGCTGTATAATCTGCATGACATTATTGTACTAGGTTTCCCTTGGTTACAGTCTCATAATCCTGTTTTAGATTGGAAATCTGTGTCTGTGACCAGTTGGGGCTACCAATGTGTTAATGCCGACACTCCTGTTTTTTCTGCCTCTCCCCAGTCTCAGGATGTTCCTGACTTTTTGACTGATTTTTCGGATATATTTAGTGAAAGTAAATCTGCATCGTTGCCCCCTCACAGGAGCTTTGATTGCGCTATTGAATTAGTGCCTGGTGGTAAATTTCCTAAAGGTCGCCTTTTTAACTTGTCTGTACCTGAACACGATGCTATGCGATCTTATATCAAGGAGTCATTGGAGAAGGGTCATATCAGACCATCCTCTTCACCCTTGGGTGCCGGGTTTTTTTTGTGGCCAAGAAGGATGGTTCATTGAGGCTGTGTATTGATTATCATCTCTTGAATAAGATCACTGGTAATTTCTCCGGTATTGTTAAACCATTGACTGATTTGACCAAAAAGGGTTCTGATGTGGTGAATTGGCCTCCTGAGGCAGTCTCTGCGTTTCAGGAACTTAAGCAGAGATTCACTTCTGCTCCTGTTCTACGGCAGCCTGATGTTTCTCTACCGTTTCAGGTGGAGGTTGATGCCTCTGAAATTGGGGCAGGTGCCGTTTTGTCCCAAAGAGATCCAGAGACCTCTAGGAGTAACCCTTGTGCCTTTTTCTCTCGAAAATTTTCTCCAACTGAATGTAATCATGACGTGGGTAATCGGGAGTTATTGGCCATGAAGTGGGCCTTTGAAGAGTAGAGACATTGGCTGGAAGGAGCCAAACATCTGGTGGTGGTCCTCACGGACCATAAGAATCTGGTTTATCTAGAATCAGCCAAGCGACTTAATCCTAGACAGGCCAGGTGGGCCTTGTTTTTCACACGTTTTAATTTTGTGGTTTCTTTTCTTCCTGGCACTAAGAATGTTAAGGCGGATGCCCTCTCGAGGAGTTTCTTTGCAGACTCTCCTGAGTTATCTGATCCTACTGTTATTTTGAAAGAGGGTGTAGTTCTTTCCGTCATCTCGCCCAATTTGAGACTGGCTCTGGAAGGGTGTCAGGAGGATAAACCTGAGCGCTGCCCTATTGGGAAATTGTTTGTCCCAGACCAGTGGAAGAGGAGTGTGATGTCTGAGATTCATTGTTCCGCGTTGGCTGGTCATCCCGGGATTTTTGGTACCAGAGACTTGGTGAGTCGGTCCTTTTGGTGGCCTACTTTGTCTCGTGACATCAGGGAATTTGTGCAGTCCTGTGGGACTTGCTCTCGCTCCAAGCCTTGCTCTCACTCTAGTGGTTTGTTGATGCCATTACCTGTGCCCAAGAGGCCATGGACCCATATCTCTATGGATATTATTTCCGACCTCCCTGTTTCTCAGAGAATGACCGTTATCTGGGTAATCTCTGATAGGTTTTCCAAGATGATACTGTCATGGTCTGCTGAGTTTCTGGGATTAGGTGGTTTTAGGGTTAACCGGGATTGCCTCACTCTGGGATTCTGGGAGGCTTTTTATAGCCTCATTGTGGGGCCATCCTCTGTCGCTTATACTCTGACCCTTGGCCGAGTGTGTGTGACCCTGTTGTGCTTGTGCCAGTGCTTTGTGCCTGTGCTACGTTCTGTCTGTCTGGTTCTGATTTGGCTGTGTCCCTGTTTCGAGTTTTGCCTGTCCCTTTTGTACTCTGCTGCCCTCTACGTGTATGACCCTTGGCTACGTTCTGACTCCGCTCTGCCTGCTCCTCTGGTACTTCGTTGCCCTCTACGTGTATGACCCTTGGCTACGTTCTGACTCCGCTCTGCCTGCTCCTCTTGTACTTCGTCGCCCTCTATGTGTATGACCCCTTGGCTACGTCCTGATTATCCGTTCTGTATATGTCCCTTGGTAACTGTGTCCCGTAGTTACCCTTCTAGGAGTTTTCCTTCACCTCATAGCTCTCTGGAGCTTAGGCCACGCCCACTAGCAGTCACGTGCCTGCAGGTCCTTTGGTCTGAAGCATTCTCTATCTGCTACTACTGCCTCTGAGAGATGTGTGGCCAGCTCCGCTCACTAGCAGTCACATGCTGAAGGTCCTGTTACTCAGAAGCACACGTCTTCCCTGCTGCGGCTCAGTAATACAGGTATCTTTGGGCATAGTTTGTTCACTCAGGACACACGTACTGGCTCAGTGAGCAAGTGCAGTTCGGTGTCCCTGACATTATAAGCGACCGTACATAATTTTGTGTTGGGGAGTTAAGTGTCTTTCCCAAACCTAATGGATCCCATGCAAGCTTTGGTTGATCAGATGAAGCACCTGACCCAAATGTTCCAGAAACTCAATGTGGAACAGCGCACGATGGGTCATACCCAGCAACAGTTGGTGGATACTGGGCAGGGGGCTATCGCTGCAGGGGCTCCTAGTTCTGGGGATAGAGATGTGTCATTAGCGGGCCCTGAATCTCCGGTCAAATTGCCAGACCCTTTCTCAGGGGATAAAAGGGAGTTCAGATCCTTCAGAGAAGGATGCAAACTTTTTTTTTCTCTAAGGCCCCGCTCCTCCGGGGACGAGTTCCAGAGGGTGGGGGTCATCATTTCCCTACTTTGGGGTGCTCCACAAGCATGGGCCTTTTCTCTATCTCCTTCTGCCCCAGAGAGAATGACTGTCGATGCCTTTTTTGAAGCCCTGGGTTGCATATATGATGAACCTGACGGGGTTCGTATGGCTGAAGATATGGTGATGAATGTGCGGCAGGGTAAACGCTCGGCTGAGTGGTTTTGTGCGGAGTTCCGACGCTGGGCTGCGGAGATCTCGTGGGATGATGCTGCCCTTCGGGGCTTATTCCGCAGAGGCCTGTCTGAACGCCCCCAGGATGCACTAGCCCTTCACCCTCCACCAGACACTTTGGAGGATGCCATTACGCAAGCAGTGCATATGGACCGCAGGCTTCGAGCCAGGGCATCATGCAGTCCGAGACATCTCTATTCTCCGGCAGCAAAGAGACTGGTATCGCACCTGCTGCTCCTGAGCCTATGGAAGTGGGCGTAACCTCTGTCAGAGAAAAAGAGAGAGAACGTCGCCAGGAGAAAGTGCTCTGTTTTTACTGTGGGGAGTCCGGTCACTGGAAAAAGGAGTGTCCCTTGTGTCCGTCATCCTCCAAGGCGACGGGAAACGACTAGGTCTGGGTAGTGATCGAGGAGCCTGCCCAGACCTTCAGGTACTTTCTTCCTCATGTACCAAGGTTTTTCTAAAGGTTGAACTGTTGGTAGACTGTTATCGTTTTTTCTCTACAGCACTGGTGGACAGTGGTTCATCACTTAACCTGGTCTGCTCTGATATCGTTTCCCAGCTCCAGATAGGGACAGTCAGGCTTCATACCCCACTTAAAATTGTGGCCATTGACTCATCTCCTCTCACCCGAACGGGGATTCTTTCTGTTTCTAAGAAATTTGTATTGAAAATTGGTGCTTCTCACATGGAAGAGATTGAATGTTTTGTTATGGACAAATTGCCCGCAGGGCTGGTTTTGGGCATGCCCTGGCTTCAACGCCACAATCCAATGATTGATTGGGAATTGGGGGAGATTGTCAAGTGGGGGTCCAAATGTGTTGACTGTGACTCTAAATCTGTTTTTTGTGTGAAAATTGCAAAACCTGTCTCTGTGTCTTCTGTCAGTCTGGAGGGTATTCCGGAGTACCTAAAAGACTTTGAGGACGTTTTTTCAGAAAGTGAGGCTGAGGCGTTACCCCCTCATAGGCCATTTGACTGTGCCATCGATCTTATTCCAGGAGCCAAATTGCCCAAAGCTCGTTTATTTAATTTGTCAGGTCCTGAGCGCCTGGCTATGAAACAATATATTGCTGAGAGTCTCTGTAAGGGGCACATCAGACCTTCAGTTTCCCCGGTAGCAGCGGGGTTTTTCTTTGTTAAGAAAAAAGATGGTGGCCTGCGTCCCTGCCTCGACTTTCGAGAATTAAATAAAATTACGGTCAGGAACACATATCCCCTGCCTTTGATTCCCGATCTCTGTAATCAGCTCTCTGAATCCAGATGGTTCTCTAAACTGGGTCTCAGAGGGGCCTATAATCTGATAAGGATACGGGAAGGGGATGAGTGGAAAACGGCTTTTCTTACTTCTGAGGGGTTATTTGAGAACTTGGTTATGCCATTTGGTCTCACCAATGCACCAGCCGTTTTCCAAAATTTTATCAATGTCGTGTTCTCGGACCTTATCGGTCGCTATGTGGTTGTATACCTGGATGATATCCTGATATATTCTGCTGATAAACAGTCACATTTGTTACATGTTAAAACTGTGCTCCAGAGGCTTTGAGAAAATCAATTGTTTGTCAAACTTGAGAAATGTTCATTTTTTGTTCAAGAGTTGTCATTTCTAGGTCTTATTATCTCACCTCTGGGGTTTCGCATGGATCCCAAGAAGGTGCAAGCTACTGTGGAGTGGGTCCAGCCTCGGGACCTTAAGGGACTTCAGCGCTTCTTGGGATTTGCAAATTATTATCGCAAATTTATTAAAGGGTTCTCACAGATAACTAAACCCCTTACGGATCTCACTTGTAAAGGGGCAGATGTCAGGAACTGGTCCCCGTCAGCTAAACAATCATTTCTAACGTTAAAAAACTGTTTCACATCTGCTCCTATCCTGATTCAACCCGACCCTTCTATGCCATTTTTGGTTGAGGTTGATGCTTCTGAGGTGGGGGTGGGGGCAGTGTTGTCTCAGGGACCGGCTTCCCTAACTAATCTCAGGCCTTGTGCCTATTTTTCTAAAAAATTTTCTCCCGCTGAAAAAAATTATGACGTAGGCAATAGGGAGCTCTTGGCTATTAAATTGGCGTTCGAAGAATGGAGGCATTTTTTGGAGGGGGCGGCTCAACCTATTACAGTTATCACTGACCATAAAAATTATGAATATATCAAATCTGCTAAGAGACTGACTCCCAGGCAAGCCCACTGGTCACTTTTTTTTTCCAGATTTCAGTTTTCAATTACTTTTCGTCCAGGGTCAAAAAACGTGAAGGCTGACGCTCTGTCACGTAGTTTTGAACCAGTGTCCGCCCCCGACCCGCCATCCCCCATTCTTCAACCCAGTATCGTGGTTGCCGAAATGTCATCGGAATTGGAGCGGGAGATTGTGGGGGCTCAATCTTCAGCACCAAGGTCCAAACCTGAAGACAAATTATTTGTTCCGCAGCATTTGCGCACTAAACTCCTGTGGGAGTTCCATGATTCGAAATTGAGTGCCCACCCTGGTATTACAGCCACACGAGAAGCAGTGGCAAGAGTTTTTTGGTGGCCTTTAATGGCTTCGGATGTTAAGAAACATGTCGCTACATGTGGAATATGTGCCCGTTCTAAGAGCTCTCATTGCCGGCCGGCCGGGGAATTGGTGCCTTTACCAATTCCGGGAAGACCATGGACTCATTTGTCCATGGACTTCATTACCAATCTGCCATCGTCCCTTGGAAATACTGTTATTTGGGTAATTGTGGACAGATTTTCTAAATTAGCACATTTTGTACCCATGGCAAGTTTACCATCAGCAGAGACTCTCTCTAGACTTTTCCTTTCCCAGGTGGTACGTTTGCACGGGTACCTACGAATATTGTGTCTGATAGAGGAACTCAATTTGTGTCTACGTTTTGGCGGGCATTTTGCAAAAAACTGGGGATATCTTTGTCATTTTCCTCAGCTTATCATCCAGAAAGTAACGGGCAAACTGAACTCAACAACCAGTCGCTTGAACAAATCCTGCGGTGCTTGACTTCTACCCTGCAAAGTGACTGGTCTGATGCCTTGCCGTTAGCAGAGTTCACCTTCAACAACCGGGTAAACCAGTCTACCGGTAGGTCACCATTTTTGTTAATTATGGGATAAACCCTCATTTTGGCGAATTTTCGCGCATGGATTCTGGTTGCCCGGGGGCAGAGGACGGTATCAATCGTCTCAGGGATCTGTGGTCAAAGGTTCGACTAAATATTTCTAGGGCTCAGGAAAAATATAAACGTTTTGCGGATAAAAAAAGGGACTCTGCTCAGTTGTTGCGATGTGGAGATAAGGTTTGGCTCTCCACACGGAACATAAGACTTCGAGTGCCCTCTGCCAAACTTGGACCTAAATTTATTGGCCCTTATGAAGTCATTGAGGTGGTGAACCCGGTAGTCTATCGCCTTCGTCTGCCCCCTCTTTAAAACTCCATAATGTGTTTCATAGGTCCTTACTTAAACCTTTTGAGTCAGTGAGGGAGGATTCAGACACCGGTCCTTCTCCAGTCGTGGTTGATGGGCATATGGAGTTCGAAGTGCAACATATTGTGGACTCCAGGCGGGTTCGGGGGGCTTTGCAATATCTGGTGCATTGGAAGGGGTACGGTCCTGAGGATCGGTCTTGGGTATCAGCTAGATCGGTACACGCTGACCGCCTGATTTGTGCATTCCATGCCCAGCACCCTGAGAAACCTGGGGGTCCAGAGGCCCCCCGTTAAAAGTGGGGTACTATCATAGTCTGCTGAGTTTCTGGGATTAGGTGGTTTTGGGGTTAACCGGGATGGCCTCACTCTGGGATTCTGGGAGGCTTTTTATAGCCTCATTGTGGGGCCATCCTCTGTCGCTTATACTCTGACCCTTGGCCGAGTGTGTGTGACCCTGTTGTGCTTGTGCCAGTGCTTTGTGCCTGTGCTACGTTCTGTCTGTCTGGTTCTGATTTGGCTGTGTCCCTGTTTCGAGTTTTGCCTGTCCCTTTTGTACTCTGCTGCCCTCTACGTGTATGACCCTTGGCTACGTTCTGACTCCGCTCTGCCTGCTCCTCTGGTACTTTGTCGCCCTCTACGTGTATGACCCTTGGCTACGTTCTGACTCCGCTCTGCCTGCTCCTCTTGTACTTCGTCACCCTCTATGTGTATGACCCCTTGGCTACGTCCTAATTATCCGTTCTGTATATGCCCCTTGGTAACTGTGTACCGTAGTTACCCTTCTAGGAGTTTTCCTTCACCTCATAGCTCTCTGGAGCTTAGGCCATGCCCACTAGCAGTCACATGCATGCAGGTCCTTTGGTCTGAAGCATTCTCTATCTGCTAATACTGCCTCTGAGAGACGTGTGGCCGGCTCCGCCCACTTGCAGTCACATGCTGAGGGTCCTGTTACTCAGAAGCATACGTCTTCCCTGCTGCGGTTCTGAAATACAGGTATCTTTGGGCATAGTTTGTTCACTCAGGACACACGCACTGGCTCAGTGAGCAAGTACAGTGCGGTGTCCCTGACAGATACATCTTGTGCCATTACGTAAGTTACCTTCCTCCTCCGAATTGGTGCCTTTGTTCCTTCAGCACGTGGTTCGGTTACATGGCATTCCGGAGAACATTGTGTCTGACAGAGGAGTCCAGTTTGTTTCCAGATTTTGGAGGACATTTTGTTCTAAACTTGGTGTTCAATTATCTTTCTCCTCTGCTTTTCATCCTCAGACCAATGGACAAACCGAGAGAACAAACCAGACCTTGGAAACTTATTTGAGATGTTTTGTGTCTGCTGATCAAGATGACTGGGTCTCTTTTTTGCCTTTGGCTGAGTTTGCTCTTAATAATAGGGCTAGCTCTGCCACCTTGATGTCTCCTTTTATCTGCAATTTTGTGTTTCACCCTCGATTTTCTTCGGGACAGGCGGAGGCTTCTGTCTGTCCGGGTGTTGACTCTGTTGTGGAGCGAATGCAGCAGATTTGGGACCAGATAGTGGAGAGGTTGTCTCTCTCTCAGGAGAAGGCCCAACGGTTTGCCAACCGGCATAGGACTGATGGTCCTCGGTTTAAAGTGGGGGACTTGGTTTGGTTATCCTCAAGAAATATCCCTATGAGGTTCGCATCTACAAAGTTTAACCCTAGGTTCATTGGACCTTATAAGATCATTGAGATTCTTAATCCTGTTTCCTTCCATTTGCTTCTTCCAGGGACATTTAAGATCCATAACGTGTTCCACAAGTCCTTATTGAAGAGGTTTGTCGAGCCAGTGGTTCCTATGGCTGCGCCTCCAGACCCTGTTTTGGTTGAGGGCAATCTGGAGTATGTGGTTGAGAAAATATTGGATTCTTGTTTTTCTAGACAGAGGCTCCAGTATTTGGTTAAGTGGAGAGGTTATGGTCAGGAGGACAATTCTTGGGTGTTAACTTCGGACATCCATGCTAGGAGACTGATCCGTGCCTATCACCGAGCTTATCCTGATCGGCCTGGTTGCACAAGTGAGGGTTCGTTGACCCCTCCTCAAGGGGGGTGTACTGTTATGAATGTGCAAGAAATGGTTTCTGAGCAGAGGCTCCCTCTGGTGGTTACAGACAGTACTGAACCTTTCAGCGAGGAATGGCAATCTGGGATCTCTGACTGGTCTGATATAAGGGAGGTTCCCTCCCATGATGGTTGCCGGTGATTAATTGATCTTGTCTCAATTGTGGTTCCTGGTTCATTTGGAAGTTTGCTGAGTCTTGCCTGCATCTTCTGCTATCAGATAAGATGTTTTTTTTTTTTTGCTTTTATTTTTGTGCTTGCTTTTTGCATTGTTCCCTGCACTTCTGTGGCGGTCAGCCAGGTCCCCTCTAGAGGGCTTGTGCTCCTCTCAGTTTATCTGAAGCCACTGTTATTTGTTCATTTGCTTTTTCCTGTTTTTTCAGTGGCTGCGGCTTAGTTTTGTTACACAAGAGATCTGATGTAGGTGGTAGAGATCTTGTGATCTCAGGTGTTTTGCAATCAGAAGAGTTGGTATTTTTTAGGGTTTCTTTTTGGATTGCAGTGAGTATCCTTTCCTGTACTTTTCTGTCTAGACAGATTGGGCCCCAGCGTTTGCTCATTCTATTTTCTGTCTGTGTCCGTGCTTCTTCTTGTCTAACCGCCATTACATGTGTAATGTATGTGGTACAGTTCATATAGCGTCTTGTGCTTGGGTGCGATGAAAACACTTGAGACACAGGTTGATAAAGAAAGTCTTGTATTGCTTCATACAAATTGGCAAAAATAAACACACAGGTTGCAAACACAGAAGCAGGAGACACAGCAGGCCAGAGTAATCTAAGCTCAGCAATAACTCTCCACAACAGATTCAGATCTTCTTCTCTGTTACCGCAAGTCCATGCAAACGTGAGGCTCTCAAGAGCAGAGTTCAGAGTCCACAAGTGCTTCAGAGTTCCTCAGTAGGAATGGCTGGAGTACAAGGTCCAAGGCTTCAGGAGTCAGAACACAGGTTCACTGCAGGCTAGATTCTGAAGCACTGATTGCTCAGCTGTGGCTGTTTAAGAAGCAAACGGAGAGAATCAGGGCGGGAACATGCAAGCTGGAAAATTCCATTTTGACTGAGGGCAAGATAGCTGCAGCAAAACAGAAAGCAAAATGGCCGACGAACAAACTGAGTTTCAGAAACAGATACACAGAACCTTACAACATGTTTGGGGGCTTCCTATTTTCTTTGGGGATCAGCTCCGGGGCAGATAGCTTTCATCTTCCTGCCTTTAGGTGTAGTTATCTCTCAGGCTGTGACGAGGCGTCTAGGATCAACGTAGGAACGCTCCATGGCTACCTCTAGTTGTGTGGTTAGTTCAGGTTACTGCAATCCAATAGGTTCCAGCCTCTCTGGTGTATTGCCGTTTTTGCTTATTCTCCTCAGCTACCAAAACACAACACTTAGGCTCAGTATGGATTACACGAGAATATAAAAAGTAGAAAAAGGGAAATGTATCAGAAGCGTACAGCTGTATAAAGTGTTGGGGTAATTTTTAAATCTCCGTATATATTTCTGTTGTAACAGACAGACTCTCACAGGCTCAGTATGGATCACACCAGAATATAAAAAGCAGATCCACAAGAAATAATCACACATTGGGCCAATGTTCCAGGTGTCAATGATGCACTTAGAGTGGTGGGTGGAGGAGGACTTTCTGCTAAAAAGGGTACTGTATCACAAGCGTACAGCTGTATACAGTCTAGGGGTCATTGTAAATCTCCATATATATTTCCGGAGTAACAGACAAATGCTCACAGGCTCAGTATGGATTAGACCACAATATGAAAAGATGAAAAAGGGTAATGTATCACCAGATACCAGGTATTTATAGTATAGTGAAAATATTGTAAATCTCAGTATATATTTCAGGAGTCAGACAAAGACGCTCACAGGCTCAGTATGGATTACACCAGAAAATAAAAAGTTGAAAAAGTGTACTGTATCATTAGCGTACAGCTGTATACAGTGTTGGGGTAATTTTAAATCTCCGTATATATTTCCGAAGTAACAGACAGACCCTCACAGGCTCAGTATGGATTAGACCACAATATGAAAAGCTGGAAAAGGGTACTGTATCAGTAGTGTACAGCTGTATACTGTGTTGGGGTAATTTTAAATCTCCGTATATATTTCAGAAGTAACACACAGACGCTCACAGGCTCAGTATGGAGTAGACCAGAATATGAAAAGCATAAAAAGTGTACTGTATCAGTAGCATACCAGATACCAGGTATATGTAGTATAGTGAAAATATTGTAAATCTCCGTTTATATTTCAGGAGTCAGACAAAGATTCTCACAGGCTCACTATGGATTAGACAGGAATATAAAAATTAGTAAAAGGGTAATGTATTAGAAGCGTACAGCTGTATACAGTGTTGGAGTAATTTAAAATCTCCGTATATATTTCCTGAGTCAGACACAGACTCTCACAGGCTCAGTATGGACTACACCAGAATATAAAAAGTTGAAAAAGGGTACTGTTTCAGTAGCTTACAGCTGTATACAGTGTTGGGGTACTTTTAAATCTTCGTATATATTTCAGTCTCAGTAAGCCAGTCCAGACTCTCCGCTACAGGAAACTAGATGGATACAAGTACACACTGAAAGTAGAGTGATTGCAGAAATTTGGGAATTCCTAATCACGGTAAAACCTCCCTGTAGAATTCTCAGAGGCGATGCTGACCCTTAATTACTTTATCTGTGGAGGCAGTGAAAATGGTTCTTTGTGAAGAAAGGGTTGCTGTATCGCAGTAGCGTCGATCCCAACACCGTTAGTCGTCTCCATCAAATTGTGATGCCAAGGAGAGATGTAGACATGGTCATCACTGCCTATCATGATCAGTCTGGTCACTTTGGAGTGCAAAAGAAAGAAGCCACAGGCGATTCTATTGGATTGGCATGAAAGGAGTGTTAGGGTTCAAGTTCCCTATTCTGCACAAGGGGAATCTCGAGCTATTCCCTCTACGGTCCCCATCCTTTTCCAGCCACAGTGGAGCCTGCTCAGCAGAGACGTCGGTCCGAGCGTCTCGCCCGGTTTGATGCTGTGTGGAGACTTGCTGCTGCCTCTCCTTGATCCTCTGTTGTAACCAGCATTGGAGCAGGCAGCTTTGGTACTAAGCCCTCTGTTTCCCCATCTGAGCATGCCCAGGGCAAGATCTCCCATTAGAGATCAGGGGTCACATGCTCGGATACAGCTGCATCTCCTATTAGTCCTCTTGGAAGGTCCTGAAGCTGATTGTGTTTTGAAGCAGCTTCCTATTGGTCCGTTCTGGAAGGTCTTGTACTCGTGGCTACTATAAAAGGGTTGCATGACCGCACGGCCGTGCGCTAGTATCATATCTGTTACGTGCTTGTGCCAGTGTGGTCTTATGCATGTGGTTAGGGACCCGGATGAAATAAGCCCCTAAAATACCAGCACCTCCGGTGAGGAGTTTGTGTGTTTGGATTCAGGGCTCTGGCTGTAATAAGCCCCTAGTATACCGGCACCTCCGGTGAGGAGTTTGTTGTGTGTATTACATGACCACAGATTGCTTAGCGGTCATCTGTGTCACCTGTGAGTCTGACAGGACACAGTCTTTGTCACAGCGGCTCTGTGAAGTAACAGAGTTTGCTTATACCGCCATATAGCGCTACAGCGTTTTAGTTAGCGACTCTGTGGACTAACAGAGTTCGCTTATACCGCCATATAGCGCTACAGCGTTTTAGTTAGCGACTCTGTGGACTAACAGAGTTCGCTTATACCGCCATATAGTGCTACGGCATTTACATCTGCGACTCTGCGGGATAACAGAGTTCGCTCACACTGCCTATTTGCGCCATCTTACTAGCAGCAGGCTCTGCCTGCATGGTGGATGGACCCCGGGCTGCGAACGCACCTTTCCTTAATATCTATTAGGTGTGTTCCGCTGGCCCTTAACATAGTACTAGCACCAGGGTCTGGCTAGTAAAATGGCGGATGACCAGCGTCTGCAGCAGTACATCCAGCAGCTGGAGGGTAGGTTGGTGTCCCTTGAGCGCAAAACCTCAGCTGTGGATGTTACCGCAGTCGCTGCTCAGGCTGCTATTGTAGCCGCAGCCAGTTTGTCCTCTGCTACCTCTGCTCCGACCTTATCCCACCTCCCGCTTCCAGACAAGTTTGCTGGTGACAGTAAACATTGTCGGGCATTCGTGAGTCAGTGCTCTATACAGCTTGAGCTTCTGGCAGCATGTTTCCCCATGGAACGGGCACAAGTGGCCTTCATTGTGTCCCTTCTGTCGGGCAGAGCGTTGGAATGGGCAACGCTGCTGTGGGAGCGCAACGATCGTGTGGTGCGGAGTGCTGCTCGTTTTTTGGAGGCTCTGAAAAATGTCTTTTTAGGATCTCAGGTCACACATGATACGGCACTCCAACTGCTGGCAATGTCACAGGGCTTGTCCATGGTCAGCCAGTTTTCAGTCCAATTTCGGACTTTGGCCTCTGAGTTAGAGTGGCCGGATAAAGTTCTCATTCCGATGTACTGGAGAGGACTGGCAGACCATGTAAAGGACGCTTTGGCTACCAGGGAGATTCCTGCCACACTGGAGAAGCTCATCTCTATATCTACCCGCACCGACCTCCGTTTTCACGAGCGGAGGTTGGAGCGGATCCAGTGTAGGCAGAGGTTTCGGCTGGCTCCTACCTTTGCCAAACCTCTTAAATTCCCCGTTCGGGCGTCCGACCCCCAAGAGACCATGGAGGCTTCTCGAGCGGGACCTAAGTCTCGGGTCACTCGAGTATCCGTGGTCTGTAGAGTGAGTCAGCAGCCGGGACATTATGCCAACCGATGTCCCCAGCGGATGAGTAAGCGGTCGTGTTCAGTGACCATGGGAGCAGGGTCATTAGAAGTGACGGCTTTTGCTCAGAAAGTTCTCCTTAAAGGGTTAATCTCTTTAGGTTCATCCACTCTTCCCGATAAGCTCTCTGTGGACTCTGGGGCAGAGGGGAATTTTATGTCCTCCTCCTTTGCCTCTCGCCACTCTATACCTCTGGTGATGCTCGCCGAGCCAGTGTCGGTGCGAGTGTTGAAAGGAGCAATCCTGTCCTCACAGATCACCCACCAGACTGTCCCTCTTCCCCTGTCTATGTTCCCTTCCCACCAGGAGAATATATCACTTTTTGTTCTTCCTGAGGGAATAGATGAGGTTCTATTGGGATTACCCTGGCTCTGCCACCACTCTCCCCATATTGAGTGGTTCTCTGGGAGAATACTAGGTTGGGGTGATTGTTGTAGAGGCAGATGTCTCAGGGAGGATGTACAGGTCTCCTCCACGGAGATACCCTTAGATCTTGCCTCTCTCTCCAAGGTTTATAGGTCATACGCGGATGTATTCTCCAAAAAGGCAGCGGAGACTCTTCCGCCTCATCGCCCCTATGACTGTTCTATAGACCTCTTGCCTGGTACGGAGCCCCCTCGGGGAAGGGTGTATTCTCTTCCTGAGATGGAGATGGAGGCCATGTCACTATATATCCAGGAGAATCTGGCAAGAGGGTTTATTAGGAAGTCAGTGTCACCAGCAGGGGCAGGGTTTTTCTTCGAGCAGAAGAAGAATGGAGAATTATGATCGTGTATTGACTATAGGGGTCTTAACGTCATTACCGTTAAGAACAAATACCCATTGCCCCTAATCTCTGAGCTCTTTGATAGGCTTTGGGGAGCAAAGTTATTTACTAAGACGAATGGAAGATGGCGTTCAATACCAGAGATGGGCATTACGAATATCTGGTGATGCCCTTCGGATTCTGTAATGCTCCAGCCGTCTTCCAAGATTTTGTAAACGACATCTTCCGGGATATGCTTGCCACCTCAGTGGTAGTCTATCTGGATGACATTCTCATCTTTTCTCCAGATATGGTCTCCCACCGGAGAGATGTCTGCAAGGTCTTCAACCTCTTGCGGGCAAATTCCCTATATGTGAAGTTGGAGAAGTGCGTGTTTGAGCAGGAGTCTCTACCTTTCCTGGGCTATATCATCTCTGCCCAGGGATTGGCTATGGATCCTGCCAAACTACAGGCTGTAATGGATTGGCAAGAACCCCACTCTCTTAAAGCGGTGCAGCGCTTTATGGGGTTCATTAATTACTACCCCAATTCATTCCCCACTTCTCCACTTTGGTAGCTCCCTTGGTAGCCCTCACCAAGAAGGGAGCCAATCCCAAATTGTGGTCAGAGGAGGTCTCCAAGGCCTTTACTTCAATTAAGTCCCATTTTGCTAGCGCTCCCATCTTACATCGCCCCGAGGTTGATAAGCCTTTTATCTTCGAGGTAGATGCCTCGTCCGTTGGTGCTGGAGCAGTCCTTTTTCAAAAGGATGCTCAAGGTCGGAAACATCCTTGCTTCTTCTTTTCCAAGACCTTCACACCAGCGGAGAGGAATTATTCCATTGGGGATAGGGAGTTGCTAGCCATGAAGTTGGCCTTTTCCAAGTGAAGACATCTCCTGGAGGGGGCTCGCTTTCCCGTTCAGGTTTTCACTGACCAAAAAAATTTGGTCTATTTACAGACCACCCAGTGGCTAAATTCTATCAGGCCAGATGGTCCCTGTTCTTCTCCCGGATCCATTTCACCCTCCATTTTCTTTACGGTGAGAAGAACATTCGAGCCGATGCTCTGTCTCGCTCCGTCGTGTCCTTTGAGGAGGTGGAGGAGGAACCTTGGCTTATTGTCCCCTTTGAGAGACTAAGAACTGTGACTCCGGTTTCGCTTGAGTCTGTGCCTCGGGGAAAGACTTTTGTGCCCACCAATTTGCGACCGGAAGTACTTTCTTGGGCTCATTCGTCCAGGGTGGGTGGACATTTTGGGACAAAAAGGACATCTGAGTTGCTGGCGAGGACATACTGGTGGCCACATATGGTCCGTGACGTCAGGGAATACGTTCAGGCGTGCGTGTCCTGCGCCAAGAATAAGTCCCCTCGACAACGGCCAGCTGGGTTACTTTTTCCTCTGCCAGTGGCAGACAGGCCTTGGGAGATGGTCGGGATGGACTTTGTGGTGGGCTTACCCAAGTCTCGGGGCTGCACCATCATCTAGATGATAACCGACCACTTCTCCAAAATGGTGCACTTGGTGCCGTTACCATGGTTACCGTCTGGACGGGCTTTGCAGCATTATTTATTAGGCATATTTTCCATTTACACAGAATGGCAGACAAAATCGTCAGTGATCGAGGTCCCCAATTTGTTTCTCGCAGTTTCTCGCTGCAACTAGTCAGCCAGTACCTCCGCAGTGTGTCTGTTGTCACCCAAAGACATTATTTTTATAACAGCCTGCTGACGCTTACCACTAGCTGTTCGATAGTGGGACACCTTGTGTGCAACACTGGCAGCTGCGGATGGAGTGCTTGTGCGTCTGCGATCTGTCGACGAGCTTTCGCTTCTGGAGGAGGAGGAGGGTCGAATGCCTACAGCCAACTGTTGCCTTTACCATGGGTTAGGCAGCACTGTCCCACCGCTGTTGTCCCCTGTGGACCCTGCATCCACCACATTAACCCAGTGCGCAGTGATGGACATGTAACAGCCCTGGCCATGCCTACTGGCCCATGCATCTGTTGTGAGGTGCACCTTTCCACTCACTGATTGTTTGAGTGCATGGACAATGCGGTCTTTCACATGCAGGTGGAGGGCAGGGATGGCTTTTCTAGAAAAGAAGTGCCAACTGGGTACGTCATAGCGTGGGACAGCGTAGACCATGAAGTCTCTGAATGCTGAGATTTAAACCAAACGGAAGAGCATCATCTCTAATGAGATCAGTTTGGCAATGTAGGAGTTCAAACCCAGTGTATGCAGATGAGAGGATGAGTACTTTCTTGTCCTACTCAGAGTGTCTGCTAGGGTGAGCTGGACTTGAGAGCTGCATATGGGGGAACTAGCGGTAGCCATGACGGACTGAGAGGGGGTTGGTGGTGGTGATGGTGGTGGTGATATCCTAGATGCAGTGTTTTGTTGCAAACACATTGTGATTCCCTGACTGCTTGGCCTTGCGACGACACCTCAACATTTCTTGCTGGTGGTCTGCCAACCGGTGGGATTACAGTGGGGGAAGCGATGGAGCGTTGCTGGCTTACTTCAGTCGGAGCAGGTGGACATGTGCTACCTGAGGTTTTGTAGTCCGTCCATGCATGCAAGTGCATGTTCATTAAATGTCTAAGCATGCAACTGGTATTCAAATTTCTGAGATTTTTCCCTCGGCTAAAGGTCCTTCCGCACTTCTTACAGATAACCTTTGCCTCATCAATAGGATTTTGGTCAAAAAAGTGCCACACTGGACTCTTCCTACTATGGTATAAATTTTCAGGGCTTGCACGCTGTGCTAATTTGACCATCTGGCCAAGCTGTCCTGCAACTCTTTTTTGTTTTTTTAACTTGTTTTTGTACTGCTACGGGCCTGCCAGATAAACGCTGCTGCGATGTCGATGCCTGCTGCGGATCCTTCTCTTCTGAGCTATTGCCAGCGGCACCCTCTTACCGCAATTGATGCCAATCCATGTCAACAACTGGGTCATCCATCACCTCCTCTTCAATTTCATCTGCACCTTTCTCTGTGTCACCGTGTAAGGTATGTGACGATCCACACTGTGTGTGGACGGGGATCACTCGCTTTGCTGGTCTTTGAGGTAAACACTGACACGCTCAGGGTTAAAACAATAGTCCATTTCGTTTTTTTACATCCAACTTAACTCAAAAATACAGCCTCTCAATAATTCTTCTCACTAATCCCGACCTGCATAACACGGTTGTCAAGACCGTCACCCGTTGGCTCCAGCCACACAGGTTCCTGGAGACCTCAGCCTCAGAGGTATCCAGCAAACACAAAAATACAGTCTTTCTCTCACGAATAGTTCCCTCTGGTCCCGACCAGCATAACACAGTTTTCAAGACCGTTACCTGTTGGCATCAGCCACACAGGTTCCTGGAGACCTCTTCCTCAGAGGTATCCAGCAATCACCAGTCTCTTTCTTCCCACCACTTCTTATGACTTTAATAATAATAATAAAAAATAATAATCTTTATTTAGCGCTAACATATTCCGCAGCGCTTTACAGTTTGCACACATTATTGTCGCTGTCCCTGATGGGGGCTCACAATCTAGATTCCCTATCAGTATGTCTTTGGAGTGTGGGAGGAAACCAGAGTACCCGGAGGAAACCCACGCAAACATGGGGAGAACATACAAACTCCTTGCAGATGTTGTCCTTGGTGGGATTCGAACCCAGAACTCCAGCGCTGCAAGGCTGTAGTGCTATCCACTGAGCCACCGTGCTGCCCTAATACATTCTTCATGACCCCGGTCATCTTCCACAGACTCCTGTCTGTCACCTGTTAGCCACACAGGTTCCCGGATCCCTCATTCTCAGAGGTATCCAATCCACACTTCATACTTCATTCTGATCCCGATCAGTCTCACCTCGGTTTTCAAGACCGTCCATTCCGCTGGCTCAAGCACGCCAGCTTTCAGTCTTCAGTCTGTGCGACATCCCGCCTGGATGTCAGGGAGCTCTGTCCAGCCTGACAGACTCCCGAGACCCTCACAGTCTCAGCACAGACTCACGCTACACTCCCCTCACTATGTACCAAACACTTCCTTACATACCTGTAGCCATTCCCCCAGCTAAGGTATGGAGCACATGGTCTGGTCACATGCACATGACCTCATCACAGGTCCTCAACAAAAGCTCACAACCACCAGTGGGCAGTGTATGTGTGGTTAGCCAGTCCCACTCAGCTCACAAGCTAACCCTTTAAAGCCACCCTAGAAATACACATGACTCTTATGGGACTACAAGTCTCAGAACAACATTAACTTGGCTTACAGTGCAGAGGAGCTCTGCAACACATACCTTCCATTCACAATACTGCCACGGCCTATTTTACCACTCAAATCATGCCTCCATGCATATCTCTAGGAGCATACACAGCGCCCCCTAGCTGTAGCATGGGTCACTACACCACAGGTGGTATAGTATGCAGGAAGGGTACCTGAGTTTCATCAGGGTCACATTCTGGCTCAGTAGACTGCGAGGGAAATGTAGTGCTCTGGTTGAATGTACCAGCAGAATCATATAGCAGTGGCTGTGCATCAGTGCACTCCATGTCAGATTCATCTTGGACTGGGGAATTCAGGATTTGACTTGATAACCCTGGCATGGTATGTGAAACGAGCTCCATGGAGTAATCTGAAGTGTGGCCTGCCGCATCCTTCACTTTTGGTGGGGGTGAAGGACACAAGAAAAGGGGTTGTTCCTGACCAGAAGCCTGCACTGATGACTCAGTGCTTGGAGTTTTTGAAACTTCAGAAGAGGAGGCGATAGAGCTGGAGGCTGTTTCGGCAATGTAAGCCAAAACCTGTTCGTAATGCTCTGGCTTTAAAAGCGGTTTACGTAGTCCCAGAAAAGGGAGCCTTCCAGGTTTTCTGGAGTCAGACGATGACGCAGGCTCAACACCTCCTGCCTTAGGTGCTATTGTGCTTTTGGCACTACCATCAGATGCACCACCACCACTACCATCAGTACAAGGTGGCCCCCCACGCCCACATCCGCGGCCATAAATTTAAGACACTTGATTTGACCATCATGCAGGCTATGTAGGTGTCTGGAGATTGGAGTGTCCCTCTCATGTGTCACATCCCCGATATGGTCACCTATCCTTCTCTTGAATTCACAGATAGTCTTACCCACATATTCGAGTCCGCAAGTACAGTACAGACAAAAAGTTGGGACATACCTTCTCATTCAAAGATTTTTCTGTATTTTCATGGCTATGAAAATTGTAGAATCACACTGAAGGCATCAAAACTATGACTTAACACATGTGGAATTATACATTACACTTTACCAAAAAGTGTGAAACAACTGAAAATATGTCTTATATTCTAGGTTCTTTAAAGTAGCCACCTTTTGCTTTGATTACTGCTTTGCACGCAGAAAAGGTGAACGGATGGACTCTGCATGCCTGGTTCCCACCGTGAAGCATGCAGGAGGTAGTGTGATGATGTGGGGGTGCTTTGCTGTTGACACTGTTGGGGATTTATTCAAAATTGAAGGCATACTGAAGCAGCATGGCTACCACAGCATCTTGCAGCAGCATGCTATTCCATCCTGTTTGCGTTTAGTTGGACCATCATTTATTTTTCAACAGGACAATGACCCCAAACACACCTCCAGACTGTGTAAGGGCTATTTGACCAAGAAGGAGAGTGTTGGGGTGCTACGCCAGATGACCTGGTCTCCACAGTCACCAGACCTGAACCCAATCGAGATGGTTTGGGGTGAGCTGGACCGCTCACCGCTTCAATTTTGAATAAATCCCCAACAGTGTCACCAGCAAAGCACCCCCACACCATCACACCACCTCCTCCATGCTTCACGGTGGGAACTAGGCATGTAGAGACCAGCCGTTCACCTTTTCTGCGTGCAAAGCAGTAATCAAAGCAAAAGGTGGCTACTTTGAAGAACCTAGAATATAAGACATATTTTCAGTTGTTTCACACTTTTTTGTAAAGTGTAATGTATAATTCCACATGTGTTAATTCATAGTTTTGATGCTTTCAGTGTGATTCTACAATTTTCATAGTCATGAAAATACAGAAAAATCTTTGCATGAGAAGGTGTGTCCAAACTTTTGGTCTGTACTGTACATGTAGCCTTATAGATGACCCCCTTAGTGCTACAATTCATAAAGTGTCTAATAGAATAATTCCTGCCCGTCACATTACTCACAAAATTCTTTCCAGTGTCAACATGTTGACAAGCAACACAATGGCTGCATTTGAAACAGCCGGACACATTTCCATGAAGCCATGTTCTATTTGCTGTTGCCGAAACATGGCTATGGACCAGTCTGTCATTTAAAGATCGTACCTTTCTATAGGTAATTTGGGGTTCTTTACTTAGAAACGGTGAGATATTACTGTCTATTTGTAAAATGTACTAATGTTTTTTAATGATATTTCTCACTGACGCAGCATCATTATCAAAGGTGGAGATAAATCTCAGGATATCGTTCTCATTGCATTCTTCTTGGTAGGGTTCAGATTTTCAGAGTCAGAGAATAGGAATCGTTCATCTCGGGGTAGGAATAGAGTTTGGGGGAGGGGCCGAGGCATGCGAGGCACATCTGAGAGATCTGATAATACACCCAGTGGGCATTTTTTAAGATCAAGTTTATGCCTTCAGGAATTGGTTACCTCAGGCAAAGAAATAAACAATCCTGGGCCCCTACCTATTAATAATATTCAAATCATCAATTTATCTAACAGGGTTATTGACGAATATGAAATGGCTGTTCTGAGTAAGGGTCTCTCGTTTGTTCCTAACACGGATTTTAACCTCTTCAGAACAGTCAAGGATCTTAATCTATTTCTCCGCAAAATTAGATGGAAAAAGTCCTTTCAAAAACAAGATTCTCGTATTAGTTCTGAATTAGGGATACCTGAGGATATGTTGGCTGATGTGAGATTATTAAATTCTATTGCTGACAATAATCCCAATATTTCAGGTTTAGGTCCATTCACTGAGTTGAAGATGAAGAGCACGAGTATGCCATCATCTTCGGGTGATCTCTCAGCAATTGACGTTTTTTCCAACCTGGTAACCAGGGATCTGGTTGAGCTTTCTCACAGCCATATCAAATGTCATTTAATTGCTCTAAAAAAGAGATGGATGCAGCTAGTAGATTGGAACAGGATGACAGCGTTGTGATCAAACCCTCTGACAAGGGTGGCAACGTTGTCATCCTGTCGGTCGACCATTATCAAGAATTGTGTGACTCCATCCTCAGGGATGGTGATACCTATGAGGTCTTGGAACATAACCCTGTGAATGTCTATCGCAAGGAGCTACAACAAATCCTTTAGAAGCCCTTGAAAAGAGGATTATCTCTAAGGTGGAATTAGATTTTATGTTACCTAGCCATCCCATCACTGCCACCTTCTGTTGCCTCTCAAAAGTTCATAAGGGGTTACACCCTTTGAAGGGGAGGCCAATTGTTTCACGTGTGGGTAGTTTGTGCCAGAATGTTGGCATTTATTTGGATCAGATTCTGTCTCCATTTGTGGCCTCATTACAATCGTATGTACGTGATACACCTGACCTTCTCCGGAGATTAGAAGGTCTTACGTTGATCCGGACTCATTCTTGGCAAGTATAGATGTCGAGGCACTGTACTCGTCTATCCCCCATGATTTTGGACTGGAGGCAACTAGATACTTTCCGAACATGAGAGGGTGCCAATACTTGGAACATAATAACTTTGATTTAAAGTTTTTTTTCGTTAAACCATAGTATCTACCACCAGCTGAGGGGGACGGCAATGGGCAGTTCTTGTGCCCCGGCCTACACTAACCTCCTCCTCGGCTGGTGGGAGGAGATTATGGTTTTTACTAATGATTTGGAGAATGGTGATTCGTCTGTGTATCGTGTTTCTGAAATATGGACACGATACATAGACGATATTTTCATCGTTTGGAAAGGCTCTATTGAAGACTTTGATAAATTCGTGGCAAAACTCAACCATAATAACATTGGGTTATTTTTCACATTGGTAATTGAAACATCTAGGCTGCCCTTTCTGGACATCCACATTGAAAAAAATGAGAAGGGAGAATTGGTGACCTCCATCTATTGGAAACCAACTTCTACGAATGTCTTGTTGCATTGGAATAGTCACCACCCCCAAACTCTCAAAAGAGGTATCCCTAAGGGGCAATATCTCAGGGTACGAAGGAACTGTTCTGATAATTTGGTATTTGAATTTCAAGCTAAAGATTTAAGGAGCAGGTTCCTTGACAGGGGTTATCCCAGATACGGTCTGACAAAGGCTTATCAAGCAGCAAAATCTTGTGATCGTTCAGAATTACTGAACCCTACCAATAAGAATGCAGTGGAGAACGATATCCTGAGATTTATCACCACTAGTGTTGAGCATTCCGATACTGCAAATATCGGGTATCGGCCGATATTCGCTGTATCGGAATTCCGATTCCGGTATCCGATATTTTCGTCATATCGGATACTGGAATCGGAATGTTCCTGTCACGGTCAGTGTCCGTCGGTCGGGTCTGTCAGGAGTCAGCGGCACTTACCCGGCAGAAGATCTCCGGTGGTCACGTCCTGGACTGCTTGATGGCCGCCATCATCTTCTCCCTGGCGGTCACGTGCAGTTTCTCGCGATAACTGCATGTGCTGCCGGGTAATCGCGGCCGTAAAGCAGTCCGATGACGTCACCGCCGGGGAAGCTGGTAAGCAGCTGTGCTGGGTCGGGATGACAGGCTCTGCCTGACATTCCAATGTAGCAGAGCTGGATCGTTGTGGGACACTCGTTACTATGGACTGCGTCAGACAGGTGGTATACTGTTGTTTTTTTTTTTTTCTTTTTTTACAGGAGATCAATGGCGTCGCAGGAATGAGAGTGTAATAAAAGAAATGAAAACTGTGTTGTCTCTTTTATTTCATTAAAATACTTTTTTCTTGCTGTGTCTTTTTTTTAAACATTTAAAAACTTTGGGAATAATAATGGATCGGTGTCTTATTGACACCTCTCCATTATTAACCGGGCTTATTGTCACCGTGCAATCAACGGTGACATTAACCCCTTATTACCCCGCTTGCCACCGCTACAGGGCAAGTGGGAAGAGCCGGGTAAAATGCCACAATTGGCACATCTTTTGATGCGCCAAATGTGGGGCTGCTGATGCCTGGTATTTTTAGGCTGTTGAGGGCCAAAATCCATGGCATTGACAGTCTTTTAATACCATGCCGCAGCAGTCTGCATTTTACTTGACTGGTTAACAAAAATAGGGGGGATCCCCACGCCATTTTTTTTTCGAGGGGATCCCCTATTTTTTTTAACCAGCCAAGCTAAGCAGACTGCTGTGGCCTGATATTGGATCCTTACCAGCCTGAAAAAACAGGCCTCAGCAGTCTGCTTCATCTGGCTGGTTAACAAAAATAGGGGGACCCCACGCCACTTTTTTTCGAGGGGATCCCCTATTTTCGTTAACCAGCCAAGATAAGCAGACTGCTGTGGCCTGGTATTATCAGGCTGGCAAGGTTCATGGATCTTGACTCCTTAACAGCCTGAAAATCCAGGCCTCAGCAGTCTGCTTCATCTGGCTGGTTAACAAAAATAGGGGGGACCCCACGCCATTTTTTTTCAAGGGGATCCCCTATTTTTGTTAACCAGACAAGATAAGCAGACTGCTGTGGCCTGGTATTATCAGGCTGGCAAGGTTCATGGATCTTGGCTCCTTAACAGCCTGAAAATCCAGGCCTCAGCAGTCTGCTTCATCAGGCTGGTTAACAAAAATAGGGGGGACCCCACGCCATTTTTTTTTCGAGGGGATCCCCTATTTTTGTTAATCAGTTCCCTTTGACGTCACTGATGGTGTCCCTGGCTGACCTGAAGTGAAAGTGGGAAGCAATCAATTAAGCTTTCCACTTCCTCTCCTGTCAGCCAGGAGAAGAGAAGATTCATTCGGAGGTTTACTGTGAGGCTGCAGCATTAGCTGCGGTCCCTGCAGTAAACATTAACCCTTTCTGATGGATTACACCGTGGGACCTGACTGAACATCGGATAGGTAAGAATAATTTTGCTTTTTTATTTTATTTTTATTACAGGAAATGGATTTTGCAGTAAAATAAAAGATGGTCAAAAACATGTGTCTTTATTTCATTAAAATGATTTTTAATTAAAGTGTGTGTGTTTTATTTTTATTTCATGCAATAGGATTAATAATTGATAGTTGTCTAATTGACAGCTCTCAATTATTAACCTGGCTTAAGGTCACCTTTCAATAGCAAGGTGGCTTTAACCCCTTATTAACCCATTCGCCACCACTACAGGGCAATGGGAATAGACGGGCAAAGTGCCAGAAAGTGCGAATCTAATTATAGATTTGTCTTTTCTGGGGTGTCTGGGGGCAGATGTTAGTAGCCAGGGGGGGGCCAAAAATAATGGTCCCTCTCTGGGCTATTATTATCTGCCCCCACTCGCTGGCTTTGTCTGTCTGGTTGAGAAAATAGGGCGGGAGCCCACCATTTTTTTTCACAATTTTACACCTCATATATATATATACATGTCATTGAATTTGTGACACATATATATATATATATATATATATATATTTATATTTATAGTTCATACACTTCTACATAGTATAATAGCCGCTAATTCAATTGCCGGCTTTTGTGAAAATGCAGAACCCGACATGAAATGACACATGGTTTAATAGAGTTAACCATGTATTTCAAGTTGTTTGAATATTGTTTTCACTAACAATTACATGAGTGTATGTGTGCAAAATTTCACACCTGTAGGGGTTAATTAAAGGTGTAAATTCGTAGCAAAAAAGTCTGTTTTTTTTACAACGAATTTACACCTTTAATTAACCCCTACAGGTGTGAAATTTTGCACACATACACTCATGTAATTGTTTGTGAAAATCAGATATCAAACTACATGAAAAGACATGGTTAACTGTATGTAAACCATGTGTCATTTCATGTCGGGTGCTTCTGTATTTTCACAAAAGCCGGCATTACCCGGCAATTGAATCAGAGGCTATTTTACTATGTAGAAGTGTATAAACTATAAATATATGTATATATGTATGTCACAATGACATGTATATATATATGTATTCTATGTGAGTATATTGAGTGTTTACAAGGAAAGAAAGGGGTTTTTTTAGTTACGATATTTCTGTCCCATAGACTTGCATTGGATTTCCGGTATCGGAATCGGGTATCGCCGATACTTTTTGGGTATCGGCGATACCCAATCCGATCCGATATTTCTTGATATCGGAAAGTATCGCTCAACCCTAATCACCACCTTTGATAATGGTGCTGCGTCAGTGAGAAATATCATTGAAAAACATTGGTCCATTTTACAAATGGACAGTGATATCTCACCGTTTCTAAGTAAAGAACCACAAATTACCTATAAAAAGGCACGATCTTTAAATTACAGACTGGTCATTTTTCGGCCCCAGCAACTAGAACATGGCTTCATGGAAAAGTGACCGTCTGTTTCAAATGCGGCCATTGTGTTGCTTGTCAACATGTTAACGCTGGAAAGAATTTTGTGAGTAATGTGATGGGCAGGAATTATTCCATTAGACACTTTATGAATTGTAGCACTAAGGGGGCCATCTATAAGGCTAAATGTACTTGCAGACTCGAATATGTGGGTAAGACTATCCGTGAATTCAAGAGAAGGATAGGTGAGCATGTCAGGGATGTGACACACGAGAGGGACACTCCAATCTCCAGACACTTACATAGCCTGCATGATGGTCAAATCAAGTGTCTTAAATTTATGGCCATTGATAGGCTATTTAAGCCCCTAGGGGAGGTAACTGGGATCAACTGTTACTACAGAGGGAGGCTAAATGGATCTTTTACTTAGACACAACTTCACCAAAGGGCTTGAATGAGCAAATTAATTATGACTGTTTCATTTGAAATCTTCTTGGTTCCCATTTCTCCAGCTTTTACCCATAGATTATTACTAATCATTTTTCTGTCTGACAACCTAATTTGTCACCCTCTTGGGATTTGCAAATATATATATTCTTTTTATTGCTGTCATCTTATCGCATTTATCTATATCTCTTGCCATCTAATTATCTCACAACACACTTTGTCAATTATGGGCTAACTTATTACTCTACGCCTTTTTTAGTGTTTATTGTGCTTTTTATGCACGTATATGACATTATGCGTTTTTCTAGCGTTTTTGGAGCCTTACAGGTTGTAATTTCTGCGGCTTACTGGTGTTAGGGTTCGAGTTCCCACTCCTGCACAGGGGGAATCTCGAGCTGTTCCAGCAGCGGTCCCCCATCCGTCTCCGGCCGCAGTGGTTCCTGCTCAGCAGAGACGTTGGTCCCAGCGTCTTGCCCAGCCCAGTACTGTGCAGAGACTTGCTGCTGCAACCAGTGTTGGAGCAGGCAGATTTGGGACTAAGTCCTCTGTTGCTTCATCTGAGCATGCCCAGGGCAAGATCTCCCATTGGAGATCAGGGGTCACATGCTCAGATACAGCTGCCTCTCCTATTGGTCCTTCAGGAAGGTCCTGTGGCTGTTGATGTTCTGAAGCAGCTTCCCATTGGTCCTTCCTGGAAGGTCTTTTTCTCATGGCTGCTATAAAAGGCTGTGCGCTAGTGTCAAATCTGTTACGTGCTTGCGCCAGTGTGGTCATATATGCATGTGGTTAGTTCTGGCTGAAATAAGCCCCTAGAATACCGGCACCTCCGGTGAGGAGATTGTATGCACGTGTTCAGGGCTTGGCTGAAAACGCCATTAGAATACCGGCTACTCCGGTGAGGAGATTATTGCTTGGGTTCTGATTGCATGACCACAGACTGCAATCCGCTTAGCAGTCATCTGTGTTCCCTGTGAGTCTAACAGGACACAGTCTTTGTTACAGCGGCTCTGTGAATTAACAGAGTCCGCTTATATCGCCATATAGTGCTACGGCATTTACATCTGCGACTCTGTGGGATAACAGAGTTCGCTCATACTGCCTATTTACGCCATCTTACTAGCAGCAGGCTCTGCCTGCACGGTGGACCTCGGGCTGCGAACGCACCTCTCCTTAATATCTATTAGGTGCGTTCCACAGGCCCCTAACAACTGATGCCTTATGTTCCCTTTTTTTGTTAGGTGCCATTGTTGAGTCTTTTGCATATCTTTCCTTTGTGGTGCTTATAAACACCCTTTGTGGCATTTTCTCCATGTATTCTTATTGCCGATCTACTTCTTTTTGTGTGTTTTTGATACCTCCCCTTGTTGTGGTATGTTAAGGATGATTGTCACTATTGGTGTCGTTGCACATGTTTTTGGAGGCAGTGATCGGGTATGTTAGGTCCTTTGCATTTTTTTTGACACATCCCTTCTCCTTTCCCCTCCCACTCTATTGTGATTGGCTGTGTGCCCCTTGAGGTCGTGAGTGGGCAGAGTTAACTGCATGCAGGCGGTGTCTCAGCTTTGTATCGCCGGGTCCTTCGTACCCGGAAGAGAGGCAATCTTGGCATTGGTGACGCGAGTCTGGGTCTTGTGGCCGCTTCCGGTCCGCGTGGTCTCTGTTGGCGTGCGGTTCATGAGCCGGAAGTGGCGTATTTACTGGCAGATACATGTGAGCACTGTAAGTACTTGTCAGCTGATCTCCCTCCCTGCTTTCTATTGGTGAGGAGATATCGGAAGTATGCAGCTCTGTTTGCACCACACATAAGGTAATGAGATAACTAAGCGATATTATTGGCCAATTTTTTTACAGGAAATGATGCCTCACATGGCGCTTTATTTAAATGCCCTTTTAGACCTTTGCCCCTCTATGCAGACAGCATTGAGAGCAGCTAGGTTCTTTGTCTCTCCATCTAGTAAGCACTATAGCACTTTATTACAAGTCAGTCCCCTGATGAATGTACTTGGAGGAAACGCGTCGGGACATCTCAATAGGGAAAGTGCAGGGTATATGAAACATTAGGGCTAGCTGTGGACTTCCCTTGTCAGGCCGGGAGCTCGGGGTTAGTTTATTGATAGCCCCATAGCGAATGACAGGGAATTGTCCTCCCGTTTCTTCAGTGATCCATTTGCTACATGTGTGATTCCTGAATAACAGCTCCCGGACCTATTTTGAATTGCTGTGAGATTGTTCCAATTTATCTCTTTTTCTCATCATGATGAGTGTTGAGCATTCCGATACTGCAAGTATCGGGTATCGGCCGATATTCGCGGTATCGGAATTCCGATACTGAGTTCCGATACTTTTGAAATATCGTATACCGGAATCGGAAGTTCCCATAATGCTATGAGAAGCAGTGTCATTTTATTCAGCCAATGAGGAATCCTAAGAAGTGTGGGCACATCCTGTAATGCTGCAGTCATGTTAACTAATGGCATGGCTGTGATTGGCTGCTGAAATGATGTCAGAATGCACTATAAAAGGCGCCGCAGCCATTTTGGTTTCACTCTGCTGTGAATTCAGTTAGGGACAGAACGCTGCTCTTCTGACTCTGAGGGACAGTTAGAGATTGCGATTTTGTGAATTGTTCTGTAGGCAGGCTATTTTACAAACCGCTGTGTAAAGCTTCCGCAGAACGCATCTGATGATGATGAGACTCAGGTGCCAGTTTCTGTTGCGCATGGTGCTGGCCAGACGTCCCAACAGCAGCAGGTGTTTGAAGAGGGCAGTGGAGATGATGAGGTCCTTGACCCATCATGGCGTGAGGAACAGGAAGGTGGTGGGAGCAGCTCTGAGGAAGAGATTCCCCCAACGGTCCAAACAGGAGGGAGAGGTAGGCTGCAGACTCGGTTGCCTGTAGCCTCCACTTTGGCACCCGTTCAGAGCAGTTCTCTTCCAAAAGCCAAAACGGGCACTCCCAGGACTTGCAGTGCGTGGTCCTTTTTTGACACACTTGCAGATGACATTTGCTATGTCAAATGCAAGCTGTGTAATCAAAAAGTCAAAAGAGGTAAAAGTGTCAGCAACCTCAATACCACTAATATGTGGAAACATGAGCGGACCAAGCACGTGGTGGAGTTACAAAGACACAGGCCAACCTACAGCACCACCTACATCTTCAGCTCGTGTTGAAGCCTCTTCCTCCAGCTCATACACAGCTGTTTCGGCTTCCTCACAGGATCGCCATGGAAGAACCTCTGTCACTGGTGTACAGAGACCCAGTGTAATTCCACCCACAGCACCAAGTTCCCTGTCATCCTCACACTCCCAGGCCACTGTACAGCCATCGGTAGCACAGGCATGGGAGAAAAGGTGGCCCTACTCGGCAAACCATCCCCGAGCACAGGCTCTGAATGCTGGCATTGCAAAACTCCTGTCCCTTGAAATGCTGTCATTCAGGCTGGTGGAGACTGACACATCCGTAACTTCATGGCATTGGCAGTCCCACAATACAACGTGCCCAGCCGCTTTTATTTCAGCAGGCAAGCTGTCCCTGCCCTGCAAAAGCATGTGGAGGGAAAAATTAAACATGCTCTACTAAACGCTGTCAGTAGCAAGGTCCACCTAACCACCGATGCGTGGACCAGTACCCATGGACAGGGACGATACCTTTCCCTCACTGCCCATTGGGTCAATGTTGTGGAGCCGGGTACAGATCTTGCGAGTGGTGCTGTACATGTTCTGCCAACTCCAAGGATTGCAGGAATCCAGTCTGTAGACATTGACTCCTCCTCCTACTCCAGTTCCTCAGAATCATCGCTGCAGGAGCCGTCACAGTCTACCTCAACATGGACCCGTGAACGCTTACCTGTTACGACTGATATGAGCACAGCCGTGGCAAAACGTCAACAGGCCGTCCTGAATTTAATTTCAATGGGGAATCGAAGCCACACAGCGCAGGAGCTCTGGAATGGCATAAAGCAGGAGAGCGACGTGTGGTTTGTGCCAGCAAATCTCCAGCCAGGCTTGGTAGTGTGTGACAATGGCCGAAATCTGGTGGCAGCTCTGGGCCTAGGGAACCTCACTCACATACCATGTCTGGCACATGTGCTCAACTTGGTCGTGCAGAGTTTTTTGAGGGACTATCCGGATCTTGATGCACTGCTGCACAAGGTCTGCCTAGAGTGCGCTCACTTGCGGCGTTCCAGCATGGCCAGATCGCGCATTGCAGCTCTGCAACACCGATTCCACCTTCCGGAACATCGCATCATATGTGACCTACCACCAGGTGGAATTCCACGTTACATATGTTGGAGCGGTTGTGTGAGCAGCAGGCAGCAGTGTCATGGAAATATATTTGTATTCCACGTATTCATTGTATATTCATATATATGCATTTACAGTCAGATAGATCTCACTTGCTAAAAATCCTGTGCTCAGCATATCTATGCAAAAGCTGATGCTAGCTATAATCAGTTGCTTAACATGACCCCTGGTCTACATAAGTCTGGCTGCTGCAAAATATAGCTCATAGGGACTTTTTACCAAGGACACAGAAAGGGGAAACAAAGACAGAAGGTCTGGGTAGATATCTATTATTTTCTTTACTAGTCACGTAGGAAAACTGGGGCAAAGAACAATAAATCTGCTACTTCAGCCCTTTTATCATAATTATCATACTTACACTAAAACAGCCAATAATCTAGCAGCTTTTAATTGTATGTTAATTGACTAACCAGCCCCTTTTTGTTAACGTATAAAACCTTGAATGAATAATAAACTGTTGGTCTTGACGAACTGTTATACTGACACTTCCGTGTGGACAGTCCTCATTTCGTCTGAGCGCTCAAAAAGACATTTAGTCTAAGATTGGGAACAGCAGCAGCAAACACTGCAGGATAGATTTATCCTAAATTAAATTTCCATAACAGCTGGCGCCTGCACGTGGGGCAGTGGACGAAACGCAGTGTTGGCCATGGCTTTGGCTCACGGGACGGAGACTGCGCAGCTCCATAAGTAAGGTAAGAAAATCCTGTCATTTTACCTGAAAGTCCCTTGTGCTCAGTCCTGGTCTTACACCTTTTGCCGGTCAGGTGTGGTCACCACTGCATTCCCAGGTAGTGTAAAAAGTCCACACCCTTATCCAAAACCCTGGGATATAAGGTGTTTGCTCCTGCTGTGTATGTGTTTCATGTTTTGTGTGATCCCGGGAGAAAGTTGGAACGGTGACTGTTTTGCTTGCTGATTTCTGGGAACTGTATAGCAGAAAACCAAATTGCTGGATAAGTTCCCGCAGTAGTCCTTCACACATTGGAGGGAGGTCATCCCAGTCAATCCAGGTGTGAAGGGTGGGAGCTTTGATTGGATAAGTCCGCGCAGTAAAGGGTATGCCACACTAAACGAGATCGCAAACGAGATCGCTAACGAGATCACTAAAACGTCACTATTTTGCGATCTCGTTAGCGACCTCGTTGTGTGTGGCATGTAGCAATGATGTGGCCCCTGCTGTGATGTCGCTGATCGTTCACTAGCGTTCTGGACCATTTTTTGATCGTTGGTGTCCCGCTGGTGAGCCTATATCGCTGTGTTTGGCACCTTTTGCGAACGACCTCGTTTGTGATGCATATGGGTTTAGCGTCACGGAGTGGATCGCAATATCTGTAAGTTCTCTTTTGCGTCACAGAGAGGATCGCAGCAGTTGCAAAGCAGGCTAGCAGGACGCAGAGAGCAGGAGCAATGCTGGAAATTCCTATGAATCAGAAGCGCTCAGTACATGCTAATGACATCCTAACGACCGCCAAAGTCGTTAAAGAGATCGCTGACCGCTGATGAGTCGTTTATGAGATCTCCTGTTTGGCAGCTACTAGCGACCTAAAAGAGATCACACAAACGATCTCATTAGCTTGCGTCATTATCGAGATCGCAAACGAGATCGCTAAGTGTGGCAGTACCTTAATCCTTTACACATCGGAGGGAGGTCATCCCAGTCAATCCAGGTGTGAAGGGCGAGGGCTTTGAATTGGTTAAGTTTCTGCAGTAATCCTTTACACATCGGAGGGAGGTCATCCCAGTCAATCCAGGTGTGAAGGGCGGGAGCTTTGATTGGATAAGTTCTCACAGTAATCGTCCACGCATCGGAGGGAGGTTATCCCAGTCAAACCAGATGCGGATGGTGAGAATTTTGATTAAGGCTATTACAGATTACTGTGACCGGCGTACCAGCCTGGGTGACCGGTTTTCAGAGTGATAGACCTGGAGCACCGTATGCTCAGTGCAATTGTTGAGTTATCAGTTACCAGAGCAGCTTGTACGGGTCACAGGTTAAAAAAAAGAGGGGTTCGTATTCTCCCGGGTGTCTGTTTCATTTGTACGTGTTCCTGTCTGTATCAGGTACTGTCGTTTTAATTTTACAGTCAGAAAGCTCTCTGACACTAACCTCATTCACTGCTGGCTGCAGGCTAAAGCCCCTTTGACCCCCCCTCTGCTAATCACGTTGTCACATCTGTTTCCTGGTTTTGATCTTTTTGAGCTAGTATTTGGCTACAGGCTGTAGCGTGAAAATTCTCAGGCATTCAGACTGAACTGTATTAATTTTTTCTATTCTGAGGGATAACCTTTTTTTTTTTTTTTTTTTTGATACGTGATTTCAATATCTGTAGACAGCAAGCAAAGGTATAAGGGGGAAGTGCCAGCAGCAGCGAGAAAAAAAAAAAAAAAGAGGAAGTTGTTTATGTCTGCATTCATCTCTCTCTGAATGTTTTTGAATACCAGACAAAAGTCTTAAAAAGTATTTTTCTTTTTGTTTTTATCATTTTACAATCAGTTTTTCCACCTCTTTTCTGTTTTTAATTAGCTGTTTTAGTAACAAGGGTTTTTTTCTTCTTGTCAACCTTGTTGTTTTTTAGAGTTTTACTATTAATACGTTTTTTTCCCTCCCCTTTTTGATCAGCTTTTTGCTTTTGGAGTTTTTTTACTTGGTCACTCTTTTTCCTAGAGTTTTTACTAAAATGTGTAGGGTTTTCTTTCTTTTTTTCTTTTTAAATCTAACTCTTGTTTTTAAAGTTTTTCTTTAAAGTAAATTTTTAAATAATTTTGGAGAGGTTTTTCTAATCAACTTATTTTAGAGTTTTATTTTCCAACCATTTTTGAATTTTTAATCACCTTTGTTGAATAGGTTTTTGGAATAGACACAGTACGTGGGCAGGAAGGGCTAGGCATGTGAATAGAAAGGTCAGAGTACGTGAGAATCCAATGGACGGGCAGACTTTACGCTGCACAATGAATTAAATGTTTTTGTTTTTTTTTGAAAGGCAGGGGAAAGTTTGTTTTTAGATTGCCGTCTGCTATAAAAGAGCAGTGGTGGTCTTGCATCGTGTAGAAGGTACAGCAAGTTATTAGAACGGACCAGGAAGTGATTTTTATGTGAATAAAATTGAAAAGGTGTTAAAGAATCATTGAAATCATCTGTGAGAAAATGATCACGGACATGTCACAAGAGCAGAGTTTAGAGTCTCACACATCAGATGTCCATCATGTGGAGACACGGGACAGGTGTAGGCTGCTCTCATTGAATAAGGAGCCTTGTACAGAGAAAAAAGCTCCCCCCCTCTATCCACAGGGAGAAGGCATTTTTGCTTCAACGGCCCCTCTCAAGCTGCGCAGGGGGGTCACCCTCTCCTCTTTCTTCTCTCAGTCCGTTTCTCCTTTTTCTTCAGACTTCTCTCCTCTTTCCTCGCTGCCATTCCTCTCTATCCTTCTTTCCCTATCATTCATTCTTTCCCCTCCCTCACATCTCTGACACATCCATTTTCTTCCTCTTCTTCTTCTATCTCTTCCTCTCCATCTCTCAAACCTTCTTCTTTTTCTACTTCTCCCCCTCCATCTCTCTCTCTCCCCCCTCTTTCACTCTCTCCTCCTTCATTTTCTACTTCTCCCCCTCCATCTCTCTCTCTCCCCCTCTTTCACTCTCTCCTCCTTCATTTTCTTCTCTCCCCCTCCATCTCTCTTCTCTCCCCCCTCCTCTACACCTCACTTCTCCCTCATCACACCCCACTCTTTCTCCCTCACACCTCCCCTCTCTTCCTCTTTTTCCTCCTTCGTTACCAACTGGGCCAACGCCAGCCAAAGCAATGTGGTGTCCATGTGTTCAGTGCCTACAGCACGAGGCACCCTGTCTATCCCAAGCACAGTACAAACATTGCCAGTCATTATATCAGGAGAAGAAAGTGCAAATCTCCCTACACAAAACACTGCAGGTAGCCCCCAGACACAACAGTCAATAGAGCCCACAGCTCGGGCTCCACAGGGGGGAAGTGTAGCTACAGACACAAATGAGGAACCTCAGTGCCGAGCAGAGCTGCCAGCATGGAACTATGACACTGATCCACCGCAGCCTCAGCCAGTGTATGCACCAAGGACACCATGTCACTTCTCATCTGATGAAGATGAAGATGCAACGTCACACATGCTGCCCAATACTAGGGAAGAAAACCCACAAGCACCAATAGGGCAGGGAGAGGTAGAGGCACCATCCTATGAGCCCTTCATCCCAAGCCAGGTGATCAGTATGCTGCCAGACCCAGGGATACACACCATGCCATTTTGCCAAAAAATGCAGCAGATCCATGTGAACGTATGCAGCAGCCTGGATTGATCTCTGGGCCGTAATGGAAATAAAAGCAGGTGATGCATTCTGGCCAATTATGAGAGAACAGTTCAAGCATCCAGCAGAATTGGGAGACAGGACCAAAGCTAATTGAGCAGCTCAGAGAATGGGCCAAAAGCAGACTGACAGGACAAGCTCTCAGCCTACATGTCACGAGCCAAGACCAGACAGAGTCTGTAGAGGAGTTCCATGACAGAGTGATGCAAGTGTTTCAAGATTTGGGCCTCATTACCCATGATCAGACACACAGATGGATGTTGGCACAGGCTTTTGTGCATGGACTGAGAGAACCAATCAGGAAACCACTGGTAGTAGCCATGCCTGAGTACACGTCAATAGCAATGGATACCCTGCTCGCAGTAGCAAAAAGGATTGAGTCCAGCTGGGACAGAAGGGATGTCCAGTGTTACAACTGTGGCGAGTTTGGTAATTTCCGGAACCGGTGCAGAACACCGAACTTCGCCCAGAAGAAGAAGAAACACAGAAAGCAGTGAAGAACCCCGTCCATAGGACAGGAGCACGCCAAGTCCACAGGGAACCCCACCAGTGGGACCAATATCCTGAGAGTGGATGGCGTAGTCAGATCTTTTCTTGTGGAACTCAGCAACCTCACCTATCTATCAGAATCTTCTGCGCCCTGCATGGGAATTGATGGTCAAGTCAGATATTTCCAGATTATGAAGCCCCTGAGCGTGTGGACTCAGCCAGAACACTCCATCATGTCCCAGTTTGTTGTGTCAAAGACCTGCACCCTCAACCTATTGGGAGTGGACCTACTGCAGAAACTGAAAGCGACCAGAGTGTTCCAGGAAGATGGGACCATGACACTTTTCTTCACCCCTGACCCAAGAAGAAACAGGAACCTCAAACAACCACACTGCAGACCTATCACAGGAGGTGCTGGACATAGTACCAGAAAGCCACTCCATCGACCTCTGGGTTATGGGCCCAGAATATCCATCACCCAGAGTCAAGATGTCTCTGGCCAACTGAAGGTCTAAGTGAACTCGCCTAAGAAGATGGCCTGAGAACTTTACGTTCTGAGACCACCTTGACGTTGGTGTATGGGCAGGCATTATTTGGCCAAATTTTGTGCAAAGCGTCTCATTCATTTTTTTCTAATATTCAAAAGCCATATTGCTATTCATGTTTCATATTTCACATTGACTTGCTTTGGCACGATAGAGTGCAACCTTTTTTTGTATAATGTCTATGGAGGTAGCTGCTCCTGGTTTGCACCTAATTCACACTGGTTTGGATGTGCCAGTCAGTTTTCTTTTACTTCTATGTTAGCTTACTGACCGAGCACTCCGCCCATCACCATGTGGTGATTTTAATTATAGCAGGTTCCTGCTCACCCAGAAAAGGCAAGCTTTACTGACAGAGGTGTCCACATTCACCCAGGAATTCAGATATCAGCCTAATAGAGGTATGTTCACATAGGCAGGGACCCATACGTTCTGAGACCACCTTGACGTTGGTGTATGGGCAGGCATTATTTGGCCAAATTTTGTGCAAAGCGTCTCATTCATTTTTTTCTAATATTCAAAAGCCATATTGCTATTCATGTTTCATATTTCACATTGACTTGCTTTGGCACGATAGAGTGCAACCTTTTTTTGTATATTGTCTATGGAGGTAGCTGCTCCTGGTTTGCACCTAATTCACACTGTTTTGGATGTGCCAATCAGTTTTCTTTTACTTCTATGTTAGCTTACTGACCGAGCACTCCGCCCATCACCATGTGGTGATTTTAATTATAGCAGGTTCCTGCTCACCCAGAAAAGGCAAGCTTTACTGACAGAGGTGTCCACATTCACCCAGGAATTCAGATATCAGCCTAATAGAGGTATGTTCACATAGGCAGGGACCCATACGTTCTGAGACCACCTTGACGTTGGTGTATGGGCAGGCATTATTTGGCCAAATTTTGTGCAAAGCGTCTCATTCATTTTTTTCTAATATTCAAAAGCCATATTGCTATTCATGTTTCATATTTCACATTGACTTGCTTTGGCACGATAGAGTGCAACCTTTTTTTGTATATGACCTGAGAACTTTGACATTGGCGAGGATATTCAACTCAAGAAGGACCCTACTCGCTTCATGGAATGGCAACACCACATCCGGCTCCAACGCCAGAGGTTCATCTTTTGCAAGCACCAGGAGGTGCCCCCTGCAATCAACCAGTTCACCCAGGCCCTAGACCGGCAAAAGGTCACTCAGCTCTTCAAACTTGTGCACAAATACTGACCTGAGACCGAGCTGGAGAAAAAGGAACAACTGATGGCCCATGCTGAGAAAAAAGCAGCCGGTGAAGGAGACGTCCCAACAAGAAGACCCCTGTGATCAGAGCAGGTGCTAACACAGTGACTGCCTTGGTGGTGAACAAGAAAGCCAGCTGGTCGTCATCTCTCATGATGTGGATCCTAGTAGGCGGCTTGTTTTCCCGCCAGCTCTGTGCCGGGGGATGGGAGTCCCCTGCCGCATAGTGAAGGACAAGGCCATACTGGGCTGCCTCGCCCATCGGAATCAATCCCAGCTTTCCACAGTGAAGAAAAAGACTGTAAACCCCACTGAGTTCAGAATGGTGCAAGGCCTGAAGGCCGTGAAAGAGGCTACGATATTTGAAACCCCAACAGTGCTGAACCCGCACACTCTGCTCTCAAAAGTTCCAGTCACTGCAACGGTTTTCACGGTGATCAACCTGGCCAGTGCCTTCTTCAGTGTTCCCCTCCACCTGGATGACCTGCTTGCCTTCATGCACCAGTGCAGTGCATATGGACAGTGTTGCCTCAAGGTGCTCAGAACAAGCCCTTCAAGTTTCACCAAGACAATGTCCTCCATCCTCGTCAACTGGATTGCAGAATATGCAGGAGTCACTCTTCTACAACACGTGGATGACCTTCTCTTTTGCGTGGTTGACATAGATACCTGCACAGTCCATTCCTTGTTCCTTGAGGAACAGCAACGCAAGGTCTGGAAGAACAAAGTCCAGTGGTGTCAGAAGCAAGTTACATGCCTGGGACACTGTATTGCCCACCAGACGAAACACCTGTCAAATGACTGGAAGACCACTGTGGAGAAGATGGCTCCCCCAACAACTCCGAAAATGCTGCAGGCCTTCCTTGGTCTAGTGTCATGATACAGAACATGGATCCCTGATGCCTCAGTCCTAATGCAGCCTCTGTGCGCTTGCATCAACGCAACCCCGCTCCTTCTATCGGATGCAGCCTTCAACTCATTCAGAAAGAAGGTCATGCTACTGGAGTCCTGACACGGATTCACGGGGGAAAACAGAGACTTTTAGGCTGCCTCTCAGCCCGCTTGGTTCCAGTTGCAAGAGGAGCACCCTCCTGCCTGATGGCAGTATCTGCAGCACACACCTTCCTGGACAAAACTGCTGACATCACTCTTGGACGGCCACTGGAAACTCTCACTCCGCACAATATCTTGGCAATCCTCAATCAAGTTCAACCAACAATAATCTCCCCACCGCCAGGCATCTTTGTGGCACCTCTATCGCCTTTGCCTCACAATGTCACCGTCTCCAGACCTACAGTCCTCATCCCGGCCACTCTACTCCCACTCCCAAGGGGGGATACAATATGGACTTTTCAGAACAAAATTTACAGAATTTATCCTCTACTTGGATGGCTCCAGATTTGCAGATGATAAAGAAGTTTCCACACAGGAAGTGCAGTGACCAGCAATCAAGAAATCCTGCGGTCCAGAAGTCTGTCACCTAGCCTGTCAGCCCAGGAAGCAGAACTGATAGCGCTGACGAAGGTCTGCCAGATGGCAGAAGGCAAGACTGCAAACATCTACACTGACTACAGGTGCTCGCATGGCATAGCACACGACTTTGGGCCCATCTGGGCTGCAAGGGACTTCATCACAGCAAGCGGGACAACCATGAAGCATCATGGAGCCTTCGGGGACCTGCTGGGTGTACTCCAACTTCCAAAATGATGGCAATTTGAAAAATCAAAGTGCATGGAAAACTGAAAACAGAAGAGGCATGAGGCAATAACATGGCGGACATGGCAGCAGAAGAAGCGGCCAAAGGAAGACAACATGGAGAAGTGAGAGAGGTCGTAGAGCCGGACGGCTACTACATGACGACCGAAGACAAGAAACCTGACAAAAAGACGTCCTGGGATCTGCTCAAGAAGTTGCAAGACCAAGCTCCAAAAGGAGAAGAAGAGCTGAATGCGAAAGAAGCAACACGTGAAGAGGGAAGACTATCTACAATGGACTCCAAACCCTGCCTCCCACAAAATATGCACCCTATGGTGGTCCAATGGGCACATGGACCCACACACACAGATCAAAGACACAGATGAATGATCCAATTGGTGCTTACTGGTTCGCTTCAGGGATCTCCACCCTAACAGCCAAATTCACCAGCAGCTGTCTGACCTGCGGCAAATGCGAGCCTGGACGTGTAGAAGAAAGTCCCCCTGACCTCACCCGGGCAAGACCACTCTACCAGCCTCAGAGGATCCAGATAGACCACATCCAGATATCGCCAAGTGGAGGATTCAAATACGCCATTGTGGTCAAAGAAGTATTTTCAAGATGGACAGAAGCATTCCCAGTCAGCAAAGACTACTTCAAAGAAGCTACTTTCGGAAAATAGTGTGCAGATACGGGGTTCCAGAAATGATAGAAAGTGATCAGGGACCCACATTCACAGCAAATCTGACACAAGAGATCTGGTTAGCAGTAGGGTCAGATTTAGGCCTACACACTCCCAATTGCACTGTTTAGCGTAAGGCACACTCCCAGAGACCCAGAAAAGCTGTCACCATACCAAATTTTGTTTGGGTCTAGTCCCAAGTTAGGTGCATTCTTCCCTCAGCAGCAGAATATGCAAAATGATATCTTGTTTGCTTATGTAATTGAATTGGTCAAAAAACTAATGTCCATTCTCGAGTTTTTCTCTTCACTGCCAGATCCAGACTCAGTGTCCGGTACGCACTTCCTGAAAGCCAGGAGACTGGGTGTTGGTGAAAAAGTTGGAAATGAGAACACTCGATCCCAGATTTGATGGTCCTGTCCAAGAGCCCCAGATGACACCAACCTCTGTGAAACTAGAGGGAAAGCCTGCTTGGATCCACGTAATGCATTGCAAGGAAGCGCCCGTACCAGAAGAGACACCTAAGCCATGAATGATGTCATGGATGCTCTGACTGACCAGACAGATGACCTACCTGATGAAGAATACACATGTTTTTCTGAACATGCAGTTGAATAAAGAGACTGATTGCAAACACATGAACCCCTGCTAGGGACAGATCTCCTCACCGCCCATTTGCGAAAAGCCTGCATCAATGAGGGGTGCATGTGTTAGACATGTGCCAGCCCATCGGCAGCACAAAAGAGTTGCAGCTCTTTGGGACAGGAGCAGGTTTTTAGGGCAAGTGGTATCTAAGGGGGGACTGTCATGGAAATCTATATGTATTCCACATATTCAATGTATATTCATATATATGCATTTACAGTCAGATAGATCTCACTTGCTAAAAATCCTGTGCTCAGCATATCTATGCAAAAGCTGATGCTAGCTATAATCAGTTGCTTAACATGACCCCTGGCCTACATAAGTCTGGTTGCTGCAAAAGATAGCTCATAGGGACTTTTTACCAAGGACACAGAAAGGGGAAACAAAGACAGAAGGTCTGGGTAGATATCTATTATTTTCTTTACTAGTCACGTAGGAAAACTGGGGCAAAGAACAATAAATCTGCTACTTCAGCCCTTTTATCATAATTATCATACTTACACTAAAACAGCCAATAATCTAGCAGCTTTTAATTGTATGTTAATTGACTAACCAGCCCTTTTTGTTAACGTATAAAACCTTGAATGAATAATAAACTGTTGGTTTTGACGAACTGTTATACTGACACTTCCTTGTGGACAGTCCTCATTTCATCTGAGCGCTCAAAAAGACATTTAGTCTAAGATTGGGAACAGCAGCAGCAAACACTGCAGGATAGATTTATCCTAAATTAAATTTCCATAACAGCAGTAATGGAGTACCAGCTGCATCAGGCGCAATCAACTCGCAATTTGCGCCATTCACACTTCACCACCACTGAGTGGGCCTCTATGAAGGACATCTGCCACGTTTTGCGTGCGTTTGATGACTCAACGCGGATGGCGAGTGCAGATGATGCACTATTCAGCATGACTGTCCCCCTTATCTGCCTGCTTCAAAAAACACTGCAAGCACTAAGGGATGAGGTTTTGGAAGAGGTGGAGGATGAGGAGTCACAAATTCCATCACGTTTTGGACAGTCAGCGCAACGTGGTTCCTCACAAAGGCCTAGGCAGGGGACACTTTGTGAGGAGGATGAGGAGGAGTCAATGGAGGAGGAAGACATCACTCCAGAGGAGGGAGGTACACAATGCTCTAGTAGTCAGTATGTAGAGTGAGGGTGGGGTGATGCAGAGCAGGCAGAGATGACGCCTCTTGCAGGGGACAGCGTTTCTTGGCCAGTTGGGAGTCTGCAGCACATGGTTGATTTCATGCTGCAGTGCCTGAGACACAACCGCCGCATCGCCCACATTCTCACCATGTCTGATTATTGGGTGTACACCCTCCTAGACCCTCGCTACCGGGACAACTTACAAAGCCTCATAACACCGTTGAACCGGGAGCGTAAAATGCGGGAGTACCAAGACACCCTGGTACAAACCATCATGTTCTCCATTCCAGCCGAGAGCACTGCTGCTGCTACTGCTTTACAAAGCAGAAACAACATAATCTCAGATCAAAAATAAATCATACCATTAATGTGAACTGTGACTGTTACCACCAGAACAGCCAAGGGTAATACCCCTATAGAGCTCCAAAAATACAATTATAACACCAGAAAAAATTGGAGCAAAATACCATAGACCAAAATAATTTTCCAAATAAATATAAATTTATTCAATATAAAGTGGTCTTGTACAAGCAATTTAATAAAACATTATCCAATCATGATAGGAAAAGACATCCAAATCTAAGCAGTCTGGTAGACATTTGTCTACTGCAAGATGTAAATAGACTACCCTTCCACAAAACAGGGAAGCAATGGGACATAATATTTCTATAAGGTTAATACACATATAATGTATTTAATATCCCTTCCCGCAAATTGAATAATCATGTAAATCTGCCTCCATATCGCAAAAAATGTCAAAGTGCTAGTGCAATATATGTGCACTGTGCCCATAGATCCGGATAATAAGCACATATATTACACTAGCACTTTGACATTTTTTGCGATATGGATTTAGTGCCGCAGGTGGTGTACTAACAGACCGTTGCATGCGACTATCCTCCGATAACGTTGACCGGCTTACTTTTTTGAAAATGAACATGGATCTCGCCTGAATTTGCCTGTCCGGTTTCCGATTAAATAACTGGTTGGCAACAGTATCCATGTCTCCTATTCTGTTCATCTTTCTACCACCTGAACTGTACTCCCTGGGCTCCAACACTGCCAGTTGCTGCTCAGAAGTGCCGTGTGCACAGAGAAAAACACAAGCTCCTGTGTTAGTGGGGTTCAGTAACGCCAGCTGTTCCCCTGCTGTGTGTCCGGCAACAAGTCTCCTGCTCCCTCCACATGCACACAACATCAGATGTCTAACTTGTCCACATAGGGAAGAGCCGACACCCTGATTGATATGCTCAAAACCCGAAAAACTGTAGCTTTCCAACCATAAAATGATGAATTTTAGTACCAAATATGTACAAATATACATTTTAAATATAAGCGCATATATGCACATGGCGAGTACAAATGCTAACCAAAAAGCCTACATAGGGTATAGGGGTTGAAATGAATGCATACAAGTACATTTCATAATCCATTATTGCTGCTTAAGGAACGGTATCTACACCTGTAATATACTGCAGACAATGGATGTAGGACTAGTCATCATCATGACTTATATATGTGACAGTAAAAAATACACAGATTGAGGACAACTGTAAGTTCACACCCCATATATGAAAGTTCCTGCATGTAATCCTGATAATAAGGCGCAATAATCATGCATAACCTATAAAAAGTTCATTGTGCATAGTGAAAATACCAATATATACCTGCAAGTGCAGGTGAAACAACGCCAACGGATAGAAAATGTTTATGCTATCTAGGTATCACAGTGCATAGCTACTGATGGACAATGGCGATATAATACTGTACCTCAATAAAGGCAGCGGCACCCCTCATGCTTGTTTTGCTTGTAGCTTCTTCAAGAGGGGACGTGCGTGTTTGGTTGCTCATAGGTGCATGTTTATACAGGAAATCAGTCATGATGGCGGCTTTGGAGCGGCCATACCGCTGAAGAACGCTGCGCAACTTCACTGCAAGTGAGCGTCATATAACGGCCAGACGCTCCCCTACCCGACGCGTCAGAGCAGGAAGGCAGTGTGGGTGGAAAAAGCATCGCGTAAGCATACATGCACTTCCCCTCTTCAACTTTCTACAAGCGAAAAGTGCATGAGTGCTGCCGCAGCCTTTATTGACGTAGAGTATTATATCGACATTCGCCATCACTGGCTATGCACTCTCTGATACATAGATAGCATATACCTTTGCTATCCGTTGGCTTTGTTTCACCTGCACTTGCAGGCACCCAGAGCAACTTTCACTATGCACAATGCATTTTTTATCGGTTATGCTTGATCATTCATTATTGCGCCATATTATTAAGATTCCATGCTGGACATTTAATATATGGGGTGTCAAGTAACAGTTTTCCTCAATGAGTGTATTTTTAACTGTCACATATAACTTGTAATGATGATGATGACTAGTACTACATCCATTGTCTGCACTATATTACAGGTGTACATAGCGTTCTTTAGGCAGCATTAATTTCTTAAGAAATGTACTTATATGCATTCATTTCAACCCCTATAGGTTTTTTTTTGTCGGGTTGCATTTCTTGTTGCCATGTGCATATATGCGTTTATATTTTAAATGTCTTTATTTCAATATGTTTGAATTCAATGCATCATTTTATGGTACTAGTAAAGCTTACATTTCTCTTGTTTGGAGTATATACATTTTGAAGTGCCACGGAACAAGGCAACTACTCTATATGTGATTTCTACACTCTCCTTGACCCTGGGCTTCAACACCGCCAGTTGCTGCTCAGAAGTGCTGTATGCACAGAGAAAAACACTCGCTCCTGTGTTTGTGGGGTTCAGTAACGCCAGCTGTTCCCCTGCTGTGTGTCCGGCAATAATTCCTGCTACCTCCAAATAAAAGTTACACCAGAGATTACACTTGCTCATACTAGGCCTCAGCTACACCCTCCTTGACCCTGGGCTTCAACAGTGCCAGTTGCTGCTCAGAAGTGCTGTATGCACAGGGAAAAACACTCGCTCCTGTGTTTGTGGGGTTCAGTAACGCCAGCTGTTCCCCTGCTGTGTGTCCGGCAATAATTTCTGCTACCTCCAAATAAAAGTTACACCAGAGATTACACTTGCTCTTACTAAAGGGTATGCCACACTAAACAAGAACGCTAACGAGATCGCTAAAAAACGTCACTATTTAGCGATCTCGTTAGTGACGTTGTTGTGTGTGGCATGTAGCAACGACGTGGCCCCTGCTGTGATCTCGCTGATAGTTCAATAGCGTTCTGGACCGTATTTTTATCGTTGGCGTCCCGCTGGTGAGCGCTATATCGCTGTGTCTGGCACCTTTTGTTAACGATGTGCGCTGTTTTTTACATCACAATGACCGCAAAAGTCGTTAACGAGATCGCTAACCGCTTATGCGCCGTTAACGAGATCGTTAAGTTTGGCAGCTACTAGCGACATCAAAACGATCACAAAAACGATCGCATTAGTATGCGTCGTTATCGTGATCGTTAGCGGGAGCGTTTAGTGTGGCAGTACCTTAAGCCTCAGCCTACACCCTCCTTGACCCTGGGCTTCAACAGCGCCAGTTGCTGTTCAGAAGTGCTGTATGCACAGAGAAAAACACTCGCTCCTGTGTTTGTGGGGTTCAGTAACACCAGCTGTTCCCCTGCTGTGTGTCCGGCAATAATTCCTGCTCCCTCCGCATGCTCAAAACAACATCAGATGTCTAACTTGCTCCACATAGGGATGAGGCTACACCCTGATTGATATGCTCAAAACGAGAAAAATCGGAAGCTTTCAAACCATAAAATGATTAATCGTTGTCCCAAATATGTTCCAAAATACTTTTTAAATATAAGTGCATATATGCACATGTCGAATACAAATGCAAACAAAAAAGCCTGCATATTGTATAGGGCAGTGATGGCGAACCTTGGCACTCCAGCTGTTGGAGAACTACAACTCCCAGCATGCCTCAACTGCTGCAGGTTGCAAGGGCATGCTGGGAGTTGTAGTTTTACAACAGCTGGAGTGCCAAGGTTAGACATAACTGGTATAGGGGTTGAAATGAATGCATACAAGTACATTTCATAATCCATTGGTGCTTAAGGAACGGGATCTACACCTGTAATATAGTGCTGACAATGGATGTAGGACTACTCATCATCATCATTACTTATATTTGTGACAGTAAAAAATACACTGATTTAGGCCAACTTTTAGTTCACACCCCATATATGAAAGGTCCAGCATCTAATTCTGATAATAAGGCGCAATAATCATGCATAACCTATAAAAAGTGTATCGTGCATAGTGACAATAGCAAGTTATACCTGCAAGTGCAGGTGAAACAACGCCAACTGATAGAAAAGGTTTATGCTATCTAGGTATCAGAGTGCATAGCGACTGCTGGACAATGGCGATATAATACTGTACCTCAATAAAGGCTGCGGCACACCTTCCGCGCGTTTTGCTTGTAGCTTCTTCAAAAGGGGACGTGCGTGTATGTTTGCTCATAGGTGCATGTTTAGAGAGTAAAGCAGTCATGATGACGGCTTTGTGTTGGCGCTACGCTAGCGCTGACGAATGCTGCGCAACGTGACTGCAAGTCAGCGTCATAGCTCCCCTACCCAACGCGTCAGAGCAGGAAGCCAGTCTGTGCGTCAAAACCAACGCGTAAGTGAACCACCCGCCAGGGCCGCGGGGACTCGGACCTGAGCCTATAGACTTCTATGTGGGATGTCACGGGAACACAGCTCAGTCCGTGGCCCTAGGCGCTCACTGTTAATGGGATGTATTTACAGGGAATTAGGTGTTTATATGAATGTTCTTGACGCCACCTGTGGTACCTGGTCAGGGTGACCAGCGCTGCTGTGCAGATCCACTGAAGGTTGGTGTTGTGCAGCTAGATGTTAGGCCTCCCACAGGTGAGGCTGAATCCTTCAGGGCAGGTAGATGTGTAGGGATACAGGACGGAGGGGAACCAGGAAGGGTAGGTACAAGAAGGCGAACACACACACAAGTCACTTTGGTACCTTTACTGAAGATGTTGCAGGCACATCCCGGAGCGCTGTAGGGTGAAGGGTGCACATCCAGATTCTCCCACCAAATAGGTATAGGGCCTCATATCTCCTATAATAAGTCCCTGACCTGCATGAAGCTAGGCCTGAGTTTGTCTCCGTCCTACGCCCAGCTGACCTTGTGGTAGGGCCTTCTCTTGAAGTACACAGTCCTGCTGGTAGTGCACTGCCTGACTCCGTCCTCCTCACCCAGTTGCATATCAGCTCTATAGGGCTCCTGAGACCTGTAGTCCTCAGGTTTCTGGTGTCTCCTACTGGGTTGTAAAGATCCCTGTAAGCTCGGACCCGGCGTCCGGTATGTACTCGTTGGGGTGAGCTGATTAGGCTCCTCTACCCCTTCTACTACTTCTCTTTCCACTCGCCTTTGGCCTACTCGGGCCCTCACTCGAGTATACACACACTGGCTCTGTCTGAGCTGAGCTCTCCTCCTTGCTGCAGCCTGCAGCCTTCTCCAACCTGACTCAACTCACTTTACTGGCATAATGCTCCTTTTATATCACTATACAGCTCCCTCTGGTGGTACTAGGGATGGGTGAAGGTGTGTGAATGTATATTAAGACCTCTAGTGGTGAATTCCTTCTGCGCACCCTTCTGGGAGATATGAATCCAGACGCAGCTGGGCTCCACACAAGCATACATGCACTTCCCCTCTTCAACAAGCAACAAACAAAACGAGCGTGAGTGGTGCCGCAGCCTTTATTGAGGTAGAGTATTATATTGCCATTCGGCATCAGTGGCTATGCAGTCTGATCGATAGCATATACCTTATCTATCCATTGGCATGGTTTCACCTGCACTGGCAGGCATGCATAGCAATTTTCACTATGCACGATGCACTTTTTCTAGGTTATGATTGATCAGATCATTGATTATTGCGCCATATTATCAGGATTACATGCTGGACCTTTAATATATGTGCTGAACCTGTTAACTAACATTTTTCCGCAATGACTGTATTTTTTAATGTCACATATAACTTGTAATGACGATGATGAGAAGTCGTACATTCATTGTCTGCACTATAATACAGGTGTACATACCATTACTTAGGCAGCATTAATGGATTATGAAATGTACTTGTATGCATTCATTTCAACCCCTATACCCTTTATTTTTGTGTTTTTGGTTGCATTTCTTGTTGCCATGTGCATATATGCGTTTATATTTTTAATGTCTTTATTTCTATATTTTTTAATTCAATTCATCATTTTATGGTAGTAAAGCTTATCTTTCTCTTGTTTGGAGTATATACATTTTGAAGTGCCACGTAACAAGGCAACTACTCTATAAGTGATTTCTACACCCTCCTTGACCCTGGGCTCCAACACCGCCAGTTGCTGCTCGGAAGTGCTGTATGCACAGATAAAAACACTCGCTCCTGTGATACTGGGGTTCAGTAATGCCAGCTGTTCCCCTGCTGTGTGTCCGGCAAGAAGTCCTGCTGCCTCCAATTTCAAGTTACACCAGATTTGAAAGTTGCTCATACTAGGCCTCAGCCTACACCCTGACTGACCCTGGGCTCCAACACCGCCAGTTGCTGCTCGGAAGTGCCATCTGCACAGTCAACACTTGCTCCTGTGTTATTGGGGTTCAGTAATGTCAGCTGATCCCCAGCTGTGTAGCTGGCAATCTTTCCTGCTCTGTCCACACTCACCCAAGTTCAGATTTTCAACTTGGTCCAATTTGTCCTCTGTCTCCACTGTTTCTACTCTCATCCCTGGGCTCCAACACCGCCAGTTGCTGCTTGGAAGTGCCATCTGCACAGTCGACACTTGCTCCTGTGTTATTAGGGTTCAGTAATGTCAGCTGATCCCCAGCTGTGTAGCTGGCAATCTTTCCTGCTCTGTCCACGCTCACCCAAGTTCAGATTTTCAACTTGGTCCAATTTGTCCTCTGCCTCCACTCTGTTTCTACTCTCATCCCTGGGCTTCAACACCGCCAGTTGCTGCTCGGACGTGCCGTCTGCACAGTCAACACTTGCTCCTGTGTTATTGGGGTTCAGTAATGTCAGCTGATCCCCAGCTGTGTAGCTGGCAATCTTTCCTGCTCTGTCCACACTCACCCAAGTTCAGATTTTCAACTTGGTCCAATTTGTCCTCTGTCTCCACTGTTTCTACTCTCATCCCTGGGCTCCAACACCGCCAGTTGCTGCTTGGAAGTGCCATCTGCACAGTCAACACTTGCTCCTGTGTTATTAGGGTTCAGTAATGTCAGCTGATCCCCAGCTGTGTAGCTGGCAATCTTTCCTGCTCTGTCCACGCTCACCCAAGTTCAGATTTTCAACTTGGTCCAATTTGTCCTCTGCCTCCACTCTGTTTCTACTCTCATCCCTGGGCTCCAACATCGCCAGTTGCTGCTCAGAAGTGTCTTTGGCACGGGTACTCCCTCCTGCCCAGCCTGGTTACAGCACGCCAGCTGTTTCCGGGCAGTGTCAATGTCACTTTGCCTCCAATAAGTTGTCCTGTCGTGTTGCGGTCGGGTTAGCCGACTCTATGGTGCCTGCAGTTTAGGTGCTTCCTACGTGGGCTGCGGGATATGTAACTAAAGACTGTTTCTGTAGTGCCAATAGGACAAGCACCCCCTGTAGAACTGTGGGATTCGGTAACTGTGGCCGGCTCGCGGCCTTTCAACTTGATTTTTCATGGGTACCTTCAGCTACCCATCCGGGTTACAGTACCGTCAGCTGGTTCTCGGCAGTGCCTTTGGCCTAGGTGCCTCCATCTCGGTATCCGAGTTCCAGCAACGTCTGCTGGTCCTTGGTAGTGCTTTGTAGCACAGGTACCTCCTGCTTAGTAACCGTGTCCCAGTACCGTCAGCTGGTCCTAGGTTGTGCCATTGGCTCTGTTCCTTCAGCTGCCCCTCCAGATTCCAGCACAGTCAGCTGGTCCTCGTTACTTCCATTGTCTCTTGTACCTTCTGCTACACATCCGGGTTCCAGTACCGTCAGCTGGTTCTCTGCAGTGCCTTTGGCCTAGGTGCCTCCATCTCGGTATCCGAGTTCCAGCAACGTCTGCTGGTCCTTGGTAGTGCTTTGTAGCACAGGTACCTCCTGCTTAGTAACCGTGTCCCAGTACCATCAGCTGGTCCTCGGTTGTGCCATTGGCTCTGTTCCTTCTGCTGCCCCTCCAAGTTCCAGCACTGTCAGCTGGTCCTGGTTACTTCCATTGTCTCTTGTACCTTCTGCTACACATCCGGGCTCCAGTACCGTCAGCTGGTTCTCGGCAGTGCCTTTGGCCTAGGTGCCTCCATCTCGATATCCGAGTTCCAGCAACGTCTGCAGGTCCTTGGTAGTGCTTTGTAGCACAGGTACCTCCTGCTTAGTTACCGTGTCCCAGTACCATCAGCTGGTCCTCGGTAGTGCCATTGGCTCTTGTTCCTTCTACTACCCATCCGGGTTCCAGGACAGTCAGCTGGTTCTCGGCAGTTACTCAGCCTTCTTGTACCTTCAGCTACATTTCCAAGTTGAAGATTTTTTAAATGATTTTTTTGGTAATCACTCTGGATCTCCCTGACGACGACACTGAAGACGATGACACTGAAGACGACGACCCTGAAGACCACCCCGAAGAAGACGACCCCGAAGACGAGGACCCTGAAGACGATGACCCTGAAGACCACTCTGAAGAAGACGACGACCCCAAGGACGACGACCATGAAGACGACGAGCCTGAACACCACCCCAAAGAAGAACAAAAAGATTACCCAGAAGAAGATGACCAAGAGGACAAAGAAGATGAAGACAACCAACAAGATACAGAACAAGAGACAGAAGACCAAGAAGCAGAAGAACATTAAGCATAAGACCAAAAATCAGAGCAAAAGATATGCTCTAAATTATAGGCAGAAGAAGACTAAGCAGTGTATGGGGGTGAGTCCGTTCCTCCTCGTGGTGCCCCTGGAAAATGCCTGCTGCTGCAGGCCAAACTGAACGCGGACAAATACTGTTGTTAATCTTGTGACAGCAAGAACGGAAGGTGTAATCTTCAAACTGTTAGAGATTACAACTACAGGAATGCCTGTCACAAAGAAGATGAATAGGAAGAAGATGAAGAAGTAGAATATAAAGAAGAATAATAGTTGAATAAGAAGAATATGAAGAATGTTAAAAAAAGAATAATAGGAAGAAGTTGAAGAAGAAGATAAATAAGGTGAAGAAGAAGTTGATGAAAAAGGTGCTGCTGCTGAGGATCATGAAGGAGAAAGTGTGGGAGAAGTAAAAAAGGTGAAGAGCATGGAAGTAGTGAAACATACATATGTGCCAAAATAGAAAAAATGTTAACAACATAGTAAATTTCTTCGTAACTCCGAACGTCTTAAAAAAAAATTTATTCCTGCTATTCCATTTGATTGGGCTAAACCTCTATGCCTTTAATGTCTCCTCCACCTCCCCCAATACATTCTACATTATTTTTAGTTGTTTTCCTTCATGTACAATTAACCTACAAGGAAAGAAAGGGTTATTTTAATTCCGATATTTTTGTCCCATTGACTTACATTGATTTCCGGTATCAGAATCGGCAATATCCGATACTTTTGAATATCGGACCGATCCAATCCGATCCGATATTTTGCAATATCGGAAAGTATCGCTCAACACTAACCATGACGTATTGTATATATTGTCTGCTTTGCATCATATATGTGCATTCCTAGTTATGGCTATATCTGATTAGTGGTCCTTTGTGACCTATTTGCTGTTTCTTGGAACACGTCGCCACTATTTATTAATAGGGTGGCTACTTATATCCTATTTGGACTTTGCTACTCTCAGTCATCTATTATATACTGCTATCTGACTGCTTGTATATTACTGTAGCACTGTCCTGTTCATTTTATTGGGCGACTCACTCTTTTTTTAGTTTTTATTAATATATATTAAAAGTTAGGCTTTATTTATTCACCTTTTGCTGTATACTGCTACTTTATGTGGTGAAATTTGTAAATTTGAACTTTGGTTATACCAAAAATTCTGGCTATATTCCTCAGATAAGTGATGTGACAACACTTTTATTGACTTTTGACAATCTTTTCAACCACCAATTATTCTCCTCTTGGTAAAAAAGAATATTAAACAAATATGAGGAAAAAATGGAGTCTATATCCAAAAAAAGTATTTTCTTTAAAATCCCATCATTATTTTATTAGTACATACATCACATACAAAACAGTAGACAGAAATATATACAGCATTTAATATGGCAGAGTGTTAAAAGCAAGACCTAGGCACATACTAGAAAAGGCATAATAATCCCCTAGTGAGGTATGGTATCCATAAAAATTCCCTCGCCAGTCAGTCAGTGGGTCATAACCCCATAATTAATTCCCACCCATAGCTGTCAGGAGAGCCGCACACTATGCCCCGACGCGCGTTTCGCATGGACTTCTTCCGTGGGCTGTTGCAACACTGACTGACTGACTAACTGACTGACTGGCCAGGGAATTTTTATGGATATCATTCCTCACTGGGGATTATTATGCCTTTGCTAGTATGTGCCTTTGGGCCCTTTAATATAATGCAACTATAACCATTTATATATTTATATACAGTGCCTACAAGTAGTATTCAACCCCCTGCAGATTTAGCTGGTTTGATAAGATGCAAATAAGTTAGAGCCTTCAAACTGCAAACGAGAGTAGGATTTATTAACAGAAGCATAAATCTTACTAAACAAAAAGTTATGTTGCTCAGTTGAATTTTAATAAATTTTAAACATAAAAGTGTGGGTCAATTATTATACAACCCCTATGTTTAATATTTCATGGAATAACCCTTGTTTGCAATTACAGCTAATAATCATCTTTTATAAGACCTGATCAGGCCGGCACAGGTCTGTGGAGTTATCTTGGCCCACTCCTCCATGCAGATCTTCTCCAAGTTATCTAGGTTCTTTGGGTGTCTCATGTGGACTTTAATCTTGAGCTCCTTCCACAAGTTTTCAATTGGGTTAAGGTCAGGAGACTGACTAGGCCACTCCAACACCTTGACTTTTTCCCTCTTGAACCAGGCCTTGGTTTTCTTGGCTGTGTGCTTTGGGTCGTTGTCTTGTTGGAAGATGAAATTACGACCCATCTTAAGATCCTTGATGGAGGAGCGGAGGTTCTTGGCCAAAATCTCCAGGTAGGCCGTGCTATCCATCCTCCCATGGATGCGGACCAGATGGCCAGGCCCCTTGGCTGAGAAACAGCCCCACAGCATGATGCTGCCACCACCATGCTTGACTGTAGGGATGGTATTCTTGGGGTCGTATGCAGTGCCATCCAGTCTCCAAACGTCACGTGTGTGGTTGGCACCAAAGATCTCGATCTTGGTCTCATCAGACCATAGAACCTTGAACCAGTCTGTCTCAGAGTCCTCCAAGTGATCATGAGCTAACTGTAGACGAGCCTTGACATGACGCTTTGAAAGTAAAGGTACCTTACGGGCTCGTCTGGAACGGAGACCATTGCGGTGGAGTACGTTACTTATGGTATTGACTGAAACCAATGTCCCCACTGCCATGAGATCTTCCCGGAGCTCCTTCCTTGTTGTCCTTGGGTTAGCCTTGACTCTTCGGACAAGCCTGGCCTTGGCACGGGAGGAAACTTTCAAAGGCTGTCCAGGTCGTGGAAGGCTAACAGTAGTTCCATAAGCCTTCCACTTACGGATGATGCTCCCAACAGTGGAGACAGGTAGGGCCAACTCCTTGGAAAGGGTTTGTACCCCTTGCCAGCCTTGTGACCCTCCACGATCTTGTCTCTGATGGCCTTGGAATGCTCCTTTGTCTTTCCCATGTTGACCATGTATTAGTGCTGTTCAAAAGTTTGGGGAGGGTCTTAAATAGTCAGAAAAGGCTGGCAAAAGAGATCATTAATCGACACATGTGAAGCTCATTATTCTTGGTGCCTGAACTACTTCTTAATACTTTAGGGGGACCAAACAGAATTCTTGTGGTTTGAGGGGTTGAATAATAAATGACACTCTGAATTAACTTTTAACGTTTTTTAAAAAAAAAATAAAAAAATTAAAAAAAAATTTTTGCTGCAGTGCATTTCCCACTTCCAGGCTGATCTACAGTACAAATGTCACAATGCCAAGTTAATTCCGCATGTGTCAACCAGCTAAATCTGCAGGGGGTTGAATACTACTTGTAGGCACTGTATGTATCGTGACTCCCTGCTGTCACTAGCGCTGCACTTATGTTGCACCTAGGTCTTGCTTTTGACACTCTGCTATATTAAATGCTGTATATATTTCTATCTACTGTTTTGTATGTGATGTATGTACTAATAAAATAATGATGAGATTTTAAAGAAAATACTCTTTTTGGATATAGACTCCTTTTTTTTCTCATATTTGTTTAATAGTTGTTGGAGTTTTCCTATGGCTAATGCCTTTGGGCGGTGTGGATATTTTCCTTTGACTGCCAAATGTATGGATTCTGCTATTGGGATTTTGTATTTCTTGCCAAAAAGGAAGTAGCAAGAAATGCTAGTTAGCTAGGTACATGTATTGATAGCAGAATGTGGCAGCAGGCAGAAATATAGGTGTAAGGTGTATGGTTTTAAAAGTGGTTACTAAAACAGGTATGCCAAAAAAAAGACATGCACAGTTAAATGGTTACAGTATATTAAAATAGTTTTTCCTTTTTCCAGCAAATTTCAAAATCTTTTCCAGAACATACATAATAAGAATTGCTAGACAGGTACAGATCCAAAAAGCAAACACAAAAAGCTAGCATAGCATGTCAGAAATGGATTTAAAATTTGACTAGTGAATCAGATATGCAAAAAAAAATGTTTGGGACATGCATACTTTGCAAGATAGATAGTTGCAATTGAATGTCTAGATTTTGAGGATATTATTTTGTATTTAAAAAAAAAACATTCCCCTTTCCAAAAACAGTTGCGCAAGAAATGTAAAAACTCAGCACATTCGCTTGTGACAAGCAAGCACGCCGTTTTACACTGATTTCAGATTTTTTTTCTGTAAAAACTACTGTGCTGTCTGGCGCCTGCTTTTTAGTGCATAAAAAATGAAGAAAAAAATGCGAAATTCTATTTCAAATGCAGTAGGACAAATGTCTGCTACGCCTTATCACTGATTAATTACACTGAGTCTGTTAATGCTGCTACCACCTCTCCTATCTCTCTCTCCCTTTCAGTTGAAGCTCTGTATTATTCCAAGACTATTATTCTCATCTTCACTGTTCCAGTCATTCAACATATGATTGTTTGAAGTATTTGTTCAATATTTTAGAGCCTTCTCTTCCTGACTCTCTTCCTGTCTTTGACATACCCTCATTTTCCTAAAATCACCCTAAAGTTGCTGCTGCATTCCCTGCTTAAGCTTTTAAACAGGCTTCGATAATTCTTTCAGATAATTCATTCAGATTGGTTGTGCTATACTATGTACCGCAATGTATTGTGGGGAAGACTGTGTGATCTTGTCTGAGGTCATGACAGCTTTCTGTGACTGATGCAATCTTCTTTAATGTATAAAAAGGCAGCAGGCATTATCTTTTTTGTAATTCATAAGAATAGAAACACAAATTAAGTTTTTCAAGACCTTAAAGTAAATCTGTCACCCCATTTTAGTCATATCAGCTAAAGATATGACTGAATAGTGCGTCCCATAAGCAAGCTATCGGTATGTAGCTTATATCCAGATACCCCCGTTTTGACAGCAAAATACCTTTGTAAAGTTGGGATTGTTTTCTGTAAATCAGGGCGGTCTGGTCCGGAGGGCGGCGTTTTCTCTCTTCTCCCCCCCGCTCCTCTGCATTTCTTGCGTATGGCCGTCTGTGAATCGCACAGGCGGCGTTCTGCTTCCCACGATTGCGCTTTTCAAATTACCCCCCACGCATGCGCAGTGTGCAAAGCATAAAATCATTACAGCGCATGCACAACTATTGTCTTTCACTTTCCTTGCCCAGGAAGTCGTCCAAGGCAAGCAGTCATTTCCAGGGCAAGGAAAGAGTTGCGCATGCGCTGTAATGATTTTATGCTTTGCCCACTGTTGGGCAAAGCACACTGCTCATGCGCGGAGGGAATTTGAAAAGCGCAATTGTGGGAAGCAGAACGCTGTCTGCGCGATTCACAGATGGACATACGCAAGAGATGCAGAGGAGCGGGGGGGGAGAAGAGAGAAAACGCCGCCCTCTGGACCGTACCGCCCTCATTTACAGAAAAGAATCCGGACTTTACAAAGGTATTTTTGCTATCAAAACGGGGCTATCTGGATATAAGCTACATACCGATAGGTTGCTTATGGGACGCACTATTCAGTCATATCTTTAGCTGATATGACTAAAATGGGGTGACAGATTCCCTTTGAATGTCATACAAGCCACATGAATTTGATTTGTATCAAATTGTTTTGATAATATCTAACAAGTGTGTAAGAGTTTGCTACAATTTTGTAGCAATCTACAGTATCGGATGTTCATAAATGGTTCTGGCTGCTGTGCAATAACAAATGGGAGAGGCAAGCTGTATAAATTTTGTTTTTGTTTCTGGAAGATGTTCAGTTAAATTGAAATCCCTAATAATTTGGGGACCATCTGCTAATTCTTTGAACAAATGTTTTGTGCTTATGTACTGGAGACAATCCATTGAAATGTTTATAAACTTATCTTTGTCTATAATTAAACTATTGTAATTAAAAGTTAAAATCTACACTAAATAACATGTTATTTTATAATGCTTTCAAAATTCATGTAAAGTATGTTTAACTCTATCACACCTGCGTGGGATGTGATATTCCTTTTACCTAATATATTTGAAAGGAAAATACAGTAAATTAATTAAAATAAATGTGCCAGCAATATTATCAACAATATTATTAAATTGGATAATTGAATTAAAGTTAAAATCACACAACAAACTTGGCTTATAACATTTGCTAACTGAAACTACATATTGGAGTTAATTTAAATATTACATTTATTGTTAGAAATTCAATATACAACCATACACTGTGTGCAGAATTATTAGGCTAGTTGTATTTGAGAGGATTCTTTTTATTATTGAACAACAACTATGTTCTCAATCAACCCAAAAGACTCATAAATATCAAAGCTTAATATTTTTTGGAAGTTGGAGTGAGTTTTTTTTTTAGATTTGGCTATCTTAGGAAGATATCTGTCTGTGCAGGTAACTATTACTGTGCAGAATTATTAGGCAACTTAATAAAAAACAAATATATACCCATCTCACTTGTTTATTTTCACCAGGTAAACCAATATAACAACACAAAATTTAGAAATAAACCTTTCTGACTAGGGTTGAGCATTCCGATATTGCAAATATCGGGTATCGGCCGATATTGGCTGTATCGGAATTCCGATTCCGAGTACCGATATTTTCGTCATATCGGATACCGGAATCGGAATGTTCCTGTCACGGTCAGTGTCCGTCGGTCAGGTCTGTCAGGAGTCAGCGGCACTTACCTGGCAGAAGATCTCCGGTGGTCTCGTCCTGGACTGCTTGATGGCCGCCATCATCTTCTCCCTGGCGGTCACATGCAGTTTCTCGCGATAACTGCAGTGACTGCTGGGTAATCACGGCCGTAAAGCAGTCCGATGCAGCTGTGCTGCGCCGGGATGTCAGGCTCTGCCTGGCATTCCGATGTAGCAGAGCTGGATCGTCGTGGGACCCTCGTTACTATGGACTGCGTCGGACAGGTGGTATACTGTTGGTTTGTTTTTTTCCTTTTTTTACAGGAGATTGATGGCGTCGCAGGATGAGCGTATAATAAAATTAATGAAAACTGTGTTGTCTCTTTTATTTCATTAAAAGACTTTTTT
>JARQOD010000001.1:313432936-313575196 GCA_033576555.1 Oophaga sylvatica
GAAGGAACAAAGGCACCAATTCAGAGAGGAAGGCAAACTTAGGGAATGGCACAAGATGTATCATTTTGGAAAACCTATCACAAATCACCCAGATAATGGTCATTCTCTGAGAAACAGGAGGTCGGAAATGAAATCCATAGAGATATGGGTCCATGGTCTCTTGGGCACAGGCAATGGCATCAACAAACCACTAGAGCGAGAGCAAGGCTTGGAGCGAGAGCAAGTCTCGCAGGACTGCACAAATTCCCTGACGTCACGAGACAAAGTAGGCCACCAAAAGGACCGACTAACCAAGTCTCTGGTACCAAAAATTCCGGGATGACCGGCCAACGCGGAACAATGAATCTCAGACATCACACTCTTTTTCCACCGGTCTGGGACAAACAATTTCCCAATAGGGCAGCGCTCGGGTTTATACCTCCTGACACCCTTCCAGAGCCAGTCTCAAATTGGGCGAGATGGCGGAAAGAACTACACCCTCTTTCAAAATAACAGCAGGATCAGATAACTCAGAAGAGTCCGCAAGGAAACTCCTCGAGAGGGCATCCGCCTTAACATTCTTAGTGCCAGGAAGAAAGGAAACCACAAAATTAAAACGTGTGAAAAACAAGGCCCACCTGGCCTGTCTAGGATTAAGTCGCTTGGCTGATTCCAGATAAACCAGATTCTTATGGTCCGTGAGGACCACCACCTGATGTTTGGCTCCGTCCAGCCAATGTCTCCACTCTTCAAAAAGCCCACTTCATGGCCAATAACTCCCGATTACCCACGTCATAATTACGTTCAGTTGGAGAATATTTTCGAGAGAAAAAGGCACAAGGTTACTTTTAGAGGTCTTTGGATTTCTTTGGTACAAAACAGCACCTGCCCCAATTTCAGAGGCATCAACCTCCACCTGAAATGGCAGAGAAACATCAGGATGCCGTAGAACAGGAGCAGAAGTGAATCTCTGCTTAAGTTCCTGAAACGCAGAGACTGCCTCAGGAGGCCAATTCACCACATCAGAACCCTTTTTGGTCAAATCAGTCAATGGTTTAACAATAACAGAGAAATTACCAATACATTTACGATAAAAATTGGCAAAACCCAAGAATCTTTGAAGAGCCTTTAATGAAGTAGGTTGGACCCAATCACAGATGGCCTGAACCTTGACCGGGTCCATTTCAATAACAGATGGGGACAAAATGAATCCCAGAAATGAGATCCTCTGTATGCCAAAAATACACTTTGATCCCTTCACGTACAGAGCATTCTCTCTCAAAATCTGGAACACAGTCCGAACATGTTTCACATGAGAGTCCCAGTCATTGGAAAAAATCAAGATATCATCCAAATAAACAATCAGAAATGTATCCACAAAATCCCTGAAAATGTCATTCATGAAGGCCTGGAAGACAGAAGGAGCATTAGTGAGCCCAAAGGGCATCACTAAGTACTCAAAATGCCCCTCTGGGGTATTAAATGCCATCTTCCATTCATCCCCGTGCTTAATGCGAATAAGGTTATAAGCCCCCCTGAGGTCAAGCTTGGTAAACCAAGTAGCACTTTTCACCCTGGAAAACAGGTCAGAAATCAAGGGTAACGGATATTGATATTTCACAGTGATATTGTTCAAGAGACAATAATCAATACACGGCCTTAATGAACCATCCTTTTTGGCCACAAAGAAAAAACCGGCACCCAAGGGTGAAGAGGATGGTCTGATATGACCCTTCTCCAATGACTCCTTGATATAAGACCGCATAGCGTCATGTTCAGGTACAGACAAGTTAAAAAGGCGACCTTTAGGAATTTACTACCAGGCACTAATTCAATAGCGCAGTCATAGCTCCTATGGGGGGCAAGGATGCAGATTTACTTTCGCTAAACACATCAGAAAAATCAGTCAAAAAGTCAGGAACATCCTGAGCCTGGGGGGAGGCAGAAAAAACAGGAGTGTTGGTATTAACACATTGGCAGCCCCAACTGGTTACAGACACAGATTTCCAATCCAAAACAGGATTATGAGACTGTAACCAAGGGAAACCCAGTACGATAATGTCATGCAGATTATACAGCACCAAAAATTTGCAACTCTCCTGATGATCAGGTTCAACCCTCATTATCACCTGAGTAGAGAACTGAGGTTTATTCTCAGCAAAGGGGTAGAATCGATCCCCAGTAGGGAATAGACCTCCGCAGGGGTATCAAGGGAAACCCCACAACGTTTTAGAAAAATCAAAATCCATCAGGTTAATAGCTGCTCCCGAATCAACAAAAGCCTGAGCAGGAAATGTGGACAGGGAGCAAATCAGGGTAACAGTCAACAAAAATTTAGTCTGAACACTACCCAAGATAACCGAACGTGCAAAACGTCTTCCCCGCTTAGGGCAGACTGAAATAGCATGAGAGGCATCACCACAGTAGAAACATAACCCATTGCGTTTACGAAACTCATGACGCTGTGCCCCAGAAGCCACTCTATCACACTGCATGGGTTCAGAAGCTGGTTCACAAGGCAACACTGTTCCACGCATACCTCTACCTCACGCAAACGTCTGTCAATTTGAATCGCTAATGACATAGAATCATTGAGACCAGAGGGGACAGGGAATCCCACCATAACATCCTTTACATTCTCTGACAGACCCTTCCGAAAAAGGGCTGCCAAAGCATCGTCATTCCATTTGGTCAGGACTGCCCACCTTCGGAATCTCTGACAGTATAACTCAGCGTCCTCAAGCCCCTGATTTAATGCCAACAAGGCTTTTTTCAGCTTGATCAGTGACATTAGGCTCATCGTACAATAACCCCAGAGCCTGAAAAAATGCATCAACATTACTCAAAACAGGATCCCCAGTGTCAGGGAAAAAGCCCAATCCTGAGGATCGCCGCGCAGGAGAGAGATGACAATTTGAACCTGCTGTGCTGCGTTCCCTGAGGACTTAGATTTCAAGGCAAAAAACAACTTACAGTTATTTTTGAAATTCAGAAATTTAGCTCGATCCCCTAAAAACAAATCTGGCATGGGAATCCTAGGTTCCACAACCGGCAACCTAGCAAGATAGATAGCAATACTCCGAACTTCAGTGGCAAGCTGATCCACATGGCCAGACAACTGTGCAAACTCCATTGAGAGAAAAAAAAATCCTCCTCAGCATTCAGAGAAACAGACGGAAAAAAAAAAAAATCTCTGACAATCTTCTTCTTTAACACTATTTTTCCCTTCTGTGAGTACCATACAAATATCAGTTTTTTGGCCGGTGATACTGGTATGATTTGGTAGCTGAGGAGAGCAGGCAAGAAAAGGAAATACACCAGAGAGGTTGGAATCTATGGGATTGCAGTACCCTGACTAACCACCACAACTAAAGGCAGACGTGGAGCGTACCTACGTTGGTCCTAGACGCCTCGTCACAGCCTGAGAAGCTAACTACACCTAAAGACAGAAAGAGGAAAACTATCTGCCCCGGAGCAGATCCCCAAAGAACATAGAAAGCCCCCAAACATGTAATGGCGGATAGACAAGAGGAAAATACAGACACAGACAGAAAATAGTATGAGCAAACGTTGGGGCCCAAACTTCCTAAATAGAAAAGGATAGGAAGGACAGTTACTGCAATCCCAAAAAAACCCTGAAAAGTACCAACACTACTAATTACAAAAACACCTGAGATCACACGACCTCTACCACCTAAATTAGTTCTCTGGTGTAACAAAACTAAACAGCAGCCACTGAAAAAACTGGAAAAGGCAAATGAACAAACAACAGTGGCTGAACTAAACTGAGAGGAGCACAAGCCCCCGGAGGGGACCCGGCAGACCCCCACAGAAGTGCAGGACAAAATGCAAAAAGCAAGCACAAAAACTAAAAGAAGAACATGTCTTATCTGTTAGCAGAAGATGCAGGCACGAAACAGCAAGCTACAAAGAGAACAGGAATCAAAGATGAGACCAGAACAATTGATCACCGGCAACCCTGATGGGAGGGAACCTCCCTTATATAAGACCAGTCAGTAACACCTGATCGCCAATCTTCACAATCTTCATAGGATAGTTCAGTACTGTTTGTAACCACCAGAGGGAGCTTCTGCTCAGAATTCATTTCTAGCAAATTCACAACAGCTGAGGTTGTGCACTCTAGAGTCGCCAACCTACCCTCCAGCTGCTGGATATACCGCTGCAGACGCTGGTCGTCCGCCATTTTACCCGCCAGGCCCTGAATACGGCAATCAAACTCCTCATCGGTTATGCCGATAATCTAGGGCATCTAGGACACCGACCCTGTCCAGCTAGCATACCAAGCTCCTCACCGATTAAGTCGGTATTGTAATGGCGTATTTCAGCCGCCCTAACCACACACACGCATGACCACACTGGCGCAAAGCATATAACGGTTGATACTAGCGCATTGCGGCTCAGCATTGCCACCCTTTTATAGTAACAGCTACAGGACCTGCCAGAAGGCCCAATAAGAAACTGTTCCAAAACACATGTAGTTTCAGGACCTTCCTGGCGGACCAATAGGAGCTGCTGCAGTACCTGAACATGTGACCCCTCATCTCCAATGAGAGATCTTACCCTGGCATGCTCAGAAGGGGAAACGCAGGACTTCGTCCCCAAGACATCTGCTCCAGCACTGGCTACAACAGAAGATCCAGGAGGAGCAGCAGCAAGTCTCTGCACAGTGCTGGAACGGGCAAGACACTGGGACCGCCGTCTCTGCTGAGCAGGCTTCACTGCGGACGGAGACGAATGGAGGACCGCAGCAGGACCGGTTTGAGACTCCCCTTGTGCAGCAGCGGGAACCCGAACCCTAACAGTGATGTCTGAGATTCATTGTTCCGCGTTGGCTGGTCATCCTGGGATTTTTGGTACCAGAGACTTGGTGAGTCGGTCCTTTTGGTGGCCTACTTTGTCTCGTGATGTCAGGGAATTTGTGCAGTCCTGTGGGACTTGCTCTCGTTCCAAGCCTTGCTCTCGCTCTACTGGTTTGTTAATGCCATTACCTGTGCCCAAGAGGCCATGGACCCATATCTTTATGTCCAACCTCCCTGTTTCTCAGAAAATGACCGTTATCTGGGTAATCTGTGATAGGTTTTCCAAGATGATACATCTTGTGCCATTACCTAAGTTACCTTCCTCCTCCGAATTGGTGCCTTTGTTCCTTCAGCACGTGGTTCGGTTACATGGCATTCCGGAGAACATTGTGTCTGACAGAGGAGTCCAGTTTGTTTCCAGATTTTGGAGGACATTTTATTCTAAACTTGGTGTTCAATTATCTTTCTCCTCTGCATTTCATCCTCAGACCAATGGATAAACCGAGAGAACAAACCAGACCTTGGAGACTTATTTGAGATGTTTTGTGTCTGCTGATCAAGATGACTGGGTCTCCTTTTTGCCTTTGTCTGAGTTTGCTCTTAATAATAGGGCTAGCTCTGCCACCTTGATGTCTCCATTTTTCTGCAATTCTGGGTTTCACCCTCGATTTTCTTCGAGACAGGCGGAGGCTTCTGTCTGTCCGGTTGTTGACTCTGTTGTGGAGCGAATGCAGCAGATTTGGGACAAGGTAGTGGAGAGGTTGTCTCTCTCTCAGGAAAACGCCCAACGGTTTGCCAACCAGCATAGGACTGATGGTCCTCGGTTTAAAGTGGGGGACTTGGTTTGGTTGTCCTCAAGAAATATCCCTATGAGGGTTGCATCTCCAAAGTTTAAGCCCAGGTTCATTGGACCTTATAAGATCATGGAGATTCTTAATCCTGTTTCGTTCCATTTGCTTCTTCCAGGACATTTAAGATCCATAGCGTGTTCCACAAGTCCTTATTGAAGAGGTTTGTTGAGCAAGTGGTTCCTATGGCTGCGCCTCCTGACCCTGTTTTGGTTGAGGGCAATCTGGAGTATGTGGTTGAGAAAATATGGATTCTCGTTTTTCTAGACAGAAACTCCAGTATTTGGTTAAGTGAAGAGGTTATGGTCAGGAGGACAATTCTTGGGTGTTTGCTTCGGACATCCATGCTAGGAGACTGATCCGTGCCTATCACCGAGCTCATCCTGATCGGCCTGGTTGCAGAAGTGAGGGTTCGGTGACCCCTCCTCAAGTGGGGGGTACTGTTGTGAATGTGCTAGAGATGATTTCTGAGCAGAGGCTCCCTCTGGTGGTTACAGACAGTACTGAACCTTTCAGCGAGGAGTGGCAATCGGGGATCACGGACTGCTCTGATATAAGGGAGGTTCCCTCCCATCATGGTTGCCGGTGATCAATTGTTCTTGTCTCAATTGTGGTTCCTGGTTCATTTGGAAGTTTGCTGGAGTCTTGCCTGCATCTCCTGCTTTCAGATAAGATATTTTTTGCTTTTCTTTTTGTGCTTGCTTTTTGCATTGTTTTCTGCACTTTTGTGGAGGTCAGCCAGGTCCTCTCCTGGGGCCTGAGCTCCTCACAGTTTATCTGCAGCCACTGTTATTTGCTCATTTGCTTTTTCCTGTTTTTTCAGCGGCTGCGTCTTGGTTTTTGTTCAGACTGAGATCTGATTTAGTGGGAGGCGAGATCGTGTGATCTCAGTATTTTTGTAATCAGAATTGTTGGATTTTTGTAGGGTTTTCTGGGTTGCAGCAAGTAATCTCTCCTGTCCTATCCTATTTAGTCAGCTTGTGGCCCCAGCGTTTGCTCAGTCTATTTTCTGCCTATGTTTGTATTTTCATCTTGTCTAACCGCCATTATATGTTTGGGGGCTTCCTATTTTCTTTGGGGATCTGCTCCGGGGCAGATAGCTTTCATCTTTCTGCTTTTAGGTGTAGTTATCTCTCAAGCTGTGACGAGGTGTCTAGGATCAACGTAGGAATGCTCCACGGCTACCTCTAGTTGTTGTCGTTAGTTTAGGAATCTACAATCCATCAGTTACCAACATCTCAGGTGTTCGGCTGCCCTGCTGTTGTTCCTGTCCTCCTCAGCTAGAGAAACATAACACTTGATCTCCTGTAATAAACCAAAAATAAAAAACAACAATACACCATACCTGTCTGTCGCTCTGTCCCACGCTATAATCCATGTCTGGTTGATAAACAGTTTTCAACCTGGACGGTGCTAACGAGGATCTCACCGAGGTCACGGCAGTTCAGCCCAGTGGGGCAAGCAGCCTCAGTGACCGAAGGTGGCCCCTTACCAGCCTGAGAATACCTGCCCCCAGCTGTCTCCTTAGGATGGCTGGTTGTCAAAAATGGGGGAGACCCCACGCCGCTTTTTAAAATTATTTATTTAAGCAATTAAAAAAAACAGCTTGGGGACCCCTCTATTCTTGATAACCAGCCTTGTTGAAGCTGACAGCTTAAGGTTGCAGCCCCCAGCTGTGAGTTTTGCCTGGCTGGTTATCAAAAATACAGGGAACCCACGCCATTTTTTTTTAAATTATTTATTTTCAGCGCAAGAGCTGCTGATGAATACTCCCATTCGCTGCTCCTGCTCTCACTATTATTAGTGGCTGCAGGTGTCAGATGATGGGAGAGGTAGTCCATCAGCTGACACCAGTGACCGGGGGTAAACTTTATACCTCCAATCACAGCAAAGTGCTCACGTTGTCTTTCGACTGGCGGAGATGATTTCACCACGGATCAGAAGCGGTGTTTGCCGCTCTGTCATGCACATGGCAGAATGGCAAACACTGGATGTACGGGCCCCCCATTCAGGTGAATGGTGTCCGGGTTTGGGTCCAGGTACTGTTCTAGTACCCAAACCCGAACTTTTTGTAACTGTTCGGCCGAACCCACCGGACCCGAACATCCAGGAGTCTACCCATCTCTAATCACTAAGCCTCTTACTGATCTCACATGTAAGGGGGTGGGATCTTAAGGTTTGGTCAACAGATGCTATTGGGGCCTTTAAAAAATTGAAATAGTGTTTCATGTCCGCTCCAGTTTTACACTAGTGATGTGTGGATCAGGCAAAATTTTTTCCTTAGATTTTCCAAGGAAATTTGATTTGCAGAAAAGTAATTCTCCACCAATTACCAGTCTTTTCCTCACTGCATCTTCTGATCACTTCTTTGGGCACTGAATCACGCTTCTTCACGCTGTTCAGTAACGTCCGGCTCTCATGAGGCCTGGAGTTGGAACTCTAGATCTGTGCTGCACACTGTGTGCCTTACTGCTGTCCTAGGAAAAACCACTCATGTGGTTGAAAGGTGCTCATGTGTTGGGCGCTTCCATGAGGTCCAAGTCCATGTTGTGTTGTGTTGGTGGCCGGGGGTAACACTCAAGGTTGCTTCCTCCATCCCTTCCCACCAACCACAGACAACAGAGAGGGGATCATTACCCTCTTTATCTCCTGTTGCCTGTCCACCACCTCTTCCTCCTTGTCCTCCTCAATTTGTTTCTCAGCTCCTGCATCTTTACTAACAGTTTGTATGGTTCTATGAACACCCTTTTATCACTGTAATCCACCCTTCTATGGACCCACCTGTGTGATGACAGTCCAGAACTTAGAGATACTGTTATTTCTTCTGCTATAGCCTCTGCTTCCACCTCTTCCTCTGGGACCATCACCTCACACAGATTATTTAAAGTGTGCTTTATCATGTAGGTGATCGGAATAGTGATGCTGATGATGGCATCTTCAGCGCTAATCATCTTAGCAGCTATTTCGAAACTGTGCAGAAGGGTGCAGAGGTTCTTCATCTGTACCCACTCCGCAAGCATGATTTGCACAATGTCCATACTTTGTTGGCTCTGACTATGCAATAGGGATACTGCACCAGGGCTCATCGCTGCTACAACAGTCGCTGCAACATGTATGGAGTGGAATTCCACTGTGTCGGCACATCGCATATCAACCAATTAACAGGTATACCGAAATCCTTCTGTAGTGATATAAGTTGATGACTTTAGGGTGCGAACGGCAGAAGTGAGCAAACAGCGAATGTGCTTTCTTCAGCAGCGCATCCAGGCCAAGATAGTGGCAGAGAATTTGCTGTACCACCAGGTTACGATACGATACGATACACTTTATTAATCCCGAGGGAAATTATGGTATCACAGCAGCGTTACAACAGCATTACAAACAAACCATTATAAACAGCATTACATAGAGTAATTACTAGACACAGATTTGCACATGACTAACCACAATACGTAACAAACAAAAAGTACACAAATCTCTAATCATTTCCATTAGTGCGCCAGTCCTAGGTTGTAGTCATCTTTCACCCTTAGTGAATTGTTATACATCCCCATAGCGGTAGGCACAAACGATTTCCTGAATTTCTCCTTCTTGCACCTTGGAAGGATTAGACGGCTGCTGAATGTGCTCTTCTGCTTCAAGAACAGCTCGAATAGTGGGTGTGTATTATTGTTCATTATAGCCCTGCACTTCTTTTGAATCCTATCCTCCACTACTTCCTCAAAAGAGTCAAGATGGAGGCCAACAGCCGCGCTTGCCTCCTTGATATGTTTGTTGAGTTTATTAGCGTCAGCTACTCGCACACTACTGCCCCAGCAAATGATAGCAAAAAAGATGGCGCTTGCTGCAACGGTCTGGTAGAACATTTCCAGCATTTTGCTGCACACATTGAACGACCTGAGCTTCCGCAGAAAGTACAGTCTGCTCATTCCCTTCTTGTGAACCTTCTCTGTATGACACCTCCAATCAAGTTTGCTGTCAAGGTGATCCCCCAAATATTTGTAGCTCTCAACCATCTCCACCTCCTGGCCAGCAATAGTGATCGGTAAGTAATCATCCTTTTTCCTTCTATAACTCACCACCATCTCCTTGGTTTTCTTCACATTTAGTTCTAGACAGTTAGTCTGACACCAATCCACAAAGTCAGAAACCACCCTTCTATATTCCCCCTCCCCCGACCCCCACAATGCCCCCTACAATCACTGAGTCATCTGTCAGTCAGGTTGAGGATCTGAGCCAAGCAAAGCACATGTTTGAGGTTGCCCTGGCTTATGGCCGCCACCAGGTTCACATCATTATCGCACATGGCCTTCCCTGGCTCCAGGCTCAGTAAAAACAGCCATTGCTCAAACTCGGCCTGGATAGCTGTTCACAACTCTTAAGCTGTGTGACTGCAATGTCCAAGGCTAATTTTAATTTAAACACTGACTTATTGCGGTGAGCACTGGCTGCGCAGTACGGAGGTCGTAGGATTCTCGCTGCACTGTTAGAATGCATGTCTCATTAAAGGTAAGGTTGAGGACACAGGTTGTGGAAGCAGAAGCAGTGGAGGAAGTGTTAGATGCAAAGATTTGTCCCACAAGCCTTGGGGATTCTAAGACTTGTGGAGCAGCCGGTTGACCGTCTGACCCCACAGCCACCAGAGTGATCCAGTGCTCAGTCAGTGAGATGAAATGCCCCTGCTCATGTTTGCTCTTCCACGTGTCAGTGGTGAAATGCACCCTGGCAGACATAGATTTTTGCAGGGAAAATGCTGATGTTGTCTGCGACATGCTTTCTTAGAGAAGTAATGGTGACTCTGCATCTGGTATTGGGGGACTGCGATGGCCATCAACTTTCAGAAACTGTCTGTATCCACCAGGCAGAAAGGCAGCATTTCTGTGGCCAACAGATTGCAGACGGTTGAGTTCAAGCTTTTAGTTTTGGCATGTGTAGGAGGAAACATTCTTTTACGTGAACGAACGCTGGCTGTTGTGCTGAGAGGGTGCAATATTGTGAACAGGACAAACTGCTGGACTGTGAGTGAGGTGCAGGCATAGATGTTATGGTGGATTGAGAAAGATGTGTTGTGTTAGGTGACACAAAAACAGCAGGCATCTCCACTTCCATAACAGCTGACAGGCTCTCACTCACCCTGACTGTAGCGTGTAAACAAATGGATTTTCTATGGATGGAGACCTGTGTGAGAACACTTGGCACGGTGACTGAGGAGGAAGAAGCAGCATATGGGACTGCCAGTGGTTGGTGAGACCCACTAGTTGGCAGACAGACACCCTGAGGAAGGGAAACCGTGTATTCCCCGAAATGTGTCAGTTAGCTTTTTGGTCTTTCAGCCACTCTGTACTTTTGTGACGTCACACTCTGTTTCCAAGTATCATCGGCCATCTTCTTCCTGCCGGTTAACCAGGGACGCTACCAGCCGGAGCGCCCCTGGCTCTTCAGATGCCAACTTCGATTCACACAGTAATGCAACCACACTCTCACTTTGGACTGCGGCACCAAGCCAACATTCACAAGTCTTCACTGGCATCAAACCTGAGTGGTTCAACTGCAGGGTAGGTTACATGCCATACATGCTATCTAGAATATCTTCCCTGACGTTCTCCCTACATCACAATAATCTACAATATATATACATGTCACGCAATTGTGAATAGATATATGGTGCACCTTATTACCTGCCTTTATTTTTTTTTTATGCTACATTCCTTTTTCTGGGTCGTTGATATCTATTTCCACTAGGTATCGATTTGGTGCCAAGTACCAGCCCTTCTAATGGACTAGTGCGACAAACCTATATTTATTTTCAGTTTTTGGTTTACTTATTGGATTTCTCACACAGAATCCAGAGTTTGTCTGCAGCTTACTGTTTTATCCTGATTTCATTGTATCTTTACATCAGTGAGGGCGCTAGTGTTATTTTTAATATAGTCGGCATTTTAACACAGTGAGATTCCCAGACTTAGGCACGTTGATCATGCATGTGCCGGTTCATGCATGTAGTTGTCAAACTTAATTTTTTTTGCAAGCTTGGCAGAAAAAGCGAGTTGGGTTATTGTTTTTGGTTTCAAAAAAGGCCTAGGCTAGGCAACCCCTGCCGCTCCTTCGAACTACAGAGTTGCGACCAGTGCTGGCCATAGTCAGATTTGTGGCTGAGAATGCAGTACTTGTCATGGTTGAATCACTCCGTGTCTGTGCGATAATCCGCAAAGTCACCTCCTCAACTTCCTCCTCCTCCACTTCCTCTGCTGAGCTACACTCATCTGCGTATCTCTGGGTTCACACCAAATGGGATCTACAACCTCATTGTCATCCTCTCTGTTCTCCCACTCCTCATTCTGAGAGTCACCCTCCTCCTCTTCCTGCCCTGACACTACAGTACAGTCCACACTTCTGGTATCTGAGTCTCATCGGGATCACTTCCATCTCCAGTGGATCCAAAAAGAAAAAAAATTTGGGCATTGGTGGAGTTGCTTTCTTCTTCTGAATTCTGTGAATCATTTGGAGCAGACCTCTGATGCCCATGGAATAGAATGTGTGAATAGCAATGCAGAATGGCCCATTTATGGTTACTCACAGTCAGTCGGGCATTTGGAAATTTTTGATGTGGGGGAAAAATATTTAGACTTGAGAGTCCTCAGTGGTTGATACCTTTTAATGGCTAACTGAAAAGATGGTAACAAATTGCAAGCTTTCGAGACTACTCAGGTCTCTTCATCAGGCATAGACTAATACAACATCTGAAGAATCACATATTTATACACAAAATAGCACAGAAAAAATGCAATAGGTAGGACAAGTGACATGAAGCAGAACTGTCATTATGGCAGAGGGATTAACATAAATATGACTAGTTCATAGATAAGGAGTGAAGGTTTTATTACCCTCTGATTGGGGTCTGGTATTGTGTTGTGATGACCCTAAAAGGTCAGGGAGGCAGATTCCTTAATTGTTGTAGAACGACATAAAACTCTGGGATATATTCATCCCAGCACTAAGAGTGTCAAAGGTCATCATAAGTTTATATTCCCAGACTTTTCTATCCTTCTCAGATTTGAAGTTAGATTTTAATACAAGTAATTCCATATCTGTCATGCTATGACCGGGCATACAAAAGTGTTTGGCCACAGGTAAATCCATTCTTTTTTTCTCTTATCGTGTGGCGATGAGAATTCATCCTTGTTCTCAGTTTTTGCCCGGTCTCCCCCACATACAGACCCCCAGTTGGACATTTAGTACATATAATTAGGTACACCACATTAGATGTGATGCAGCTGAAAGTACCTGGTATCTTGTAGTCCTGATGGGAGTTGGGGATCTTTATCCTGTCCGTGGTCATTATAGATGTACAGGTCTTGCATTTCTTTTGTCTGCAAGGAAAGGTTCCTGCAGCTGTTGGGGAGGACAGGGAGCTTCTGACAATGATGCTTCTTAGATTTGGGGGCTGCCTAAAACATAGTAGTGGGGGGTCTGGAAATATGGATTGTAATCGGGCATCTTTTTGTAGTAAAGGTTGTAGTTTCCGTGCAGCTCCCCTTAGCATCTCCAGACTTGGATTGTAGGTGACCACTAGAGGCACCCGGTTATTTTCTTCTTTAGCTTTGTAATGTAGCAGGTGATTCCTTGATATTCTGGTGGCTCTTGTAATTTGGTTTTCAATTGTTCTTGGATGGTAGCCCTGGTTCAAAAAAGTCTTTCTGAGGCGACCAAGGTGTTCATCTCTATCCATGGGGTTGGAACATATACGGTTGTATCTGATGGCTTGGCTGTAGACAATAGAGTTTTTTATGTGTTTAGGATGGAAACTGTCCCATTTAAGATATGTTGGACGGTCGATTGGCTTCTGATACAGGGATGTCTCTATTTCATTGTTCTTTAGCTTAATGGTGGTGTCTAAAAAGTTAATTTCAGTGCTGGAGTAGTTAAGTGTTAAGTTGATGGTGGGATGAAATTGATTGAACTGTTCATGGAAGTCTTTAGCTGTTGTTCAGACTCCGTCCAGATGATTAAAATGTCATCAATGTAGCGGTAGTAGGCCCGAGGCCTGATGGGGCAGGAGGACAAAAATTCGCTTTCAAGCTTGGCCATGAAAAGATTTGCATACTGTGGAGCCATTTTACTTCCCATAGCTGTGCCAGTCTCCTGAAGATAGATCTTGTTGTCAAATTCGAAGTAATTGTGGGTGAGGATGAATTTTGTGAGTTTCACCACAGAATCAGCATCATTCCCGGTGTTTCCCATGAAGACTTTGCAGGCATTTAATCCATCCTGGTGTGGGATATTAGGGTCATCACAACACAATACCAGACCCCAATCAGAGGGTAATAAAACCTTCACTCCTTATCTATGAACTAGTCATATTTATGTTAATCCCTCTGCCATAATGACAGTTCTGCTTCATGTCACTTGTCCTACCTATTGCATTTTTTCTGTGCTATTTTGTGTATAAATATGTGATTCTTCAGATGTTGTATTAGTCTATGCCTGATGAAGAGACCTGAGTAGTCTCGAAAGCTTGCAATTTGTTACCATCTTTTCAGTTAGCCATTAAAAGGTATCAACCACTGAGGACTCTCAAGTCTAAATATTTTTCTATCTACTGGCTAACACGGTACGAAGATACACATCTTTCCTATATCAAAATGATGTGGGGGAGACAGGGATGATTGGGGTGCCACCTCTGAGGATTGTTTTGTGTGTGATGTTAAGGTGGAGGAGAGGCCATTTGATGCAGTGCTTGCCATCCACTCTGATCCTCATCTACAAGGCGTTCCGCAGTGCGGCTGTCAAAGAAAGGGAGTCGAATAGCCCGTCCAGCAACAGATGTTGACAGTGGTCTTTGGATAGGATGAGACGGTGTTTGTTCAGTTGAGCTTTCATTAACATTAACACCTAACCCATGAACATGTTGAACACCAATCCTATTCCCCCTACCACCACAACCTTGCATTTTCCCACTAAAATATGTATCCTTCCCCTCGTTTGACCTGCTGTTTTACAACCTTAGGCCCACATCTGTCAGTTACCTGTCACTAAATGAACAATTGCTAATTATTTTCTTAGATACTGTACCTGAACAACACACTCTTACTTAGTGATTTTAATTAGCAAATGTGGCTTCCTGATTTCCTCACTGCAGCACAGTTTTTTATCCCAAATGACTTGTATTAGCAAATAGGGCATCCGGGCTAAACCCCTATATTAAGAAGAATATGCACGTGACTCCTTTAAGTAGGGTGGTGCCAGGATGTGGGATGCCAATCCCTTAAATCATACGTATAAATAGATCCGGCACTCAAAAATATGCTTGAAAATAATGATTTATTGATGAACACTCCAACACATAGTGCGTGACGTTTCGGTCATTAACTGACCTTCTTCAGACTGGAGAATACAGATGAACATATAATGTAATTAGTCTATATTACAATAAATTCGTCAAAAAATTGAAAATATGACAAAATGTACAGGAAAATAAAAATGACAAAATATAGTATATGCAAAAAATAAAAATAAAAAAATATTTTTTATGGAAATAAACTCCAATGTAATTTAGGACTATACATAATACAATATGAACAACCTTGTGAATATCGTGGAAATGAACACAGGTATCTCTCTGGGTAACTGTCACGCAGCTGTAATGCAGGCTGGTGTGTGCTCCACCTGTAGGTTACAGAGGGGAGAAGGGATTACACACTACCAGAGTAGGCCTGCACTGCAGCAGCCAAAACCACCACCAGGTGGCAGCAAAAACGTCCAAAACTGAGTCAGGAATAATCAGTCATCTGAAGTATCACAGGTCTCAGCAAGCCCTCTACAGAGCAGAAACACAGGCGCCACCAAGTGGTGGGAGCGTGGTCAGGCAAGCCAAGTCAAAACCGTACGGAGGCAGCAGGACAAAAGGAATGAGCAATATACGTGGTCAGGAGAAAGCCAGGAGGTCAGCAAGGGTCAGAAGCAGATAAGACAAAGACAGAAAGCAGAAGCGAGTCCGAATACAGGCCGAGTCAAAAACCAGAGAATCAAACAGACAAACAGGGAAATGCAGGGAACAGGGCAGACAGAGAGGAACAACAGACACGGGACAAGTCAGGGATAACAGCAGGACAAATCAAGGGTTACCAGTCAGGTTCACAAGCCGAAGGTAGCAGTATAGCTCACACTGCTAGCAGGATGTGTGAGAGCTAAATAGCCAACCTGAACCGAGAATAAGGCAGAGCAAAGTTAACCCTTGACATGATCCGCCCGGACCAAGGGCAGACAGGACAAAACCCTGGAACGGATCATGACAGTACCCTCTTCTCAAGGGGGGGCCACCGGACCCCAGACTTCCCAGGATAACATGTGTGAAATGCCCGAACCAATCGATCAGCATGTACCGATCGCGCCGGGACCCAAGATCGATCCTCAGGACCATAACCCTTCCAATGGACCAAATACTGAAGTGAACTACGGACCCTACGCGAATCCACAATCTGTTCCACTTCAAACTCGGTCTGACCATCCACAGAGACAGGAGGCGGAGGGGATGGAGGCCCTGTGGAAGATGGTACAAATGACTTAAGAAGGGATTTATGAAACACATTGGGGATCCGGAGTGACGGAGGAAGGCGTAACCGAAAGGCAACAGGATTGACCACCTCCATGATCTCGTAAGGACCAATAAATCTGGGACCTAGCTTAGCAGAGGAACCTTTAGACAAATTTTCTTGGTGGACAACCATACTTTATCTCCCACCAGGAATATAGGTCCTACAGACCGTCGCTTATCCGCAAAAAGTTTATGTTTGCCCTGAGCCTCCCCAATGTTCTTTTGGACCTCCCTCCACACCTCCCCCAATCTTTGTACTGCCGTATCAGCCCCTGGACATCCTGAATCCAGCCTAGAAAATTCGCCAAAATGGAGGTGAAAACCATAGTTACAAAAGAATGGAGAGGTGCCAGTAGACTGGTTAATCCGATTATTGAATTATTCAGCCACGGGCAATGAAGAACACCAATCATCCTGCTGAGACGTAGCAAGACACCTCAAAATCTGCTCGAGTGACTGATTGGTCCTCTCCGTCTGCCCATTGGTCTCAGGAATGGTAAGCAGAGGAGAAGGTTAAGCAAATACCCAGTCTTTTACAAAATTCCTTCCAAAATTTGGACACAAATTGTACCCCTCTATCAGAAACCACACTCAAAGGCACACCATGCAGTCGTACAACATGCTCAACAAACAACCTAGATAGTGTCTCAGCATTAGGCAATCCTGCCAGAGGTACAAAATGCGCCTGTTTACTGAATCTGTCAACCACTACCCAAATTACAGTTTTGCCATTAGAAGGAGGGAGATCAGTGATGAAGTCCATGGACAAATGAGTCCAAGGTCTATCTAGAATTGGCAATGGCACCAATTCCCCGGCCGGCCGGTTATTTGAGCTCTTAGCACGGGCACAGGTATCACAAGCAGACACAAACATAGTGATATCAGAGTTCATGGAGGACCACCAAAATAGCCTAGCAATGGCTTTCCGAGTGGCTGAGATCCCCGGGTGTCCACTGAGAGCAGAGTCATGGAATTCCCGGAGAACCCTCAACCTGTATTGAATGGGAACAAAGCGTTTATTATCAGGCAAAGAGGAAGGAGCAAGAGACTGAGCCTTCTGAATTTCCTGTTCAATTCAGATACCCCCGCAACAACCACCCCGTACTGAAGAATGGAGGAAGGAGGTTCAGTGGGTGATATCGAATCAAAACTGCGAGATAAGGCATCAGCCTTGACATTCTTGGAACCAGGCCGAAAAGTGATTGAAAATTGAAAACGAGAAAAAAAAAGCGACCACCTAGCCTGTCTAGGAGTCAACCGTTTAGCAGATTCAAGATAAGACAAGTTTTTGTGATCCGTGATAACCGTGATCCGATGAACCGCCCCCTCCAAAAAATGCCTCCATTCTTCAAAAGCCAATTTTATGGCCAATAACTCCCGGTTACCCACATCATAGTTCCTCTCCACAGAAGAGAACTTCCGGGAGAAAAAGTCACATGGTCTTAAATTAGTCAAGGTAACGGGTCCCTGTGACAACACAGCCCCCACTCCCACCTCAGATGCGTCCACCTCTACAATGAACGGTTCAGATGGATCGGGCTGAACCAATACAGGAGCAGACATAAAACATTTCTTTAGTGTAACAAATGCTTCAGCTGCTAAGGTTGACCAAACTTTGAGATCAGCCCCCTTGCGAGTGAGATCGGTGAGTGGTTTGACCACCTGAGAAAACCCCTTGATGAATTTTCGATAATAATTGGCGAAACCCAGAAAACGCTGCAACCTCTTGAGGTCTCTGGGTTGCACCCAATCAACAATGGCCTGTACCTTTCCGGGATCCATCCGAAACCCATTGACCGAAAGGATGATCCCCAGAAAGGAAAGCTCCTGGACACAAAACAAACATTTCTCGGGTTTAGCAAACAGAGAATTACCCCGTAACCTGTGAAGAACAGCACGTAGATGACCAATGTGGGATTCCTTGTCAGGCGAGAAAACAAGGATATCATCCAAGTATACAACCATAAAGCGCCGATAAAATCAGAGAAAACATCATTCATGAAGTTCTGAAATACAGCGGGCGCGTTCGTGAGACCAAAGGGCATGACCAAATTTTCAAACAGACCTTCAGAGTTGAGAAATGCCGTTTTCCACTCATCCCCTTCCTGAATACGGATAAGGTTATATGCTCCCCTGAGATCAAGTTTGGAAAACCACTTAGCCCCAGATACTTTGTTATAAAGATCAGGAATGAGTGGGAGAGGGTAGGTATTTCTCACCGTAATTTTATTTAGTTCTCGGAAATCGAGGCACGGGCGTAAACCACCAGCTTTTTTCTTAACAAAAAAGAATCCTGCGGCCACAGGTGAGACAGAGGGACGGATGTGACCTTTGCGTAGGCTATCAGAGATATAGTTTTTCATAGCAGTACGTTCCGGGCCAGAAAGATTGTACAAACGGGCTTTGGGCAATTTAGAACCAGGAATAAGATTAATTGCACAATCATAAGGACGGTGGGGTGGCAAAACCTCAGCCTCTTTTTCGGAGAACACGTTCCCAAAGTACTTCAGGTACTCCGGAATACCCTCCGGACTAATGGCAGACACAAAAACAGCAGAAAGACAACCATTGGAACAATTAGGACCCCATTTAACAATATCACGAGATCCCCAGTGAATAACAGGATTATGCCTCTGCAACCAGGGAACCCCAACACCAGTCCTGCAGGAAGATTATTCATAACATAACACGAAATTCGTTCCTGATGTAAGGAACCCACCTTGAGGAGGAACTCCTCAGAGACAAACTTAATGACATTTTGAGCCAACGTGTCTTATCAATTGCACCGATATAGATGGGAGTCTCTAGCCTGACTGTCCCTAACTTTATCTTGGACATCATACTAGAGTTAATGAAATTCATGGAAGATCCACAGTCCACAAATGCTGAAGTGGAAGCACTACCACCTCCATAACACAGTTCCACCTCTAACAAAATTTTCTGAAAAGATGAAAATGGTACCTGAGAGTCTGGATGACCTCCTAGATCATCACCCAGACTCGGCAGCTCTTTATTTGATGGACAAGAGGGGCAGTCCGTCTTCCAATGTCCCGGATCTCCACAATAAAAACATAATTTCTCATCTCGTCGCCGTCTCCTCTCTTTCTCCTTGAAATTAATGGTTCCAACTTCCATAGTCTCCTTGAATGACACCACCTCAGACTTGGCAGGCAATACGGGAATCTCATGCTGGATAATTCCTCTTTCCCGTAACCTACGATCCATACGAATGGCCTGGGTCATGGCCTCTTCCAGGGAACTGGGCGGCATATGAAGGGCCAGCGCGTCCTTGAGATGATCCGATAATCCTCTCTCAAATAGGCGTCTTAGAGCAGAGTCATTCCTGGACACCTCAACAGACCACCTCCTGAACTCAGAACAATACTGTTCAGCAGTGAGTTCATTCTGAGAGAGACCCATGATCATGTCCTCTGCTACACTGACCCGGTCTGGTTCATCATAAATCAGTCCCAAAGCCTCAAAGAATCTGTCCACAGACACACGTTCAGGGGCAGAAGCAGGTAGAGAGAAAGCCCACGACTGAGGTCCCTCCCGCAATAAGGAAATGATTATCCCCACCCGCTGACTCTCATCACCAGAAGATAGGGGTCTAATTGAAAACCATAGTTTGCAACTCTCCCTGAAAGTACTGAATTTCTCCCTCTCCCCGGAGAAGGTATCTGGGAGCTTTACTGTAGGTTCAGGAGAGTGCAAAGAAACATCGACAGTGTTAGAGTGCTTACAGTCAGTCTGCAACGATATTACTGTGTTAGAAAGCTCCCTCTGTTGCACAAATAGGTCTTGCATAATCAATGCCAAGCTATTCATGTGATCTGCCAAAGTATGGAGTGGATCCATAGCAAACAGAGCAGAGAAAAAAAAATGCAGAAATCCCTTTATATGTAGGGTGAGCTTTAGTGTCACGCAGCTGTAATGCAGGCTGGTGTGTGCTCCACCTGTAGGTTACAGAGGGGAGAAGGGATTACACACTACCAGAGTAGGCCTGCACTGCAGCAGCCAAAACCACCACCAGGTCTCAGCAAAAACGTCCAAAACTGAGTCAGGAATAATCAGTCATCTGAAGTGTCACAGGTCTCAGGAAGCCCTCTACAGAGCAGAAACACAGGCGCCACCAAGTGGCGGGAGCGTGGTCAGGCAAGCCAAGTCAAAACCGTACGGAGGCAGCAGGACAAAAGGAATCAGCAATATACGTGGTCAGGAGAAAGCCAGGAGGTCAGCAAGGGTCAGAAGCAGATAAGACAAAGACAGAAAGCAGAAGCGAGTCCGAATACAGGCCGAGTCAAAAACCAGAGAATCAAACAGACAAACAGGGAAATGCAGGGAACAGGGCAGACAGAGGGGAACAACAGACACGGGACAAGTCAGGGATAACAGCAGGACAAATCAAGGGTTACCAGTCAGGTTCACAAGCCGAAGGTAGCAGTATAGCTCACACTGCTAGCAGGATGTGTGAGAGCTAAATAGCCAACCTGAACCCAGAATAAGGCAGAGCAAAGTTAACCCTTGACATGATCCGCCAGGACCAAGGGCAGACAGGACTAAACCCTGTACTGATCATGACAGTAACTACCCAGGAGATATAACTAATAACCGGACAGTGAAAGATACAAGGACTATAGGAAACCATCATGTGCATATATCTCATGAACGGTATAATATATCATTGATACCATACAACAGGATCATCAGCGTCTGATATATGATTGAGTGTGTCTGTAATTTTGAAAATCATATAACATAGTGCACATAGTAAAAACGCCTATTTGAAAGTAAAATTACTATTCTTACCCAGAGGTGATGAAAACAGAATATAATAGAACGGATCTATGAGGATCTGTGGATAAATAATGAGACCGCTCAGGTGTGGATAAAATACCTGATATCCAGTGAAACAAAGATGAGGTGTACATATAGTATAAGGTATAAATATAGAATAAGGTGCACATGAAGCAGGGAATTCTTACCAGGAGATCGCCTTAGTAGAGAATAGGTGAAGCGCTATATGGCTGTGCTGAATTAGCTAGGAGAATGGCGCTGGTGGTGAGCCCTGCACGTGTGTGCTCTATGTAGTAGCGTTACCGGAAGTGACCTCATCTTGTGTCACCGTACTGTGGAACGCAGTTGGAGCGCTCTGTGAGTCTGTGAGCCGGAAGTGCGTCATAAGTGGGCGTGTCGAAGCGTAAGAACACTGTGGAACGATTGTGGAGCGCAAACAAAGAGGCCGTCTCATAAGTGAATGGATCCAGACATCGTGTGGTGAGGATAACACAGCGCTGGAACGTGAGCAAGATAAGTATGAAAAGAATGTGCTTATAAATTCGCCTGAATGGGAATAGAAATGAATAATGATTAATAAATAGACTATGCCATTAGGTTATAATACATTGTATGATCCTAATATATTATGAATATTTGATAAATATGTGAAATAAGAAAACAAGAAAAATGGCACTAATCGTGAGTATGATAAATTATAAAGAGGCAAATCACGAAATTCTAAATGGTACATATAATGTAAAGAAGCACAAATGCAGTTCACTAATATATTTTAGCCAATCATATATAAGAATGAGTGGAGATTATTTACAAAGAAAGGGGGGAATCCATTGAAATGACAATGTAGCCAAAATAAAAAGAATGATTTATCAAACTATAATAGGCTCATAGTATCATATTCCCTATTAAGACCTTTTGGTTCAAGGGTCTGTAGGGTGTGAATCCAATATGCTTCACGGTGACATAATGCCTTAATCAGATTACCGCCTCTTCTATTTATTTGAACCTGTTCCAACACCATAAACTGGAGTTGTGCAATAGTGTGGCCTATAGTGTTAAAATGAAAGGGGATGGGAAGATGATTCTTCTTACATCTTATATCTGATTTATGGTGAGATATCCTGTCTTTTATAGCCTGTGTCGTTTCACCTACATAGATCTTGCCACATGGACATTTGATGGCATAGACGACCGATGTGGAGTCACAGGTATAAAATCCCTTGATAGGAATATGTGCTCCCGTTTGTGGATGTGAGAGAAAAGGCCCCTTGAGTATGTTTGCGCATTGTGCGCAGTGCAAACATGGGAAAGTCCCCATCTTTTTGGAGCGAAGAAATGGAACTTGGAACTCCGGTATATTTGGCAAGCTATCACGTAGAACATGCCAGTGTTTACCCAGGTTCCTTACTAACAGAATCACAATCCCGTTCTACTTCTGGTTCTACAACACCATCTCACAGGATCCACTTTGTACATACATATCACCCTTTCATGTACAGACTCCATAGTAGAATTAGGAAACACTGGCATGTTCTACGTGATAGCTTTCCAAATATACCGGAGTTCCAAGTTCCATTTATGCCTTGCTTCAGAAGACCCAGCAATTTACACAACAAACTTATCAGGGCCGACATAAGCTCCACTAAGATTGCTCCTAAACAGTCATTTCTTCGCTCCAAAAGGATGGGGACTTTCCCATGTTTGCACTGCGCACAATGCGCAAACATACTCAAGGGGCCTTTTCTCTCACATCCACAAACGGAGCACATATTCCTATCAAGGGATTTTATACCTGTGACTCCACATCGGTCGTCTATGCCATCAAATGTCCATGTGGCAAGATCTATGTAGGTGAAACGACACAGGCTATAAAAGACAGGATATCTCACCATAAATCAGATATAAGATGTAAGAAGAATCATCTTCCCATCCCCTTTCATTTTAACACTATAGGCCACACTATTGCACAACTCCAGTTTATGGTGTTGGAACAGGTTCAAATAAATAGAAGAGGCGGTAATTTGATTAAGGCATTATGTCACCGTGAAGCATATTGGATTCACACCCTACAGACCCTTGAACCAAAAGGTCTTAATAGGGAATATGATACTATGAGCCTATTATAGTTTGATTAATCATTCTTTTTATTTTGGCTACATTATCATTTCAATGGATTCCCCCCTTTCTTTGTAAATAATCTCCACTCATTCTTATATATGATTGGCTAAGATATATTAGTGAACTGCATTTGTGCTTCTTTACATTATATGTACCATTTAGAATTTCGTGATTTGCCTCTTTATAATTTATCATACTCACGATTAGTGCCATTTTTCTTGTTTTCTTATTTCACATATTTATCAAATATTCATAATATATTAGGATCATACAATGTATTATAATCTAATGGCATAGTCTATTTATTAATCATTATTGATTTCTATTCCCATTCAGGCGAATTTATAAGCACATTCTTTTCATACTTATCTTGCTCACGTTCCAGCGCTGTGTTATCCTCACCACACGATGTCTGGATCCATTCACTTATGAGACGGCCTCTTTGTTTGCGCTCCACAAGCGTTCCACAGTGTTCTTACGCTTCGACACGCCCACTTATGACGCACTTCCGGCTCACAGACTCACAGAGCGCTCCAACTGCGTTCCACAGTACGGTGACACAAGATGAGGTCACTTCCGGTAACGCTACTACATAGTGCACACACGTGCAGGGCTCACCACCAGCGCCATTCTCCTAGCTAATTCAGCACAGCTATATAGCGCTTCACCTATTCTCTACTAAGGCGATCTCCTGGTAAGAATTCCCTGCTTCATGTGCACCTTATTCTATATTTATACCTTATACTATATGTACACCTCATCTTTGTTTCACTGGATATCAGGTATTTTATCCACACTTGAGTGGTCTCTTTATTTATCCACAGATCCTCATAGATCCGTTCTATTATATTCTGTTTTCATCACCTCTGGGTAAGAATAGTAATTTTACTTTCAAATAGGCGTTTTTACTATGTGCACTATGTTATATGATTTTCAAAATTACAGACACACTCAATCATATATCAGACGCTGATGATCCTGTTGTATGGTATCAATGATATATTATACCGTTCATGAGATATATGCACATGATGGTTTCCTATAGTCCTTGTATCTTTCACTGTCCGGTTATTAGTTATATCTCCTGGGTAGTTACCCAGAGAGATGCCTGTGTTCATTTCCACGATATTCACAAGGTTGCTCATATTGTATTATATAAAGTCCTAAATTACATTGGAGTTGATTTCCATAAAAAATATTTTTTTATTTTTTTATTTTTATTTTTTGTATATACTATATTTTGTCATTTTTATTTTCCTGTACATTTTGTCATATTTTCAATTTTTTTACGAATTTATTGTAATATAGACTAATTACATTATATGTTCATCTGTATTCTCTAGTCTGAAGAAGGTCAGTTAATGACCGAAACGTCACGCACTATGTGTTGGAGTGTTCATCAATAAATCATTATTTTCAAGCATATTTTTGAGTGCCGGATCTACAGTCATGGCCAAAAGTTTTGAGAATGACACAAATATTAATTTTTACAAAGTCTACTGCTTCACTTTTTCTAATGGCAATTTGCATATACTCCAGAATGTTATAAAGAGTGATCAGCTTAACAGCAATTACTTGCAAAGTCAATATTTGACTAGAAAATGAACTTTATCCCCCAAAACACATTTCAACATCATTGCAGCCTTGCCTTAAAAGGACCAGCTAACCTCTTTTCAGTGATTGCTCCATTAACACAGGTGTGGGTGTTGATGAGGACATGGCTGGAGATCAATCTGTCATGATTAAGTAAGAATGACACCACTGGACACTTTAAAAGGAGGCTGGTGCTTGGCATCATTGTTTCTCTTCTGTTAACCATGGTTATCTCTAAAGAAACACGTGCAGTCATCATTGCAATGCACAAAAATGGCCTAACAGGGAAGAGTATCGCAGCTAGAAAGATTGCACCTCAGTCAACAATCTATTGCATCATCAAGAACTTCAAGGAGAGAGGTTCCATTGTTGCCAAAAAGGCTCCAGGGCGCCCAAGAAAGACCAGCAAGCGCCAGGACCATCTCTTAAAAGTGTTTCAGCTGCGGGATCGGGATACCAGCAGTGCAGAGCTTGCTCAGGAATGGCAGCAGGCAGGTGTGAGTGCATCTGCACGCACTGTGAGGCGGAGACTCTTGGAGCAAGGCCTGGTCTCAAGGAGGGCAGCAAAGAAGCCACTTCTCTCCAGAAAAACATCATGGACAGACTGATATTCTGCAAAAGGTACAGGCAGTGGACCGCTGAGGACTGGGGTAAAGTTATTTTCTCTGATGAATTCCCTTTTCGATTGTTTGGGACATCAGTAAAACGCCTCATTCGGAGAAGACAAGGTGAGCGCTACCACCAGCCTTGTCTCATGCCAACTGTTAAGCATTGTGAAACCATTCATGTGTGGGGTTGCTTCCCAGCCAAGGGAATCGGCTCTCTCACAGTCTTGCCTAAAAACACAGCCATGAATAAAGAATGGTACCAGAATGTCCTCCAAGAGCAACTTCTCCCAACCCTCCTGTCATGGGTGCATCGCCGCGAGGATCGTCGCGATTGCACATTCTGACTTCTCGCAGCTGAGTTGCTGTTACTTTGTGTTTGGTAATGAGAGAGTTAATTTTACCTAGCTCTTTGCTAAGACTAGGTCCAGCCTCGCCCGGCTGCTTTTGATTATGTTCTAATTAGCTTCCTTTATATCCCTGCCAGTCTGGGTGTTAGATGCCGGTGAAAGCCTTCATGTAGTCTAGCAGACTGGATCGTTCTGAGAATACTTAAGCTAAGAGCTCCTTAGTTGTTTTTACTCTTATAGCTTAAAGTTTATCTCTGAGACCTTAGGTGTTCCTACTGTGTGTGAGTGTTGTATGTAAGACTTTATTTACTTTATTTCTTGTCTTTCTTGTATGTCTTTCTGTTCATTAACCGTTACCTGTTCATTCCCTTTGGTGGTAATCAGGGTCCTTCTTAGGACTAGATTACAGTTGGCAGGGATTGATAGGAGACAGGGTTTACGCTGGTGGCCTGGACCTCTGTACCTTTAACAGTACCTCCAGGTAGAGGGATTAGTTAGGACCCCAGTTTAGGGTCAGCATAGACCCCGGTCACCCTCTAGCCGGATTCCGTATTGACCCACTGGACATTCTGTCAGGTAATTCTATGTTATCATATATCTATGCACATGTTATATAGGATGTTGCCCTTTTGATATAGATTACTGACATCACATATATATATATCTGCTATACAGCGTGACACCTCCAAGAGCAGTTTGGCGATCAACAATGCCTTTTCCAGCATGATGGAGCATCTTGCCATAAAGCAAAGGTGATAACTAAATGGCTCAGGGAACAAAACATAGAGATTTTGGGTCCATGACCTGGAAACTCCCCTGATCTTAATCCCATTGAGAACTTGTGGTCAATCATCAAGAGACGGGTGGACAAACAAAAACCTAAAAATTCTGACAAAATGAAAGCATTGATTGTGCAAGAATGGACTGCTATCAGTCAGGATTTGGTCCAGAAGTTGATTGAGAGCATGCCAGGGAGAATTGCAGAGGTCCTGAAGAAGAAGGGTCAACACTGCAAATATTGATTTGCTGCATTAACTCATTCTAACTGTCAATATAAGCTTTTGTTACTCATATGTTTGCAATTATTATATTTCTGTCTGTGATAAAAACATCTGTCAAACACATATAAAAACCAGAGGGCAGCAGATCATGTGAAAATATAATATTTGTGTCATTCTCAAAACTTTTGGCCATGACTGTATTTAAACCCCTATATTAGACCTAATGATTTTTAAGAGGAAATCTGGTCCTCTGATTACTCACTGCTACACAGTTTTAACCCAAACTATTTGGATTAGGAAATACGGCCTCCTGGCTGAACTTCTAAATTAGGCCTAATGATTTTTAAGAGAAATCTTGCCTTCTGATTCCCAACTGCAACACAGTTTTATCTCAAATTATTTGAATGAGTAAATACAGCCTTCTGACTGAACCCCAATATTAACCCTAATGAGTTTTAAGAGGAAATCTGGCTTTATGATTCCTGTATTAAATACAGTTTTATCCCAAACAATTTGGATTAGCAAATAGGACTTCCTGGCTGAACTCCTATATTAGGCCTAATGATTTTTAAGAGGAAATCTGGTCTTCTGATTCATCACTGCAACACAGTTTTATCCCAAACGATTTGGATTAGCAAATAGGGCCTCCTGGCTGAGCTCCTATGTTAGGCCTAACGATTTTTAAGAGGAAATGTGTTAGAAGTAGAACAAAAATCATATATACATATGGGAATGAAATCAAATTATGTGAAACATTAATTCCCTATAAAACTAAATTTTATTGATAATCTTAAAAAACACCAACCCAGTGAAAAAAAGGTATACAAAAATACCTCAAGATAAAAAATCTAGCCTATTTGCGTGGCCTGTACTAATCCTGGATATTCCTACCTGACCGTGGAGGTTGGCACCACTAGAGATTCGACTTGGCGCCCCCACTCAGCGTAGGCTAGCCCTCACTGCCCTGTTATACCCTACAATACAGGTGGGAAAACAATAATTCAATAGGCAGGAGTGAAGAGAGTCTTTAAACTAGGCACACACAATTGAAAAAGAAGATAACAATAGTATCCCTCAATGACTCCAAATAGCTGAAAAGCCCACAATATATATTTGGAATATAATAATGATAAATTAGGCAGAGCAAAAAATACCCCTTATTGTCCCCATATCATCTCATAGATTAGTCACATAGAAAACTTTTTTGGACCATAAGTTCAGAGATGGCTAGCAGACCAAAATGATTAGAGTATCAGCATAAGATTGTGCTGGTATTCCAATGAACAGCCCATAAGACATAACATATTGTTGTCATTTTGCCCTATATGCTTGCTCCCACAGAGGGTAACTTATCTTATCTTCTGTACACCCCGAAGCATTTCCCCGTTAATTGAACGGTTCATCAGGAGGTCATGGAATGATGCGGACCGGCTGCCATAGTGGATGATGGTGTACCGCCGCATTGTCTCAGGTGGATTTAAATAACTGCCCATTGTTAATGCCAGAATTGGTCCACCCACGTAATCATGAGCGCATGTACCGGGTTATCCTATAGGCCACATTCCGCTTTTCCCATATACGTCAGACGCCATCGCTACTCACGATGTCCCAGCGTGGTGTGTGGATATTACAGATACTTCCGGGAGCGGTCTGCGTCTCAGCTCTTGGAGCGCATGCATCACTTCCGCCCAGGCCAGTCTCGGAGCGCCGATGTCACTTCCGCCCCGTCCGGCATCATGCTGCGTTCCACTTGCTGGAACGCAAACCTGCCGTCCATTAGTGTGGCGTTCATTGTGAATAGACAAATTGCAGGCAGACTTAAAAATATTAATCGCCAGACTAATGATTAGATACAATAGATCAAATTGCAGGCAGACTTAATAATATGAATCGCCAGACTAGTGATTAGATACAATAGATCAAATAAATGGGTAAAGCTGTGACCAAGGTATAATGACAATTAGTAAAGATATAAATATCCTAAATAGGATGATATCGATACTAATAACCATCATGGGTTTTGACATATAACATGTCAATAATATGGGTGTAAACGATCATCTCACAACCATTAAGAAATATATATATATAGATCATAGGATGCCCATCAAGTAAAATTATTTTCCCAATCTTATGCTGATACTCTAATCATTTTGGTCTGCTAGCCATCTCTGAACTTATGGTCCAAAAAAGTTTTCTATGTGACTAATCTATGAGATGATATGGGGACAATAAGGGGTATTTTTTGCTCTGCCTAATTTATCATTATTATATTCCAAATATATATCGTGGGCTTTTCAGCTATTTGGAGTCATTGAGGGATACTATTGTTATCTTCTTTTTCAATTGTGTGTGCCTAGTTTAAAGACTCTCTTCACTCCTGCCTATTGAATTATTGTTTTCCCACCTGTATTGTAGGGTATAACAGGGCAGTGAGGGCTAGCCTACGCTGAGTGGGGGCGCCAAGTCGAATCTCTAGTGGTGCCAACCTCCACGGTCAGGTAGGAATATCCAGGATTAGTACAGGCCACGCAAATAGGCTAGATTTTTATCTTGAGGTATTTTTGTATACCTTTTTTTCACTGGGTTGGTGTTTTTTATGATTATCAATAAAATTTAGTTTTATAGGGAATTCATGTTTCACATAAGAGGAAATGTGGCCTTCTGATTTCTCACTGCAACATAGTTTTATCCCAAACAATTTGGATTAGAAAATATGGCCCCCTGGCTGAACTCCTATATTAGGCCTAACTATTTTAACCCCTTCACCCCCAAGGGTGGTTTGCACGTTAATGACCGGGCCAATTTTTACAATTCTGACCACTGTCTCTTTATGAGGTTATAACTCCGGAACGCTTCAACAGATCTTCGCGATTCTAGATTGTTTTCTCGTGACATATTGTACTTCACGATAGTAGTAAAATTTCTTCGATATAACTTGCGTTTATTTTTGAAAAAAATGCAAATATGGCGACAATTTTGAAAATTTTGCAATTTTCAAACTTTGAATTTTTATTCCCTTAAAACGGAGAAATATGTCACACAAAATAGTTAAGAAATAACATTTCCCACATGTCTACTTTACATCAGCACAATTTTGGAATCAAAATTTTTTTTCTTAGGATATTATAAGGGTTAAAAGTTGACCAGCGATTTCTCATTTTTACAACAAAATTTACAAAGCCATTTTTTTTAGGGACTACCTCATATTTGAAGTCACTTTGAGGGGTCTATATAGCAGAAAATACCCAAAAGTGACACTATTCTAAAAACTGCACCCCTCAAGGTACTCAAAACCACATTCAAGAAGTTTATTAACCCTTCAGGTGCTTCACAGGAGCTGAAGCAACGTGGAAGGAAAAAATGAATATTTAACTTTTTATCCACAAAAATGATCTTTTACAAACTTTTTTTTATTTTCACAAGGGTAAAAGAAGAAAATGGACAGATAAAGTTGTTGTGCAATTTCTCCTGAGTACGCCAATACCCCATAAGTGGGGGAAAACCACTGTCTGTGTGCACAGCAGAGCTCATAAGGGAAGGAGCGCCGTTTGACTTTTTCAAACTAAAATTGGCTGGAATTGAGATTGGATGCCATGTCACGTTTTGAGAGCCCCTGATGCGCCTAAACAGTGAAAACCCCACACAAGTGACACCATTTTGGAAACTAGACCCCCTAAGGAACTTATCTAGATCTGTTGTGAGCACTTTGAACCCCCAAGTGTTTCACAAAAGTTTATAATGCCTGGGTATGAAAAAAAAAAAAAACAATTTTCCACAAAAATGATTTTTTAGTCCCAAATTTTTCATTTTTCCCAAGGAAATTGGACCCCAAAAGTTGTTGTCCAATTTGTCCTGAGTACGCTGTTACCCAATATGTGGGGGGGGAAACTATTTGGGCGCACGGCAGGGCTTGGAAAGGAAGTAGTAACGTTTTGGAATGCAGATGTTGATGGGGGTCATGTTCCGTTTGCAGTGCCCCAGATGAGCGTAAACAGTAGAAACCCCCCACAAGTGACCACATTTTGGAAACTAGACCCCCTAAGGAACTTATCTAGAGCTTTGGTGAGCACTTTGAACCCCCAAGTGCTTCACACAAGTTTATAATGCCCAGGCATGAAAATAAAAAATCCTATTTTTTTTCCCACAAAAATTATTTTTAGTCACTAATTTTTTATTTTCCCAAGGGTAACAGGAGAAATTGGACCACAAAAGTTGTTGTCCAATTTGTCCTGAGTACGCTGACACCCGATATGTGGGGGGGAACCAATGTTTGGGCGCACGGCAGAGCTCGGAATGGAAGGAGCACCATGTGACTTTTTCCAACCAAAATTGACTGGAATTGAGATTGGACGCCATGTTGCATTTGGAGAGCCCCTGATGTGCCTAAACAGTGGAAACCCCCCACAAGTGACCCCATTTGGGAAACTATACCCCCTAAGGAACTTATCTAGATCTTTGGTGAGCAATTTGAACCCCCAAGTGCTTCACAGAAGTTTATAACGTAGAGCCGTAAAATTAAAAAATCATATTTTTTCCACAAAAATGATCTTTTCACCCCAATTTTTATTTTCCCAAGGGTAACAAGACTCTAAAAGTTATTGTGCAATTTGTCCTGAGTACGCTGATACCCCATATGTGGGGGTAAACCACTGTTTGGGTGCATGGCAGAGTTTGGCAGGGAAGGAGCGCCGATTGACTTTTTCAACGCAGAATTGGCTGGATGCCATATCGTGTTTGGAGAGCTCCTGATCTGCCTAAACAGTGGAAACCCCCGACAAATGACACCATTTTGGAAACTAGACCCCTCAAGGAACTTATCTAGATGCGTGGTGAGCACTTTGAACCCCCAAGTGCTTCACAGAAGTTTAGAACGTACAGCCGTAAAATAAAAAATCTTTTTTTTTTACAAAAATGATTTTTTCGTCCCCAATATTTTATTTTCACAAGGGTAACAGGAGAAATTGGACCCCAAAAGTTGTTGTCCAATTTGTCCTGAGTACGCTGATACCCAGTATGTGGGAGAAAACTACTGTATGGGTACACGTTGGGGCTCGGAAGGGAAGTAGTGACGTTTTGGATTGTAGACTTTGATGGAATGGTCTGGGGGCGTCATGTCGCATTTGGAGAGCCCCTGATGTGCCTAAACAGTGGAAACCCCTCACAAGTGACCCCATTTTGGCAAATAGACCCCACAAGGTACTTATCTAGATGTGTGGTGAGCACTTTGAACCCCGAAGTGCTTCACAGAAGTTTATAACGTACAGCCGTAAAAATAAAAAATATATATTTTTTACAAAAATTTTTTTTTTCGCCCCCAATATTTTATTTTTACAAGGGTAACAGGAGAAATTGGACCCAAAAAGTTGTTGTCCAATTTGTCCTGAGTACGCGGATACCCACTATGTGGGAGAAAACAACTGTATGGGTACACGGGGCTCGGAAGGGAAGTAGTGACGTTTTGGATTGTAGACTTTGATGGAATGGTCTGGGGGCGTCATGTCGCATTTGGAGAGCCCCTGATGCGCCTAAACAGTGGAAACCCCCACAAGTGACCCCATTTTGGAAAACAGACCCCACAAGGAACTTATCTAGATGTGTGGTGAGCGCTATGAAGCCCCAAGTGCTTCACAGAAGTTTATAACGTACAGCCGTAAAAACAAAAAAAAAATCTTTTTTTTTTAAAAAATGATATTTTTGCCCCAGTTTTTTATTTTCCCAAGGGTAACAGAAGAAATAGGACAAATTGCACAATAACTCTTGGGGTCCAGAGTACGCTGATACCCCATATGTGGGGGTAAACTACTGTTTGGGCGCATCGCTTTATTCTGCGAGCTATAACTTTTTTATTTTTTCGCTAATGATGCTGTATGGCGGCTCATTTTTTGTGGGACAAGATGACGTTTTCAGCGGTTCCATGTTTATTTATATCCGTCTTTTTGATCGCGTGTTATTCCACTTTTTGTTCGGCGGTATGATGATAAAGCACGGATTTTTTGCTTTGTTTTTTTTTAAGGGGTTCACAAAAGGGGTTAACTAGTGGGACAGTTTTATAGGGGGGGTCGTTACGGACGCGGCGATACCAAATATGTGTACTTTTATTGTTTTATTTTTTTTATTTACAGGAAGAAATGAATTTTTGGGGAATATTTTTTTTTTTTTTTTATTTATTTTGGAATTTTTTTTTACACGTTTATTTTTATTTTTTTTACTTTTTTACATTGTCCCAGGGTGGAACATCACAGTATTTTATCAGATCGCTGGTCTCACAGTGTGCACAGCACTCTGTGAGACCAGCGATCTCACAGGCAGCGCTGCAGGCTTCTCAGTGCCTGCTCTCAGCAGGCACTGATGAAGCCGCCTCCCTCCAGGACCCTGGCGCCATCTTGGATCCCCCTCCCTGCGCGATGCTCCCCTGTGCCCCGGTACACCGCGATCATGTTTGATCGCGGTGTGCCAGGAGTTAATGTGCCGGGAGCGGTCCGTGACCGCTCCTGGCACACAGTCCCGGGTGTCAGCTGTGATAATCAGCTGACACCCGGCGGCGATTAGCTGCGCTCCCCCCGGGAGCGCAGCTAATCGCTATGACTTACTATCCCGTCCATGGTCAGATTGTCACGGGTTTCATTGACGGGATAGTACGTCGGATGTCAGAGAGGGGTTAAAGAGGAAACGTGGCCTTCTGATTTTTCACTGCAACAGTTTTCTCCCAAACTATTTGGATTAGCAAATAGGGCCTCATGCTGAACCCCTATATTAGGCCTAATGATTTTTAAGAAGAAATATGGCCTTCTGTTTTCTCACTGCAACACAGTTTTATCCCAAATGATTTGGATTAGTAAATACGGCCTCCTGGCTGAACTCCCATAATAGTCCTGATGATTTTTAAGAGGAAATGTGGCTTTCTGATTCCTCAGTGCTGCAAAGTTTTATCACAAACAATTTGGATTATCAAATAGGGCCTCCTAGCTGAACTTCTATACTAGGCCTAACGATTTTAAAGAGAAATATGGCCTTCTGATTCCTCACTGCAGCACAGTTTTATCACAAACTCTTTGAATTAGCAAATAGGGTCTCCTGGCTGAACCTCTATATTAAGTCTAACAATTTTTAAGAGGAAATGTGGCTTTTTCATTCCTCACTTGAGCACAGGTTTATCATAAACAATTTTGGATTAGCAAATAGGGTCTCGTGGTTGAACACCTATATTAGGCCAAGCGTACTTGTCTGCATGGCTCATCATCTCTATCCTTGTATACATGACTCCTTATCCCCGTACTTGTCTGTATGGCTCCTCATCCCTGTCCTGGTATTCATGGCTCCTCATCCCTATCCTTGTATGCATGGTTCCTCATCCCTATCCTTGTATGCATGGTCCCCCTTGAGAAAAGCATAATAAAAAAACCTCCTACTTACCTTCCCAGCATGCCCTTGCAGCATCTTGTTCCGGTATCAGCAGATCCTGCGTTCGACTGATCACGTGTCCCAGCTCATTAAGGTAATGAATATTCACCTCTCTCCTCTCAGTGGAACATGTGATCGGCCGGCCGCAGGAGCTGCTGAAAGCCGGATCAAGATGCTGTGAGGGCATGCAGGGAAGGTAAGTAGGAGGTTTGTTTTTTTTTACAGCTGCTGGAGGCCGGTGGCTGCAGCTGTATCTGTGTGCACTATAAGAGAAATGAATATTCATTGCCAGTGCAGTGAATATTCATTTCTCTTTAATAGCGGGCACAGTCCTGCCTCCTGTGACGTGCTGCTCTGCCCCCCACCTCCCCTGCCAGCTTCTGGGACAATAACTCGTGTATAAGCCGAGGGGGTGCATTGTCAAAGCAAAAAAATGTGCTGAAAAACTCGGCTTATACACGAGGATATATGGTAGTATCCCCAAAAAACTTAGTCATAAACCAAGATGACACATTTAGAAAAATCATACCTCAGGGCTGTAGATTTGAGGAAAAAAAAGGTCTGACCCTGCACAACAGTCTTTCACTGAGCCTCTTCCAAAGTCTGATCAAAAAGACGTGTTGGTTAAAATCCAAAGGTTTTCTTAATTGTAATGGAAACCGATGTAACATGCACCTTTGCTGCGGACAAAACAAAAAACTTTTACTGTTCCCAAGGAGATATTTATCATATTCAAGAATTCATCAACTGCGATACCGACCATGTAGTATATTCCATTATTTGTGATTTATGTAAAATACAATATGTAGGATGCACTACCAGAGAATTAAAGCAACGAATTTCCGAACACTTAAATAATATATTTTAAAAAAATGGATCGTACTCTGGTGCTGGTAAACACTTTGCTGCCATGCATAATGGTGATTTAGCACATTCTTTGGTATAGAAAGAGTGCCATATCCTCCTCGAGGAGGCAGTTGGCAAAAATGCGTTGTGCTGCCAGAGGCATTTTAGATACTAAATTTAGACAGCAAACATCTTAAAGGCATGAATTCTCAAAGCGATCTCATATATATATATATATATATATATATATATATATATATATATATATATATTATATATATATTAATTTATCATTCTATGTACAGTTCTGTATGTTCCATGTCTCATCAAATTTGGATAGCAAAATACTCATACAGTATATATGAACTAGAGGATAGATCTCTATTATATAAGTATAATATATTACGGGTGTCTTGGATGCCAGAAACACGTTGGTTTTTTATCCTTATTTGTCGGGATTTACAGTTTAAAGAAATAAAGTAGTGCTTTTATCTCACCTGTGCAAGTTCAGCTCTTCTAAAAAAAATAGTTTCTTTGAAAAACCAAAAACTGTGAAAGATTGAATAAAAATTTTGTTAAATATTCATATACTGTATATAGCAATGATAAAATATTCAAGTGCAAACTCTCATTTTGTTGCTCTGGGGAAAAAAATAAGGAAGCGTTATGTAACATAATTGCAAATTTTCCTCATCCTAGGATCAATTTATTATGTTTTACAAATCCTAGTCTGAGGAAGCACATTGAAGCTAATTTCACGTTATACCTTTATAGAATGACAAGTTTTCTTAACATTCTAACATTTTGCAATCACACTTCTGAATTTAGTAGTTCTTAAGTGCTGTCGCAAATTGGTTTTGTTTACATAATACAAAAATGTCATATGTGGTAGCCACAAGAATATATGTATAATATGATCTATTACTCTATTAGGACCTACCAACTTACTTAAAACTAACTCACAAGTTCACAACATTTGACAGAGTATATCTAAATTAGATGCCTCCCAATTTTCCAATGAGATTTCCAAAATCACCATTCTTTAATCCCTTAAGGACCGAGTGATTTTTCATATTTTCGCTTTCATTTTTTCCTCCACTGTTTCCTTTAGCAGTAACTTTTTTATTTTCCCGATGTCAAAGCTATTTTTTACTGAACTAGTTGTGTATTTGAATGACACAATTAATTTTTTGCATATTCTGTACTGGAAAATGAGAGAAAAGCTGCAAGTGATGTAAAATTGTAAAAAAACACAATTCAATAATTTTTTTTTGTTTTGTTTTCTTTTAGTTTATTCTGCAGTAAAAATGACATGTTGATGCTAAATATGTGTGTGTGTTTTTCTTTTTTTGAGTAAATTTTTTATTTTTTTGTACATTTTCAAAAACCTTTTCATTACTTTTTTATTAGTCTAGTTAAGGGAGTTGAACTTGCAAGTATCTTTATTCATTATTTATTTATTATGTTTGGCTCATATTGCTGTCCACAATGTGGCTAACAATCTAAATTCCCTATAAGTATGTCTTTGGAATGTGGTAGGAAATTAGAGTACTCAGAGAAAACCCACACAAACATGATGAGAATATACAATCTTCTTGCTGATTTAGTATTTTGTGGATTTAGACCCAGGACCCCATCACTGCAAGGCAACAGGGCAAACCACTGAGCCACCATGTTGATCACTTTTAATATATACAGCAATAACATGTTTATGCTTTATTTAGTAAAAAATCACTCTCTTCTGTGATGCCGAGATATAGGTTGGATGTCATAGAAAAAAATCAGATGACATGCACAAGGGCGATCAACCAGCCCTTGCTGGAACAGCAACTTATCGACTCTCTACAATTAGGTTACAGAGACCCAAGGACTGGATTGTGGTGTTTAAATGCCTCTTTTTAGCAATTGACTTCATCATTTAAAAGGTTAACAACAGTGATTAGTGAGCTCGCTGATCGGTGCTATTAGATAGTGGCAGATGCCAGCTATATATTATAGCCTGCTCTGCACTGTGTTGAGCAGGCTCTGCTTCTTAGCTTGCTTCAAAGTCCCTGACATGCTCCATGATTGATAAATACATCACAGATCATTAAAAGTTTAAAAAAATGATAATCCAAAACTGTCTGGTTGTTTGCAAATGTGAAATGTAAGTCAAGTGGTACTCATGCCAAAAACTGCTTTACCAAAAAAGTAGAGGAAGCCTTCAAAATCTTCTATACGTATTGTCTACTTGAGAGAATTTGGAAAAAGGTTGATGTAATGCTACATAATCCTACATGATAGGTTTTGAGGAGCATGTGAATCCTTTCATCAAGTTATAGAAGGGACTTTATACTAATGTGTAAAAGATTTTGTCACAATAAATATAATTTGAGTAATTTGAAAAGGTAAAACTGATAAAATATTTTTTAGGTAAATTTAGACCACTGTATAATGTTTGGTATAACAAGTCTATTCAATCCTTTTTCATATGCGAGTTGATTTTAATCCCTTACGCTTGTATGCTAAATTGGCCTAAATGTGGCGTGATAGAAACGTGAATACCTTTGATGCGTCCTTGTAAAATATTTTAAACTGTAAGGTGCTAATTAAAACAAACTGATGGTCTGGTTTCAATATCTTGTGTGATGTTTTATGTGGAACAGCTATTGTTTGGAGATCTGGTCTAACCAAAACCTTTCTTTAGGGAACATAAAAGCATAGAAGAATCAATTGCAGAAAAATAGGATAATAACAGTGATTTGTTGAGGCTAACAATCTACTGCATTTCCGTCTTTGAACCATCAAAGTTAACTAAGATTAATAAGTCTGATTACTTGGATGTCTAAGTGTACAATTTTCTGAAAAATGTGATGACAGTCTTAATAATCAGCAGCTGTCCATTACATCGCAAATCAATTTCTGGATTAAATTCTATCCAAAATATATGACATAACAAGGTGATAATAAGTCAGCTATTATATCTAGATTTTGGACAAATATTAGCCTTGCTGGTCACAATTATAATTAGAGTCATGATCCGTTTTGGTTATTAATACATTACCTTCACATTATTTGGGCATCTGCTAACATTCAGTTCAGTATGCGATATAGTTGGAACAACCATACAATATTGAGTTTGACATGTTTAAAGAACATCAGTGGCAGACCTTATTGTATTTATGTTTGTATACAATCATCACGTGCCATCTTTACCATGAAGATCTGCAACAGCTTCTCATGTGAAGGTTATTAGCATTCAGTGTCAAACTGTGAACATATCCTTAGGCATAGGAACAGTTTTCATGGTAGACTTTATTGAGAGCAGACCTCCAACAGTCAACTGGGTCCTATTAGAAGAAATCAAACTCAGACATGACACATTAACTAGTTGATTTAGACAAAAACCTAGTCAATCCAGATCAACGCCCAGTTATGAAAGACTATGCTTACTTGGTCAATTACCATACAAATTTAGGTACCATCATAATCACCACAAAGCCAACCATAGCTGAGATATTGTCTTGTCCATTACCTTTTAATGATGCTCACAATGTAACATAGAGCAGCAATTTATACAATGCTATGGTCTGCCAACATCCATACTAAAAAGGGAAAAAATAAAATTGCCACATATACAAATAATGCCTTATTACCTAAAAAACATTACCAATAAATTTATGGAATAAATCTCAATCATATGGTAATCAGTGCCAAAGACTCCCCACTCTGGTAGAGACTAGACATGAGCGGATTAATCCGAGGAGGATCTAATTCATGTTAAATTGCCAGAAATTAGCAGTTTCATGCAAATTCAAACATTGGGACATTTGACTTGTGGTTTTTGAAACAAAAAAAACTTGCCCTGCACTATTTCCTACATTGCTGAATCATCAGAGAGCTGACTAATGTCATTTTGCGCTGCTATGCGGACCTCCCCATAAAGCCCTGCAGCTATTACATCTTACAGATTATCACTAGTGATAATTGAATAGTAAAATATTTGGATTCGGGAAAATCAGTACAAATAATTTCTGATATCCGCGTATTCGTACCGAATAACGAATCCAATGCAAGTAAATGGGAAAGCCGAATATTTTTATTAAAAAATATACCTCCAATTTAGCGTTTTGGCTTAGTTTAAATTTGTGAGGGCTCTCACTCCTACATTTAAGAGGAACCGCCCTCATTCAAAATTGTTTGCTAGATAGTGGAATACATATTACCCAGCACTTTACAATGTCAGCTAAATATGCCCATTTGAATTTTGGGCTTTGCCCGCCACCACCACCAGGTCCACCACCATGGCATTATGCGGCCCTTGCTTCACATTTTCAGAGGGCCAGAAAGTGCAGTAAAACGTGAGTTTGGGAAGGACCCTCAGGTGGCCCTGTATCATACATTTGGGAGAGCTCTCACTCCTACATTTGGGAGGTCCCTCCCTCATTCGAAATTGTTTGTTAGATAGTTAAATACATATTCCCCAGAACTTTACGATGCCAGCTGTTATGATTTGGTAGCTGAGGAGAGCAGGCAAAAACGGCAATACACCAGAGAGGTTGGAATCTACTGGATTGCAGTACCCTGACTAACCACCACAACAAAAGGCAGCCGTGGAGCGCTCCCACGTTGGTCCTAGACGCCTCGTCACAGCCCGAGAGGTCAACCACACCCAAAGATAGAAAGAGGAAAGCTATCTGCCCCGGAGCAGATCCCCAAAGAACATAGGAAGCCCCCAAACATGCAATGGCGGCTAGACAAGAGGAAATACAGACACAGACAGAAAATAGTATGAGCAAACGTTGGGGCCCAATCTGCCTAGACAGAAAATGATAGGAAGGATACTTACTGCAATCCAAAAAAACCCTAAAAAATACCAACGCTACTAATTGCAAAAACACCTGAGATCACACGACCTCTACCACCTAAATTAGTTCTCTGGTGTAACAAAACTAAGCCGCAGCCACTGAAAAAACTGGAAAAGGCAAATGAACAAATAACAGTGACTCCATGGAACTGAGAGGAGCCCAAGCCCCCGGGGGGGAGAAACCTGGCTAACCTCACAGAATTGCAGAGAAATATGCAAATGGTAAGCACAAAAACAAAAAACAGAAAATATCTTATCTGAGAGCAGGAGAAGAGGCAAGACTCAGCAAGCTTCCAAGTGAACCAGGAAACAACGTTGAGACAAGAACAATTGATCACCGGCAACCATGATGGGAGGGAACCTCCTTTATATCCAGCCAGTCTGTAATTCCTGATTGCCAATCCTCATTGAATGGTTCAGTACTGTTTGCAACCACCAGAGGGAGCTTCTGCTCAGAATTCATTTCTAACACATTCACAACAGCCAGCTAAAACATGCCCACTTGAATTTTGGAGTTTGCCCGCCACCACCACCACCACATCCACCGCCATGTCATTATGCGGCCCTCACTTCACATTTTCAGAGGGCCAGCAGATGCTGTGTAACCTGAGTTTTGTGAGCTCCACTGTTCATTTTGGCCACCGGATCACAATGGAGCCACTGTCATAGTGGCTGAATATAATACAGGAGTTGGGGGAGCTGTATGATCAATGCCAGTAAATTGGATTCTACCAGACTCCAAAAGAATTTGAATTAAATTCTGAATACAGTGTATGCAAGCGAGGGCTTGTATAGTGGTCAGTCTTTCATGTCTGAAACCCATGTCAGGAACATGTACAAGCCTCATTTTAGTTTGAATCATCCTCCTCAAGGGAAAGAGACAGGAGTGCCATTGACCAATCTGCACAAGCCTATGCACTTCTTCTGGAAACTACCCAACCAGGCAGAATGTATCTTTTGCATGGTTTTGAGCAACTAGAAATTAATTACAGGATATGTCCTAACTCCCAGAGAGTGATGAGGTCTGTGGAGTGTATTACTCAGGTGACAGGCAGTGCTACAGAGCTGAGGTAAAGGCCTTAGCATGGCAATGACCATGTTCCAATATGTATAAGGCTGTGACCTGAATAGGTCTGTGGAGCGTACTAACTCAGTCTTTTAGATGTGCTTAAAATGTCCAGAAACTGCCAAAATCATTTTTTTTAAACATAATTTAGAAAATTTAGGTGAAGCGACAGATTAATAAAGAGATACAAGTCTCATTTAAGAGCCTGGAAAAGCCTGGAATGATCTTTGTCAGGCACCGTACAATGGAAAGTGCTAACGAATATGTATGCCCTATCTAACTTACAACTACCTATCTAACTTAAAAAGAGACATGTATGCTGAAAAGGGAAAACTTAGCACTGTGCTGAGACCAAAAAGTGGGCATGGTTGCTGAATGTTCTTACTGTATGTGCAATTGCAGGCTGTGGGCAAGAGGCATCAACGCCTGCCTCCTGGACAGCAGATTGGGAAGGACGTAGCACAGGGGAAGGGCTAGTGGTTTCACCCTCAGCATATTAATGCATTGATGTTCCACAATGTCCAAGTGCAGACCAAAACTCAACATCAGGCTCCCAGATACACACTTAAAGAAATTGTGAGAAGGGCAACACAATAAAAAATTATAATAATAGAATATAAGGATTGAGAGTAGAAATTTGACCATTGCATAATGTACAAAGGTTTCCAAAAAATTACCCAAGGAATCTGTATCATACACACTAAAAGAGACCGTGATGGGGACCTTTGAATAAATTTTGCTGTTATTATAATTGCAATAGATAGGGAGTACAAGTTTCACCATTGCACAATGTACAAAGGTTTCCAAAAATTACCCAACGGGTCTGTATCATACACTCTAAAAGAGACAGTGCTGGGGACCTCACATTAAATTTTGCAGTTATTATAATTGCTAGAGATAGGGAGTACAAGTTTCACCATTGCACAATGTACAAAGGTTTACAAATGTAAAAATATTACCCACATGAAATATACATATATGACCATTAAGATGCAGAAGCAGGAGTAGGACGTGATTTCCTGAACAAAATTGGTTTAGATGGTAAAGGATGGACATTAATACAACTTTCAAAAAAGAACATTTGGGCTGCCTTTATGTTAGGTTGCTGTCTTCCATAGGGCTTACAAAGTTGGAGAAAATCCAGCCCTTGTTCAATTTTAGAAGAGCCAGCCTGTCTGCATTTTCCATTAACAGGCGTGTGCGTCTATCTGTTATGCTTGCATTAGCCAAACTAAAAACCCGCTCAGACAGCACACTTGCTGCAGGGCATGGCAGCACCTACAAGGCGTAGAAGGAGACGTTGGGCAAAGTGTGCAGCTTGGACAACCAATAGTTAAATGGCACTGAAGAATCAGGTAGGATGCTGGTATGGTCACTTAAATACTCCTTCACCATCTTGGTCAACTTCTCCCTTCTTGTCACTCACAGATAGGACTTGCTGATGTGGCAGTTTCATAAAAAAGGCCCAGTTGGTGGACATTTTCCACCCGCCCAATTTGCATCTGGTATGCATGTCCCTCCCCTGTAATCCTTGTGGGTGAAAAGAGCCGATATCTCTGCCAGCAGTGCTGTCTGAGGGTAATTTTTTCAGCAACACTTCAACAACAGCCCTCTGGCATGCATGCACTGAAAATGGCACATCTGCCTCCGACATGAGAGAAGGAAATTTCTCCTTGTACCGTGGGTCATGAAAGGTGCATAGCCAGTATTTCATGTTGGACAAAATGTATTTCATGCGAGGATCTTGGGTAAGGCATCTGGACATGAACTGTGCCATGTGTGGCAGACTACAAAGAGTCAAAAGTTCAGTGTCCCCACAAGGAAGGACATTAACCATCCTCTCCTCCTTAGGACACTTTGCTTCCTCTTCCGGCCATTCATGATGGACAGGCATGAAGCTGGGATTGGTAGTTCCTTCTGTAGGGCAGACCAAAAACTCCTGTTCTTCCTCCTGTTTCTTGTCATCACTCATTGTGGCCTGAGAATATTGTCTGAGGCTGGGCTGTCTGGTATCAGCCACTGTAAAATCTTGCTCCATAGCCACCTGCTCGGCATTCAAAGCTTCTTCTTTCAGATTCTGCAGAAAATGTTTTACTAGACAGAGCAGCGGGATGGTTATGCTGATAATAGCATCATCAGCACTCACCATCTTGATGCAGTACTCAAAGTTTTGAAGAACCTCACATAGGGTAGAAATCCACCCCCACTCAGCAGTTGTTATGTGGGGGGCTCAGTGTTACTATGATGGGCATTGAGAAGCTGGAATTCAGACACTGTCCTCTGCTGCTCCCTAAGTCTTGCCAACATTTGAAAGGTCAAATTCCAGGGTGTGGGCAGGACACAAATCAGTCGGTGATGAGGTAAATTAAAGCACTGCTGCAACGCAGCCAGACTGGCAAAAGTCGGATATGACTTTCTGTAGTGGGTGCTGAAACGACGTACCTTGGCAAGTAGGTCCGGCAATTCAGGGTATGTTTTTAAAAACTGCTATACAACCAAGATCAGCATGTGGGCCATGCACGGAACGTGAACCAGCTTGCTGAACTTGAAAGCCACCACCAAGTTACTCCCATTATCGTACACAACTAGACATGGTTGGAGTTTCACCAGGGAGAACCACTGATTGGCATAGTCTTTTATGCCTTTCAACAGCTCTTCTGTGTTTTGAGATGTATCACCTAAACAGATGACCTTCAGCAGAGCATGCTGCCTCTTCGCCAAGGCAGTGCTGCAGATCTCCCTGCTGGGGAGTAATGAGGAGGCTAGTTCAGCTGAGGAGGAGGAGAGGCAGAAACTGGAATACAAGGAGACTGAAACCCTGGTGGAAGTTGGGCCCTCTATTCTTGGTGTGGGTAAGATGTGTGATGTCCCAGTCTCAAAGGTTCACCCAGTTTGCTGTCAGGGAAATGTAGTGTCCCTGTCCACAAGAATTTGTCCACATGTTTGTGTTTAGGTGGACCTTCCCTGTGACTGCGTTGGCCAGAGCATGACTGATATTGTGTAACACGTGATTCTGTAACATGTGGACTGCACACTGGGATAAATAGTGGTGGCTGGGACTCGAGTACCATGGGCTGCCACAGCCAAAAGGTCATGGAAAGACTCAGTTCCCACAAGAAAAATCTGCAATATTTCCAGGGCTTTTAACCTGGCAATGTGGGTGTTTGGCGTTTGGGCCTGTGGGTGGGTGGGTTTTATTTCTACTTCCTGTGAAACGACTGGGGCAGAGACAACTGAATGCTGCACTGGGACAACAAACTGGTTGCTCATTGTTGTGTCTGTGCAATCACAGGTTTTGGGCAGGAGGCATCAGCGCCTGCTTCCTGGACAGGATGTAACACAGGAGAAGGCGCAGTGGTTTCACCCTTAGACACAGATTTTGTACCCAGCCATTCCACCCACCTACTGGGGTGCATGGCTGCCATGTGCTTCTGTATGCTGGTGGTTCTCAGGTTGGCTGTATTCTTTCCCCTTCTCAGCTTGGTATGGCAGATGCTGCAAATTACAGTTGTTTTTTCTGAAGGTAATTCAGAAAAAAACTGCCATACAGAGGAACAATGCACCCTTGGTCTGTTATCTAGCAATTTGGGAGGGCTCTGCGGAACAGTTGATCGAATTCTCCCTCTGGTCAAATTACTACCTCTTCTTGCCTGTTTTCATGCTATGGATCCATCCCTCTCTAGACTTCTATGCTTGCTACATGTGCCACCATGCCAGGTTGGATCAGTGGCCTTATGATCGACCATGTCATCTTCCAATTCATTAATCTGATTCTCCTTCTGAGTTGCGATTTTAGGCTGACCTGATGGCAACTGTGCATCATGATTAGACTCCGATTATCCTCCACCTCTTCAGACATGAATTGACCTTCCCCAGCAAGGCTTTCTTCTGGCTGTGGGTGCTCAAATGTTTGTACAGCACTGCACTCCATCTCCGCATGACCTTCTTTCCTTCTTTAATAAACAGTTCCTCGGAGTGGCCAGTATTGGGGTCATATGTCATCTGGGGCTCTTGATGGGGTGAGGAAGGAGGACTAGGTTGAGAATTGTGAGGCCCAGCCTCGTGGCTACAGAGACTGGGCCATGTGGAAGACTTGTTGGTGCTGCTGTCAACACACTGGAGCATTTGTCTGCCATCTAACCCACAACATCCTTGCACTTGTATGGGTAGGGTGCAGACAGAATTTTGACAGGAAGACAGAACAAGATAAATTCACCTTCTGATCTGTCACAAGGCCTTGGCAGGCACCACCACATCAATGTCCCTCTTCCTTCACGTCACTGTTTCTGATATTGAATGCGTTTTGAAAAAAAAATTCCTGGATTACTTTTTCGCAGTTACCCTCATACAGGTGTTATGTACAAATTCCCTGTATCTAGCAATGTGTGGGTAATATTTTTTTTAAGAAAAAGAGAAATGTCCAGCTCGACTGATTCCGTGAAGATCAAATTTTATTCACACAAATTATTAATAGAGAACAAAATCTTCAGTGCAGTAGATGACAGAAGCTGATATCAACGCGTAGCTGGAGACTAGGCTCCCTTAATCATGATATCCAGTGCAGAGAATGTGCTTCAATTTTATGCTCAAATCTGGTGAGCACACCGGTAGCATGAATAATTAGAGTAATTATGCTTTATATTAGCAATTTTCAAAGTTTTAATTTTTATGACCTTAAATCAGAGAGTTATATCACGCAAAATAGTTAGAAAGTAACATTTCCCACATGTCTATTTTACATGAGCACAATTTTGGAAACATATTTTTTTTAGTTAGGAAGTTATAAATTTGACCTGCGATTTCTCATTTTTACAAAAAAATTTGCAAAACCATTTTTTAGGGACCACCTCACATTTGAAGTGATGTTGATGGACATATATGAGTGAAAACACCCAAAAAATGACACCATTCTAAAAACTGCACCCCTCAAGGTACTTAAACCACATTCAAGAAGTTTATTAACCCTTCAGGTGCTTCACAGGAATTTTTGGAATGTGGAAGGAAAAAAATAAACAATTACTTTTCTTTCACAAAAAATTTCCTTTTGACATAATTCTTTTTTACTTTTGCAAGTGTAATAGAAGAAAATTGACAATACATTTTGTTGTGCAATTTCTCCTGAGCATGCTGATACCCCATATGTGGGGGAAATCTACTGTTTGGGCACACGGCAGGGCTAGGAAGGGAATCAGCGCCATTTGACTTTTTGAATGCAAAATTTGATGGAATAATTAGGGGACGCCATGTTGTGTTTGAAGAGCCCCTGATGTATCAGTCTAAGTTAAGTGATGGACAGAATATGCAGGACTATATAAGAAACACCCTAGAGATTGTGGAGCGTCTCAGAGGTATTGAAGAAGAAATTAAAGATTTTTATGTTGCTGCACTTCTATTACGTGGTCTTTCAGAGAATTATGACACACTCGTGACAGCACTAGATGCACAGACAGATGATGAGTTGACACTAGAGTATGCTAAAGGCAAACTTGTGGATGAATTCATGAGAAAAACACAGTATGTAAGCAGTAGTAATGAATCCAGAGCAAAAACAGCATTAAAGACACAGGATTTCCCTAAAACATGAGAGCAATCTAAGAGAAACTTGTGAATGATTTGTCTGTAAAAACCCCGGCCACCTTAAAGCAGACTGCAGAATTTGGAAAGCAAGAATGAATCAGCTTAAAAAGCAGAACAGCTATCAAAGGGTTAAAACATTTTTAAAGGAAGATTCTTCATGTGCTGAAGCTGCATTTAATGCCCGTACAGGCCCATCTGCAAAGCATATATGGTGTATAGATTCCAGTGCAAGCTCACGCAAAAGGGGAATGTAGTTACTTTTAGAGATAACAGCTGCATAATCTCAAAGAAGGGTCACACTCTTGCAGAAGGAAAAATCCAAGATGAACTTTATCAGCTAAAATGCAAAGAATGAGTTTACAGTGCTAGACAAGATCTGCATAAGACTGTATCCATGTATGGCACAGATGTTTTGGGCACAGAGACCCAGAAGCAGTAAGGAAGCTAGCTTAACTTGCAAATGGTATTGAAATCAACCAGTGCAGTCAAATGATGAAGTGCACTAGCTGTCTTAAAGGGAAATGTCCAGGAAATCCTTTCCTAAAATAAGCACCACTAGATCTGCACAGCCTCTGGATCTGATACATACTGATATCTGTGGTCCAATGAGTGTTCAAACTCCTAGCAAGAAGAGATATTTTCTCACATTTATTGATGACTACTCCAGATATACAGTCGCCTACCTGCTTCACAGTAAGGATGAAGTTTCACAGAAACTTGAAGAATATCTTGCTGTAGTGTTTAACAAATTTAGAAGAATGCCAAAAGCCTTTCATGTAGATAATGGAACCGAATATACAAGTGATAAGTTGCAAACCATTTTGAAAAATGATGGCATCATGTTCCAGACTACCATTCCATACAACCCAGAGCAAAATGGCATTACAGAGAGAAAGAACCGTACTCTCTGTGAAAGTGGAAGAAGTATGTTCTTTGATGCAAATCTACCTACAACGTATTGGGGAGAAGTCATCATGACAGCTTGCTATCTTCAAAACAGAGTGCCAGGTAAAGCCACAACTAAAACTCCATATGGCAACGGAACTGTGAGAAGCCTAACCTGAAGCACCTCAGGATATTTGGAAGCAAAACATTTGTGTATGTTCCCAAAGAAAAACGTTCCAAATGGGAATCACACGCAAAGCAAGGAGTCCTGGTGGGCTATAGCGAAACTCAAAAGAGACACAGAATCCTGCACCCAGAGACCAATAAAGTAACAATCAGCAGAGATGTAGTGATTGATGTATCACTCTGTTTCACTCAAATTCCATGAAGTTACACCAGTTATTCAACCTAAGAAGCAAGAACAAGAATCTCGATCACTAAACCCAGACCCCGAAAAGAAAACACTGAAGTATGGATAAGCTCTGAGGCCACCAAAGAAGACACAGAATAACCAAGTCAGCCTCCAGTCAGGAGATCAGGAAGGCCAAACAAAGGTATCCCAGATAGATGCCTTTCTTATATGGTCAGAACACTTACTAAACCAGTTTGGAAAGTCAGAGGCAAAGGTGAGTCAACACCAATGGACCAGCCCTACTTACAGTTGGAAGGAGAAGAAGATCTGCTACCCAGCAATGAGAGTTACAGACAAACAGTATGGGTGCTTCTGAGCATAGCAACCACAACTAGTCAGGATATCACAGCCACAGTCAGAATTCTCTGCCGATGTGTAAGCAAGCCACGCTAAAGAGACTGGAATGCAATTCAGATAATTTTTCAATATCTTAAAGAAACTCAAAGGCTAAATCTTAAGATATCTGCATCAGGAGATCTCACTTTCAGAGGTTATGTGGATGCAGATTAGGCTGGAGATTCAAGTGATCGGAAATCAACAAGTGGTTACTTGTTCAAGTTAGGAGAAAATTCAATTTCTTGGTCCAGCAGAAAACAAGTGTCAGTCGCATTATCTTCTTCAGAAGCAGAATATATGTCTGCTGCTTATGCAAGTCAAGAAGTAATTTGGTTGAAACAACTTTTGGAAGTTTCGGCAAGCCATTAGCTCAACCATCAGTTATCTATTAGTACAGCCAAGGTTGTATTAAACTTGCCAGCAGTGAGAAGATTAGTGCAAGGAATAAGCACATTGTTGTAAAACATCACTGTGAAGAAACCAGATTGTATCTTAATTTCCCAGACAACCATGTTTTTGTAAACCCACAAGAATTGACTTTTTTCTGTATATTGGCTTGTGGATTTAAGTGTTTGTCTGGTGGGTCAAGAAGACTGACTTGCATACGATTTAACATACAATGTAAGTCTCTAACAGTGACTTGTACATACTTGTGTTTATCTGTGTTTATTGTGAGCTGATATGCTAATTGTGTATTGTATTCTATAACCAGTTTGACTTCGAAAGTAGATAGGAAAAGGCTGTGAGGATGAACTGAAGCACACTGGGTAAATCTAAAAATAGCTTACATGCCTCGGGTATAAAAATACTCAAGAGACCGAGAGAGCAGATCTGATCTCATCTCATGACACAAAGAGCTACCAGTCGGACATTCTGCACAACACTCAATGGACGAGAGACAGGACTGCAGCCAATTCATCATGGCACCATCACGAGGGACACAGATCTATGATTCTAAGGGAAACAACCTAGGAGTTTTCGGCTCCGGTTGGAAGGACACAGATCTGATCCAGTGACCATCTCTGAACCAAGGATATGTTTGGAGAAAGCCAGGTTTTGGGACCTGCTGGTCGCCTGGTTCCATGGAGATGGTCGGATAAGCCAGGTGGTGACTCTCATGTCAACTGGCTTTGGATCTTGTATGGACAGTATGGACTAGAGTTGAGCGATACTTTCCGATATCCTAAAGTATCGGAATCGGAATGGTATCGCCGATATCACTAAAATATCGGCGATACCCGATACCGATACCGGAAGTCCCATGTAAGTCTATGGGAACAAAATATCGCAACTAAAAAAACCCCATTCTTTCCTTGTAAACACTAAATATACACACATAGAATACATATATATATATATATACATGTCATTGTGACATATATATATACATATATGTATAGTTTATACACTTCTACATAGTAAAATATCCTTTGATTCAATTGCCGGGTAAAGCCGGCTTCAGTGAAAAGACAGAAGCACCCGACATGAAATGACACTTGGTGTACATAGGGTTAACCATGTCTTTTCATGTCGTTTGCTATCTGATTTGCACAAACAATTAAATCAGACTATGTGTGCAAAATTTCACACCTGTAGGGGTTAATTAAAGGTGTAAATTCGTTGTAAAAAAAAACGGACTTTTTTGCTACGAATTTACACCTTTAATTAACCCCTACAGGTGTGAAATTTTGCACACATAGTCTGATTTAATTGTTTGTGCAAATTAGATAGCAAAGGACATGAAAAGACATGGTTAACCCTATGTACACCAAGTGTCATTTCATGTCGGGTCACCCGACATGAAATGACACTTGGTGTACATAGGGTTAACCATGTCTTTTCATGTCCTTTGCTATCTAATTTGCACAAACAATTAAATCAGACTATGTGTGCAAAATTTCACACCTGTAGGGGTTAATTAAAGGTGTAAATTCGTTGTAAAAAAAACGGACTTTTTTGCTACGAATTTACACCTTTAATTAACCCCCACAGGTGTGAAATTTTGCACACATAGTCTGATTTAATTGTTTGTGCAAATTAGATAGCAAAGGACATGAAAAGACATGGTTAACCCTATGTACACCAAGTGTCATTTCATGTCGGGTTCTGCATTTTCACAAAAGCCGGCAATTGAATTAGCGGCTATTATACTATGTAGAAGTGTATGAACTACAAATATAAATATATATATATATGTGTCACAAATTCAATGACATGTATATATATATATGAGGTGTAAAATTGCTGAAAAAAAATGCGTGGGCTCCCGCCCTATTTTCGCAACCAGACAGACAAAGCCAGTGAGTGGGGGCAGATAATAATAGCCCAGAGAGGGACCATTATTTTTGCCCCCCCCCGGCTACTAACATCTGCCCCCAGACACCCCAGGAAAGACAAATCTATAATTAGATTCGCCCTTTCTGGCACTTTGCCCGTCTATTCCCATTGCCCTGTAGCGGTGGCGAATGGGTTAATATGGGGTTAAAGCCACCTTGCTATTGAAAGGTGACCTTAAGCCAGGTTAATAATTGAGAGCTGTCAATTAGACAACTATCAATTATTAATCCTATTGCATGAAATAAAAATAAAACACACACACTTTAATTAAAAATCATTTTAATGAAATAAAGACACATGTTTTTGACCATCTTTTATTTTACTGCAAAAACCATTTCCTGTAATAAAAATAAAATAAAAAAGCAAAATTATTCTTACCTATCCCATGCACAGTCAGGTCCCACGGTGTAATCCTTCAGAAAGGGTTAATGTTTACTGCAGGGACCGCAGCTAATGCTGCAGCCTCACAGTAAACCCCAAATGAATGAGTTCCTCTCCTGCCTGACAGGAGAGTAAAGGCTGGGTGTCACATAACGATACACCAGCGATCCCGACAACGATATGCACTTGTCAGGATCGCTGGTGTATCGCTACATGATCGCTGCTGAGCTGCCAAACAGGCAGCTCAGGCAGCGATCTGGGACAGCGACACTGCGGGTAACATCGCTTAAGGGCCCGTCTCACATAGCGATATCGCTACCGAGATCGCTGCTGAGTCACTAGTTTTGTGACGCAGCAGCGAGCTCACCAGCGATATCGCTGTGTGTGACATTCAGCGACGATCAGCCCCCTGCCGGGTATCGCTGATCGTCGCAGAAATGTCAGGACCTTTTTTTGATCGCTGGTTTCCCTCTGACAGGCACGCATCGCTGCGTGTGACAGGCGGGAGACCAGCGATCCGCTGGTAACCAAGGTACACAGCGGGTTTCCAGGCACCGCGCAGCGCTTGGAAACCCGCTGTGTACCTTGGATACCAGCTCCCTGCATCAGGGCGCTGGTATCCAAGGTACACAGCGGGTTTCTAGGCACAGCCCCGCGCCTGGAAACCCGCTGTGTACCTTGGTTACCAGCGGATCGCTGGTCTCCCGCCTGTCACACGCAGCGATGTGTGCCTGTCAGCGGGAAACCAGCGATCAAAGGTCCTGACATTTCAGCGACGATCAGCGATACCCGGCAGGGGGGCTGATCGTCGCTGAATGTCACACACAGCGATATCGCTGGTGAGCTCGCTGCTGCGTCACAAAACTAGTGACTCAGCAGCGATCTCGGTAGCGATATCGCTATGTGAGACGGGCCCTTAAGTGGAAAGCTTAATTGATTGCTTTCCACTTTCACTTCAGGTCAGCCAGGGACACAATCAGTGACGTCAGAGGGAACTGATTAACAAAAATAGGGGTTCCCTTCGAAAAAAAAATGGCGTGGGGTCCCCCCTATTTTTGTTAACCAGCCAGATGAAGCAGACCGCTGAGGCCTGGATTTTCAGGCTGTTAAGGAGCCAAGATCCATGGACCTTGCCAGCCTGATAATACCAGGCCACAGCAGTCTGCATATCTTGGCTGATTAACAAAAATAGGGGATCCCCTCGAAAAAAATTGGCGTGGGGTCCCCCCTATTTTTGTTAACCAGCCAGATGAAGCAGACCGCTGAGGCCTGGATTTTCAGGCTGTTAAGGAGCCAAGATCCATGGACCTTGCCAGCCTGATAATACCAGGCCACAGCAGTCTGCATATCTTGGCTGATTAACAAAAATAGGGGATCCCCTCGAAAAAAATTGGCGTGGGGTCCCCCCTATTTTTGTTAACCAGCCAGATGAAGCAGACCGCTGAGGCCTGGTTTTTCAGGCTGGTAAGGATCCAATATCCATGGACCTTGCAAGCCTGATAATACCAGGCCACAGCAGTCTGCTTAGCTTGGCTGGTTAACAAAAATAGGGGATCCCCTCGAAAAAAAAACGGCGTGGGGATCCCCCCTATTTTTGTTAACCAGCCAAGTAAAATGCAGACTGCTGCGGCCTGGTATTAAAAGACTGTCAAGGCCCATGGATTTTGGCCCTCAACAGCCTGATAATACCAGGCTACAGCAGCCCCACATTTGGCGCATCAAAAGATGTGCCAATTGTGGCACTTTACCCGGCTCTTCCCACTTGCCCTGTAGCGGTGGCAAGCGGGGTAATAAGGGGTTATTGTCACCGTTGATTGCACGGTGACAATAAGCCCGGTTAATAATGGAGAGGCGTCAATAAGACACCGATCCATTATTAATCCCAAAGTTATTAAATGTATAAAAAAAAGACAAAGCAAGAAAAAAGTATTTTAATGAAATAAAAGAGACAACACAGTTTTCATTAATTTTATTACTCTCTCATTCCTGCGACGCCATCGATCTCCTGTAAAAAAAGAAAAAAACAAACCAACAGTATACCACCTGTCCGACGCAGTCCATAGTAACGATTGTCCCACGACGATCCAACTCTGCTACATCGCAATGACAGGCAGAGCCTGTCATCCCGACGCAGCACAGCTGATTACCTGCTTCTCCGGCGGTGACGTCATCGGACTGACTGCTTTACGGCCGCGATTACCCAGCAGTCACTGCAGTTATCGCGAGAAACTGCATGTGACCGCCGGGGAAAGAAGATTGCGGCCATGAAGCAGTGCAGGACGTGACCGCCGGAGATCTTCTGCCGGGTAAGTGCCGCTGACTCCTGACAGACCCGACCGACGGACACTGACAGTGACAGTGACATCCCGATTCCGGTATCCGATAAGACGAAAATATCGGAACTCGGAATCGGAATTCCGATACAGCTAATATCGGCCGATACCCGATATTTGCAGTATCGGAATGCTCAACACTAGTATGGACTGTCATCTCCCTACACTTTTTGTTATCTCTTCTCTGTGTGTATATCATAGGTGGGATAGCGACCCTGAGAGCTCTGACAATGCGTCAACTGGCTTTGGACCTTTTACGGACTCTATGAACTGTTCTCGGTCATCTCCCTACGCTTGTCAAAATCTCTTCTCTGTGTGTATATCATAGGTGGAATATTGATCCTGGGACCTCTGATGTAACATCTACCGTTATCCAGGCGAGTCAGTGGAAGGGTTAGTGTTATGATTTGGTAGCTGAGAAGAGCAGGCAAAAATGGCAATACACCAGAGAGGTTGGAATCTACTGGATTGCAGTACCCTGACTAACCACAACAACTAAAGGCAGCCGTGGAGCGTACCTACGTTGGTCCTAGACGCCTCGTCACAGCCTGAGAGGCTAACTAACCTAAAGATAGAAAGAGGAAAGCTATCTGCCCCGGAGCAGATCCCCAAAGAACATAGGAAGCCCCCAAACATGTAATGGCGGTTAGACAAGAGGAAATACAGACACAGACAGAAAATAGTATGAGCAAACGTTGGGGCCCAATCTTCCTAGAAAGAAAAGGATAGGAAGGACGCTTACTGCAATCCAAAAAACCCTAAAAAAATACCAACTCTACTAATTGCAAAAACACCTGAGATCACACGACCTCTACCACCTAAATTAGTTTTCTGGTGTCACAAAACTAAGCAGCAGCCACTGAAATAACTGGAAAAGGCAAATGAACAAATAACAGTGGCTCAGATAAACTGAGAGGAGCACAAGCCCCCGGAGGGGACCTGGCTGACCTCCACAGAAGTGCAGGAAAAAATGCAAAAAGCAAGCACAAAAATAAAATCAGAAAATATCTTATCTGTTAGCAGAAGATGCAGGCAAGACTCAGAAAGCTTCCAAGTGAACCAGGAACCAAAGAGAGACAAGAACAATTGATCACCGGCATCCCTGATGGGAGGGAACCTCCCTTATATAAGACCAGTCTGTAACTCCTGATTGCCAATCTTCACAATCTTCATTGAATGGTTCAGTACTGTTTGTAACCACCAGAGGGAGCTTCTGCTCAGAATTCATTTCTAACACATTCATAACAGTACCCCCCCCCTTGAGGAGGGGTCACCGAACCCTCATTTGGGCAACCAGGTCGGTCAGGATGAGCTCTGTGATACGCACGGATCAGTCTCCTAGCATGGATGTCCGAAGCAAACACCCAAGAATTGTCCTCCTGACCATAACCTCTCCACTTAACCAAATACTGGAGTTTCCTTCAAGAAAAACGAGAATCCAATATTTTCTCAACCACATACTCCAGATTGCCCTCAACCAAAACAGGGTCAGGAGGCGCAGCCATAGGAACCACTGGCTCGACAAACCTCTTCAATAAGGACTTGTGGAACACGTTATGGATCTTAAATGTCCCTGGAAGAAGTAAACAAAAGGAAACAGGATTAAGAATCTCCATGATCTTATAAGGTCCAATGAACCTAGGCTTAAACTTAGGAGATGCAACTCTCATAGGGATATTTCTTGAGGACAACCAGACCAAGTCCCCCACTTCAAACCGAGGACCATCAGTCCTATGCCGGTTGGCAAACCGCTGGGCCCTCTCCTGAGAGAGGGACAACCTCTCCACTACCTGGTCCCAAATCTGCTGCATACGCTCCACAACAGAGTCAACACCTGGACAGACAGAAGCCTCCGTCTGTCCCGACGAAAATCGAGGTGAAACCCAAAATTGCAGAAAAATGGAGACATCAAAGTGGCAGAGCTAGCCCTATTATTAAGAGCACACTCAGCCAAAGGCAAAAAAGAGACCCAGTCATCTTGATCAGCAGACACAAAGCATCTCAGATAAGTCTCCAATGTCTGGTTTGTTCTCTCAGTTTGTCCATTGGTCTGAAGATGAAAAGCCGAGGAGAAAGACAATTGAACACCAAGTTTAGAACAAAAAGTCCTCCAAAATCTGGAAACAAACTGGACTCCTCTGTCAGACACAATGTTCTCAGCAATGCCGTGTAACCGAACCACGTGCTGAAGGAACAAAGGCACTAATTCGGAGGAGGAAGGCAACTTAGGTAATGGCACAAGATGTATCATTTTGCAAAAAATCACAAATCACCCAGATAACTGTCATTCTCTGAGAAACAGGGAGGTCGAAAATGAAATCCATAGAGATATGGGTCCATGGTCTCTTGGGCACAGGCAATGGCATCAACAAAACACTAGAGCGAGAGCAAGGCTTGGAGCGAGAGCAAGTCCCGCAGGACTGCACAAATTCCCTGACGTCACAAGACAAAGTAGGCCACCAAAAGGACCGACTAACCAAGTCTCTGGTACCAAAAATTCCGGGATGACCGGCCAACGCGGAACAATGAATCTCAGACATCACACTCTTTCCACCGGTCTGGGACAAACAATTTCCCAATAGGGCAGCGCTCGGCTTTATCCTCCTGACACCCTTCCAGAGCCAGTCTCAAATTGGGCGAGATGGCGGAAAGAACTACACCCTCTTTCAAAATAACAGCAGGATCAGATAACTCAGGAGAGTCCGCAAGGAAACTCCTCGAGAGGGCATCCGCCTTAACATTCTTAGTGCCAGGAAGAAAGGAAACCACAAAATTAAAACGTGTGAAAAACAAGGCCCACCTGGCCTGTCTAGGATTAAGTCGCTTGGCTGATTCCAGATAAACCAAATTCTTATGGTCCGTGAGGACCACCACCTGATGTTTGGCTCCCTCCAGCCAATGTCTCCACTCTTCAAAAGCCCACTTCATGGCCAATAACTCCCGATTACCCACGTCATAATTACGTTCAGTTGGAGAAAATTTTCGAGAGAAAAAGGCACAAGGGTTACTTTTAGAGGTCTCTGGATCTCATTGGGACAAAACGGCACCTGCCCCAATTTCAGAGGCATCAACCTCCACCTGAAATGGCAGAGAAACATCAGGCTGCCGTAGAACAGGAGCAGAAGTGAATCTCTGCTTAAGTTCCTGAAACGCAGAGACTGCCTCAGGAGGCCAATTCACCACATCAGAACCCTTTTTGGTCAAATCAGTCAATGGTTTAACAATAACAGAGAAATTACCAATAAATTTACGATAAAAATTGGCAAAACCCAAGAATCTCTGAAGAGCCTTTAATGAAGTAGGTTGGACCCAATCACACATGGCCTGAACCTTGACCGGGTCCATTTCAATAACAGATGGGGACAAAATGAATCCCAGAAATGAGATCCTCTGTACGCCAAAAAGACACTTTGATCCCTTCACATACAGAGCATTCTCCTCTCAAAATCCGGAACACAGTCCGAACATGTTTCACATGAGAGTCCCAGTCATTGGAAAAAATCAAGATATCATCCAAATAAACAATCAGAAATTTATCCACAAAATCCCTGAAAATGTCATTCCTGAAGGACTGGAAGACGGAAGGAGCATTAGTGAGCCAAAAGGGCATCACTAGGTACTCAAAATGCCCCTCTGGGGTATTAAATGCCGTCTTCCATTCATCCCCGTGCTTAATGCGAATAAGGTTATATGCCCCCCTAAGGTCAAGCTTGGTAAACCAAGTAGCACTTTTCACCCTGGAAAACAGGTCAGAAATCAAGGGTAATGGATATTGATATTTCACAGTGATATTGTTCAAGAGACGATAATCAATACACGGCCTTAATGAACCATCCTTTTTGGCCACAAAGAAAAAACCGGCACCCAAGGGTGAAGAGGATGGTCTGATATGACCCTTCTCCAATGACTCCTTGATATAAGACCGCATAGCGTCATGTTCAGGTACAGACAAGTTAAAAAGACGATCTTTAGGGAATTTACTACCATGCACTAATTCAATAGCGCAGTCATAGCTCCTATGGGGTGGCAAGGATGCAGATTTACTTTCGCTAAACACATCAGAAAAATCAGTCAAAAACTCAGGAACATCCTGAGCCTGGGAGAGGCAGAAAAAATAGGAGTGTTGGCATTAACACATTGGCAGCCCCAACTGGTTACAGACACAGATTTCCAATCCAAAACAGGATTATGAGACTGTAACCAAGGGAAACCTAGTACAATAATGTCATACAGATTATACAGCACCAAAAATTTGCAACTCTCCTGATGATCAGGTTCAACCCTCATTATCACCTGAGTAGAGAACTGGGGTTTATTCTCAGCCAAAGGGGTAGAATCAATCCCCAGTAGGGGAATAGACTTCCGTAGGGGTATCAAGGGAAACCCACAACGTTTAGCAAAATCAAAATCATCAGGTTAATAGCTGCTCCCGAATCAACAAAAGCATGAGCAGAAAATGTGGACAGGGAGCAAATCAGGGTAACAGTCAACAGAAATTTAGTCTGAACACTACCCAAGACAACTGAGCGTGCAAAACTTCTTCCCCGCTTAGGGCAGACTGAAATAGCATGAGAGGAGTCACCACAGTAGAAACATAACCCTTTGCGTTTTCAAAACTCATGACGCTGTGCCCCAGAAGCCACTCTATCACACTGCATGGGTTCAGAAGCTGGTTCACAAGGCAACACTATTCCACGCATACCTCTACGCTCACGCAAACGTCTGTCAATTTGAATCGCTAATGACATAGAATCATTGAGACCAGAGGGAGCAGGGAAACCCACCATAACATCTTTTACATTCTCTGACAGACCCTTCCGAAAAAGGGCTGCCAAAGCATCATCATTCCATTTGGTCAGGACTGCCCACTTTTGGAATTTCTGACAGTATAACTCAGCGTCCTCAAGCCCCTAATTTAATGCCAACAAGGTTTTTTCAGCTTGATCAGTGACATTAGGTTCATCATACAATAACCCCAGAGCCAGAAAAATGCATCAACATTACTCAAAACAGGGTCCCCAGGTGTCAGGGAAAAAGCCCAATCCTGAGGATCGCAGCGCAGGAGAGAGATGACAATTTGGACCTGCTGTGCTGCGTTCCCTGAGGACTTAGGTTTTAAGGCAAAAAACAACTTACAGTTATTTTTGAAATTCAGAATTTTAGCTCGATCCCCTAAAAACAAATCTGCCATGGGGATCCTAGGTTCCACAACCGGCAACCCTGCAAGATAGGTAGCAATACTCCGAACTTCAGTGGCAAGCTGATCCACACGGCCAGACAACTGTGCAAACTCCATTGAGAGAAAAAAAAATCCTCAGCACCCAGAGAAAAAGAGGGAAAAAAAAAATGCAACAAACAGAAAAAAAAAAAAAATCTCTGACAACTCTGACAACTTTTTTTTTTTTTTTTTTTTTACACTATTTTTCCCTTTTGTGAGTACCATATAATTTTCAGTTTGGCCGGTGATACTGTTATGATTTGGTAGCTGAGGAGAGCAGGCAAAAACGGCAATACACCAGAGAGGTTGGAATCTACTGGATTGCAGTACCCTGACTAACCACAACAACTAAATGCAGCCGTGGATCGTACCTACGTTGGTCCTAGACGCCTCGTCACGGCCTGAGAGGCTAACTACACCTAAAGATAGAAAGAGGAAAGCTATCTGCCCCGTAGCAGATCCCCAAAGAACATAGGAAGCCCCCAAACATGTAATGGCGGTTAGACAAGAGGAAATACAGACACAGACAGAAAATAGTATGAGCAAACGTTGGGGCCCAATCTTCCTAGAAAGAAAAGGATAGGAAAGACACTTACTGCAATCCAAAAAACCCTAAAAAAAATACCAACTCTACTAATTGCAAAAACACCTGAGATCACATGACCTCTACCACCTAAATTAGTTCTCTGGTGTAACAAAATTAAGCAGCAGCCACTGAAAAAACTGGAAAAGGCAAATGAACAAATAACAGTGGCTCAGATAAACTGAGAGGAGCACAAGCCCCTGGAGGGGACCTGGCTGACCTCCACAGAAGTGCAGGAAAAAATGCAAAAAGCAAGCACAAAAATAAAATCAGAAAATATCTTATCTGTTAGCAGAAGATGCAGGCAAGACTCAGAAAGCTACCAAGTGAACCAGGAATCAAAGATGAGACAAGAACAATTGATCACCGGCAACCCTGATGGGAGGGAACCTCCATTATATAAGACCAGTCTGTAACTCCTGATTGCCAATCTTCACAATCTTCATTGAATGGTTCAGTACTGTTTGTAACCACCAGAGGGAGCTTCTGCTCAGAATTCATTTCTAACACATTCACAACAGGTTAGGCCCTGTAATGTGCACCATGTTGGGGTAATTGCTGGGATTGTTCTGTTTTCTATTGGGTGCTGTGGTTCAATAAAGTATTGCCACACTGTTTTACCCTAACCCTGTGTTGCCTGTGTAGTGTTATGCCCATGTTTAACAGGAGAGCGGGTGTTAGGCGGGACGATCCGTGGTCCATGCTTTTTCGGCTAGCAGACTTGGGTGCCGGCCAACCCCCATTTCTCCACAATCACCACTTACATGACTTAGTGGAACGTGGTGTACTCAAATTTGTTTATTGCGAGTCTGACAAGATGATAGCTGATGGCATGACATAGTCACTATCAAGAGCCAAGTTTGTGGACTTCAGAACCGCAATGGGATTAACAGGATAAGTAGTTTTTGAGTGGGGGTGTTGGAATATGTTTGGTGCAACAACTCCATTCCTGTATATGAGTGTTTAGTTGCTATATTTGCATGCTGTTTATAAAGTTAGAAAAAAAAAACTCCCAGAGGCTCACACAGGGAGAACATGTGACTGTAGTTTCTGTTTGTTTTTCCTGTGTCTGTGTATGAGAGAAGAAGCAGCCTGCTGTAGATGATGCACAGATAGACACACAAATGATTTATTCCTGATCTACTAAGCTTATCATATATTGTTCCTGAATAAAGAAGCTCTGTTGTCACACGCTTGGAGAGTATCCTGAATAATCCGCTGCCAACACAAGGTCTGCAAGCCTGCTATTAAATTTGAAGCATCTTGGGCTTTCTATGCACGACAAACTGACATTTCTCGTCATATATGTGTTATTGTACCATTCATATGAATGTTCCATGTTTTATCATGATGATCTATGGTGCCAAAATAGGGACATCTTTAAAAATAAATTTTGGGAAAAAAATAATTTTGCTTGCATGTAGAGGCAGATGATTGGCCATAATCATAGTATGCAAAGAGTTAATGACAGGAATTTAACTGTTAGATTACATTGCTAAAGTCTAGAAAATCTCAGACAAAAGTAATTACTGCACACAACACTTACCCCGTTTACCACATCGAAAAAATTTCTGCCCTCAAAATTTCCAACTATTAAATATTTCCCTTATTTTCTGCTTTAAGGGACCTTTCACTAATCAGTTATTTTTCTCATATATGTGCTGAATCCATTTTTGGTCCATGCCGGTTTTAACGACCATTTTTGCATCAGCTTTTCTCATATGAAAAAAAAAAATATAAGTGATTGCATTAAAGAGTAAAATATGGACAACACATAGATGAGATCCATGTGCTATCAATTTTTTATGGTGAGATTGATTTGCATTGGTGAGTGTCACCTGCAACATGGATCAAATTACTACACCATGTTCCAAATTATTATGTAAATTGGTTTTAACCCCTTCACCCCCAAGGGTGGTTTGCACGTTAATGACCGGGCCAATTTTTACAATTCTGACCACTGTCTCTTTATGAGGTTATAACTCTGGAACGCTTCAACGGATCTTCGCGATTCTGAGACTGTTTTCTCGTGACATATTGTACTTCATGATTGTGGTAAAATTTCTTCCATATAACTTGCATTTATTTATGAAAAAAACGCAAATATGGCAAAAATTTTGAAAATTTTGCAATTTTCAAACTTTGAATTTTTATTCCCTTAAAACAGAGAAATATGTCACACAAAATAGTTAAGAAATAACATTTCCCACATGTCTACTTTACATCAGCACAATTTTTGAAACAAAATTTTTTTTGTTAGGAAATTATAAGGGTTTAAAAGTTGACCAGCGATTTCTCATTTTTACAACAAAATTTACAAAGCCATTTTTTTTCGGGACCACCTCATATTTGAAGTCACTTTGAGGGGTCTATATAGCAGAAAATACCCAAAAGTGACACCATTCTAAAAACTACACCCCTCAAGGTACTCAAAACCACATTCAAGAAGTTTATTAACCCTTCAGGTGCTTCACAGGAGCTGAAGGAACATGGAAGGAAAAAATTAACATTTTACTTTTTAGTCACAAAAATGATCTTTTACAAACATTTTTTTTATTTTCACAAGGGAAAAAGAGGAGAAAAAGGACTGATAAAGTTGTTGTGCAATTTCTCCTGAGTACGCCGATACCCCATATGTGAGGGAAAACCACTGTTTGGGCACACGGCAGAGCTCGGAATGGAAGGAGCGCAGTTTGACTTTTCCAAACCAAAATTGGCTGGAATTGAGAACGGACGCCATGTCGCGTTTGGAGAGGCCCGATGTGCCCAAACAGTGGAAACCCCCACATGTGACCCCATTTTGGAAACTAGACCCCTAAGGAACTTATCTAGATGTGTGGTGAGTAGTTTGAACCCTCAAGTGCTTCACGCAAGTTTGTAATGTAGAGCCGTGAAGAAAAAAAATCATATTTTTTCCACAAACATGATGTTTTAGTCCCAAATTTTTATTTTCCAAGGGTAAGAGAAGAAATTGGACCACAAAAGTTGTTGTCCAACATGTCCTGAGTACGCTAATACCCCATATGTGGGGGGGAACCACTGTTTGGGCGCACGGCAGGGCTCGAAAGGGAAGGAGCACCGTTTGACTTTTCCAAACCAAAATTGGCTGGAATTGCGAACGGACGCCATGTTGCGTTTGGAGGGCCCCTGATGTGCCTAAACAGTGGAAAACCCCCACATGTGACCCTATTTTGGAAACTAGACCCCCTAAGGAACTTATCTAGATGTGTGGTGAGCACTTTGAACCCTCAATTGCTTCACGCAAGTTTGTAATGTAGAGCCGTGAAGAAAAAAAATCATATTTTTTCCACAAACATGATGTTTTAGTCCCCAAATTTTTATTTTCTCAAGGGTAAGAGGAGAAATTGGACCACAAAAGTTGTTGTCCAACATGTCCTGAGTACGCTGATACCCCATATGTGGGGGGGAACCACTGTTTGGGCGCACGACAGGGCTTGAAAGGGAATGGAGCGCCGTTTGACTTTTCCAAACCAAAATTGGCTGGAATTGCGAACGGACGCCATGTCGCGTTTGGAGGGCCCCTGATGTGCCTAAACAGTGGAAACCCCCCACATGTGACCCCATTTTGGAAACTAGACCCCCTAAGGAACTTATCTAGGTGTGTGGTGAGCACTTTGAACCCCCAAGTGTTTCACTAACGTTTATAATGCCCTGGCGTGAAAAAAAAAAATATTTTTTTTTCCACAAAAGTGATGTTTTAGTCCCCAATTTTTTATTTTCCCAAGGGTAAGAGGAGAAATTGGACCCCAAAAGTGGTTGTCCAATTTGTCCTGAGTACGCTGATACCCCATATGTTGGGGGGATACACTGTTTGGGCACACGGCAGGGCTCGGAAGGGAAGCAGTGACGTTTTGGAATGCAGACTTTGATGGAATGGTCTGCGGGCGTCATGTTCTGTTAGCAGAGTCCCTGATGTGCCTAAACAGTGGAAACCCCCCACATGTGACCCCATTTTGGAAACTAGACCCCCTAAGGAACTTATCTAGGTGTGTGGTGAGCACTTTGAATCCCCAAGTGTTTCACTAAAGTTTATAATGCCCTGGCGTGAATAAAAAAAAAAAAAAATTTCCACAAATATGATGTTTTAGTCCCCAATTTTTTATTTTCCCAAGGGTAACAGGAGAACTTGGACCACAAAAGTTGTTGTCCAATTTGTCCTGAGTACGCTGATACCCCATATGTTGGGGGAACCACTGTTTGGGCACATGGCAGGGCGCAGAAGGGAAGCAGTGACGTTTTGGAATGCAGACTTTGATGGAATGGTCTGCGGGCGTCATGTTCCGTTAGCAGAGCCCCTCATGTGCCTAAACAGTGGAAACCCCCACAAGTGACCCCATTTTGGAAACTAGACCCCCTAATGAACTTATCTAGGTGTGTGGTGAGCATTTTGAACCCCAAGTGTTTCACTAAAGTTTATAATGCCCTGGCGTGAATAAAAAAAAAAAAAAAAAATTTCCACAAATATGATGTTTTAGTCCCCAATTTTTTATTTTCCCAAGGGTAACAGGAGAACTTGGACCACAAAAGTTGTTGTCCAATTTGTCCTGAGTACGCTGATACCCCATATGTTGGGGGGAACCACTGTTTGGGCACATGGCATGGCGCAGAAGGGAAGCAGTGACGTTTTGGAATGCAGACTTTGATGGAATGGTCTGCGGGCGTCATGTTCCGTTAGCAGAGCCCCTCATGTGCCTAAACAGTGGAAACCCCCACAAGTGACCCCATTTTGGAAACTAGACCCCCTAATGAACTTATCTAGGTGTGTGGTGAGCATTTTGAACCCCCAAGTGTTTCACTAAAGTTTATAATGCCCTGGCGTGAATAAAAAAAAAAAAAAAAATTTCCACAAATATGATGTTTTAGTCCCCAATTTTTTATTTTCCCAAGGGTAACAGGAGAAATTGGACCACAAAAGTTGTTGTCCAATTTGTCCTGAGTACGCTGATACCCCATATGTTGGGGGGAACCACTGTTTGGGCGCATGGCAGGGCGCAGAAGGGAAGCAGTGACGTTTTGGAATGCAGACTTTGATGGAATGGTCTGCGGGCGTCATGTTCCGTTAGCAGAGCCCCTCATGTGCCTAAACAGTGGAAACGCCACAAGTGACCCCATTTTGGAAACTAGACCCCCTAAGGAACTTACCTAGGTGTGTGGTGAGCATTTTGAACCCCAAGTGTTTCACTAAAGTTTATAATGCCCAGGTGTAAAAATAAAAAATCCTACTTTTATCCTCACAAAAATGATGTTTTAGTCCCCAATTTTTTATTTTCCCAAGGGTAAGAGGAGAAATTGGACACCAAAAATTGTTGTCCAATTTGTCCTGAGTACACTGGTGCCCCATATGTGGGAAAAAACTGTTTGGGCACAAGTCGGGGCTCAGAAGGGAAGTCGTGACGTTTTGGAATGCAGACTGATGGAATGGTCTGCGGGCGTCATGTTCCGTTTGCAGAGCTCCTGATGTGCCTAAACAGTAAAAAAAAACCACAAGTGACATAATTTTGGAAAGTAGACTCCCAAGGAACTTTTCTAAATGTGCCCCCCTTCTGGAACTAATCTTTCCTGTCAAGTAAATTAGTAGTGCATTGAGGTGTGGTACAATTTGAAACAATCCTTCATACACAGGCCAGGTTTTTCGGGGCAGGTGTCGCATTGGTAAGTGGTGTCCTTGCGTATTCCCCTTTTGTAACACACTCGGCACCTTTTTTGCGGCTTACCTTTGCTTCCAGTTGGCGGGACCACCCCCGGGAAATGCTGACCTGGTATGATACGAGCACCTTCAGTTCCAGAAGTACTGGGGCCCGCTGTTTCCTGAGCGCCAAACATCAGGGCCTTAACCACTACCTCCTGGAACTGAAGGTACGTCGTATCGCTGTTGCGTGCACATCGTGACAGCAGGAAAGCGTTGAGCATTGCCATTTGGATGATGTGCACGGACAGCTTCTTGTACCACACCTTGGCCTTTCTCAAAGCACTGTACGGTTGGAGGAGTTGATCAGAGAGATCAACACCCCCCATGTATTTATTGTACCCCAGTACACAGTCCGGTTTGCGGACCTGTGTAGAGGTACCCCGTACAGTGCTGAGGGCGCTGCCATCACCATGTATGGTGGTCAAGAGAAGGACATCCCTCTTGTCCTTGTACTTGACCACCAACAGGTGGTCGCTACATTGGGCTCTGCTCTCACCCTTTCTGAGCATCTGCCCAAGTAGCGTCTTCGGGAGGCCTCTCTGATTTTTGCGGACGGTACCGCAAGCTGCGGTACCTCGCGCAGAGAGGGATTTGTAGAGTTGGACGCTGGAATAAAAGTTATCGGTGTAAAGGTGATAACCTTTATCCAGCAGTGGGTGCACCAAATCCCACACAATTTTCCCCACTCACTCCCAGGACGGGGGGACACTCAGGGGGTTCAATCCTGGTGTCCTTTCCTTCGTAAACTCTAAAGCTGTGCGTGTACCCTGAGGTACTCTCGCACAGCTTGTAGAGTTTAATTCCGTACCTTGCCCTCTTGCTGGGCAGGTACTGGCGGAATCTGAGCCGTCCCTTAAAATGAACCAAGGACTCATCCACGCAGACGTCCCTTTGGGGCACGTACACTTCAGCAAACTTTTTGCTGAAGTGTTCGATGACCGGCCGAACTTTGAACAGACGGTCAAAGTTGGGGTCATTTTGTGGGGGACACTGTGCATTATCATTATAATGCAGGAATTTGTGGATGGCCTCAAAACGCGTCCGAGCCATGACCATTCGGAACAGTGGAGTGTTGTATAAAATATCAACACTCCAATATTGCCGAAGTTCTGGCTTCTTCAGGATCCCCATATGGAGGACCAGGCCCCAAAACTGCATCATTTCACCTGCGTCTACAGGAGACCAGTTGGAAAATGATGACACTGGGTTTTGCGCCAAAAATTGCAGAGCGTACAAATTAGTTTGCTCCACCACGAGGTTAATAAAATCCTCAGAGAAAAAGACTTTGAAAAAGTCTATTTCTCTGAGGCCCGTGGTGTCAAACTTGATTCCTGATTCTGCCACAAAATCAGGAATCAGTGGCTCGTAATTTTCGGGGGGCGGGGTCCATATGGGGTCCGAAGAGGGGTGCGCTGGTTCATTTTCAGGGGTGGGCGCTGCCTCATCTTCTGTCCTGGGGCGTCTGCGTGGCGGTTCCGCAGGACCCGAGGAGGAAGATGAGGAAGAGGAGGAAGAAGAAGAAGAGGATGAAGAATCTGAAAAGTAAAGAAATGTGGGATCCTCTCCCTCGCTATCAGTGTCGGAGGCAAGGAAAGCGTATGCCTCTTCCACTGAATAGCGCTGTTGGGAAGAACGTGACGAGCGGGACATTTTTTTTGTGAATGTGGTGCTTTGTGTGAACTTTATTTATAACTGTGTGTGTGTGTGGGGGGGGGATAGTGGTTGGTGCAAACTATGCTGAAAGGAAAAAGCTAAAAGAAAAGAAAGAGAATAGGGAAAAAAATGCCTGTGAAAAAAAGTCTAAACCAGCAGGCACGAGCTCTGATAAGTGACCGGTGTCACTTATCGAAGTTCCGCGGCTGCCGGATGTGCGCACAGGAGTGGCGGAAAGGGAAGTGAAAAAAAAAAAAACGGCAGGAACGAGCTCTGATAAGTGACCGGTGTCACTTATCAAAGTTCCGCGGCTGCCGGATGTGCGCACAGGAGTGGCGGAAAGGGAAGTGAAAAAAAAAAAAAAAAATGGCAGGAACGAGCTCTGATAAGTGACCGGTGTCACTTATCAAAGTTCCGCGGCTGCCGGATGTGCGCACAGGAGTGGCGGAAAGGGAAGTGAAAAAAAAAAAAAAAAACGGCAGGAACGAGCTCTGATAAGTGACCGGTGTCACTTATCAAAGTTCCGCGGCTGCTAGATGTGCGCATGGGAGTGGCGGAAAGTGGAGTGAAAAAAAAAAAACTGCAGGAACGAACTCTGATAAGTGACTGGTGTCACTTATCAAAGTTCCGCGGCTGCTGGATGTGCGCACAGGAGTGGCGGAAAGGGGAGTGAAAAAAAAAATGCAGGAACGAGCTCTGATAAGTGACTGGTGTCACTTATCAAAGTTCCGCAGCTGCTGGATGTGCGCACAGGAGTGGCGGAAAGGGGAGTGAAAAAAAAAAAGACGGCAGGAGCGAGCTCTGATAAGTGACCGGTGTCACTTATCAAAGTTCCGCGGCTGCTAGATGTGCGCACAGGAGTGGCGGAAAGGGGAGTGGAAAAAAAAAAAAAAAACCGGCAGGAACGAGCTCTGATAAGTGACCGGTGTCACTTATCAAAGTTCCGCGGCTGCTAGATGTGCGCACGGGAGTGGCGGAAAGTGGGGTGAAAAAAAAAAACTGCAGGAACGAGCTCTGATAAGTGACTGGTGTCACTTATCAAAGTTCCGCGGCTGCTGGATGTGCGCACAGGAGTGGCAGAAAGGGGAGTGAAAAAAAAAAAAAACTGCAGGAACGAGCTCTGATAAGTGACTGGTGTCACTTATCAAAGTTCCGCGGCTGCTGGAAGTGCGCACAGGAGTGGCGGAAAGGGGAGTGAAAAAAAAAAAAAAAAACGGCAGGAACGAGCTCTGATAAGTGACCGGTGTCACTTATCAAAGTTCCGCGGCTGCTAGATGTGCGCACGGGAGCGGCGGAAAGTGGTGTGAAAAAAAAAAAACTGCAGGAACGAGCTCTGATAAGTGACTGGTGTCACTTATCAAAGTTCCGCGGCTGCTAGATGTGCGCACGGGAGTGGCGGAAAGTGGGGTGAAAAAAAAAAAACCTGCAGGAACGAGCTCTGATAAGTGACTGGTGTCACTTATCAAAGTTCCGCGGCTGCTGGAAGTGCGCACAGGAGTGGCGGAAAGGGGAGTGAAAAAAAAAAAAAAAAACTGCAGGAACGAGCTCTGATAAGTGACTGGTGTCACTTATCAAAGTTCCGCGGCTGCTGGAAGTGCGCACGGAGGGGGGTGCAAAAGAAAAACGAGCACGAGTGTTGATCGGTGAACTGCGTCACCAATCAACGCTCGGCGGTTGCTAAATGTGTGCAAAGGGGGGGTAAAAAGAGGGGGAAAGGGAAGGGGGGGAGGGGGGAATGGGGGGATTGGGGTGGATCGGGCAGGGATCGGGGCTCAAAAACTCACGTTTGTAGTCTCTCTTCTTTCTTCTCTCTTCTTTCTTCTCTCTTCTTTCTTCTCTCTTCTTTCTTCAGCAGGAGTTGTGGTGTCACAGGCTACTGTGGCACCACAAGGCCCAGCACAGGAGGAGATCTGGCGTGTGACCGCACTGCAGGAATCCTCAGCAAGTGTGAGGACCCCTGCAGTGCGGTCAGACAGGTCAGATCCAGTTTGCAGACAGGTCACAGAGCGGTCACATCGCTGCTGTGACCTGTCATTGGTGGGATCGATGATCACATCGATCCCACCAATCAGAGGAGACCCTTGTTTTGCCGGTTGCTAGGCACCGGCCTAGTAATCGGAGCTCACTGCTCCGATTCCTAGGCAGGTCACCGGCAGGTCAGGAAGCAGGGCACAGAGCGGTCACACCGCTACTGTGCCCTGTGATTGGCGCGATCGTCGATGACATCGATCGCGCCAATCAGCAGCTGCAGGCCCTACTGGGCCTGTCCTAGGCTCCGGCCTAGGATCGGTGCTATTACTGCACCGATCCAGGCAGGTACAGGCAGGGCACAGCGCGGATACACCGCGGCTGTGCCCTGCGATTGGCGCGATCGATGTGATCGGCGATTGCGCCAATCCAGGGGGGTCTGCTCCTTTCTATGCCCAGGCCTAAGTCGCAATGTCGCATTAAAGGGCTGGACGTACTATCCCGTCCCCGGTCATACGGGCCCAGGTACCATGGACGGGATAGTACGTCCGATGGCAGTAAGGGGTTAAGTGTCATAGCCTTTTTTTTTTTTTTTTATGAAACCCATTGATTGTATTGTGTCTCAGGGTTCTTTGGATCACTGAAATCAATCTCAGATACCTGTGATAATTAGTTTGCCATGTGAGCCCAAGAAAAGGAAAACTGGATGTTCCACACTATTAAGCAGGCCCGAGTTTTCAAGTAACATGGGAAAGAAAAAGGACCTCTCTGCTGCTGAAAAGCATCAAATAGTGCAATGCCTTAGTCAAGGGATGAAAACATTAGATATTTTCCGAAAACTTAAGCGCGATCATCGTACTGTTAAGAGATTTGTGGCTGATTCTGAGCATAGACATGTTCATGCTGATAAAGGCAGAATGAGGAAGGTTTCTGCCAGGCAAGTCCATCGGATTAAGAGAGCAGCTGCTAAAAAGCCATTACAAACCAGCAAACAGATATTTGAAGCTGCTGGTACCTCTGGAGTCCCTCGAACCTCAAGGTGTAGGATCCTTCAAAGGCTTGCTGTGGTGCATAAACCTACCATTCGGCCACCCTAAACAGTGCTCACAAGTAGAAACGGTTGCAGTGGGCCCAGACATACATGAAGACTAATTTTCAAACAGTCTTGTTTACTGATGAGTGTCGAGCAACCCTGGATGGTCCAGATGGATGGAGTAGTGGATGGTTTGTGGATGGCTACCATGTCCCAACAAGGCTGTTATGTCAGCAAGAAGGTGGAGGAGTCATGTTTTGGGCCGGAATCATGGAGAAACAGCTGGTATGGCCCTTTAAGGTTCCGGAAGGTGTGGAAATGACCTCTGCAAAGTATATAGAGTTTCTGACTGACAACTTTCTTCCATGGTATAAAAAGCAGAAATGTGCCTTCAGGAGCAAAATCATCTTCATGCATGACAATGCACCATATCATGCTGCAAAGAATACCTCTAAGTCATTGGCTGGTATGGGCATAAAAGGAGATAAACTCATGGTGTGGCCACCATCTTCCGCTGACCTCAACGCTATAGAGAACCTTTGGAATATCATCAAGCAAAAGATCTAGGACGGTGGGAGACAGTTCACATCAAAACAGCAGCTCTGGGAGGCTATTCTGATTTCATTCAAAGAAATAAAGGCAGAAACTCTCCAAAAACTCACAAGTTCAATGGATGCAAGAATTGTGAAGGTGATATCAAAGAAGGGTTCCTATGTCACCATGTACAGTGTTTTGCGAAAGTATTCGGCCCTCTGGAACTTTTCAACCTTTTCCCACATATAATGCTTCAAACATAAAGATACCAAGTGTAAATTTTTGGTGAAGAATCAAGAATAATTGGGACACAATTGTGAAGTTGAACGAAATTTATTGTTTTTTTTTAATTTTTGTGGAAATACAAAAACTGAAAAGTGGGGCGTGCAATATTATTCGGCTTCTTTACTTTCAGTGCAGCAAACTCACTCCAGAAGTTCATTGTGGATCTCTGAATGATCCAATGGTGTCCTAAATGACTACTGATGATAAATATAATCCACCTGTGTGTAATCAAGTCTCCGTATAAATGCACCTGCTCTGTGATAGTCTCAGGGTTCTGTTTGAAGCACAGAGATTATCATGAAGACCAAGGAACACAACAGGCAGGTCCATGATACTGTTGTGGAGAATTTTAAAGCCGGATTAGGATACAAGAATGATTTCCAAAACTTTAAACATCCCAAGGAGCACTGTGCAAGCGATCATATTGAAATGGAAGGAATATCATACCACTGCAAATCTACCAAGACCCGGCCATCCTCTAAACTTTCATTTCAAACAAGGAGAAGACTGATCAGAGATGCAGCCAAGAGGCCCATGATCACTCTGGATGAACTGCAGAGATCTACAGCTGAGGTGGGACAACAATCAGTCTTACACTGCACAAATCTGGCCTTTATGGAAGAGTGGCAAGAAGAAAGCCATTTCTCAAAGATATCCATAAAAAGTGTCATTTAAAGTTTGCAACAAGCCACCTGGGAGCCATACCAAACATGTGGAAGAAGGTGCTCTGGTCAGATGAAACCAAAATCAAACTTTTTGGCAACAATGTCAAAAGATATGTTTGGCGTAAAGGCAACATAGTTCATCACCCTGAGCACACCATCCCCACTGTCACACATGGTGGTGGCAGCATCATGGTTTGGGCCTGCTTTTCTTCAGCAGGGACAGGGAAGATGGATAAAATTGATGGGAAGATGGATGGAGCCAAATACAGGACCATTCTTGAAGAAAATCTGTTGGAGTCTGCAAAAGACCTTAGACTGGGACGGAGATTTGTCTTCCAACAAGACAATGATCCCAAACATAAAGCAAAATCTACAATGGAATGGTTCACAAATAAACGTATCCAGGTGTTAGAATGGCCAAGTCAAAGTCCAGACCTGAATCTAATCGAGATTCTGTGGATAGAGCTGAAAACTGCTGTTCACAAACGATCTACATCCAACCTCACTGAGCTCGAGCTGTTTGCCAAGGAAGAATGGGCAAGAATTTCAGTCTCTCAATGTACAAAACTGATAGAGACATACCCCAAGCGACTTGCAGCTGTAATTGCAGCAAAAAGTGGCGCACCAAAGTATTAAGTAAAAGGGGCTGAATAATATTGCACGGCCCACTTTTCAGTTTTTGGATTTCCACAAAAATTTTAAATAACCAATAAATTTCGTTCAACTTCACAATTGTGTCCCACTTGTTGTTGATTCTTCACCAAAAATTTACATTTGGTATGTTTGAAGCATGATATGTGAGAAAAGGTTGAAAATTCCAGAGGGCCGAATACTTTCGCAAGGCACTGTAACATGGCCTGTTAGGATGTTTGGGAGTTAAATAGCTTTTTTGTTCTGTGAATGTGACCTCCTAATGCTGCAAATTCCACAAATGAGCATTTTCAGTTCTTTAAAACATATCAAATGTTTAGAAATTCTACTGTGCCTATTAATTTGGAACAGTTGATTTTGAGTTTTTATTCATTTTGGAGATGATACTGTTATCATTGGGCGGTTTCTTCAATAAAATTCGATGTATACGGGTGTTGACTTTTATTAGACTGACTGTCATTTGCACCGACCTCTTAGGAAAATCAGAGAAAAATATCATTTGCATAATAATTTGGAACATGGTGTACATACAGCAGATGTTTGTTTTTTGAAAACAAACATCTGTAGTGTGTTTGACATTTGAAAATGCAAATTAATTCTAATGGTTCCTTAATCTATCTGCAAAGTTGATGGAACCAAAAAAATCTGATGTGTGAAAGAGCCCTTATGTTACATAATTCCCAAATTTGCTGTAATTTGTTCTTGAATATTCACAATTAATAATAATAATAATAATTTTTATTTATATAGCACCAACATATTCCGCAGCGTTTTACAGTTTAACAGTTTTCAAACACATCAGTCATAAGTAACAATGTTAACAATAATACAATAATTAAAGCAAAATAAAACAACCCTGCTCGTGAGAGCTTACAATCTACAATAAGGTGGAGACAATGTACAGGTGTGTATTTACAATGATGGTCCAGCCATTTTGAGGGAGTGGGGTATAGTTAGAGATAGTGAACGGGCTACATATAATGACTTTGATTAGGGAACGTGATAGGCTGCTCTGAACAAATGTCTTTTGAGGAAGCACCTAAAACTGTGCAAGTTGTGGCTGGTCCTAGTTTCTTGGGGTAGAGCATTCCAGAGGATTGGCGCAAAGAGGGAGAAGTCTTGGAGTGGGGAGTGGGCTGTACGGATTATTGCAGAGGTAGTCGAAAGTCGTTTGCAGAGTGCAGCGATCGTCTAGGCCTATAAACAGAAAGGGGGGAGGAGATGTTAGAGGGTGCTGCACTGTGGAGAGCTTTGTAGATGAGAACAAGTACTTTGAATAGGATCCTATAATGAATGGGCAGCCAGTGTAATGACTGGCAAAAGCGGATGCGTCCGAGTACCCATTAGCCAGATGGACAAACCTGGCTGCTGCATTAAAGGGAATCTGTCACCCCAAAAATGCCATATCAAGTAAAGTTATGGCTGAATAGAGCGTCCCATAACTAAGCTAACGGTGGGTATCATATATCATGATACCCCCGTTTTCATAGCAAAATACCTTTGTAAAGTTGGTGATTGTAGGTGTCAATCACTGCAGTCAGGTCAGGAGGGCGGCGGTTTTCATTTCCTCCCCCGCCCCGCTCCTCGTCATCTCTTTCGTATCGCCGTCTGTGAATACCACAGACGGCGTTAGTTTCCCGCAATTGCGCAATTCAAAATTCTGCCGGCGCATGCGCAGTATGCTTTGCCCAGCAGTGGGCAAAGCATAAAATTACTACAGGCCATGCGCTAGTATTTCCTTGCCCCGGAAAATCCTGCTTGCCTTGGATGACTTCCGGGGCAAGGAAAGACTAGCGCATGCGCTGTAGTAATTTTATGCTTTGCTCACTGCTGGGCAAAGCATACTGCGCATGCGTCGGCAGAATTTTGAATTGCGCAATTGCGGGAAACTAACGCCGTCTGTGGTATTCACAGACGGCGATACGAAAGAGATGACGAGGAGCGGGGTCGGGGGAGGACATGAAAACCGCCGCCCTCCTGACCTGACTGCAGTGATTGACACGTTCAATCACCAACTTTACAAAGGTATTTTGCTATGAAAACGGGGGTATCATGATATATGATACCCACCGTTAGCTTAGTTATGGGACGCTCTATTCAGCCATATCTTTACTTGATATGGCATTTTTGGGGTGACAGATTCCCTTTAAGGATGGACTGGAGAGGGGAAAGTTGAGTGAGGGGGAGGCCAATTAATAGAGCATTGCAGTTGTCCAGATGGGAGTGGATCAGGGCGACAGTGAGGGTTTTTGTTGTTTCCATGGTGAGAAAAGGGCGGATTTTAGAGATGTTCTTTAGGTGTAAGCGGCAAGAGCGAGCAAGACATTGTATATGGGAGGTGAAGGAGAGATTGGTGTCAAACATAACACCCAGACAGCACACCTGCTGCCGGGGTGTTATTATGGTGCCACCCACGGAGAGGGAAATGTCAGATTTAGGGAGGTTAGTAGATGGCGGGAGCAGAAGAAGTTCAATTTTGGAAAGATTGAGTTTCAGATAGAGGGCAGACGTGATGTTGGAGACTTCGGACAGACAGTCACTAGCGTTCTGTCACTTCTGCCAGCTTTACCTCAGCTTCTAAAAACAAATGTCTATTATAATGACACGCATAGAATTGGCAATCTCTGCCCACTATTTCTTGCAGTAGTGCTCCAAATCTGTCAGTGTACAGCCATTTTCAGTTCAACCCACAGATTTTCAATTATAATTAGGTAGAGATGAGTGGATCAGTCAATTTTTGAATTCACCTGTCCATGTGGATATACTTGGAAAATTCAGTTCACAGACAAGCCTTTCTCTATTAATTTAACCCCTTAACGACCAAGCCATTTTGTAGGTTAAAGACCAGGCCAATTTTTACAATTCTGACCACTGTCTCTTTATGAGGTTATAACTCTAGAACGCTTCTACGGATCTAGGCGATTCTGAGAATGTTTTCTCATGACATATTGTACTTCATGATAGTGGTAAAATTTCTTCAATATAACTTGCGTTTATTTATGAAAAAAACGGAAATATGGCAAAAATTTTGAAAATTTTGCAATTTTCAAACTTTTAATTTTTATGCCATTAAATCAGAGAGATATGTCACAAAAATTAGTTAATAAATAACATTTCCCACATGTCTACTTTACATCAGCACAATTTTGGAACCCAAATTTTTTTTTGTTAGGAAGTTATAAGTGTTAAAAGTTGACCAGCAATTTCTCATTTTTCCAACAAAATTTACAAAACCATTTTTTTTAGGGGCCACCTCACATTTGAAGTGAATTTGAGGGGTCAATATGACAGAAAATACCCAAAAGTGACACCATTCTAAAAACTGCACCCTCAACGTGTTCAAAGCCACATTCAAGAAGTTTATTAACCCTTTAGGTACTTCACAAGAATTGAAGCAATGTGGAAGGAAAAAATGAACATTTAACTTTTTTTCCCAAAATTTTTCTTTCGACACAATTTTTTTAAATTTTGTCAAGGGTATCATGAGAAAATGAACCACAATATTTGTTGTACAATTTCTCCAGAGTACACCGATACCCCATGTGTGGGGGTAAACCACTATTTGGGCGCATGGCAGAGCTCGGAAGGGAAGCAGCGCCATTTGACTTTTTTGGCTGGAATTGACATTGGACGCCATGTCGCATTTGGAGAGTCCCTGTGTGCCTAAACAGTGGAAACCCCCCACAAGTGACCCCATTTTGGAAACTGGACCCCCAAGGAACTTATCTAAATGTGTTGTGAGAGCTTTTAACCCCAAGGGCTTCACAAAAGGTTATAACGTAGAGCCGTAAAATTAAAAAATCATATTTTTTCCACAAAAATGATCTTTTCATCCCAATTTTTATTTTCCAAAGGATAAAAGGACCCCAAAAGTTATTGTGCAATTAGTCCTGAGTACGCTGATACCCCATATTTGGGGGTAAACCACTATTTGGGCGCATGGCAGAGCTCGGAAGGGAAGCAGCGCCATTTGACTTTTTTGGCTGGAATTGAGATTGGATGCCATGTCGCATTTGGAGAGTCCCTGTGTGCCTAAACGGTGGAAACCCCCACAAGTGACCCCATTTTGGAAACTAGACCCCCCAAGGAACTTATCTAAATGTGTTATGAGAGCTTTTAACCCCAAGGGCTTCACAGAAGGTTATAATGTAGAGCCGTAAAATTAAAAAATCATATTTTTTCCACAAAAATGATCTTTTCATCCCAATTTTTATTTTCCAAAGGATAAAAGGACCCCAGAAGTTATTGTGCAATTAGTCCTGAGTACGCTGATACCCAATATGTGGGAGTAAACCACTATTTGGGCGCATGGCAGAGCTCGGAAGGGAAGCAGTGCCATTTGACTTTTTTGGCTGGAATTGAGATTGGACGCCATGTCGTATTTGGAGAGCCCCTGTGTGCCTAAACAGTGGAAACCCCCACAAGTGACCCCATTTTGGAAACTAGACCCCCAAGGAACTTATCTAGATGTGTGGTGAGAGCTTTGAACCCCCAAGGGCTTCACAGAAGGTTATAACGTAGAGCAGTAAAATTAAAAAATCATATCTTTTCCACAAAAATGATCTTTCTACCCCCAATAGTTATTTTCCAAAGGGTAACAGGACCCCAAAAGTTATTGTGCAATTTGTCCTGAGTACGCTGATACCCCATATGTGGGGGTAAACCACTATTTTGACGCATGGCAGAGCTCGAAAGGGAAGGAGCGCCTTTTTCAAATGCAGACTTTGATGGAATGGTCTGCGGGTGTCATGTCACGTTTGGAGAGCACCTGATGTGCCGAAACAGTAGAAACCCCCCACAAGTGACTCCATTTTGGAAACTAGACCCCCAAGGAACTTATCTAGATGTGTGGTGATCACTTTGAACCCCAAGTGCTTCACAGAAGTTTATAACGTAGAGCCGTGAAAATAAAAAAATCATATTTTTTTCCACAAAAATAATCTTTTTGCCCCCAAATTTTTATTTTTATAAGGGTAACAGGAGAAATAGGACCCCAAAAGCTATTGTGCAATTTGTCCTGAGTACGCTGATATCCCATATGTGGGGGGGAATCACTATTTTGACGCATGGCAGAGATCGGAAGGGAAGGAGCACCGTTTTTAAATGCAGACTTTGATGGAATGGTCTGCGGGTGTCATGTCGCGCTTGGAGAGCCCCTGATGTGCCTAAACAGTAGAAACCCCCACAAATGACCCCATTTTGCAAACTAGACCCCCAAGGAACTTATCTAGATGTGTGGTCAGCACTTTGAACCCCCAAGGGCTTTACAGAAGTTTATAACGTAGAGCCGTGAAAATAAAAAAATCATATTTTTTTCCACAAAAATGAACTTTTTGCCCCCAAATTTTTATTTTTCTAAGGGTAACAGGAGAAATAGGACCCAAAAGCTATTGTGCATTTTGTCCTGAGTACGCTGATACCCCATATGTGGGGGGGAACCACTGTGATCGCCTTACTGCGATCTTTGGGATGCACAATGAACAAATCCACAGAAGGTGAAGAATTGGTTTTCTTTTTTGCGCGTTCCTCGTGCGGTATTAGTGATTAGGCGACTTTATTCCTCGGATCGGTGCGATTACAACGATACAAGATTTACACCCTTTTTTCATGTTTAGCTTCTGTCACACTCTAAAAGATGCTTTTTTTTGGAATAATTTTTTGTAAGAAATTTTTGCATCGCCGTATTTTGAGAGCTATAATTTTTCCATATTTCGGCCGACAGAGTTATCTGTGGGCTTATTTTTTGCGGGACGAGCTGACGTTTTTATTGGTACCATATTCGGGCACATAACGTTTTTTGATCGCTTCCTATTCCGATTTTTGTGGAAGCAGAATGAACAAAAACCAGCAATTCAGGAATTGTTTTTTTTTTGTTTTTTTTCCTCCGTTCCGTGTGTGGTAAAATTGATAAAGCAGATTTTTTCTTCGGGTTACTACGATTACAGCGATACCTCATTTATATATTTTTTTTATGTTTTGGCGTTTTTTACACAATAAAAAATTTTATAGAAAAAATAATTATTTTTGCATCAGTTTATTCCGCGAGCTATAACTTTTTTATTTTTTCGCTGATGATGCTGTATTGTGGCTTGTTTTTTGCGGGACAAGATGACGTTTTCAGCGGTACCATGATTATTTATATCTGACTTTTTGATCGCGTGTTATTGCACTTTTTCCAAGCGGTATGATGATACCGCTTGGAAAAAGTATAATTTACTACTTTTTGTGTTTTTTTTTACGGCTTTCACTGAAGGGGTTAACTAGGGTTACGCTTTTATAGATGGGATTTTTACGGACGTGGCAATACCAAACATGTGTATTTTTTTGTTTTTTATTTTTTTATTACATAAAAATGTGTATTTTTTAGGGGATTTTTTTAAATTATTTTTTTTTATATTTTTTTTACAATTTTTTAAAAAAAATGATTTTTTTAACTTGTCCCTTTATGGGACTTTCACTTTTTATACTTTTTATTGCAGTTACAATGCATTGCAATGCTCCAGCATTGCAATGCATTGTACCTATGGGGAAAGCTGCTGTGAGCATGATCACAGCAGCTTCCCGTAGCTAGATGACCCGGAGGTTGTCATGACAACCCCCGGGTCATCAAGGCAGAGATCGGGCCCTGCAAATACATTGCAGGGCACCGATCTGAGGCAGAGGGAGCTCCCGACCCTCTGCCTCCCCCCCTGAGCGCTGCGATCGCGCTCGATCGCAGCAGTCAGGGGGTTAACAGCCAGGGGCGGTGGGGGCTCCGCTGCTGGCTGTCAGTGCAGGAAGCCTGGCCACTGCAGCGCCGGCTCCTGCACTGATCACGCTGGAGAAGCTGAAATTTCAGCTTCTCCTGCGCGATCGCTGCTGTGTTTGGTCAGTCAGATTGACTGACCAAGCACAGCGCTGTAGGTGCGGGGACCGACGGCAAAGGTCCCCGCACCGCTTGCCGTGCCTGTCAGCTGTCTGTGACAGCTGTCGGCACTGATCTACCACTGCGTGTTTACACGCAGTGGTAGATCAAAGGCATGACGTGCACAGTCCGTCCTGGTGCCGGAACTGACACCCGGCCATGACGGACTGTGCACGTCATTGGACATTAAGGGGTTAAGGTTCTTTATTATGTTCTATGGTCTCTACAGGCCCCAGGGCATATTAAACATGTAAAATCACCACTAGTGTTTAGAGATACTTTCCGATATTGCAAAATATCGGATCAGATTGGATCGGTCCGATACTCAAAAAGTATCGGATATCGCCGATTCCGATACCGGAAATCAATGTAAGTCAATGGGACAAAAATATCGGAATTAAAATAACCCCTTTCTTTCCTTGTAGGTTAATTGTACATGAAGGAAAACAACTAAGAATAATGTAGAATGTATAGGGGGAGGTGGAGGAGACATAAAAGGCATAGAGGTTTAGCCCAATCAAATGGAATAGCAGGAATAATTTTTTTTTAAGACGTTCGGAGTTACAAACAAATTGACTATGTTGTTAACCTTTTTTCTATTTTGGCATATATGTATGTTTCACTACTTCCATGCTCTTCACCTTCTTTTTTACTTCTCCCACACTTTCTCCTTCGTGATCCTCAGCAGCAACATCTTTTTCATCAAATTCTTCTTCACCTTATTTATCTTCTTCTTCAACTTCTTCCTATTATTCTTTTTTTTACATTCTTCATATTCTTCTTATTCAACTATTATTCTTCTTCATATTCTACTTCTTCATCTTCTTCCTATTCATCTTCTTTGTGACAGGCATTCCTGTAGTTGTAATCTCTAAAAGTTTGAAGATTACACCTTCCGTTCTTGCTGTCACAAGATTTACAACAGTATTTGTCCGCGTTCAGTTTGGCCTGCAGCAGCAGGCATTTTCCAGGGGCACCACAAGGAGGAACGGACTCACCCCCATACACTGCTTAGTCTTCTTCTGCTTATAATTTAGAGCATATCTTTTGCTCTGATTTTTTGTCTTATGCTTAATGTTCTTCTGCTTTTTGTTCTTCTGCGTCTTGGTTTTCTGTCTCTTGTTCTGTATCTTGTTGGTTGTCTTCATCTTCTTTGTCCTCTTGGTCATCTCCTTCTGGGTAATCTTTTTGTTCTTCTTTGGGGTGGTGTTCAGGCTCGTCGTCTTCATGGTCGTCCTTGGGCTCGTCGTCTTCTTTGGGGTGGTCTTCAGGGTCGTCTTCAGGGTCCTCGTCTTCGGGGTCGTCTTCTTCGGGGTGGTCTTCAGGGTCGTCATCTTCAGGGTCGTCGTCAGGGAGATCCAGAGTGATTACCAAAAAAAACATTTCAAAAATCTTCAACTTGGAAATGTAGCTGAAGGTACAAGAAGGCTGAGTAACTGCCGAGAACCAGCTGACTGTCCTGGAACCCGGATGGGTAGTAGAAGGTACAAGAGCCAATGGCACTACCGAGGACCAGCTGACGGTACTGGGACACGGTTACTAAGCAGGAGGTACCTGTGCTAGAAAGCACTACTAAGGACCAGCAGACGTTGCTGGAACTCGGATACCGAGATGGAGGCACCTAGGCCAAAGGCACTGCCAAGAACCAGCTGACGGAACTGGAACCCGGATGGGTAGCAGAAGGTACAAGAGACAATGGAAGTAACGAGGACCAGCTGACTATGCTGGAACCCGGAGGGGCAGCAGAAGGAACAGAGCCAATGGCACAACCGAGGACCATCTGACGGTACTGGGACACGGTTACTAAGCAGGAGGTACCTGTGCTACAAAGCACTACCAAGGACCAGCAGACGTTGCTGGAACTTGGATACCGAGATGGAGGCACCTAGGCCAAAGGCACTGCCGAGAACCAGCTGATGGTACTGGAACCCGGATGGGTAGCAGAAGGTACAAGAGACAATGGAAGTAATGAGGACCAGCTGACTGTGCTGGAACCCGGAGGGGCAGCAGAAGAAACAGAGCCAATGACACAACCGAGGACCAGCTGACGGTACTGGGACACGGTTACTAAGCAGTAGATACCTGTGGTAGAAAGCACTACCAAGGACCAGCAGACGTTGCTGGAACTCGGATACCGAGATGGAGGCACCTAGGCCAAAGGCACTGCCGAAAACCAGCTGACGGTACTGGAACCTGGATGGGTAAAAGAAGGTACCCATGAAAAATAAAGTTGCAAGGCCGCGATCCGGCCACAGTTACCGAATCCCACAGTCCTACAGGGGGTGCTTGTCCTATTGGCACTACGGAAACAGCCTTTACTTCCATATACCGCAGCCCATATAGGAAGCACCTAAACTGCAGGCACCATAGAGTCGGCTAACTCGACCGCAACATGACAGGACAACGTATTGGAGGCAAAGTGACGTTGACACTGCCCGGAAACAGCTGGCGTGCTGTAACCAGGCTGGGCAGGAGGGAGTAACCGTGCCAAAGACACTGCCGAGAACCAGCTGATGGTACTGGAACCCGGAGGGGCAGCAGAAGGAACAGAGTCAATGGCACAACCGAGGACCAGCTGACGGTACTGGGACACGGTTACTAAGCAGGAGGTACCTGTGCTACAAGCACTACCAAGGACCAGCAGACGTTGCTGGAACTCGGATACCGAGATGGAGGCACCTAGGCCAAAGGCACTGCCGAGACCCAGCTGAAGGTACTGGAACCCGGATGGGTAGCAGAAGGTACCCATGAAAAATAAAGTTGCAAGGCCGCGAGCCAGCCGCAGTTACCGAATCCCACAGTCCTACAGGGGGTGCTTGTCCTATTAGCACTACGGAAACAGCCTTTAGTTCCATATCCCGCAGCCCACATAGGAAGCACCTAAAGAGCAGGCACCATAGAGTCGGCTAACCCGACCGCAACACGAAAGAACAACTTATTGGAGGCAAAGTGAAGTTGACACTGCCCGGAAACAGCTGGCGTGCTGTAACCAGGCTGGGCAGGAGGGAGTACCCGTGCCAAAGACACTTCTGAGCAGCAACTGGCGATGCTGGAGCCCAGGGATGAGAGTAGAAACAGAGTGGAGGCAGAGGACAAATTGGACCACGTTGAAAATCTGAACTTGGATGAGTGTGGACAGAGCAAAAAAGATTGCCAGCTACACAGCTGGGGATCAGCTGACATAACTGAACCCCAATAACACAGGAGCAAGTGTTGACTGTGCAGACGGCACTTCCGAGCAGCAACTGGCGGTGTTGGAGCCCAGGGATGAGAGTAGAAACAGAGTGGAGACAGAGGACAAATTGGATCAAGTTGAAAATCTGAACTTGGGTGAGTGTGGACAGAGCAGGAAAGATTGCCAACTAAACAGCTGGGGATCAGCTGACATTACTGAACCCCAATAACACAGGAGCAAGTGTTGACTGTGCAGACGGCACTTCCGAGCAGCAACTGGCGATGTTGGAGCCCAGGGATGAGATTAGAAACAGAGTGGAGGCAGAGGACAAATTGGACCAAGTTGAAAATCTGAACTTGGGTGAGTGTGAACAGAGCAGAAAAGAATGCCAGCTACACAGCTGGGGATCAGCTGACATTCCTGAACCCCAATAATACAGGAGCAAGTGTTGACTGTGCAGACGGCACTTCCGAGCAGCAACTGGAGGTGTTGGAGCCCAGGTTCAGTCAGGGTGTAGGCTGAGGCCTAGTATGAGCAACTTTCTAATCTGGTGTAACTTGAAATTGGAGATAGCAGGACTTCTTGCCGGACACACAGCAGGGGAACAGCTGGCATTACTGAACCTCAGTAACACTGGAGCGAGTGTTTTTATCTATGCATACAGCACTTCCGAGCAGCAACTGGTGGTGTTGGAGCCCAGGTTCAGTCAGGGTGTAGGCTGAGGCCTAGTATGAGCAACTTTCTAATCTGGTGTAACTTGAAATAGGAGGCAGCAGGACTTCTTGCCGGACACACAGCAGGGGAACAGCTTGCATTACTGAACCCTAGTTACACAGGAGCGAGTGTTTTTATCTGTGCATACAGCACTTCCGAGCAGCAACTGGCGGTGTTGGAGCCCAGGTTCAGTCAGGGTGTAGGCTGAGACCTAGTATGAGCAACTTTCTAATCTGGTGTAACTTGAAATTGGAGGCAGCAGGACTTCTTGCCGGACACACAGCAGGGGAACAGCTGGCATTACTGAACCCCAGTAACACAGGAGCGAGTGTTTTACTCTGTGCATACAGCACTTCTGAGCAGCAACTGGCGGTGTTGAAGCCCAGGGTCAAGGAGGGTGTAGAAATCACATATAGAGTAGTTGCCTTGTTCCGTGGCACTTCAAAATGTATATACTCCAAACAAGAGAAACGTAAGCTTTACTACTACCATAAAATGATGCATTGAATTTAAAAATATTCAAATAAAGACATTTAAAATATAAACGCATATATGCACATGGCGACAAGAAATGCAACCCAAAAAAAAACAAAAAACCGTATAGGGGTTGAAATGAATGCATACAAGTACATTTCATAAGAAATTAATCCTGCCTAAGGAACGCTATGTACACCCGTAATATAGTGCAGAGAATGGATGTAGTACTAGTCATCATCATCATTACAAGTTATATGTGACAGTTAAAAATACACTCATTGAGGAAAACTGTTAGTTGACACCCCATATATTAAATGTCCAGCATGTAATCATGATAATATGGCGCAATAATCAATGATCAAGCATAACCGATAAAAACTGCATCGTGCATAGTGAAAATTGCTCTGTGTGCCTGCAAGTGCAGGTGAAACAACGCCAACAGATAGCAAAGGTATATGCTATCTATGTATCAGAGTGCATAGCCAGTGATGACGAATGGCGATATAATACTCTACATCAATAAAGGCTGCGGCACCACTAATGCGCTTTTTGCTTGTAGAAAGTTGAAGAGGGGAAGTGCATGTATGCTTGCACGCCGGTTTTTCCGCCCACACTGCCTTCATGCTCTGACGCGTCGGGTAGGGGAGCGGCTGGCCGTCATATGACGCTGACTTGCAGTGACGTTGCGCAGCGTTCTTCAGTGGTAGCGCCGCTCCAAAGCCGCCATCATGACTGATTTCCTGTATAAACATGCACCTATGAGCAACCAAACACTCACGACCCCTCTTGAAGAAGCTACAAGCAAAACAAGCATGAGGGATGCCGCTGCCTTTATTGAGGTACAGTATTATATCGCCATTGTCCATCAGTAGCTATGCACTGTGATACCTAGATAGCATAAACATTTTCTATCCGTTGGCGTTGTTTCACCTGCACTTGCAGGTATACATTGGTATTTTCACTATGCACGATGAACTTTTTATAGGTTATGCATGATTATTGCGCCATTATCAGGATTAGATGCAGGAACTTTCATATATGGGGTGTGAACTTACAGTTGTCCTCAATATTTTTTACTGTCACATATATAAGTCATGATGATGATGATGACTAGTCCTACATCCATTGTCTGCACTATATTACAGGTGTAGATACCGTTCCTTAAGCAGCAATAATGGATTATGAAATGTACTTGTATGCATTCATTTCAACCCCTATACCCTATGTAGGCTTTTTCGTTAGCATTTGTAGTCGCCATGTGCATATATGCGCTTATATTTAAAATGTATATTTGTACATATTTGGTACTACAATTCATCATTTTATGGTTGGAAAGCTGCCGTTTTTCTGGTTTTGAGCATATCAATCAGGGTGTCGGCTCTTCCCTATGTGGAGCAAGTTAGACATCTGATGTTGTGTGCATGTGGAGGGAGCAGGAGACTTATTGCCGGACACACAGCAGGGGAACAGCTGGCGTTACTGAACCCCACTAACACAGGAGCTTGTGTTTTTCTCTGTGCACACGGCACTTCTGAACAGCAACTGGCAGTGTTGGAGCCCAGGGAGTACAGTTCAGGTGGTAGAAAGATGAACAGAACAGGAGACATGGATACTGTTGCCTGGGCCGTATTTGCCACTAGGCACTTGAGGGCACGTGCCTAGGGCACCAGGATTCGGGGGGGGGGCGGCAGCTGAGCAGGTTTTTTTTTTTTTTAAGTCTGGCAGCTCCCTGCCTAAACGGAAGAAATTGCAGTACATCTGAATGGATGGCACAGGACCTGCGATGACGTCATGATCATGTGACTCAAGGGGGAGGAGACACAGAGTTGCCGGCTGGAAGCTGCAGGAGAAGCTGACATGGGAAACTTGTGAGAGGTAACGACGGGAACAGGGTACATGGGGAGTGCAGGGTCTATGTGATAGTGGAATGTGGGCTATGGGGGTGCACACTGACAGAGGGATGTGTGACGTTACAGGCTGTGGGAAATAGAGGGGTCCAGACTGTGACAAGAGAAGCGCAGGGTGTGTGATAGAGGGTGCAAGAGAGTGCAGGGTGCATGAGATAGGGGTGTAAGAGAGTGCAGGGTGCATGAGACAGAGTTGTGCAAGAAAGTGTAGGGTGCTTGAGAAAGGGGTACAAGAGAGTGCATGGTGCATGAGACAGAGGGGTGCAAGAGAGTGCAGGGTGCATGAGAAAGGGGTGCAAGAGAGTGTAAGGTGCATGAGACAGGGGTGCAAGAGAGTGCAGGGTGCATGAGACAGAGGGGTCCAAGAGAGTGCAGGGTGCATGAGACAGAGTTGTGCAAGAGAGTGTAGGGTGCTTGAGAAAGGGGTGCAAGAGAGTGCAGGGTGCATGAGACAGAGGGGTGCAAGAGAGTGCAGGGTGCATGAGAAAGGGGTGCAAGAGAGTGTAGGGTGCATGAGACAGGGGTGCAAGAGAGTGCAGGTTGCATGAGACAGAGTAGTGCAAGAGAGTGTAGGGTGCATGAGAAAGGGGTGCAAGAGAGTGCAGGGTGCATGAGACAGAGGGGTGCAAGAGAGTGCAGAATGCATGAGACAGAGGGGTGAAAGAGAGTGCAGGGTGCGTGAGACAGAGGGGTGCAAGAGGGTGCAGGGTGCGTGAGAGAGGGGTGCAAGAGAGTGCAGGGTGCATGAGACAGGGTGGCAAGAGAGTGCAGGGTGCATGAGACAGAGGGGTGCAAGAGGGTGCAGGGTGCATGAGACCGAGGGGTGCAAGAGGTTGCAGGGTGCATGAGACAGGGGTGCAAGAGAATGCAGGGTGCATGAGGCAGAGTTGTGCAAGAGAGTGTAGGGTGCTTGAGAAAGGGGTGCAAGAGAGTGCAGGGTGCATGAGACAGAGGGGTGCAAGAGAGTGCAGGGTGCTTGAGAAAGGGGTGCAAGAGAGTGTAGGGTGCATGAGACAGGGGTGCAAGAGAGTGCAGGGTGCATGAGACAGAGTAGTGCAAGAGAGTGTAGGGTGCATGAGAAAGGGGTGCAAGAGAGTGCAGGGTGCATGAGACAGAGGGGTGCAAGAGAGTGCAGAATGCATGAGACAGAGGGGTGCAAGAGAGTGCAGGGTGCGTGAGACAGAGGGGTGCAAGAGGGTGCAGGGTGCGTGAGAGATGGGTGCAAGAGAGTGCAGGGTGCATGAGACAGGGGTGCAAGAGAGTGCAGGGTGCATGAGACAGAGGGGTGCAAGAGGGTGCAGGGTGCATGAGACCGAGGGGTGCAAGAGGGTGCAGGGTGCATGAGACAGGGGTGCAAGAGAATGCAGGGTGCATGAGACAGAGTTGTACAAGAGAGTGTAGGGTGCATGAGACAGGGGTGCAAGAGAGTGCAGGGTGCATGAGACAGAGGGGTACAAGAGAGTGCAGAATGCATGAGACAGAGGGGTGCAAGAGAGTGCAGGGTGCGTGAGACAGAGGGGTGCAAGAGGGTGCAGGGTGCGTGAGAGAGGGGTGCAAGAGAGCGCAGGGTGCATGAGACAGGGGTGCAAGAGAGTGCAGGGTGCATGAGACAGAGGGGTGCAAGAGAGTGCAGGGTGCGTGAGATAGAGGGGTGCAAGAGGGTGTGTGAAATAGAGGGGTGCAGAGTGTTTGAGACAGGGGTGTAAGAGTGCAGGGTGCATGAGACAGGGGTGCAAGAGAGTGCAGGGTGCATGAGACAGGGGTGCAAGAGAGTGCAGGGTGCATGAGACAGGGGTGCAAGAGAGTGCAGAATGCATGAGACAGAGGGATGCAAGAGAGTGCAGGGTGCATGAGACAGGGGTGCAAGAGAGTGCAGGGTGCATGAGACAGAGGGGTGCAAGAGAGTGCAGGGTGCGTAAGATAGAGGGGTGCAAGAGGGTGCAGGGTGCGTGAGATAGAGGGGTGCATGAGGGTGTGTGAGACAGAGGGGTGCATGGTGCATGAGACAGGGGTGAAAGAGAGTGCAGGGTGCGTGAGATAGAGGGGTGCAAGAGGGTGCGTGAGATAGAGGGGTGCAGGGTGTTTGAGATAGAGGGCTGCAAGAGAGTGCAGGGTGCGAGAGATAGAGGGGTGCAAGAGGGTGCGTGAGATAGAGGGGTGCAGGGTGTTTGAGATAGAGGGGTACAGGAGAGTGCAGGGTGCATGAGACAGGGGTGCAAGAGGGTGCAGGGTGCGTGAGATAGAGGGGTGCAAGAGCGTGCGTGAGATAGAGGGATGCAGGGTGTTTGAGATAGAGGGGTGCAAGATGGTGCAGGGTGCGTGAGATAGAGGGGAGTCCGTGTATCATCGGTGTACGGTCTGTGTATCATCAGTGTACGGTCCGTGTATCATCAGTGTACGGTCCCTGAGCCCGTTTTTAACATTAGTTATCGTAAGTGGTTTTCACAGATGGATAAATAAATGACAAAGCCTCTGTTATACTTTGCAGTGTTAATCACAGGCAGCACACGGATGGCGCACAGACTGTATACTAATACTACCCGTGTGATATGATTTTTTTCTGGACCCATAGACTTGTATTAGCACTTTTGATATGTTGTACTGTAAAAAAACAGACAAATCTCCCTAAGTTTTGCACAGACACACAGTCCGTGAAAAATCATGGATATGTGGACTGCCTCATAGAGTATAATGGTTACCTGTAGTTGTGAAAAATACGGATAGAATTTGTATGTTTAACACTGACAGCTGCATGAGACTGTTGTCTGACTTACCAATAGGGGGAGTGACCACTTACAGTGCCTAGGGCAGCATGAATGCCAAATACGGCACTGACTGTTGCCAACCAGTTATTTAATCGAAACCGGACAGGCAAATTCAGGTGAGATCCATGCCTTGTTCATTTTCAGAAAAGTAAGCCGGTCAACGTTATCGGAGGATAGTCGCATGCGACGGTCTGTTAGTACACCACCTGCGGCACTAAAGACACGCTCCGATAATACACTAGCAGAAGGGCAAGCCAGCACCTCCAATGCATACTGGCAAAGCTCTGTCCATGTAGAGGGCAAGACATGTAGTCTGTCACCATCTGACGGAAACGTTGCCTCCTGCTGACTGGAGCCGTCTGTGATGGTGTAGACATTTGTGGCGGTGACACAAAACTTCGCCACATTTGGGCCATACTGGTCTTGCCCTGTGCAGAGGCGCTGCTTCTGCTCCCTCTTGCTGCAGAGCTTCCTCCACTGCCTCGACACACAGAGCTTCTTTGTAAAGCACTAGCAGCAGTGGTCTCGGCTGGAATGGAGAACATGATGGAATGCACCAGTGTGTCTTGGTACTCCCGCATTTTACGCTCCTGGTTCAACGGTGTTATGAGGCTTTGTAAGTTGTTCCGGTAGCGAGGGTCTATGAGGGTGTACACCCAATAATCAGATGTGGTGAGAATGTGGACGATGCGGCAGTCGTTTCTCAGGCACTGCAGCATGAAATCAACCATGTACTGCAGACTCCCAACTGGCCAAGAAACGCTGTCCCCTGCATGAGGCGTCATCTCTGCCTGCTCTGCATCACCCCACCCTCGCTTTACATACTGACTACTAGAGCATTGTGTACCTCCCTCCTCTGGAGCGATGTCTTCCTCCTCCATTGACTCCTCCTCATCCTCCTCACAAAGTGTCCCCCGCCTAGGCCTTTGTGAGGAACCACGTTGCGCAGACTGTCCTGAAGGTGATGGAATTTGTGACTCCTCATCCTCCACCTCTTCCAAAACCTCATCCCTTAGTGCTTGCAGTGTTTTTTGAAGCAGGCAGATAAGGGGGACAGTCATGCTGACTAGTGCATCATCTGCGCTCGCCATCCGCGTTGAGTCATCAAACGCACGCAAAACGTGGCAGATGTCCTTCATAGAGGCCCACTCAGTGGTGGTGAAGTGTGAACGGCGCAAATTGCGAGTTGATTGCGCCTGATGCAGCTGGTACTCCATTACTGATGCCTCCTGCTCACACAACCGCTAACACATATGTAACGTGGAATTCCACCTGGTGGGTAGGTCACATATGATGCGATGTTCTGGAAGGCGGAATCAGCGTTGCAGAGCTGCAATGCGTGATCTGGCCATGCTGGAACGCCGCAAGTGAGCGCACTCTAGGCGGACCTTGTGCAGCAGTGCATCAAGATCCGGATAGTCCCTCAAAAAACTGTGCACGACCAAGTTGAGCACATGTGCCAGACACGGTATGTGAGTGAGGTTTCCTAGGCCCAGAGCAGCCACCAGATTTTGGCCATTGTCACACACTACCAAGCCTGGCTGGAGATTCGCTGGCACAAACCACATGTCGCTCTCCTGCAATATGGCATTCCAGAGCTCCTGCGCTGTGTGGCTTTGATTCCCCATTGAAATTAATTTCAGGACAGCCTGTTGACATTTGGCCACGGCTGTGCTCATATCGGTCATAACAGGTAAGCGTTCACGGGTCAATGTGGAGGTAGACCATGACGGCTCCTGCAGCGATGATTCTGAGGAACTGGAGTAGGAGGAGGAGTCAATGTGTACAGACTGGATTCCTGCAATCCTTGGAGTTGGCAGAATACGTACAACGCCACTCTCAAGATCTGTACCCGGCTCCACAACATTGACCCAATGGGCAGTGAGGGAAAGGTATCGTCCATGTCCATGGGTACTGGTCCACGCATCGGTGGTCAGGTGGACCTTGCTACTGACGGCGTTTAGTAGCGCATGTTTAATTTTTCCCTCCACATGCTTTTGCAGGGCAGGGATGGCTTGCCTGCTGAAATAAAAGTGGCTGGGCACTTTGTATTGAGGGACTGCCAATGCCATGAAGTTACGGAATGTGTCAGTCTCCACCAGCCAGAATGACAGCATTTCAAGGGACAGGAGTTTTGCAATGCCAGCATTCAGAGCCTGTGCTCGGGGATGGTTTGCCGAGTAGGGCCGCCTTTTCTCCCATGCCTGTGCTACCGATGGCTGTACAGTGGCCTGGGAGTGTGAGGATGACAGGGAACTTGGTGCTGTGGGTGGAATTACACTGGGTCTCTGTATACCAGTGACAGAGGTTCTTCCTTGGCGATCCTGTGAGGAAGCCGAAACAGCTGTGTGTGAGCTGGAGGAAGAGGCTCCAACACGAGCTGAAGATGTAGGTGGTGCTGTAGGTTGGCCTACGTCTCCAGTGTGTCTTTGTAACTCCACCACGTGCTTGGTCTGCACATGTTTCCACATATTAGTGGTATAGAGGTTGCTGACACTTTTACCTCTTTTGACTTTTTGATTACACAGCTTGCATTTGACATATCAAATGTCATCTGCAACTGTGTCAAAAAAAGGACCACGCACTGCAAGTCCTGGGAGCGCCCATTTTGGCTTTTGGAAGAGAACTGCTCCGAATGGGTGCCAAAGTGGAGGCTACAGGCAACCGAGTCTGCACCCTACCTCTCCCTCCTGTTTGGACCGTTGGGGGAATCTCTTCCTCAGAGCTGCTCCCACCACCTTCCTGTTCCTCACGCCATGATGGGTCAAGGACCTCATCATCTCCACTACCCTCTTCAAACACCTGCTTCTGTTGAGTCATCTGGCCAGCACCATGCGCAACAGAAACTGGCACCTGAGTCTCATCATCATCAGATGCGTTCTGCGGTGTGCTGACCATCGGCACTGGCTCACCCACCTCTTCAGATTCAGAGAGACAAAGCAGTTGTGCATCACTGCATACTCCCTCTTCTTCACATTTTAGAATGCTGCTTGGCTGGCCCCCTCTTTCCAAGCCAACAGATTCAGAGAACAGCAGTAGAGACTGAGCTGGCTCCTGTACAGAGCTCTCTGACTGCCTGGGCAATTTGGCAGGTAGTGAAGAGACAGATGGTTGCTCTTCAGTGCCCTGGCCCTGAGAGGAGGTGGAAGCAATTGAAGTCGATGCTTTAGCTGCCATCCATCCGACAACGGCTTCAATTTGTTCTTCCCGCAGCAGGGGGGTACGCCGAGCTCCTACAAAACTGCGCATAAAGGACAGCTCACGGGGAAAACTGGTGGATGCTGTGTCACTGGTGGCCGTAGCAGGCACAGAATCCCCACGTCCTCTCCCTGCTGAAACTCCACGCCCACGACCACGTGCCTTACTCCCTGCCTTCTTCATCTTGGCAAATTGATAAAGATAGGCAGAAAAGTACTAAGGCCTTAGTGTGCTTAATCCTGAACAGCTGCTAACAGGTATAAGAAACACTAAGTTTATTAAGTGTGGACTACACTTTAATATCAGCTAATGTGGCCTAGCAAGTGTCAAGTGTAGTGTTTGGTGAACTTTATTAACTTTTTTGTGTTTTTCACCAAAAAAACAAAGGTTGTCATTGAGACAAAAGATGTACAATCGATAGTATCACTCACAAACTTTTTGTAGCTATTACAATGCAGGAAACTAGAATGCAATAGATAAGGCTACAAAAAATAGGGTAATACTAATCTGGCTGGTCCTGCAGGCCGCAAACCAGCCGAAAGGCTCCTCTATCTACTCCTATCTAGTATTTGTAACCAATGTATTGGATACGGATGGAAGCGCGTCACACTAATAAATGAGATTTAATTGAAATTGAATGGAGCAGCACCAATTACAAAAAAAATCAAAGGATGAGGCAGCGACACACGCTCAGCAGACTCCAACCAGCAGTGGTTGAAGAACTAACTTGAGCGTGCTCTGCACTCCAAAAAAGAGACCTCCCAGACAGCCGTGAACACTGCAGACAACTGTTCACTAGCTCTGAAAGGCTCCGCTATGTACTTCTATAGTGTTTGCAACCAATGTCTTGGATACGGATGGAAGCGCGTCACACTAATAGATGAGAGTTAATTGAAATTGAATGGAGCAGCACCAATTACAAAAAAAATCAAAGGATGAGGCAGTGACACACGCTTAGCAGACTACAACCAGCAGTTGATGCAGAACTAACTTCAGCATGAGCTGCACTCACAAAGAGACCTCATAGACAGCCGTGAACACTGCAGACAACTGTTCACTAGCTCTGAAAGGCTCCGCTATGTACTTCTATAGTGTTTGCAACCAATGTCTTGGATACGGATGGAAGCGCGTCACACTAATAGATGAGAGTTAATTGACATTGAATGGAGCAGCACCAATTACAAAAAAAATCAAAGGTTGAGGCAGTGACACACGCTTAGCAGACTACAACCAGCAGTGGATGCAGAACTAACTTCAGCGTGAGCTGCACTCACAAAGAGACCTCACAGACAGCCGTGAACACTGCACACAACTGTTCACTAGCTCTGAAAGGCTCCGCTATGTACTTCTATAGTGTTTGCAACCAATGTATTGGATACGGATGGAAGCGCTTCACACTAATAGATGAGAGTTAATTGAAATTGAATGGAGCAGCACCAATTACAAAAAAAAAAAGGATGAGGCAGTGACACGTGCAGCTGACTACAACCAGCGGTGGATGCAGACCAAACTGCAGCGTCACCTGCACTCACACACAGACCTTGCAGAGAGCTGTGAAAACAGCACTGCAAGGCAAAAGGAAGCTTTACACAGCGGTTGGTAAAATAGCCTGCCTACAGAACAATTCACAAAATCGCAATCTCTAACTGTCCCTCAGAGTCAGAAGAGCAGCGTTCTGTCCCTAACTGAATTCACAGCAGAGTGAAACCAAAATGGCGGCGGCGCCTTTTATAGTGCATTCTGACATCATTTCAGCAGCCAATCACAGCCATGCCATCAGTTAACATGACTGCAGCATTACAGGATGTGCCCACACTTCTTAGGATTCCTCATTGGCTGAATAAAATGACACTGCCTCTCATAGCATTATGGGAACTTCCGATTCTGGTATACGATATGGCAAAAGTATCGGAACTCAGTATCGGAATTCCGATACCGCGAATATCGGCCGATACCCGATAATTGCGGTATCGGAATGCTCAACACTAATCACCACTCCAGCACCTCGGCTTCTCAACATCACATATCCTGTTCTCACCACAACTTCAGATTGGTGCCATTCATGCTGAAATCTCACCTTGGCTGGGACTTCAGACTTTAATGAGGCTCGGGAGTTTTCTGCGCTTGTTCGCGCAACGTCATCTTGATTTACTGTGGGTATGGTGTACTATTAGTGATGTGCAGTGTTGGTTCCAAACATACCTTTTGAAATTATGGCCCAAAAATTAAACCTTGGTATCATTCCACAATGTTATTGCTTTCCCACATTCTGTTGGAAGACTCGATGTAGGATTTAGAAAAACATAGCCAGGCTTGGATGTTTTTCTTAGTAATAAAAGGCATCTGCCTTGCCACCCTACTATAGAGCCAAGATATGTGAAGAATACAGATTGTTGTCACATGCAGTACACAACCAGTTTTTACCAGACATTACTGTAGATCCTCTATTGTTGCTGTAGGCTTCATTGCAGCCTGATGGTCCCATTTTCTCATAGTCTTTTCATCAATTTTTGAGAGACATCCAGTTATAGGAAATATCACTGTTGTACCAAATTTAAATAACCTCCTGATGATCATCCACAGAGTTCAATATATAATGCCTTGGATTTTTTTTGCATCCTTCTCCTGACTGATTACTTTCAGGAAAGAAATCCCTCTGTTGTGCTGTAAGCTGTTTATGGAACACTAGATGGTGGCCCGATTCTAATGCATCGGGTATTCTAGAATATGTATGTAGTTTATTTATGCATGGCTCCACTCCCACCCTCCCATCCTGTATACATGGCTCCTCTCCCACCCTCCCATCCTTGTATACATGGCTCCTCTCTCACCCTCCCATCCTTGTATACATGGCTTTGCTCCCATCCTATTTACACGGCTCCACTCCAACCTTCCCATCCTACATACACAGCTCCACTCCAACCTTCCCATCCTACATACACGGCTCCACTCCAACCTTCCCATCCTACATACACGGCTCCACTCCCACTCTCCCATCCTATATACATGGCTCCGCTCCTACCCTCCCATCCTATATACACGGCTCCACTCCCACCCTCCCATCCTATATACACGGCTCCGCTCCCACCCTCCCATCCTATATACATGGCTCCGCTCCCACCCTCCCATCCTGTATACACGGCTCCGCTCCCACCCTCCCATCCTATATACATGGCTCCGCTCCCACCCTCCTATCCTATATACACGGCTCCGCTCCCACCCTCCTATCCTGTATACATGGCTCCGCTCCCACCCTCCCATCTTGTATACACAGCTCTGCTCCCACCCTCCCATCCTGTATACACGGCTCCGCTCACACCCTCCCATCCTATATACACGGCTCCGCTTCCACCCTCCCATCCTGTATACACGACTCCCCTCCCATCCTGTATACACGGCTCCGCTCCCACCCTTCCATCCTGTATACACGGCTCCGCTCCCACCCTCCCATCCTATATACATGGCTCCGCTCCCACCCTCCCATCCTATATACATGGCTCGGCTCCCACCCTCCCATCCTGTATACATGGCTCCACTCCCACCCTCCCATCCTTGTATACATGGCTCCGCTCCCACCCTCCAATCCTATATACATGGTTCCGCTCCCACCCTCCAATTCTATATACATGGCTCCGCTCTCACTCTCCCATCCTGTATAGATGGCTCCGCTCCCACCCTCCCATCCTTGTATACATGGCTCCGCTCCCACCCTCCCATCCTTGTATAAAGTGCTATCCACTGAGCCACCGTGCTGCCCGTTAATTAACGGCGCTGTGGAAAAAGTAAATAGCACCCCCCAGAGGCGTATTTTCTCCGGGGTCTCGGCTACCGGGGGTAGCTGAGACCCCAGAGAACATGAATCGGGTCGGTTTTTACCGACCCCGATGTTGCGATCGCCGTTATTAACCCTATAAAAAATGGTGTGCCATTTAATTTCTCTCTCCTCTGATGTGATCGGACATCAGAGGAGAGAGAAAAAGGGTCCCCGATCCCCCCCTTGTGGCCCCCGATCCTCTCCATGTGGCCGCCGGGCCTTCCTTTGTCTCCCGGTGGGCGCCGCCATCTTTGGGGCCTAGAAAATGGCGTGTGCATGCTCAGTGCGCCTGCCGCGATGTGCTGGGGGGCTTGGGCAATTTTCTCTGGGGTCTCGGCTGCCGAGGGTAGCCGAGACCCCAGAGAACATGATCCGGGTCGGTATTTACTGAGTATAACGGCGACCGCAAAAAAAAAAAAGATTTCTCTCCCCTCCGATGTGATCGCACATCAGAGTGGAGAGAATTAGGGTCCCCAGTACCCCCGAACTCACCCCATACCTCCCGGTGTCCTCCGGCAGGTCCCCCTGTGCTGCGATCATTCTTCCTGTAAAAAAAATGGCGGGTGCATGGCAGTGCGCCTGCCGAATCTGCCTGGTGGCAGATTAAAAAAAATGTTTCAATTCATTCTCCTAAAAGTACATTTTCATCACTGTGATAAACTATCACAGTGATCAAAATAAAAAAAACAATACATAACCCCCCCTTATCACCCCCTTAGTTAGGGACATAGTTAGGGACATACAATAAAATATAGAAATTATATTTATTTTCATTTTTCCATTAGGGTTAGGGCTAGGGTTAGGGCTAGGGTTAGGGCTAGGGTTATAATTAGGGTTAGGGTTAGGCTGGGTTCATACTGCATTATGGCAGTCCGTTAGACGGACTGCGTTACACCGCGGTATAACGCGGTGTAACACAGTCCGTTAACGCTGCCATTCACCCCCATTTGAGGGCGCATCGCGACGCATTCCGTAAAGCGGCATGCTTTCGCGACGTGCCATCATTCAGTGACGGAGCCTCGGACGCGGCCTGCAGCGTCTGGGCTCCGTCACCGCTAGCGCAGATGAATCATCTGCTGATTCCTCTGCGCTAGCAGGTATAGCATAACGCGTTATGCTATACCGTTACCAGCCCATCAACGCTATGTGTTGAACGGGCTGGTAAAATGCAAAATGAACCTAGCCTTAGGGTTAGGGTTATAATTAGGGTTAGGGTTACAATTAGGGTTGGAATTAGGGTTGGGATTAGGGTTAGGATTAGGGTTAGGGTTGGGATTAGGGGTGTGTTGGGGTTAGGGTTGGAGCTAGAATTGAGGAGTTTCCACTATTTAGGCACATCAGGGGTCTCCAAACACGACGTGGCGTTCAAAAAGTCAAATGTCGCTCCCTCCCTTCCGAGCCCTGCCGTGCACACAAACAGTGGTTTACCCCAACATATGGGGTATCAGCGTACTCAGGACAAATTGCACACCAATTTTGGGTTCTAATTTCTCTTGTTACCCTTGGGAAAATAAAAAATAGCTGGCTAAAAAAATCATTTTTGAGGAAAAAAATAATTTTTTATTTTCATGGCTCTGCGTTTATAAATTTCTGTGAAGCACTTTGGGGTTCAAAGTGCTCACCACAGATCTAGATAAGTTACTTAGGGGGTCTAGTTTCCAAAATGGGGTCACTTGTGGGGGTTTTCCACTGTTTAGGCACATCTGGGGCACTGCAAACAGAACATGATCCCCATGAACGTCTGCATTCCAAAACGTTATTACTTCCTTTCCAAGCCCTGCCGTGCGCCCAAACAGTTCCCCCCCACATATTTGGTATCAGCGTACTCAGGACAAAATGGACAAGAACTTTTAGGGTCCAATTTCTTTGTGAAAAATCAAAAATTTGGGACTAAAAAATCATTTTTGTGCAAAATTGTTATTTTTTTCACACCCAGGCATTATAAACTTTTGTGAAACACTTGGGGGTTCAAAGTGCTCATAACAGATCTAGATAAGTTCCATAGGGGGTCTAGTTTCCAAAATGGTGGTACTTGTGGGGGGTTTCCACTGTTTAGGCGCATCAGGGGCTCTCCAAACGCGACATGGTGTCCAATCTCAATTCCAGCCAATTTTGGTTTGAAAAAGTCAAACGGTGCTGCTTCCCTTCCAAGCCCTGCCGTGCGCCCAAACAGTGGTCCCCCCACATATGGAGTATTAGAGTACTCAGGACAAATTGGACAACAACTTTTGTGGTCTAATTTATCCTGTTACCCTTGGGAAAATAAAAAATTGGGGACTAAACATTCAGGTTTGTGGAAAAAATATGATTTTTTATTTTCACGCCCGGGCGTTATAAACTTCTGTGAAGCACTTGGGGGTTCAAAGTTCTCACCACACATCTAGATAAGTTCCTTAAGGGGTCTAGTTTCCAAAATGGGGTCACTTGTTGGGGGTTTCCACTGTTTAGGCACATCAGGGGCTCTCTAAACGCGACATGGCATCCAGCCAATTCTGCGTTGAAAAAGTCAAACGGTGCTTCTTCCCTTGTGACCTCTGCCGTGCACCCAAAGAGTGGTTTACCCCCACATATGGGGTATCGGCATGCTCAGGACAAATTGCACAAAAACTTTTGGGGTCTTGTTACCCTTGGGAAAATAAAAAATTGGGGTGAAAAGATCATTTTTGTGGTAAAAAAATGATTTTTTTATTTTCACGGCTCTACGTTATAAACTTGTGTGAAGCACTTGGAGGTTCAAAGTGCTCACCACACATCTAGATAAGTTCCTTAAGGGGTCTAGTTTCCAAAATGGGGTCACTTGTTGGGGGTTTCCACTGTTTAGGCACATCAGGGGCTCTCTAAACGCGACATGGCATCCAGCCAATTCTGCGTTGAAAAAGTCAAACGGCGCTCCTTCCCTTGCGACCTCTGCCATGCGCCCAAAAAGTGGTTTACCCCGACATATGGGGTATCGGCGTATTCAGGAGAAATTGCACAACAAATTTTTTGGTTCATTTTTTCTTTTAACACTTGTGAAAATAAAAAAAATTGGTTCCGAAATAAAGCTTTTGCAAAAAAAGTTAAATGTCAATTTTTTCCTTCCACATTTCTTCAGCTCCTGTTAAGCACCTGAAGGGTTAATAAACTTCTTGAATGTGGTTTTGAGCACCTTGAGGGGTGCAGTTTTTAGAATGTTGTCACTTTTGGGCATTTTCTATCATATAGACCCCTCAAAGTGACTTCAAATGTGATGTGGTCCCTAAAAAAAAATGGTGTTGTAAAAATGAGAAATCGCTGGTCAACTTTTAACCCTTATAACTTCGTAACAAAAGAAAATTTTATTCCCAAAATTGTGCTGATGTAAAGTAGACATGTGGGAAATGTTATTTACTAAGAAATTTGTGTGACATATCTCTCTGATTTAAGGGCATAAAAATTTCAAGTTTGAAAACTGCTAAATGTTCAAAATTTTCTCCATATTTCCATTGTTTTCATAAATAAAAGCAAGTCATCTAAAAATTTTTTTACCACTAACGTGAAGTACAGTATGTCACGAAAAAACAATCTCAGAATCAGCTGGATTCGTTAAAGCGTTCCAGAGTTATAACCTCATAAAGTGACAGTGGTCAGAATTGTAAAAATTGGCCCGGTCATTAAGCTGCAAAATGGCTCTGTCACTAAGGGGTTAAATGTGATTGGCTTTGTCTGAAAACAACCACATCCCCAGTTATGAGAGGGTGCTCACACATGCTTAAGCATCCACTTTATTTTGTTTTTGTTAATCCCCACTCAAAATAGTTTGCTTGTTTCTCAATGGATTTATATAGATTGAAATGATTTTTCTTTGTATGTATTTGACTCATCAGAGAAGATTACCTTACTCCAGTCCTCTATGGTCCAATCCTTATGGTCTTTGGCAAACTTCAGCCTGACTCTCCTTTGCTTCTCATTGATAAAAGGCTTTATTCTAGCTTTACATGACTTGAGCCCTGCCTCTAGGAGCCTGTTATGAACTGTTCTTGCCATGCGCTTCACCCCAGCTGCCATTTGCCATTCTTTTTGTAGGTCACTTAATGTCATCCTGTGGTTGCTGAGTGACTTTTGAATAAGATGACAGTCATCCCGGTCAGTGGAGAGTTGTTTTCGCCCACTGCCGGTCTGTAACTTTGTTGTCCCCAATGTCTGCTGTTTGACCTTGTTTTAATGGACTGCTGTCTTAGAAATGTTAATGATGGAGGCAACATGATGCTCACTGCATCCCTCAGCTAGTAAAGCCTCACTCAAGACTTTTCTTTTCAACTCCTTTGGCATGATTAAAAGTTATTTTTTTCTTTCTATTACTTTTGGAATATTACTAGCACTTGTTTTGCCATCCAGCTTGTCCTATTGCAAGAGGATTGTGAACACCACAGCAGTGTTTTTTATACTTTCCTTCATTAAATAAGATTTGGTTCAGGTGATCACCATATATCAGAAGCACATTAAGTAGAATGAGGTGTACTTTGTTTGGAATTCAACTGACACTGGAATGGAATGGCTCTCAGACATTTAGAGAAGCTGATTTTTATTGAACTGTGCAGTGGTCTCTTAATTTTTGCCAGAGCTGTGTATGCAAATACATATATATATATATCAAATAAAATAGACTCGCGCTGTAGAAAACAAAGATGATGCCTGAAGAAGGAAAGCAAACTTTCCAAAACGCGTAGGATTTTGGCTCTCTCTGCTACCCATACTCTTATCTAGCTCTGATCATGAGGCATCACCTGATCAACTACATCACAAAGGTCCTGCTCCCGCTGTTCACCGCTGGGATGCAGCACTGACCGAGTGACAGGATTCCTACAGACCACTGGTAACTAGGCACCACATGGTCACTGCGTCACACAGGTTCTGCTCCCACTCTCTACTACAGGGAAGCAGCCGTCGACCACAAGTGACCGGATCTTTACCGACAGTTGGAGCTAAGAAGCGCTGGTCGGACGGCTTATCGGCTTATCACAGCACATAGATCCTGCTCCCATCCTTCGTTGTTGGGACACAACTGTCAACCAGAAGTAACCTGATCTTCACCGACCGCTGGAGCGCAGGAGCGCTGGTCGAACAACACACCACAGCATGCAAGTACCATTAATGAGACTGTATTATCTTAAGACTATTGGAGGTACCGCATTTGAGGTGATTTACTATCTGCGGTAATCAGTCGGTACCGCTCAAGTGTGTCATCCGTGAGCACAAGTAAGTTGCTACTACTAGACACATCTATCTGTAGTGGTTGCCACGGCCGGGGTACCACTCTGTGAATTAACTGTGAGGACTATACATATTTTGCTCTTTTTAGAGCAGCAGACACTATTTTGCAAAAGACTATTAATGTTCTGTCTCCGACTTCTAATTGTTTCTGATATTGTTTGTTTTGCATAATTGAACTTTCATTTGTGCATATAGGAGTTTTAACAATCTGAAGTGTTTTGGCTCCCTCTAGTGACCAGTGTCTTATATTGTTTTCTTTCACTTTCAGTGAATCTTTTTCCTCCTTTTGCAATACATTATGGTAGCTTCGCAGTGCATTATGGTAGCCTTGCAAAGCATTGTGGTAGCTTTCCCTTACTTTCCTCTATTTTCCTTCAGCCTGCATCCAGGAAGCATCTAATCTTTTCCTCTCCCCTTGTGATAGCATCGCCGGTGTGTACTCATGTTTTCTGTGGCTAATTCCTGTCCCATATTAGCCTGGTTTAATCAGTCCTGCTCCTGGTCAGCTATTAGTGTGCAAATGTTCTTTCACAGTGTACTATGTATAATATGTATTTCTACTATGCCCCTGTACTGACTGTATGCATATTATGCTTGTATTATAGTTTCACCGCATCAATATATCAAGTACAATAAAAGCACAGACTCAACCACAGTCTCCTTATTGGACCCCAACATAGCGGTTTAGCTTTCTGTATAGCTGCAATAAGTCTGTTTCAATCAGTGAGGACAGAACAATTAACCTGAGCTATAATAAAGGACATATATGGACTATCAGTAACATCACAACGTATTATTTGCTGGTATATAAATGTATATATAATAATTTTGTTCACTAATCCCCCCTTTTTTTCTAGAGCAACAAAACGTCTTGGAGTATCATAACCATCTTCTCCATTACTAAACTATTCATTCCTTTTCAGCTTCCCCTTTTTTCAGTTATCCATGGGCAAAGTGCAATAATTAGTGATAATTGTTACTCCTGTATCTTAAAAAGATAAGGGGTATAAAGCAATATAAGTGATAGGTCTATATTTCATTGCATTTTTGTAAGTTTTATTTGTACATTGCTTCTCCTTTTGTTTTTTGTTTTTTATAAAACTACTTCTCCCCCTTCATTTTTGGTTTCTACAGTGCGAGTCTATCTTAATTGATTAACACATTCAGCTGATTCCTTTGTGGTTGGTTTCTTGACTTGCAGCAGTTGTTAACCGTGTGCGATAGCGCCACTACTCATCAGATTACATATATATATATATATACTGTATATATGTACATAGAGAGGGTGAAGTGATTATTGGACATGTCACCAATTTTTTACCAGGTGTCGACATAAACCCTTTCAATCCACACAGACAAACAAATCAAACCACAGATGTCCAGAAATTAAGTTATTTGTAATAATAAGAAATGACATAAGAAAAATGTATTGATCATGCTTACTGAAGCTTAATTAATTCTTCATACAAAAGCCTTTGTTTGTGATAACTGCTTCAAGACGCCTCGTGATTGGAGAAACTAGTCGCATGCATTGCTCAGTGCTCACTGTAACATTCAACAGTTTAGCAATCCTTCTTTAACCAATGCCAGCAGTTTATTTTGCAACAATAAGATTGCAAAGATCTTGAGACAGCTCACTGGTTTTACCCACCATGAGACGTTTCTTGAGTGGCACCTTGGTAATGAGGTACCTTTGTATAGGCCATCAGTGGAACCAGCTGAGATATTATTTTTCACTACAGTGGTGGCCAAAAGTATCGGCACCCCTGCAATTCAGATAATACTCAGTTTCTTCCTGAAAATGATTGCAAACACAAATTCTTTGGTATTAATATCTTTATTTAGTTTGTCTTCAATGAAAAAACACAAAAAGAATTGACCTAAAGCCAAATTGGATATAATTCCACACCAAACCTAAAAAAGGGGGTGGACAAAAGTATTGGCACTGTTTGAAAAATCATGTGATGCTTCTCTAATACGTGTAATCACCAGCACCTGTAACTCACCTGTGGCACCTAACAGGTGTTGGCAATAACTAAATCACACTTGCAGCCAGTTAACATGGATTAAAGTTGACTCAACCTCTGTCCTGTGTCCTTGTGTGTACCACATTGAGCAAATTGTGAGGAAGCATGAGCAATCTCAAGGCTACAAGTCCATCTCCAAAGACCTGAATTTTCCTGTGTCTTCCGTGCGCAATTTCATCAAGAAGTTTAAAGCCCATGGCACTGTGGCTAACCTCCCTAGATGTGGAAGGAAAAGAAAATTGACAAGAGATTTCAACGCAAGATTGTGCGGACGGTGGATAAAGAACCTCGACTAACATCCAAACAAGTTCAAGCTGCCTGCAGTCTGAGGGTACAACAGTGTCAACCCGTACAATCCGTCGGCGTCTGAATGAAAAGGTACTGTATGGTAGGATACCCAGGAAGACCCCACTTCTTACCCCGAGACATAAAAAAGCCAGTTGGAGTTTGCCAAAACTTACCTGAGAAAGCCTAAAACGTTTTGGAAGAATGTTCTCTAGTCAGATGAGACAAATGTCGAGCTTTTTGGGAAAAACCATCAACATAGAGTGTACAGGAAAAAAAAAAGAGGCATTCAAAGAAAAGAATACGGTCCCTACAGTCAAACATGGCAGAGGTTCCCTGATGTTTTGGGGTTGCTTTGCTGCCTCTGGCACTGGACTGCTTGACCGTGTGCATGGCATTATGAAGTCTGAAGACTACCAACAAATTTTGCAGCATAATGTAGGGCCCAGTGTGAGAAAGCTGGGTCTCCCTCAGAGGTCATGGGTATCCAGCAGGACAATGACCCAAAACACACTTCCAAAAGCACTATAAAATGGTTTGAGAGAAAGCTCTGGAGACTTTTAAGGTGGCCAGCAATGAGTCCAGACCTGAATCCCATAGAAACACCTGTGGAGAGATCTCAAAATGGCAGTTTGGAGAAGGCTCCCTTCAAATATCAGGGACCTGGAGCAGTTTGCCAAAGAAGAATGGTCTACAATTCCAGCAGAGCATTGCAAGAAACTCATTGATGGTGACCGGAACCGGTTGTTCGCAGTTATTTTGGCTAAAGGTTGTGCAACCAAGTATTAGGCTGAGGGTGCCAATACTTTTGTCTGGCCCATTTTTGGAGTTTTGTGTGAAATGATCAAGGATTTGATTTTTGCTTCATTCTCTTTTGTGTTTTTTCCTTGCAAGCAAATTAAATGAAGATAAAAATAGCAAATAATTTGTGATTGCAATCATTTTCAGGAAGAAACTGAGTATTATCTGACAGAATTGCAGGGGTGCCAATACTTTTGGCCACCACTGTAAGTGGCAGGATTGTTTTCTAATTAATGAACAGCTGGTGTCATGACTTTCCATGGCTTTTTGCACCTCTCTTTCTTCATGTGTTCAATTCTTTTTCCCTGTGTCATTTATCATTATTAGACACAACTTAATTTATTGACATTTATGGTTCGATTGATTTACCTCTGTGGATTGGATTGATTGTTACCGACATCTGGTGAGAATTTCATGTTAACAGCACCTTTAGAAATCTATTTACTTGAAAAATTTATGATGTGTTCAATATTTAAGGTTTTTCACCAGCTGTATATTTCACAGTGTTTACATTCACATTAGTCTGCACTGATCTGAAAAGAATCCCAACCACTGTTTAAATGCAATTTGCACGCAAGTAGACACTGTGTTTCGTCAGAGAGACACAAATATTTCTTGGTAAAGTTGGAATAAATTAGTTGTGCATTGGTTTCATTGTTGTATGTACAACAAGTTTTCATTTGAAACAGAAGAATATTAAGTCTGCCTTAGGTAATAAATAACTGGCAATCGTCACACAAGTTTTGCTTTGAGAACAATAACCGTGTATCCATAAAAAAAGCATGTGTGATATAAATTCAAAATAAAAACAAAAATGGAAAAAAGAAAACATCAAATAAATAAGTTATGACTTCCCTAAAATGTTTTATAGCTATTAGACACAGACCAGTTTCTCAGAAACATGAGATGCACAAGAATGTTCTTCTTGTTGAAAATAAAGTATTCTGGCTTAGTTAACATTCAAAAACTGTTTTTTTACCAAACCTTATCATGAGCTATCCACTTCCCAACAAATATTTTATTTAAATACAAAACATTGACAACTTTCAATTGTTGATGTGCATAATTTTATAGCATCGTTTTGTTGTTACTTTTACTAATATGTCTTTACTTATGGTTATTTATGTCTCAAAAATGTCCACATTTGAAAATTTCAGTTATATGTTTTACTGGTATAATTTGTAAACATTCTGCAAAATTTAGGCATATAGGAATCACAGGATTCTACAGTTTATGTTTACATATGATTAATTTGGGAATTGTATTGGAAATATCTAATTTAGTCCTTTATATTAAATACAATTACACAAAAAAGCATAAAATGCCCAATGGGAGTTGGAGTGGTTTTGTAGCCACTAGGCTTACACTGTTACATGGTATGCTAAAGCTATACCTAGTAGGGATGAGCGGACAGCTTCGGATAAGTACTCATCCGAATAGCTATAGCTCTTCCCGAATAGCTGCATAGGGAACCCGGATACCTGGAGCACTCCCGATAATCAGCTGATCGGCGTCACAGCTGCATGTGTCGCGGCTGTGTGACAGTTTTAATACATGCATGGAGAGCCTGTTTGTTGGGCTCTTCATGCATGGATTGTGACTGTCACACAGCCGCGACACATGCAGCTGCGGCGCCGATCAGCTGATTATCGGGAGTGCTCCAGGTATCCGGGTTCCCTATGCAGCTATTCGGGAAGAGCTATAGCTATTGAGAAAAGGACTTATCCGAAGCTATTCACTCATCCCTAAAAGCTAGCAGCAAGTTTTAAGAGCTTGTAACTGTTTTTGTAAATTGGTCATTTTAATTAAGAGATCTAAATTCTTGTGGTAATCTTTTGCATCAACATTAGCATTGATTAGCCCTTGAGCCATTAACAATATTAGGCTATTTTCAGACATCCGTTTTGCGCCTGAGGGCACCGTCGCACCGGAATGCCGGATCCGGCTAATATTATGAAAACCGGATGAGACGGATCCGGTTTTTCGCCGGATCCGTCTTGCGCATCCGACCAAAAACTGGATCTGTTTTATCCGTTTTTCGCCGGATTATGACGGATCCAGTTTCTTAAAAACGCCCCTTTGTGGCCTTCCAAACGTGATTGACTACTGTAAATCCTATATATACACTGTTCCTACAGCCCATCTTTGACAGGTTGTAGAGGAGCAAGTGCAGGTTGGAGATAAGAGCAAGTGACTGGCAAAGATACATGTTGTTATTGGAAATACTTTGAAGAATTTGGTGGATTTTACAGCAGAGGTGAATTGTCTGAAGGTTATAGTTCTGGAGAAAGAGAGAGCGAGACATCAGCGCATTATGCGTCAGCGCCAACGACGACGCCGTATGTGGATCCACCCCATCACAGCCCAGAGACTAACTCGTGGGGTGTATTCTACACTCTGCATGGAGTTTAGACAAAACCCGGAGAAATTTTTTGCATACCTTCGGATGAAGAAAGAAAATTTTTATTTCTTGGTGGGGCGTATTGGAGATCAAATCCGAAGATCCGACATCTATTGCTGCTTCTCAATTTCTCCGATGGAGCGTCTGATGGTCACTATAAGGTAAGCTATATGTATTGGATCTGCTCGCTTGAGAGGACACTTGTAAATGGAATGCTGTTGCTGGTAGTTTTTAAGAATTTTTTTTATAGCATCTCCAATTGTTATAGCTGAGTACTGGTATCTAATGCTGTGATTGTGAACTAATTTTTATTTTTTTTTGTACAGATTCCTTGCAAGTGGAGAATCGCTTTCCTCGCTACATTTCCAGTATCGAATTTCACGATATCTGGAATTATCAAGCACACCTGCCGTGCACTGTGGGACTGTTTGGTCGGAGAATTTCTTCCAGAGCCAACAACAGAGAGGTGGATGCAAATTGCGGACAAGTTTCTCCAGATCTGCCAGTTTCCCAATTGCCTGGGTGCTGTTGACGGGAAACATATTTGCATTGTAAAGTCAGCAGGATCGGGATCGGAATTCTTCAATTATAAAAAATATTTTTCAGTCATCCTCATGGCCATTGCTGACGTGGAATATAAATTCATTGCTGTGGACATTGGGGCTTATGGACAGTCCTATGACTCACAAATTTTCAAACAGTCTGCTATGGGTCGGCGACTGTACGGAAACACTTTCCAGTTCCCACCCCCTAGGCCACTGCCTCAAACCTCTGGGCCACCTATGCTTTTTGTATGTGTAGGTGATGAAGCCTTCCAGCTGTCGGAACACCTTTTGAAACTGTACTCCAGCAGAGGATTGACACAAACCAAACGGATTTTCAATTACCGCCTCACAAGAGCCAGACGGATGGTGGAATGCGCGTTTGGAATTCTGACAGCCAAATGGCGTTTCCTATTGACTGCAATAAACCTCAAGACTGAGACTGTGGACGAGGTTATAAAAGTGTGCGTGGTCCTACACAATTTTGTGATCAGCAAGGAACCAATTTCTATTGAGGAACAGTATGAAGAAACCACCTTGCAAGACTACCAGAACATTACCAATCGAAGTTCACTGGCTGTTTCACGAATGAGGGACAATTTTGCCCAATACTTCATCTCAAGGAAGACTAGACTGGCAGGATGACGGAGTTTGAGAAATTGCTTTGTTACCTTGAAACTCATGCACCTTGTGTACCCACAGTAAACCTTTTAAAACAAAACTTGTCAACCTTCTTGTGGGTTTTCTACTGTATTTAACCTTTTGGCCACAGTTGTGTGCCTGGTTTGTTTTTTTTTACCCAAAGTATTTCACCTTTTTTCCAAAATTGTGTACCTTTTTGGGGATTACTTAACAATGTACTCAAGTTTTGGAAAAAGATGAAATAGTTTGGATACTACACAACCCGGGACACAACTTTGGCAAAAAGGTTAAATTTAATTACCTTTTACCGAAAGTAATGTAGTTGTTTTAGTGTACCCAAAAATTTCAAACTTTGTTCACAACCTTATTTTTTACTTTACATCCTAGAAATAAAAGACAGACAACAATTTTAATCAACCAATGTAACTTTTATTAAAAAAAATAATTTTAATATAATGTTTGTAAATTTGTAATTGTGTAATAAACTTTTTCTGGTTTGAAAAAATAATTTCTTTATTTGTCAACAAATTCATAAATTTGTATAGTGTGGGGTGGAAATACTGCTGGAGGGGCTGCGGGACACTTCGACAGTGGGAGTGTGGAGAGTGGACTGGGATGGTGGTGGGGAAGGAACAGTAAGAGGTGAAGGGGTGGAAAAAGTAAAAGAATGGGTGGACAAGTTGGAGGCAGAACAGGTGATGGGTGGTGGAGAGGAGGGTGGGGCAGGGACTGGAAGAGCAGGTGATATGGTTGGGAATCGGAACGGGGAAGGAGGTTGGTAAGAGGCAGGAATGTGGTACGGGGCAGGTTGCTGGTACTGGGGAGGTTGCTGGTACTGGGGAGGTGACTGGAATTGGGGAGGTGGCTGGAACTCGGGAGGTGGCTGGTACTGGGGAGGTTGCTGGAACTGGGGAGGTGGCTGGTATTGAATAGGAGGGGAGGGTGAGGAGGGATGGTGGCTGGAGGGGGGCAGGTGGAGGAACGACTGGGGTGGGTGGAGGAGGTTGGGAGGTAGCCCGCACTAGAGCAGCATGGCAAGTATGCATTACATACATCTGCTGGTCAGTAGATAGCGTATCCATGCGCTCGGCTACAGACCTGAAAAAGCTGTGATTTGTAGAAGTTCTTGCTTCTGAATACATGGTTTGCAGAAGTGTCTTCACCTCCAAAATGTTGGTGTTTATCTGATTAATGCCTGCGGCAATTTGTTAAGATAAGACTTTTAGACAGTTCTGGAAAGATGCATTGAGATGCAAGAACTCGGGCGCATAGCTCCTTTCCTGACCCCTCTGCCGCTGCCGCCCAGTAGCCGCAGGTGTACTAGAGGTGGCAGTGGCAGAAGAGTGGGGTAAAGGGAATGCTATATCCTCACCAGCAGATTCATGTAATGCAGGATGCTCCAGTGCTGGTGGAGGGGACAGAGGGCTCACGAGTCAGGGAAGGCTAGGAAGGTGCGGATGGGCTGGGGCTGTAGAAGTGTCCCTCGGTGCCGGGCTCCTGAGGGATCGCCCCAGAAGGGTCCAACTCTGTGGGCGCCCGAGTGCTGGTCACCGTGCTGTGGAATAAAGAGAAAAAAATACAATTAATATAGAGATATGGAATGGCCCTGGCTGAAAAAAAAATGTAGTTAGACATGCTAACATTTCCTTTTTAATATTTACCTTCTGGTGACTATTGTTGCCCGCAGGAATGCCAGGGCTCTTGCATATTTGTATTTGCTCCGGCGTCCTGCAGATCCACTCGGGGCCCGCATCCCTTTGTTGAACTCCTTGAAGCGATCTTTCAGACTGCCAACGCTTCACAATTCTCTCCCCTGAAACGAGAAAGCACAAATTGGTTACTATACAACATCAGTGTTTCCCAAACTACAGTCCTCATGGCCCCCACGGGTCATGTTTTCAGGATTTCCATAGTGTTGCACAAAAGGAAATCCTGAAAACATGTCCCGTGGGGGCCACAAGGACTGAAGTTTGGGAAACACTGCTTTACATCCAGCAACCTCAACTGTATATACTTATTGTGTTCAGTCTGGGCCCGAACATCGAGGTCCTCCCAGTGGTCCACCAGTAGTGAACAGACTTCCTCCCAGAGCCGTCGGATCACGATAAGATCAGCATGACGGCGGTCCCCCATGTTCCTCCTCCTCCTCACCATCTGAGTCGGGAGCACGCTGTGAAGCCTGTTAAAGAAAAAGAGAAAAAAAAAGTACATTAGCCTCCACACTACGAAAGGAAAAAAAAAAAAAGGAATATACTTACACGATGGTGACCGCCGCGTCTCTCACGCCGACTACACTGGGAGGCACTGCGAGGACCTCTTGCACGAGCGCCAGATTTGTGAGACTAAAAGAAAAAAAAAATGGGATGTAGGCATATGTGTTGTGTGCTGTGTGATGTCTGTACTAAATGGCTTTCTATATGTTGTGTGTAGTGTGATGTTGTGTTTCTGCGATTGATGCAGGATACTTACGAATTGTGAGCCCATTCCAGGTATCTGTCCACCCTTTCCTTCTTCTTCTGGTAGCTACTCTTCAGCTGGTAATTCCTGTTATTAAAAAAACAAATGATTAGATATATCCCACAGATGGATTGTGAAAACAAAATATATATAATATTTTTTTACCGCTAAATGCTGACAATGAGAGGGAGGGCTCCCAGAAGAAGATGTGCCGTCCTGCGGACGCTGCAGGTCCCCCGACTCCAGGATTGCTGCTTGGTGCTCCTGTTGCTGCTCCCTTGATGCCTGCATTTGGCGTCGTCTGCTGTGGAATAAAGACACTAAAAGGGCCATTGAATATATGTATATTCCATGGCCATGGCTGAAAAATAAAAAATTGTTTAGATTTTTTGGGAATGGGGGATGTGATATTTACCGTCTGCTGTCAGATGAGCTCTCCTCCACTTGGTGCTCCTGCTGCTGCTCACTTGATGCCTGCATTTGGCGTCGTCTGCTGTGGAATAAAGATGCAAAAAGGGCCAGTGAATATATGTATATTCCGTGGCCCTGGCTGAAAAAGAAAAAATTAGTTAGATTTTTTGGGAATGGGGGATGTGATATTTACCTTCTGCTGCCAGATGAGCTCTCCTCCCCTTGGTGCTCTGCTGCTGCTCCCTTGATGCCTGCATTTGGCGTCGTCTGCTGTGGAATAAAGACACAAAAAGGGCCAGTGAATATATGTATATTCCATGGCCCTGCCTGAAAAAGAAAAAATTGGTTAGATTTTTTGTGAATGGGGCATGTGATATTTACCTTCTGCTGCCAGATGAGCTCTCCTCCCCTTGGTGCTCCTGCTGCTGCTCCCTTGATGCCTGCATTTGGCGTCGTCTGCTGTGGAATAAAGACACAAAAAGGGCCAGTGAATATATGTATATTCCATGGCCCTGCCTGAAAAAGAAAAAATTGGTTAGATTTTTTGTGAATGGGGCATGTGATATTTACTCTCTGCTGTCAGATGAGCTCTCCTCCCCTTGGTGCTCCTGCTGCTGCTCCCTTGATGCCTGCATTTGGTGTCGTCTGCTGTGGAATAAAGATGCAAAAATGGCCAGTGAATATATGTTTATTCCATGGCCCTGGCTGAGAAAGAAAAAATTGGTTAGATTTTTTGGGAATGGGGATGTGATATTTACCGTCTGCTGTCAGATGAGCTCTCCTCCCCTTGGTGCTCCTGCTGCTGCTCCCTTGATGCCTGCATTTGGCATCGTCTGCTGTGAAATAAAGACACAAAAAGGGCCAGTGAATATATGTATATTCCATGGCCCTGGCTGAAAAATAAAAAATTGGTTAGATTTTTTGGGAATGGGGGATGTGATATTTACCGTCTGCTGTCAGATGAGCTCTCCTCCCCTTTGTGCTCCTGCTGCTGCTCCCTTGATGCCTGCATTTGGTGTCATCTGCTGTGGAATAAAGCCCCAAAAGGGCCAGTGAATATATGTATATTCCATGTCCCTGGCTAAAAAAGAAAAAATTAGTTACATTTTTTGGGAATGGGGATGTGATATTTACTGTCTGCTGCCAGATAAGCTCTCCTCCCCTTGGTGCTCCTGCTGCTGCTCCCTTGATGCCTGCATTTGGCATTGTCTGCTGTGGAATAAAGACACAAAAAGGGCCAGTGAATATATGTATATTCCATGGCCCTCGCTGAAAAAGAAAAAATTGGTTAGATTTTTTGGGAATGGGGGATGTGATATTTTACCGTCTGCTGTCAGATGAGCTCTCCTCCCCTTGGTGCTCCTGCTGCTGCTCCCTTGATGCCTGCATTTGGCGTCAGCTGCTGTGGAATAAAGATGCAAAAAGGGCCAGTGAATATATGTATATTCCATGGCCCTGGCTGAAAAAGAAAAAATTGGTTAGATTTTTTGGGAATGTGGGATGTGATATTTACCGTCTGCTGTCAGATGACCTCTCCTCCCCTTGGTGCTCCTGCTGCTGCTCCCTTGATGCCTGCATTTGGCGTCGGCTGCTGTGAAATAAAGACACAAAAAGGGCCAGTGAATATATGTATATTCCATGGCCCTAGCTGAAAAAGAAAAAATTGGTTAGATTTTTTGGGAATGTGGGATGTGATATTTACAGTCTGCTGTCAAATGAGCTCTCCTCCCCTTGGTGCTCCTGCTGCTGCTCCCTTGATGCCTGCATTTGGCATTGTCTGCTGTGGAATAAAGACACAAAAAGGGCCAGTGAATATATGTATATTCCATGGCCCTGGCCGAAAATGAAAAAATTGGTTACATTTTTGGGAACGGGGGATGTGATATTTACCGTCTGCTGGCAGATGACTTCTCCTCCCCTTCGTGCTCCATTTCTTCTTTACTGGTGGTGCTCTTCTCCTGGCGCCTCTGCTCCTGGATGGCTGCATGCTTATGGCTGAGGGTCCCACTGACCTGCTTTATATATGTTTGCTGTGGGCTGGGCTACAAAAGCAAAAAAACGGATCCGGCCACCGGATCCGGCTTTTTCCGGATCCGGTGCATTTCGGCGCCCATAGACTTTCATTGTGACAAAAAGCCGGAAGCACCGGAGACAAAAAACTTTACAGTTGCCATTTTTTCCAGACGCCGGAATGAGACAAGACACAGGATCCGGTGAAAACCGGACGAACCGCAAGGCCATGCGGCACAATCCGGCGCTAATACAAGTAAATGGGAAAAAAACGGATCCGGCATTACATTTCACCAGATCCGGTTTTACAAAAAAAGGCCGGATCGCGCCATCAGGCGCAAAACGGATGTGTGAAAGAGGCCTTATCCATTGAGGTTTACCATTAAAAGGCAGATTTAGTCCAATACTACACATGAATTTTCTGATTCTTATTAATAGCCGTGGGTGGATCATGATACCACCCGTGGCTGTTCAGGGCACTTGTCAGCTGTTCTAAAAGGGGTTAAACTGGCAGAGAAATGTTTGTCTGTATACTCTCTTTTGATTCCTCCCCTGGACAAGAGCTGTAGTATGTTCAGACCATGTTCCTGCATGGTCAGAAACAGTGTGCTGTCAGTATGGTGATGGACAGCTTAGCTGTCCAATGGGAGACTGAGGTGTCATGAGCTATCAGTGTTTTTAGTGACAGTTCAGCCACCTATTCAGGGCCCGGCTGTTCCAGGGCTTCCTCCATGTGTCTCCTATTTTGAGTAATTATCTGGCTATTTAGTTGGCTCTCTGCCTCCAATTACTGACAGTTGTAACTTATCTCAAATGATGTGCAAATGCTCTGTAGTCTCTGTTAATGTGTTTGTTCTTTGTTGCCCAACCTTGGACCTTACCTTGCCTTTGACCATTCATTTGCCTTACCCCTTTGACTTGATCCCTTTGCTCTTGATCGACTTGCTCAAGAGTATTGACTAGCATCACAAGGAATATTATTTTTAACCCATCCAAATGTGGAACTTATTTTGATTCCAAGATACATTGATTAATGTGTACTTTGTTCAAGGAACAACCTCTTTAATTCATAATAGAATAAATAATACAGAGTTCAATTCAAAGTGAATACTGAAATATCAAAAATAAATAATCTAAAAGTATAGGAAATTCCTAAATATGTCCCATCAATTTAAGAATTGCTAAAGGACTGCAAACCCATATATCGAAATACTTTGTTCGATGTCCACATCACCTCCTCAGGGAGGAATTCCATCTGCTTTGGAAATGGACAGTGGACATGCCCCCAATACCTAATGGGGTCCTGTGAGGCTACACAGATAGCACCAATGGTATGTCCGCTCATGGTTTGATAGTAAAACTTTATAACCTGATGCAAAAGAGCATATTGATCTACCATCCCTAAACTTGGCCATATACATGCCTTTTGACAAACTATAGTGGACTTTTTATCTTTTTATTTATTAGTTACATTAGTACATTTTTGCAGCTTTTACTGCAGAAACATCTAGGATACTGTTGCTTCCTTACAGTGTACTCAGACATCAAAACAATACAGTCATGGCCAAAAGTTTTGAGAATGACACAAATATTAATTTTTACAAAGTCTACTGCTTCACTTTTTCTAATGGCAATTTACATATACTCCAGAATGTTATAAAGAGTGATCAGCTTAACAGCAATTACTTGCAAACTCAATATTTGGCTAGAAAATGAACTTTATCCCCCAAAACACATTTCAACATCATTGCAGCCCTGCCTTAAAAGGACCAGCTAACCTCTTTTCAGTGATTGCTGAATTAACACAGGTGTGGGTGTTGATGAGGACATGGCTGGAGATCAATCTGTCATGATTAAGTAAGAATGACACCACTGGACACTTTAAAAGGAGGCTGGTGCTTGGCATCATTGTTTCTCTTCTGTTAACCATGGTTATCTCTAAAGAAACATGTGCAGTCATCATTGCAATGCACAAAAATGGCCTAACAGGGAAGAGTATCGCAGCTAGAAAGATTGCACCTCAGTCAACAATCTATGGCATCATCAAGAACTTCAAGGAGAGAGGTTCCATTGTTAACAAAAGGCTTCAGGGCGCCCAAGAAAGACCAGCAAGCGCCAGGACCGTCTCTTAAAAGTGTTTCAGCTGCGGGATCGGGCTACCAGCAGTGCAGAGCTTGCTCAGGAATGGCAGTAGGCAGGTGTGAGTGCATCTGCACGCACTGTGAGGCGGAGACTCTTGGAGCAAGGCCTGGTCTCAAGGAGGACAGCAAAGAAGTCACTTCTCTCCAGAAAAAACATCATGGACAGACTGATATTCTGCAAAAGGTACAGGCAGTGGACTGCTGAGGACTGAGGTAAAGTTATTTTCTCTGATGAATCCCCTTTTTGATTGTTTGGGACATCAGGAAAACGCCTCATTCGGAGAAGACAAGGTGAGCGCTACCACCAGTCTTGTTTCATGCCAACTGTTAAGCATCCTGAAACCATTCATGTGTGGGGTTGCTTCTCAGCCAAGGGAATCAGCTCTCTCACAGTCTTGCCTAAAAACACAGCCATGAATAAAGAATGGTACCAGAATGTCCTCCAAGAGCAACTTCTCCCAACCCTCCAAGAGCAGTTTGGCGATCAACAATGCCTTTTCCAGCATGATGGAGCACCTTGCGATAAAGCAAAGGTGATAACTAAATGGCTCAGGGAACAAAACATAGAGATTTTGGGTCCATGGCCTGGAAACTCCCCAGATCTTAATCCCATTGAGAACTTGTGGTCAATCATCAAGAGACGGGTGGACAAACAAAAACCTAAAAATTCTGACAAAATGAAAGCATTGATTGTGCAAGAATGGACTGCTATCAGTCAGGATTTGGTCCAGAATTTGATTGAGAGCATGCCAGGGAGAATTGCAGAGGTCCTGAAGAAGAAGGGTCAACACTGCAAATATTGACTTGCTGCATTAACTCATTCTACCTGTCAATTTAAGCTTTTGTTACTCATATGTTTGCAATTATATTTCTGTCTGTGATAAAAACATCTGTCAAACACACATAAAAACCAGAGGGCAGCAGATCATGTGAAAATATAATATTTGTGTCATTCTCAAAACTTTTGGCCATGACTGTATACATCTCGCAAAGCTAAAAAAAACCCTCAAAAGTCTAGATGATAACTTATGGAAAGAAGGCACCTTCAATATTAAACATTATTAATACCCAAACTGATAAGAATGGGGACATATACAAATCAGTTTTGAGTAGTGAGCAGGATGGTATGATCAGTTATTGTGCAAATTAAACATTGTGCCATAACTGAAAAATATTTCAGGTTTACTGTATATCATAACTTCTACTTTTCTCTAAAATTGTATGAATATTTTTTTCTTTGGAAACACATAGTTTATCAAGTGATAGCTGCATAATATCACAGTGTTATCATTTTTAACATGTGGTACATATGTCATCGAAGGGCACGTTGATTGATGAGTTCATGAAAACAGTTCAAGTTGCTGCTGTGAACAGACAGCATCAGACATTCCTACTCATTTATTGCAGGTCATCAAGAATAACTTTGTGTTATATCACAGTTAACCTTCCTCAATTTACTTTTGAAATGCCAGTATTAATTTTGCATACAGCTTTAGTCATCTGTAAATAATCTAGGTTAAACATGTAAGTATCAGTCCCTTCCCCCTATACTATACAGATTGCTTAAAGCATTGCCATTCATATGAGTAGCATGAATGCTTTTAAAAAATATATATCTTTAAAGTTCATAAAATGTAACTATACTACAATGTAACAAAGAACATTAGGACATGTATTATTAGAGATAAAAGTCTGGGAACGTTTAAAACAAACAAAAAAGAGTATAACATATGGAAGACAGTAAAATGGATTTTTGCCATATACATTAAAAGTTAAATATATAGCATATGTGACAAAAACAGACAAGTGTGCCAAAGGCACAAGTGTTTTCAGCATACTGTATGCAGATTGAAATGTAGAAGTTTTTGGCACCCTTGACAGCCAGTTTGGTCATTTCACTTTAAACTACAAAGTCATAGCTCCACCATAACAGCAGTCACAGAACTTCTATACCATTTGCTACACCAACTTGATAATTCGCAAAACATCCACAGTGTCCCATAATACAAGCTCCTTTACCTCCATTATAGTATCTACCATAAAAAAGCCACAATGCTTCCATAAAGCATCTAAAGTGCCCCATAATACAAGCTAAAAAACCTACAAAAATAGCCATAGTGCTCTGATAATACTATAGACAACATAATCTATAATTCTACTAGTCACTAGTGATGAGCGAGTATACTCACTGCTCGTGTTTTCCCGAGCATGCTCGGGCATCCTCCTAGTATTTGGGCGTGCTCACAGATTTAGTTTGTGTTGTCGTAGCTGCATGATTTACGGCTGCTAGACAGCCTGAATACTTGCGGGGATTCCCTAACAAACAAGCAATCCCCACATGTATTCAGCCTATCTAGCAGCCGCAAATCATGCAGCTGCGGTGACACAAACTAAATGTCCGAGCACGCACAAATACTCGGAGGACACGCGAGCATGCTCGGGAAAACCCGAGCAACGCGTATACTCACTCATCACTACTAGTCACACAATCTTCAGTCACAGTGTTCCATAACACTAATCATGTTAATGCCCAATAATAAGTTTACTTAATAAAATAATGGAAAATAGGTTTAAAATCCTTGGAGAACAGTAATAAGAGAGAAAGATGATTATTAAGGATGAGCGAATTTGATTGGTGATACTCGGATATCACTCAAGTATATTGGTACTCGGATGTGATCGGCACTTGGCAAGCATTAGCCGGTTCTCGAATTTGAAACTCAAATCCATGCCCCGCATGTTTGGTGCCTGTTACACAGCCAATAAGCATGCAGGATTGCTTGAGAGTCACTGTAATGCCACAGCCATCTTGATAGTGGCATTATCGTGATTGTCTGGCTGCTTTACTTAATCGTAGGTTATGAAAGGCCAGCGCCGCCACACTCGGCTTACTGATAATATTACACAGCGCAGGGATAGTTCTTATCGGAGAGACAGTGTTAAGGTACTGTCACACTAAGCGATCGCACCAGCAATCACGACAACGACACGACCTGGCTAGATCGTTGGTGTGATCACTATATGGACGCTAACAGCTTCCAAACAGGAAGATCTAATAAACGACACATCAGCGAACTGTATAATGAACTCATTGGCACCTGTCACATAGGATGTATTGTTAAAGATCCTGACCTTGATAGGCGTAATTGAGCGCAACCTTTTCCACGCCCCTCAGCACAGATTGGTGGTCACTGTATGTCATATGTCACAGCTCTTGCTTACTGATTGGACGTCCGCGTCATAAAAGACGACGCAAGTGGTTGATACGAATTTCCAGCATCATTCCATACTGCGTTCTGCCAGCCTTCTGCTTTGCAGCTACTGCGATCCAGTCTGTGCCGCTATTGCGTTTGCCCTGGATTCAATTTTTTCATGATCTCAAAAATGTCTTGTATAAATGGCAAAGATGAAGCGCTGTAGCGACTCTGACAGGATCACAAAACCCCACACACGATAGTATCCTCGCAACAACGCACAAAGGACTACAGTAGATGTGTTGGCCACCAATCGGAGCTGAAGGGCGTTAAAACCTAATCCCGCCTGTGCTGCTGACATGAGTTGCCAATGAGGTCGCTCGTCGTTCATAAAGGGTGTCAAACTCAGCGATTCAGGCTCACCAGCGGGATGCCAACGATCAAACAATGGTCCAGAACGTTCGTGCACGATCAGCGACATCGCAGCAGGGGCCACATCACTGCTACATGTCACACACAGCGACATCGCTGACGCGTCATAAAATTGCTGTCGCTTAAGCGATCTCGCTTAGTGTGACAGTATCTTTAGGCATCAGTAGGATCTGAACCTGGATCCAAGGAGTCTGTGGTCTCCCATCCAGACCAAGCAGATACTGCTCAGCTTCGCCATTGATCCCAACGCCTAGCCAATACCCGAAAGGCACAAATAGTTACTCGGGTCTTTGTTCATAGCAGCCTTAAACCTAGGTTACGGAACAAGAAAAGGCTATTTTAAGCCTAAGTCCAGAAATGCCTGCATTAAGCTTGTCCGTGATGTGGCAAGCCATGATTGGGGCTTGAGGTCAGCTGATCCTCTGAGATGGCATCGCCTGATTGGTCACGGATGACGTCATCGGTGATGCGATTGACGAGATGGCTGGGGGCAGAGCTTAGTCCTTAAATAGCTTGTCTGTCCGCGGCGCAGTTAGATCATACTAAAATAGGCAGTGCTCATGTGTGGACGTACCAGAATCTGGGCTCCACGTGCTCTCTAGCTTTGCTCTCCGGGACCTTGCCAAAGTACGCTCGGCTTATTAGCTCAGGTCCTTCAGGCAGGTTCAGCTTATGCCAGGCAGGTAGCCAATGTCGCAGTCTTGCTACGAATATAGGGTAGCTATACACCCTGAGCAGACTGTGGGGCGCGTAACCTGGGCATCACCTGCCAGTTGAACAGAGAAGCTTGCTCAGTCCGGTCTCACACCAGCTGACAGCATGCGGGAATCACCACCAGCTGAACATTGAAGCTGAGCAGTCCGGGCGTAACCTGTTGGCAGCACGTGGGCATCACCATCAGCTGAATAGTGAAGTTGCTCAGTCCGGTCGTACTCCGGCTGACAGCACGTACGCTTGGCGTTAGTCGCACGCACTTCCTAGCGGCTGGCACGTAGCTTCTGTGTAGTCAAACAGGGCTATGTCTATACCAGCTAGCAGCACATAGTGCTAACCTAATATCTGGCAAGTGGCTTCTGTGCCATTAACAGGGCTACATCTATGCCAGTTGATAGCACATCTCCCTTGAAGTTATTGGAGATAGTGCAAATGCTATATCTTGCTCAATGTGAAGTTCACAGGCAAGATCTTTATATTTTAGTTCATAGAATCATAGAATGGTAGAGTTGGAAGGGACCTCCTGGGCCTTCTGGTCCAACCCCCTGCTCAAAGCAGGATTCTCTAAATCATCCCAGACAGATGTCTATCCAGCCTCTGTTTGAAGACTTCCATTGAAGGAGAACTCACCACCTCTTGTGGCAGCCTGTTCCACTCATTGATCACCCTAACTGTCAAAAAGTTTTTTCTAATATCTAATCTGTGTCTCCTCCCATTCAGTTTCATCCCATTGCTTCTAGTCTTTCCTTGTGCAAATGAGAATAAAGATGATCCTTCTACAATGTGACAGCCCTTGAGATATTTGTAGACAGCTATTAAGTCTCCTCTCAGTCTTCTTTTTTGCAAGCTAAACATTCCCAAATCCTGCAACCGTTCCTCATAGGACATGGTTTGCAGACCGGTCACCATTCTGGTGGCTCTTCTCTGAACTTGCTCCAGTTTGTTGATGTCTTTTTTAAAATGTGGTGCCCAAAACTGGACACAGTATTCCAGATGAGGTCTGACCAAAGAGGAGTAGAGGGCAATAATGACCTCACGTGATCTAGACTGTATGCTTCTGTTGATACATCCTAGAATTGCATTTGCCTTTTTTGCTGCTGCATCACACTGTTGACTCATGTTAAGTCTGTGATCAATTAGTATACCCAAGTCTTTTTCACATGTGCTGTTACTTAGCCCTATTCCTCCCATTTTGTATATGCTTTTTTCATTTTTATTGCCCAGATGTAGTACTTTGCATTTTTCCCTGTTAAAATCCATTCTGTTAGTTGCTGCCCACTGCTCCAGTTTATGTATATCTTTTTGAATCCTCTCTCTCTCTCTCTTCTCTAGTATTAGCGACCCCTCCTAGCTTTGTGTCATCAGCAAATTTGATCAGTTTACCCTCAATTCCTTCATCTAAATCATTGATAAAGATGTTGAACAATACAGGGCCCAAAACAGAGCCTTGTGGTACCCCACTTGAGACATTCTTCCAACTGGATGTGCAGCCATTTACAACCACTCTTTGGGTCCGATCACTAAGCCAGTTATGAATCCACCTAACAGTTGCCTTGTCCATTCCATACTTAGTCATTTTTTCAATAAGGATTGTGTGAGATACTTTGTCAAATGCTTTGCTGAAGTCAAGATATACTATATCTACAGCATTTCCCTGATCCACCCAGTCAGTGATTCTGTCATAGAAGGAAATTAAGTTAGTCTGACATGACTTATTAGTTACAAACCCATGCTGACTCTGTTTAATCACTTCATTCTTATCCAGGTACTTGCATACATGTTCTTTAATAATTTGTTCAAAGATCTTTCCTGGTATAGAAGTCAGACTCACCGGCCTGTAGTTCCCTGGGTCCACCTTCTTCCCCTTTTTGAAGATAGGAACAACATTTGCTCTTCTCCAGTCTTCTGGGACTTCTCCTGTTCTCCAAGAATTTTCAAAGATTATGGACAGTGGTTCAAGAATTTCTTCTGCTATCTCCTTCAGTACCCTGGGGTGTAATTCATCTGGACCTGGAGACTTGAATTCATTTATGTTAGCTAAGTGTTTCCTCACTGTCTTTCAGTTTATAGATATCCTGGATTCTTCTATTCCTTTAATAGGACAGTGAAGATCAGTTGATGTTACATTTCGTTTCTGAGAGAAAACAGATGCAAAATAGGAATTTAACAGTTCAGCCTTCTCAACATCCTGACTTACCATTTCATCATTATCATCCTGTAAAAATCCTATAGCATCTTTGACTTTTCTTTTACTTTTGATGTATCCCCAAAATCCTTTTTTGTTGCTTTTGACGTCACTTGCAAGCCTTAATTCATTGTCAGCTTTAGATAATCTGATTTGTGCCCTGCAGGTTCTGCAGACGGCATTATATTCTTCTTTAGATATGCCTCCCTCTTTCCATTTGATAAACATTTCTTTCTTCCTTTTTAGCATGTGTTTAAGTTCTATGTTCATCCATCCTGGTTTCCTTAAATGCTTCCCATTCTTCCCTCTTTTCGGAATTGTTAACGATTGTGCTTTGAGAATCTCATTTTTCAAGATTTTCGATCCTTCCTGGACATTTTTGTCCTTAAGGATATCCAGCCATTGGATCCCTCCAATTCTCTTTCTGAGTTCCTTAAAATCTGCCTTTCTGAAATCTAACCTTGACGTCTGAGTCTTCACAGATCTTCCTCCTCTTGTTATCCAAAATTCTAAAATAGCATGGTCACTACCTCCTAGAGTCCCAGCCACTCTTACCTCCTCCACCATTTCCTCCCTGTTTATGAGGATTAGATCCAAGGTAGCAGATCCCTTGTTTTCTCCATTACCTTTTGGAAGATAAAGTTGTCAGCAAGAGAGGATAAGAATTTCCTGGACCTGTTAGTTTTGCCTGAGAGAGATTCCCAACAAATGTCTGGATAGTTGAAATCTCCCATGACCACTATGTCATATTTTTTGGAGAACTTGGCCATTTGATGCATAAAGAGTTCATCCATATCTTCAGCTTGCACAGGCGACCTGTAGTAAATGCCTACAATGGTGTCCTTTCCATTGTTCTGTCCTTGTATTCTTACCCAAACAGTTTCCACAGAACTCCCAGTCTTTGAAGCGTCAATCTCTGTGCAGATATACGCTTTTCTAACATACAATGCAACACCTCCTCCTCGTTTATCAAGTCTGTTTCTTGCAAATAAGTTGTATCCTTCTAGCCTTGTATTCCAATCATGTGTATCGTCCCACCAAGTCTCAGTGATTCCAATGACATCATATTTCTTCTCCTGCGTTAGTAGCTCCAGTTCTCCTTGTTTGTTGCCCATGCTTTGTGCATTCGTATAGAAACACTTTAGTTTGTGATTGGTTTCTCTTCCTTCAATATTTTTATTATGTAAATTTTTTTGTCTTTGTTCTTCCCCTTCACTTCTAATAGCAGAAATCTCAATAGTATTTGTCAAGTGTATGGCTTTTGCTGGCGTTTTGCTTCCCTTCCCACATTGTTCTAGTTTAAAGCTCTCCTGATGAGTGTAGCAAGGCGACTTCCAAATACATGTTTTCCAGTCTTCGTAAGGTGCACCCCATCTCTAGCAAGTAGTCCATCGTATAGGTAATTCACTCCGTGATCCAGAAATCCAAATCCTTGCTGACGGCACCATCGACGTAGCCAGTTGTTCACCTGCAGAATCTTATTCCACCTCCTTGTTCCATGGCCATCCACTGGGAGGATGGAAGAGAAGACCACCTGCGCTCCCAGTTCTTTCACTTTCTTACCTAAGTTTTCAAAGTCACTGCAGATGGTTTCCAGGTCGTTTCTAGCGGTGTCATTTGTCCCCACATGTATTAGCAGGAATGGGTAGTCATCTTTAGGTCTGAAGAGTCCTGATATCCTGTCAGACACATCTTTAATTTTTGCACCTGGAAGACAGCACATTTCTCTTGAGGTTATATCCGGTCTGCAGATAGCGGCCTCTGTTCCTCTCAACAGGGAATCGCCCATGACAACAACTCTCCGTTTCTTCTTCACAACAGTTTTCTTTCTCCATTCAGGAGGACTCTGAGTACAAGGTTGTTTGTGGGCAAAGTCTTATCCTGATGTATTTCTTCATCGTTCTCCTGTGTAAGAGCCTGGTATTGGTTCCTGAGCAGAATTGGTGCTGACTGCCTCCTGATCCTCCTGCTTCTCTGGGTCACATGCTTCCATTCCTCTGTTTCTTCAGTTGCACTTCGAATTTCTTCTCTTTCTGTACCATGAAGAGATAATTCTGCTCTGTCTAAGAACTCTTCACCTTCCTTAATGGTCTTCAATGTAGATAACCTCTCTCCAGATTTTGCAACTTTTCCTCCAACAGGGACACAAGCTTGCATTTCTGGCATGTGAAGTTTGGCTTTTCCACTGGTAAGTCTATGAACATGTAGCAAGAAATGCAGCTCACCACATGGCTCCTAGCCTCTTCCATGTTCTTATTGTTTAAGAGATAATCAAGCGGTGAAATACAAGTCAAAACTCTGATGTCCTCCTTTCAGCTGCAACAGCCAAAATCCAGTGTTCCTTGAGCTCGCGGAGACTCTTCACTTATCCCAGAAGCCACTGGGAATATGCAAATTATCTCCTCGGGACTCCTCCCCTGGTTTACTGATGTCCTCCTTTCAGCTGCAACAGCCAAAATCCAGTGTTCCTTGAGCTCGCGGAGACTCTTCACTTACCCCAGAAGCCACTGGAAATATGCAAATTATCTCCTCGGGACTCCTCCCCTGGTTTACTGATGTCCTCCTTTCAGCTGCAACAGCCAAAATCCAGTGTTCCTTGAGCTCGCGGAGACTCTTCACTTATCCCAGAAGGCACTGGGAATATGCAAATTATCTCCTCGGGACTCCTCCCCTGGTTTACTGATGTTCTCCTTTCAGCTGCAACAGCCAAAATCCAGTGTTCCTTGAGCTCGCGGAGACTCTTCACTTATCCCAGAAGGCACTGGGAATATGCAAATTATCTCCTCGGGACTCCTCCCCTGGTTTACTGATGTCCTCCTTTCAGCTGCAACAGCCAAAATCCAGTGTTCCTTGAGCTCGCGGAGACTCTTCACTTATCCCAGAAGGCACTGGGAATATGCAAATTATCTCCTCGGGACTCCTCCCCTGGTTTACTGATGTCCTCCTTTCAGCTGCAACAGCCAAAATCCAGTGTTCCTTGAGCTCGCGGAGACTCTTCACTTATCCCAGAAGGCACTGGGAATATGCAAATTATCTCCTCGGGACTCCTCCCTGGTTTACTGATGTCCTCCTTTCAGCTGCAACAGCCAAAATCCAGTGTTCCTTGAGCTCGCGGAGACTCTTCACTTATCCCAGAAGGCACTGGGAATATGCAAATTATCTCCTCGGGACTCCTCCCCTGGTTTACTGATGTCCTCCTTTCAGCTGCAACAGCCAAAATCCAGTGTTCCTTGAGCTCGCGGAGACTCTTCACTTATCCCAGAAGGCACTGGGAATATGCAAATTATCTCCTCGGGACTCCTCCCCTGGTTTACTGATGTCCTCCTTTCAGCTGCAACAGCCAAAATCCAGTGTTCCTTGAGCTCGTGGAGACTCTTCACTTATCCCAGAAGGCACTGGGAATATGCAAATTATCTCCTCGGGACTCCTCTCCTGGTTTACTGATGTCCTCCTTTCAGCTGCAACAGCCAAAATCCAGTGTTCCTTGAGCTCGCGGAGACTCTTCACTTATCCCAGAAGGCACTGGGAATATGCAAATTATCTCCTCGGGACTCCTCCCTGGTTTGACAAAACAGTTGTCAGTTATTACCCTCCTAACCAAAGGGTGTTCGGCAGCAGTTAATACAAACTGCATCGTGGACCCCGTGTTCGGTTGCAATCCAATATACCTTAAAGTTGTTGAAACCGAGGGCATAACAGTATCTGACCATGCCGTGCCGCGGATGGACAAGCTATTTAAGGGCTAAGCTCTGCCCCCAGCCATCTCGTCAAACGCATCACCGATGACGTCATCCGTGACCAATCAGGCGATGCCAGCTCAGAGGATCAGCTGACCTCAAGCCCCAATCATTGTTTGCCACGTCACGGACAAGCTCAATGCAGGCATTTCTGGACTTTGGCTTAAAACAGCCTTTTCTTGTTCCGTAACCTAGGTTTAAGGCTGCTATGAACAAAGACCCAAGTAACTATTTGTGCCTCTCAGGTATTGGCTAGGCATTGGGATCGACGGCAAAGCTGAGCAGCGTCTGGGTCTGGATGGGAGACCACAGACTCCTTGGATCCAGGTTCAGATCCTGCTGATGCCTAACAGACAGAGTGCACGTCCAGGCTTATGTGTTTATGAATCAGAGGCCTCTTGTGTTGGTACTAACAGTTCTTCTAAGGCCTAATCTTTTGCTTTGCTGTTTCTGTCAGATGCATTCAAATTTATCCTAGGGAGGGACAATTGTAGGAGCAGGGAGAGTGGCTGAATACAGTTTCTAGGTAGGGATTAGAAAAATATTTAGAATTGAGAGTCCTCAGTGGTTGATACCTTTAATGGCTAACTGAAAAGATGGTAACAAATTGCAAGCTTTCGAGACTACTCAGGTCTCTTCATCAAATTTAAGCAGTTCTTTGTTTGATGGCTTGTGACTATCCATCATACTCTTGATCACATTCCAGAGGTTTTCAATGGGGTTCAGGTCTGGAGAATGAACTGCCCATGACAGGGTTCTGATGTGGTGGTCTCTTAATTTTTGCCAGAGCTGTAGCTGCGGCAGTTGACCACATTTTTTTGGGGTGAAAAAATTGACTACCTTGTCATCCATAGAGTATAACATGCTCTCTGGTACATTTCTGTTATATATTACATTACAAAATAGCATTGAAAATTTTTTATGGATTCAGTTACTCATACATAGAGTATTACGTGCTTTGCGGCACATTTTGGTGTGATATAACACCCAAAACAAGCATCAAGCAACACCAAAAATATAAACCCCACTAGCCACTGCTACAGGGCAAGTGGGAAGAGCCAGGCAAAGCCCTAGAATTGGCACATCTAATAGATGTGCCTTTTCTGGATGGCAGAGGGCTGCTATTTTTAGGTTGGGGTGATCAATATCTATGGCCCCTTCCCAGCCTGAGAATATGAGCCCCCAGCTGTCTGCTTTAGCAAGGCTGGTTGTCAAAAATGAGGGGGACCCTGCGCCTTCTCTTTAATCATTTATTGAAATAAATAAAAAAGTGTGGGGACCCCTCCATTCTTAGTAACCAGCCTTGTTAACGCTGACAGCTGTGGGTTGCAGTACCCAGCTGTCAGTTTTGCCTGGCTGGTTATCAAAAATACAAGGGAACCCACACCTTTTTTATTTTTAATTATTTATTTAGAGTGCAGGCGCCTGCTGATGAATATTCCCATCAGCCGCCGCCTGCTGTCATTTTTATTAGCGGCAGCAGGCGTAGGCTGATGGGAGCAGTAGTCCCATCAGCCTGCGCCAGTGACCGGAGGTAAACTTTATACCTCCGATCATAGCTGTTATTTGACAGCATGGATTCCGTGGCTGTCTGAACGACGGTAAAGATTTTACTGCCGTTCAGAAGCAGTATTTGTCACGCTGTCATGCACATGACAGCATGGCAAAAACTGTATGTTCGGCCCCACCATTTAAGTTAATGGGGTCCGGGTTCGGATCCAGGTACTGTTCTGGTACTCGAACCTGAACTTTTTTTAACTGTTCGGCTGATCCTGCCGAACTTGAACATCCATAGTTCCAATTATCTATTCCCATAGGTAACCCTTCTTAATGCTTCTTTTGCTATATCCTCTAGCCAAAAATCTCTCCCCAAGGTCCACTGCCTGACCCTCAAACATATTTTGTGGTATATATCCTCCTTATACAGAAGAATTGCCCAATGAGACCTGCTCGAATTGTTGAGCCTGTATGTGTGGAAGAGGCTTGTAATAGTGAATTTACTGATTTCTCTTTACTAGTGATGGGCGAGCACTTAAATGCTCGGGTGCTCCTTGTTCGGGTCGATCAAATTGGAATGCTCGGGTGCTCGACCCGCGCAACGAGCCCAATGTAAGTCTATAGGAAACTCGAGCATTTTTCCGGCGGCCCCCCCCCCCCATATAATTTTCTGGTTAGCCAATAAAGGTATCACCTTAAGAATGCTCTTGTCATAATTGGACGGAAAAGTATTCACATCGACTCCTTATCTTTGAACTGGTCCAATATTTATGGCCACAACTGTTTATCCTTCTCCCATATTGATAGTTCTGCTTTACGTCACTGTTTTATCTATTGCATAAATATGTGATTCTTCAGATTTTGTATTAGTCTAGCCTGATGAAGAGACCTGAGTAGTCTCGAAAGCTTGCAATTTGTTACCATCTTTTCAGTTAGCCATTAAAAGGTATCAACCACTGAGGACTCTAAATTCTAAATATTTTTTAACCAAGACAAATGCATTCACTGAGAAATGTCATTTTTACATTTTACGTTATCTGGCCATGTGATGTGTGACACATCATCAGAAACATCCTGTTTCATTTATGAAAGAGGGACTCTGAAAGTCAAAAAGCCTATTTTTATAGGGCCATCAGGCGACCTTTACTATTCTTAAAGGGCCAGCAGTCGGCCCTCACTATTCTTAGAGAGTCATCAACCGACTATGCTTTGTTGTTCCCATTATTAAACAGTAAGTCTCCAATAGTGTTATTGCGTATGCAGATGAGTGGCAGGGCTGCCCAAAGTTTGGAGGCACCCCAATACCCCATTGAAGAGACGTACAGTAGGGCCTACTGAAAACAATGTTCCCATGATTTGGAAGTTGGAAATCCCATACTGTTTGCCTATGCAGTGAATGCAAGTTCTGACCCAAATTTGGATGCACCTCAATAACCCTTTGAAGCGAAGAACAGGAGGGCCTACTGAAAACAATGTTCCCATTATTAGGAAGTTGGCACTCCCATACTGTTTGCCTATGCAGTGAATGCAAGGTCTGCCCCAAATTTGTATGCACCTCAATAACTCTTTGAAGAGACGTACAAGAGGGCCTCCTGAAAACAATGTTCCCATTATTAGGAAGTTGGCACTACCGTAGTGTTTCCTATGCAGTGACTGAAAGGCCTGCCCCAAATTTGGATGCACCCCAATAACTCTTTGAAGAGATGTACAGGAGGGCCTCCTGAAAACAATGTTCCCATTATTTGGAAGTTAGTACTCCCATACTGTTTGCTTACGCAGTGAAAGCAAGGCGTTCCCCAAATTTGGACGCACCCCAATAACCCTTTGAAGAGACATACAGGAGGGCCTCCTGAAAACAATGTTCCCATTATTAGGAAGCTGGTACTCTCGTACTGTTTGCCTATGCAATGAATACAAGGCCTGCCTCAAATTTGGACGCACCTCAATAACCCTTTGAAGAGACGTACAGGAGGGCCTCCTGAAAACAATGTTCCCATTATTATGAAGTTGGTACTCCCATACTGTTTGCCTATGCAGTGAAAGCAAGACCTGCCCTAAACTTGGACGCACCCCAATAATCCTTTGAAGAGATGTACAGGATGGCCACCTGAAAACAATGTTCCCATTATTGGGAAGTTGGTACTACCGTAGTGTTTGCCTATGCAGTGAATACAAGGGCTGCCAAAAATTTGGACGCACCATAATACCCCTTTGAAGAGAGGTAGAGGAGGGCCTCCTGAAAACAATGTTCCCATTAATAGGAAGTGGGTCTCCCATACTGTTTGCCTATGTAGTGAATGCAAGGGCTGCCAAAAATTTGGAAGCACTCCAATGCCCTTTTGAAGAGTCACAGTGGAGGGCCTACTGAAAACAATGTTCCCATTATTAGGGAGTGGGTCTCTCATACTGTTTGCCTATGCAGTGAATGCAAGGTCTGCCAAAAATTTGGAGGTACTCCAATGCCCCTTTAAAGAGATGTAGAGGAGGGCCTCATGAAAAAATGTTCCCATTATTGGGAAATGGGTCTTCCATAGTGTTTCCTATACAGTAAATGCAACGGCTGCCAAGAATTTGGAGGCACCATAATACCCCTTTGAAGAAACATAGAGGAGAGCCTCATGAAAATAATGTTCCCATTATTAGGAAGTGGGTCTCCCATACTGTTTGCTTATGCAGTGAATGCAAGGGCTGCCAAAAATTTGGTGGCACTCCAATGCCCTTTGGAAGAGATGTAGAGGAGGTCCTCATTAAAAAATGTTCCCATTAGAAAGAAGCGGGTCTCCTATACCTGTAATGTCCATGCCCTAAGTGTATGGGCTGACAAACCATTACCCCTGTGGGGTATACATGAACATACTGTATACCAATTTTGTTTTTTTACATAAACACCCTTTAAAAAAATTATGTGGGTTTTGCATCACTGACCATGGTCACCCTGTTGATATGGTGGTGGAGGATGAGGATGAGGAGAAGGAGGAGGACAACAGCAAATAGCCAAAATCAGGAAGCGTATACCCATGTGTGGGTGTGAAGAGGTACATGGGAATAGACCTCCCAAAAAAAGACACTGGTTTTGAGTTTATGTTCCACTGCTTTCATTCGGTGGTGTTGAGAAGTCTGGCCCAATCCAGCCCTTGTTCATTTTGATAAGAGTCAGCCTGTCAGCATTTTCAGTTGACAGGCGGATACGCTTATCAGTTATACTTCCACCAGTGGCAATAAAAACCCGCTCTGACAAAATGCTAGCGGCAGGGCAGACCAGGACCTCCAATGCGTAGAGAGCCAGTTCATGCCATGTGTCCAGCTTGGATACCCACTAATTATAAGGCACAGAGGAATCACGGAGGACTTTGACACTGTCAGCAAGGTACTCCCACAGCATCTTCCCAAACTTTGCACACCTTGTGAGAGCACCCCACGCCTCAGGGCCTGTGCGATGGGAGGGACTGAGAAGACTCTCAAAAAACTTTAACAGTGTTCCCTTGCCTCTGCTGGTTTGGAATTGTATGTCTCACCTGTACTCTTTGGTTGTCCTACGAACTGTGAACTCTGCCACCAGCGTTTTCAGATGGGAATTTTTTTTAATAATTCCGCAATAAGGGCCTTCTGGTACTGCCCCATTTTAGTAGACTTGTCTTTCTCAGGAATAAGAGATAGAAAGTTCTCCTTGTTTCATGAGTCTAAAAATGTCACCAACCGGTAATGAATGTCACCCAAAATTTGGAAAATGCGAGGGTCACGGGAAAGGCAGCGTAACATAAATTCAGCCGTGCGTGCCAGACTACTAACAGGCAAGACTTCCGTAGTCCTCACCAAGAGTGCGACTGACCATGCTCTCCTCCTCCTCCCTGTCCTCAGGCCATCTACGCTGAACAGATGGTATGACAGTTGTGCAGGTAGTACCGTCTATAGCGCATGAAACTAGCTCCTGTTCTTCCTTCTCCTTTTCCTCTTCCACATTGTCACCCAAATCATGTTGGGATGAGTTGAGGCTCGACTGTGTGTAATCATCCTGTATGATTCCTTTCTCCATCTCATTGTGCTCCACCTGCAATGCATCTTATATGATTGTGAGCAGAGAGCATTTCAGAATACAGAGAAGCGGGATGGTGATGCTAATTATGGCGTCATCGTCGCTCACCACATCTTTGTGGAGTCCTCAAAGTTTTGGAGGATGGTACATACGTCTGACATCCATGTCCACGCCTGAGGTCTTATGTGTGGAGTCTGAACTGAATACCGATGGCCTTGTTGATGCTGGTACTCAGCAACTGCCCTCTTCTGCTCACTAATCCTTCTCAACATCTGCTGTTATGTTTCGGTAGCTGAGGAGAAATAGCAAAAATAGCAAAGAAGCAATACACCAGAGAGGCTGGAAACTATTGGGTTGCAGGACCCTAAACTAACCGCAACACTAGAAGTAGCCGTGGAGCGTACCTACGGTGATCCTAGACGCCTCGTCACAGCCGGAGAGATAGCTACACCTAAAGGCAGAAAGATGAAAACTAACTGCCCTATAGCAGAACCCCCAAAGAAATAGGAAGCCCCCAAACATGTAATGGCGGTTAGACAAGGAGAAAATACGAACACAAACAGAAAATAGAATGGCTTCCACTATGTTAACCCAGTGTGCTGTCACGAGATGTACCATCCCTGCCCACAAGCTCTTGTCCACGTGTTCGTGTTTAGGTGGACTTTCCCAGTAACTGCATTGTTGAGGGCACGGCTAATGTTGTGAGACACGTGCTTGTGTAATGCGGGGACAGCACACCGGGAGAAATAGTGGCGGCTGGGGATTGATTACCGAGGGATGGCCACCGCCATCAGGTTGCTGAAATCTTCCATATCCGCGAGCCTAAAAGGCAACATTTCGAGCACAAGCAGGTGTGAAATGTATGAATTTACTTGTGTGGCCTGTGGGGTGTTGACTGCGTATTTGCGCTTGCATTCCAAGTATTGGGGTTTGGACAACTGAATGCTGAGCTGGGACAAGAATGTGGGCATGCTTGATGATGGTGCTAGTTGAGTGTGTGCAACGACAGGTGCAAGGCAGGAAGCATCTTCACATGCACCATGGACAGGGGATTGGCTTGCACGCACAACAGCGGAAGAAGCAGTGATGTCACCCGCAGACACTGTTCCTGGACCCTGGTCTTCGGCCCATAGTCGGGTGCTTTGCTGCCATGTGCCTGATCATGCTTGTGGTGATGAGGCTGGTAGTTTTGCTACCCCTGCTGATGCTGGCCTGGCAGGTGGTGCAAATGACCTTTTGGGCTTATCAGCAGAGTCTTTAAAAAACAACCAAACTCGGTAAGACCTAACAGTTGGACTGGTAAATTCTGTTGTGTTGTTGTTATGGGGAACGGTTGCCTGCCTTCTGTCTGCAGCCACCACACTGCTTCTTCCTGCCTGTTGGGGTGCGAAGCCTCCCTCCCCCTGCGTGCTGCTGTCCTCGCACTGCATGTCCTCCTGCTAGGTTGGGTCAGTTACTATATTATCCACCATCTTGTCTTCCACTTCCGCACCATGGTCCTCCTCCTGACTTTCTGGCAATTGTGTCTCATCATTGTCCACCTCTTGTGACACTTTCCCATCATCGCCTTTGTGTGACCATGGCTGCTCAAATATTTGGGCATCGCTACATGCGATCTCCTCCTGCCCTGCTTTAAGTGGACCGGGCGAGAGGTCCGAATCTATAAATGGAAAAGTGAAAAGCTCTTCGGAGTGTTCAAGTGTGGGATCAGTTGTCTGCGAGCACTCGGCATGGTGGGAGAGAGGAGTATCAGGGTGAGGAATATGCGGTCCAGACTCACGGCTACTGAGACTTGACAGTATGGAAGACATGGTGGTGGTGGTGGCAAAGTGACTGGAAGCATTATCTGCTATCCAACCAACAACTTTTTGACACTGCTCTGGGTTCAATAGTGGTGTGCTGCTGCGGTCCCCTAGTATTTGGGACAGGAAGGTTGGGTGAGAAAATGTGAGTGTTTGTTGTGGCACAATTTCAGCTTGCCCATGGCTACAGCCTCGGCCTCTGCATGCACCATCACCATCATGTCCCTTGCCATGCCCCTTACCCATTTTAAATGGAGGAAAATATTATCCAGTTGACTACAAATAGCTGATTTCGGAGCAAACTTATATGTGATCCATGTGACGGAAGGCCCCAGTTTAAAATAACTGGCCTGCAGGTAACTATTTTTTTTTTTTTTGCAAACTGATGTCAATAACTTTTCTAAGACACTGCATCAAAATGTAAATGGTAGGCCTGAAATGGCAAGATTTTGAGTGCACTGATATGTGATCCGTGTGACGGACAAACCCAAGTTTAAATTAGCTGGCCTGTAGGTAACTATTTTTTTTTTCAGCAAACCGATGTCAATAACTTCTCTAAGACACTGTGTTAGGGTCTGCGGAACGCACCAAATATATGAGGTAGAGAGATGCGTTTGCAGCCCGGGGTCCACCGTGCAGGCGGAACCTGCTGTTAGTAAAATGGCGCAAGACGCGAACTCTGCTATCCCGCAGAGTCGCCAAAATAAACACCGCAATGCGCTGTGGCAATATGTGCGAACTCTGTTATTTCACAGAGCCGCTAGAAGGAGTGCCGCAGCGCAATATGGCGATGTGTGCGAACTCACTGAACACAACTGAGTCGCAAAATAAACACGCTAGGGCGCTGTCTAGCGTTGAAAGCGAACCCTGTTATGTCACAGAGCCGCTGAGAAAAAGTTCTGTGTCCTGTCAGGCACCCAGGTACACAGTTAAGTGCTAAGCGAACATAGAACGTGATCATGCGCTAATGTCCTCGCGGGAGTTACCCGCAATCTATGGCATCTGAATGCCAGACCCTGAATACGGCAATCAAACTCCTCACCGGTTATGCTGGTAATCTAGGGCATCTAAGACACCGACCCTGACCAGCTAGCATACCAAACTCCTCACCGATTAAGTCGGTATTCTAGGGGCTTGTTTCAGCCGGGCCCTAACCACACACACGCATGACCACACTGGCGCAAAGCATATAATGGTTGATACTAGCGCATGGCGGCTCAGCATTGCCACCCTTTTATAATAACAGCTACAGGACCTGCCAGAAACAAGGACCAATGAAACTTGTTCCAGAACTCCAGTAGTCACAGGACCTTCCTGGCAGACCAATAGGAGCTGCTGAAGTACCTGAGCATGTGACCCCTGATCTCCAATGAGAGATCTCACCCTGGGCATGCTCAGAAGGGGAAACGAAGGACTTCGTTCCAAAGACGTCTGCTCCAGCACTGGCTATTAATAGCAGATCCAGGAGAGACAGCAGCAAGTCACTGCACAGTACCGGAATGGGCAAGACGCTGGGACCTACGTCTCTGCTGAGCAGGCTCCACTGCGGCCGGAGATGAATGGGGGACCGCAGTGGGACTGGTTCGAGACTCCCCTTGTGCAGCAGCGGGAACTCGAACCCTAACATTACCCCCCCTCCTATGGCCCCCCCTTCTCTGGGCCTCGCTGCGCTCAAAAGCAGTGATGAGCTGCGGAGCCTGAACACGCTCAGCAGGCTCACATGACCTATCCTCAGGCCCATAAATCCACCAAATAAAACTTTTTGCCACGTACCACCTTGCACTTCAGAATAGCATTCACCTCATAATCGTCCGTAGCCGAACCCGATGTCCCGGCAGATGACTCGGAAAACCGGGACAAGTATACGGGTTTCAGGAGGGAGACATGGAATGTGTCGGTGATACCCAGGCGTGGCGGAAGGGCTAACCGGTAGACCACAGGATTGACCTGTTCAAGGACCTTGAAGGGACCCAAGAAGCGAGATGTGAACTTAGTGGACTCTACACGCAGCCTGATGTTACGGGCGGAGAGCCACACTAAATCGCCAGGGGCAAAAGTCGGAGGGGGACGCCGATGTGCGTCGGCGGATGACCTCATCCTCTCCTTGGATGCCTGAATGGCATCCTGGGTACGGTCCCAAAAGTCACGTTCCTCCACAGCCCAGTCTGCCACCCTGGAGTCGGCGGAAGACACGGGCATGGGCACCGGAACCCTCGGATGCTGACCGTAGTTCAGGAGGAATGGAGTCTGTCCGGTGGAGTCAGCCACAGCATTGTTTAGTGCAAACTCAGCCCATGGTAGCAAGGATGCCCAGTCATCCTGCCTGGCTGAGACAAAATGTCGTAGATAGGTGACCAAGGTCTGGTTGGCCCTCTCTACCAACCCATTTGTCTCAGGATGGTACGCTGAAGAGAGATTTAACTCAATACTGAGTAGACGACAAAGCTCTCTCCAGAACCGAGACGCAAACTGGGGACCTCGGTCACTGACAATTTTGTCCGGCATGCCGTGTAGACGGAAGATGTGCCTAACGAACAACGCTGCCAGAGCCCGTGCAGAAGGTAACCGTGGTAGCGGCACCAGATGCACCATTTTGGAGAAATGGTCAGTGATTACCCAAATGATGGTGCAACCCCGAGACTTGAGCAAGCCCACCACAAAGTCCATCCCAACCATCTCCCAGGGCCTGTCTGCCACCGGCAAAGGGTAAAGTAACCCAGCTGGCCGTTGTCGTGGAGACTTATTCTTGGCGCAGGAGACACACGCCCGAACATAGTCCCCAACATCACGGACCATATGCGGCCACCAGTATGTTCTCGCCAGCAATTCAGATGTCCTCTTTGCCCCAAAGTGTCCACCCACCCTGGACGAATGTGCCCAAGAGAGTACCTCCGGTCGCAAATTGGTAGGCACAAAAGTCTTGCCCGGGGGCACAGACTCTAGCGAAACCGGGGCCACTGTTCTCAGGCTCTCTGTGGGGACAATAAGCCGAGGCTCCTCCACCTCCTCCTCAGAGGACACCACAGAGCGAGAGAGAGTGTCGGCACGAATGTTCTTCTCTCCCGAGAGGAAATGGAGTGTGAAATTAAACCGGGAGAAGAACAAGGACCATCTGGCCTGGCGAGAGTTAAGCCACTGGGCTGTCTGCAGATACACCAAATTTTTGTGGTCGGTGAAGACTTGGAAGGGAAAGCGGGCCCCCTCCAACAGATGTCTCCACTCAGAGAAGAAGAAGCAAGGATGCTTCCGACCTTGAGCATCCTTTTGGAAGAGGACTGCTCCAGCACAAACGGATGAGGCATCCACCTCCAATAAAAATGGCTTATCAACATCGGGGCGATGTAGGATGGGAGCGCTAGCAAAATGAGACTTAATAGAAGTGAAAGCCTTGGAGACCTCTTCCGACCACAATTTGGGATTTGCTCCCTTCTTGGTGAGGGCTACCAAGGTAGAGAAATGGGGAATGAACTGGCGATAGTAATTAATGAACCCCATAAAGCGCTGCACCGCTTTAAGAGAGTGGGGTTCCTGCCAGTCCATCACAGCCTGTAGTTTGGCCGGATCCATAGCCAATCCCTGGGTTGAGATGTTATAACCAAGGAAAGGTAAAGACTCCAGCTCAAACATACATTTCTCTAACTTAGCATAAAGGGAATTAGCCCGTAAGAGGTCGAAGACTCTGCAGACATCTCTCCGGTGGGAGTCAATATCTGGAGAGAAGATGAGTATATCATCCAGATAGACTATGACCGAGGTGGAGAGCATATCCCGGAAGATGTCATTGACAAAGTCTTGGAAAACGGCTGAAGCATTACAGAGCTCAAAGGGCATCACTAGATATTCGTAATGCCCATCCCTGGTATTAAAAGCCGTCTTCCATTCGTCCCCCTCACGGATGCGAATCAGGTTATAAGCACCGCGCAGATCTAGTTTAGTGAATACCCTTGCTCCCCGAAGCCTATCAAAGAGCTCAGAAATCAGGGGCAACGGGTACTTGTTTTTAACGGTGATGGTGTTAAGACCCCTGTAATCAATACACGGATGTAATTCTCCGTTCTTCTTCTGCACGAAGAAGAATCCCGCCCCTGCCGGTGACACCGACTTCCTCTTGCCAGGTTCTCCTGAATATATTGCGACATGGCCTCTGTCTCAGGAAGAGAGAGGGGATAGACCCTTCCCCGAGGAGGTTCTGCGCCAGGCAAGAGGTCGATAGGACAGTCATAGGGGCGATGAGGCGGAAGAGTCTCCGCAGCCTTCTTGGAGAACACGTCTGCATATGACCAGTAGCACTTGGGAAGTGGAGTAAGATCTGCGGGTAACTCAGTAGTGGTAACCTGAACGCAACTCCTGACACATCTGCCTCTACATGCATCACTCCAACCCAGTATCCTACCCGAAGTCCACTCTATATGTGGGGAGTGGAAACGGAGCCAAGGTATACCTAGTAGGATCTCGTCTATTCCCTCGGGAAGGACGAGTAGGGAAATAAGTTCCTGATGGGAAGGAGATACAAACAATGCAAGTGGAACAGTCTGGTGTGTAATTTGTGAGGGCAATGTCGACCCATTCACTACCAGGACAGTCACTGATTTGTCAAGAGCCACCAGAGGTATTGCGTGACGGCGAGCAAAGTTAGAGGACATGAAGTTCCCCTCTGCTCCTGAGTCCACGCAAAGGTCGGCGGTGAGAGTGGAAGTGCCTACAGTGATTGTCCCTTTAAGTGTCATCTTGGAGGAAAATGCCGCTGTCTCTAGTGAATCTCCTCCCAGGGCCACTAGACGTGATCCCGATCGCTGTGGACATCTGTTGGCATAGTGTCCTGTCTGCTGACAAAGGTTACAGACCACGGATACTCGGACGGTCCGAGACTTAGGTCCTGCATGAGGAACCTCTGTGGCCTTTTGGGGTTTGGACGCCAGATCGGGGGATTCGAGAGGTTTGGCAAAGGTAGGAGCCAACCTAATCCTCTGCCTACACTGGGCCCGCTCCAACCTCCGCTCGTGAAAACGGAAGTCGATGCGGGTAGATATGGAGATAAGCTTCTCCAGTGTGGCGGGAATCTCCCTGGTAGCCAAAGCGTCTTTAACATGGTCAGCCAGTCCTCGCCAGTAAACTGGAATGAGAACTTTATCTGACCAGTCTAGCTCTGAGGCCAGAGTCCGAAACTGGATGGAAAACTGACTGACCAAAGACGAACCCTGTGCCAATGCCAGCAGTTGTAGCGCCGTATCGTGGTGACCTGAGGTGTTGTGAATGTGTTAGAAATGAATTCTGAGAAGAAGCTCCCTCTGGTGGTTACAAACAGTACTGAACCATTCAATGAGGATTGGCAATCAGGAGTTACAGACTGGTCTTATATAAGGGAGGTTCCCTCCCATCATGGTTGCCGGTGATCAATTGTTCTTGTCTCAACTGTGGTTCCTGGTTCGCTTGGAAGCTTGCTGGGTCTTGCCTGCATCTTCTGCTATCGGATAAAATATTTTCTGCTTTTATTTTTGTGCTTGTTTTTTGCATTGTTCCCTGCACTTCTGTGGAGGTCAGGCAGGTCCCCTCCGGGGGCTTGTGCTCCTCTCAGTTTATCTGAGCCACTGTTATTTGTTCATTTGCCTTTTCCAGTTTTTTCAGTGGCTGCGGCTTAGTTTTGTGACACCAGAGAACTAATTTAGGTAGTAGAGGTCGTGTGATCTCAGGTGTTTTTGCAATTAGTAGAGTTGGTATTTTTTAGGGTTTTTTTTGATTGCAGTAAGTGTCCTTCCTATCCTTTTCTGTCCAGGTAGATTGAGCCCCAACGTTTGCTCATACTATTTTCTGTCTGTGTCTGTATTTCCTCTTGTCTAACCGCCATTACATGTTTGGGGGCTTCCTATGTTCTTTGGGGATCTGCTCTGGGGCAGATAGCTTTCCTCTTTCTATCTTTAGGTGTAGTTAACCTCTCAGGCTGTGACGAGGCGTCTAGGACCAACGTAGGAACGCTCCACGGCTGCCTTTAGTTGTGGTGGTTAGTCAGGGTACTGCAATCCAGTAGATTCCAACCTCTCTGGTGTATTGCCGTTTTTGCCTGCTCTCCTCAGCTACCAAATCATAACAGTATCACCGGCCAAACTGAAAATTATATGGTACTCAACAGAAGGGAAAAATAGTAAAAGGAAAAAGAAAAAAGGAAGTTGTCAGAAATTTTTTTTTTTTCTCTGTTGCATTTTTTCCCTCTTTTTCTCTGGGTGCTGAGGAGGATTTTTTTTTCTCTCAATGGAGTTTGCACAGTTGTCTGGCCGTGTGGATCAGCTTGCCACTGAAGTTCAGAGTATTGCTACCTATCTTGCTAGGTTGCCGGTTGTGGAACCTAGGATCCCCATGCCAGATTTATTTTTGGGGGATCGAGCTAAATTTCTGAATTTCAAAAATAACTGTAAGTTGTTTTTTGCCTTAAAACCTAAGTCCCAGGGAACGCAGCACAGCAGGTTCAAATTGTCATCTCTCTCCTGCGCGGCGATCCTCAGGATTGGGCTTTTTCCCTGACACCTGGGGACCCTGTTTTGAGTAATCTTGATGCATTTTTTCTGGCTCTGGGGTTATTGTACGATGAACCTAATGTCACTGATCAAGTTGAAAAAACCTTGTTGGCATTAAATCAGGGGCTTGAGGACGCTGAGTTGTACAGTCAGAAATTCCGAAAGTGGGCAGTCCTGACCAAGTGAAGTGATGATGCTTTGGCAGCCCTTTTTCGGAGGGGTCTGTCAGAGAATGTAAAGGATGTTATGGTGGGTTTCCCTGCTCCCTCTGGTCTCAATGATTCTATGTCATTAGCGATTCAAATTGACAGACGTTTGCGTGAGCGTAGAGGTATGCGTGGAATAGTGTTGCCTTGTGAACCAGCTTCTGAGTCCATGCAGTGTGATAGAGTGGCTTCTGGGGCACAGCGTCATGAGTTTCGAAAACGCAATGGGTTATGTTTCTACTGTGGTGACGCCTCTCATGCTATTTCAGTCTGCCCTAGGCGGGGAAGACGTTTTGCACGCTCAGTTGTCTTGGGTAGTGTTCAGACTAAATTTCTGTTGACTGTTACCCAGATTTGCTCCCTGTCTACATTTTCTGCTCAGGCTTTTGTTGATTCGGGAGCATCTATTAACCTGATGGATTTTTATTTTGCTAAACGTTGTGGGTTTCCCTTGATACCCCTACGGAAGTCTATTCCCCTACTGGGGATTGATTCTACCCCTTTGGCTGAGAATAAACCCCAGTTCTCTACTCAGGTGATAATGAGGGTTGAACCTGATCATCAGGAGAGTTGCAAATTTTTGGTGCTGTATAATCTGCATGACATTATTGTACTGGGTTTCCCATGGTTACAGTCTCATAATCCTGTTTTGGATTGGAAATCTGTGTCTGTGACCAGTTGGGACTGCCAATGTGTTAATGCCAACACTCCTGTTTTTTCTGCCTCTCCCCAGGCTGAGGATGTTCCTGACTTTTTGACTGATTTTTCTGATGTGTTTAGCGAAAGTAAATCTGCATCCTTGCCCCCCCATAGGAGCTATGACTGCGCTATTGAATTAGTGCCTGGAAGTAAATTCCCTAAAGGTCGCCTTTTTAACTTGTCTGTACCTGAACATGATGCTATGCGGTTTTATATCAAGGAGTCATTGGAGAAGGGTCATATCAGACATCCTCTTCACCCTTGGGTGCCGGGTTTTTTTTTTGTGGCCAAAAAGGATGGTTCATTAAGGTCGTGTATTGATTATCGTCTCTTGAACAATATCACTGTGAAATATCAATATCCGTTACCCTTGATTTCTGACCTGTTTTCCAGGGTGAAAAGTGCTACTTGGTTTACCAAGCTTGACCTCAGGGGGGCGTATAACCTTATTCGCATTAAGCACGGGGATGAATGGAAGATGGCGTTTAATACCCCAGAGGGGCATTTTGAGTACCTAGTGATGCCCTTTGGGCTCACTAATGCTCCTTCCATCTTCCAGTCCTTCATGAATGACATTTTCAGGGATTTTGTGGATAAATTTCTGATTGTTTATTTGGATGATATCTTGATTTTTTCCAATGACTGGGACTCTCATGTGAAACATATTCGGACTGTGTTCCAGATTTTGAGAGAGAATGCTCTGTATGTGAAGGGATCAAAGTGTCTTTTTGGCGTACAGAGGATCTCATTTCTGGGATTCATTTTGTCTCCGTCTGTTATTGAAATGGACCCGGTCAGGGTTCAGGCCATCTGTGATTGAAGAGCCTTTAATGAAGTAGATTGGACCCAGAGATTCTTGGGTTTTGCCAATTTTTATCGTAAATTTATTGGTAATTTCTCTGTTATTGTTAAACCATTGACTGATTTGACCAAAAAGGGTTCTGATGTGGTGAATTGGCCTCCTGAGGCAGTCTCTGCTTTTCAGGAACTTAAGCAGAGATTCACTTCTGCTCCTGTTCTACGGCAGCCTGATGTTTCTCTGCCATTTCAGGTGGAGGTTGATGCCTCTGAAATTGGGGCAGGTGCCGTTTTGTCCCAAAGAGATCTAGAGACCTCTAAAAGTAACCCTTGTGCCTTTTTCTCTCGAAAATTTTCTCCAACTGAACGTAATTATGACTTGGGTAATCGGGAGTTATTGGCCATGAAGTGGGCTGTTGAAGAGTGGAGACATTGGCTGGAGGGAGCCAAACATCAGGTGGTGGTCCTCACGGACCATAAGAATCTGGTTTATCTGGAATCAGCCAAGCGACTTAATCCTAGACAGGCCAGGTGGGCCTTGTTTTTCACACGTTTTAATTTTGTGGTTTCCTTTCTTCCTGGCACTAAGAATGTTAAGGCGGATGCCCTCTCGAGGAGTTTCCTTGCGGACTCTCCCGAGTTATCTGATCCTGCTGTTATTTTGAAAGAGGGTGTAGTTCTTTCCGCCATCTCTCCCAATTTGAGACTGGCTCTGGAGGGGTGTCAGGAGAATAAACCCGAGCGCTGCCCTATTGGGAAATTGTTTGTCCCAGACCGGTGGAAAAAGAGTGTGATGTCTGAGATTCATTGTTCCGCGTTGGCCGGTCATCCCGGAATTTTTGGTACCGGAGACTTGGTTAGTCGGTCCTTTTGGTGGCCTACTTTGTCTCGTGACGTCAGGGAATTTGTGCAGTCCTGCGGGACTTGCTCTCGCTCCAAGCCTTGCTCTCGCTCTAGTGGTTTGTTGATGCCATTGCCTGTGCCCAAGAGACCATGGACCCATATCTCTATGGATTTAATTTCCGACCTCCCTGTTTCTCAGAGAATGACCGTTATCTGGGTGATTTGTGATAGGTTTTCCAAAATGATACATCTTGTGCTATTACCTAAGTTGCCTTCCTCCTCCGAATTGGTGCCTTTGTTCCTTCAGCATGTGGTTCGGTTACACGGCATTCCTGAGAACATTGTGTCTGACAGAGGAGTCCAGTTTGTTTCCAGATTTTGGAGGACTTTTTGTTCTAAACTTGGTGTTCAATTGTCTTTCTCCTTTGCTTTTCATCCTCAGACCAATGGACAAACTGAAAGAACAAACCAGACATTGGAGACTTATCTGAGATGCTTTGTGTCTGCTGATCAAGATGACTGGGTCTCTTTTTTGCCTTTGGCTGAGTTTGCTCTTAATAATAGGGCTAGCTCTGCCACTTTGATGTCTCCATTTTTCTGCAATTTTGGGTTTCACCCTCGATTTTCTTCGGGACAGACGGAGGCTTCTGTCTGTCCAGGTGTTGACTCTGTTGTGGAGCGTATGCAGCAGATTTGGGACCAGGTAGTGGAGAGGTTGTCCCTCTCTCAGGAGAGGGCCCAGCAGTTTGCCAACCGGCATATAACTGATGGTCCTCGGTTTGAAGTGGGGGACTTGGTCTGGTTGTCCTCAAGAAATATCCCTATGAGAGTTGCATCTCCTAAGTTTAAGCCTAGGTTCATTGGACCTTATAAGATCTTGGAGATTCTTAATCCTGTTTCCTTTCGTTTACTTCTTCCAGGGACATTTAAGATCCATAACGTGTTCCACAAGTCCTTATTGAAGAGGTTTGTCGAGCCAGTGGTTCCTATGGCTGCGCCTCCTGACCCTGTTTTGGTTGAGGGCAATCTGGAGTATGTGGTTGAGAAAATATTGGATTCTCGTTTTTCTAGACGGAAACTCCAGTATTTGGTTAAGTGGAGAGGTTATGGTCAGGAGGACAATTCTTGGGTGTTTGCTTCGGACATCCATGCTAGGAGACTGATCCGTGCGTATCACAGAGCTCATCCTGACCGACCTGTTTGCCCAAATGAGGGTTCGGTGACCCCTCCTCAAGGGGGGGTACTGTTGTGAATGTGTTAGAAATGAATTCTGAGAAGAAGCTCCCTCTGGTGGTTACAAACAGTACTGAACCATTCAATGAGGATTGGCAATCAGGAGTTACAGACTGGTCCTATATAAGGGAGGTTCCCTTCCATCATGGTTGCCGGTAATCAATTGTTCTTGTCTCAACTGTGGTTCCTGGTTCGCTTGGAAGCTTGCTGGGTCTTGCCTGCATCTTCTGCTATCGGATAAGTTATTTTCTGCTTTTATTTTTGTGCTTGCTTTTTGCATTGTTCCCTGCACTTCTGTGGAGGTCAGGCAGGTCCCCTCCGGGGGCTTGTGCTCCTCTCAGTTTATCTGAGCCACTGTTATTTGTTCATTTGCCTTTTCCAGTTTTTTCAGTGGCTGCGGCTTAGTTTTGTGACACCAGAGAACTAATTTCGGTGGTAGAGGTCGTGTGATCTCAGGTGTTTTTGCAATTAGTAGAGTTGGTATTTTTTAGGTTTTTTTTTGGATTGCAGTAAGTGTCCTTCCTATCCTTTTCTGTCCAGGTAGATTGGGCCCCAACGTTTGCTCATACTATTTTCTGTCTGTGTCTGTATTTCCTCTTGTCTAACCGCCATTACATGTTTGGGGGCTTCCTATGTTCTTTGGGGATCTGCTCCGGGGCAGATAGCTTTCCTCTTTCTATCTTTAGGTGTAGTTAACCTCTCAGGCTTTGACGAGGCGTCTAGGACCAACGTAGGAACGCTCCACGGCTGCCTTTATTTGTGGTGGTTAGTCAGGGCTCTGCAATCCAGTAGATTCCAACCTCTCTGGTGTATTGCCATTTTTGCCTGCTCTCCTCAGCTACCAAATCATAACACTGAGGTCCTAAAAAGACCTTTTTAAGAGCCTCCAGGAAACGAGGAGCACTCCGCACCACACGATCGTCGCGCTCCCACAGCGGCGTTGCCCACTCCAACGCTCTGCCCGAGAGTAGAGACAGTACAAAACCCACTTGTGCCCGATCCGTGGGGAAACGTGCAGCCAGAAGCTCGAGCTGTATAGAGCACTGA
>JARQOD010000001.1:313575296-313727495 GCA_033576555.1 Oophaga sylvatica
CCACCTGGATTCTTGGTACAGTCCCTTTTCTGCTTTTATATTCTGGTCTAATACATACTGTCCTGAGAGCGTCTGGTGTGACTCCTCAAAATTATACAGAGATTTACAATTTTCCCCAATACTATATACACCTGGTATCTTCTGATCGGTACCTTTTTTTTTGCTTTTTATATTCTGGTCTAATCCATACTGAGCCTGCAGCGTCTGTGGTGTGACTCCTCAAATATATACAGAGATTGAAATTTTCCCCTTCACCGTATAAAGCTGTACGCTTGTGACACAGTACCATATATCTGCTTGTATTTTGGGTACATTTCCCAAACATGAGGAAGTATGGTGGAAGAGGCCGCGGACGGGGCGGGGGGGGCCAGCTGGGTACTGATTGGTGGTGGTGGTGCATCTGCTGGTAGTGCCAAAAGCACAATTAGCACCTAAGGCGGATGTGTTGAGCCTGCATCATCGTCTGGCTCCAGAAGGCTGGAAGGCTCCCTTTTCTGGGAGTAGCTAAACCGCTTTTCAAAGCCGGAGCATCAGGAACAGGTTTTGGCTTACATTGCCGAAACAGCCTCCAGCTCTATCACCTCCTCTTCTGAAATTTCAAAAACTGCAAGCACTGAGTCGTCAGTGGAGGCTCTGGCCAGGAACAACCTTTCCTTGTGTCCTTCACCCCCACCAAAAGTGAAGGATACGGCAGGCCACATTCAGTTACTCCCTGGAGCCTTTTCACCTACCATGCCTTGGGTTATCAAGTCAAATCCTGAAATCCCCAGTCCAAGATGAATCTGACATGGAGTGCACTGATGCACAGCCCACTGCTAATGATTCTGCTGGTACATTCACCCAAGCACTGCATTGCCCTCGCAGTCTACTGAGCCAGAATTGACCCTGATGAAACTCAGGGCCCCTTCCCGCATACTATACCACCTTACACGGGTGACACAGAGGAAGGTTCACATGAAATTGAAGAGGAGGTGATGGATGACCCAGTTGTTGATGTGGATTGGCATCCATTGGGGAAGAGTTGTGCCGCTGGCAATTGCTCAGAAGAGGAGGAGGATCCGCAGCAGGCATCGACATCGCAGCTGCCGTTATCTGGCAGGCCCTTAGCAGTCCCAAAAATGTGTTAAAAATACAAAAGAGTTGCAGGACAGCTTGGCCAGATGGTCAAATTAGCACAGCGTGCAAGCCTGAAAGTTTTCCTATAGTAGGAAGAGTGCAGTGTGGCACTTTTTGACCAAAAATCCTATTGGATGAGGCAAATGTTATCTATAAGAAGTGCGGAAGGACTTTTAGCCAAGGGAAAAATCTCCGAAATTTGAATACCAGTTGCATGCTTAGACATGTAAACACCATGCACTGCAAGCATGGACGGACTACAAAACCTCACGGCTTTGAACGCCTACATGCCAACTGTCTCATTGATATGATGCCCTTCCATTTAGTTGAAAGCACGCATTCCGAGAGTTCATGGCCTACGCTGTCCCACACTATACCTACCCAGTCGGCACTTGTTTTCTAGAAAAGCCATCCCTGCCCTCCACTGCATGTGAAAGACCGCATTGTCCATGCACTCAAACAATCGTGAGTGGAAAGGTGACCCTCACAACAGAATGCATGGCCAGTAGGCATGGCCAGGGCCGTTACGTGTCCATCACTACACACTGGTTTAATGTGGTGATGCGGGTCCACAGGGGACAGCGGCGGGGGGACAGTGCTGCCTAGCCCACGGTATAGGCAACAGTTGGTGTAGGCGTTCGACCCTCTCCTCTTCTCCAGAAGCAAAAGCTCATCGACAGAGCACAGTCTCATGAGCATCCTCGCAGCTGCCAGTGTTGCACATGAGGTATCCCACTATCGAACGCTAGTGGTAAGCGTCAGCAGGCTGTTTTAAGGATGATATCTTTGTGGACAACAGACACACCGCGGAGGTTACTGGCCGACTACTTGCAGTCATGGCTGGGCAGTCTACATCTTAAGCCAGGCAAAGTAGTCAGTGATAACGGCCGTAATTTTGTGGTGCCATAGCCCTGACAAAAACTCAAACACATACCTTGCCTGGCTCACACCTTGAACCTGGTGGTGCAGTGCTTCATAAATAATTATTCGGGTTACCAGCTTTGCTCCATAAGGTGCGAAAGACTGTGCTCGCACGTACGTCACTCGCCTGTAGACTCCAGTATATGCAGAGGCTGCAGCGATCACTCCACTCCCCAAGCACCGCCTAATCATAGACATTGCAACAAGGTGGAACTCCACCTGCACATTTTGAGAGGCTGTGCGAACAGAGGCAGGCTGTAATGCATTTGTTGGAGGATACACGGGCAGGCAGTTTGAGAGCAGACATCGAGTTGTCGGGTGTGCAGTGGTCAAAGCTGAAAGACCTCTGTAAAGTCCTTAGTGTTTTGAGGGAATGCACACGGCTGGTAAGTGCAGACGACGCCATCTAAGCATGAGCATCCCACTTATGCTCGCTGCTCATGCAAACTTTGATGCACTTAAGGATCAGGCGTCTGCAGCGGAGAGGAGGGGAGGAGGAGGAGGGAAGCCTTGATGACAGTCAGGCATTGTCTGCTCAGGGCATTGGCCTGGATGAGGTGGAGGAAGAAGAGGAAGAGGAGGAAGATGAGGGGGATGATATTTTGGGAGGAGGATGCTTCTCAGGGGGCAAGAGAAAATGTTGGCTTGCAAAGGTCAGGTACAGGGTTGTGCGTGACTGGAGGGATGTGGATTTGGCAGAAAGTGCTCCCCACCCACCACTGGCAGTGCATCATTGACACCTGGAAAATTGGCCCACAATGTGTGATTATCTCTTGCGGATCCTAAAAAGGTACCCCACATTGCCAAAATTAAGAAGGATGTCGACTACTGGTTGGCCAGCATCTTCGATCCACGCTATAAATTCAAATTACAGAACATCATGCCCACAGGAGAACCTAGAGCTAATATTGGCAAAACAAACAAGCAACTCTGGTAAACTGTTTGTAGAGGCATTTCCCAGCACACAGCAGCGGTGCAGGTTCTACCACGAGCCGTACTGGGCCAAATTTAAGAGGTGTTCATGGTGCACACAGCCGAAGTGGCGTTGGAGACAGGGATTTCATGCCATGTTGTGGTCTGATTTCTCGAGTAACGCTTCACAGACTGGTAATAGTGAATCGATTGCAACAGAAGGAGACAAGCAGTTGTCAACTATGGTTCAAATTACCTCTCCTCCCCTATCGATGTTCTCCCTCACAGTTCTTCCCTTTGACTACTGGGCCTGTAAACTGGGACACCTGGCCTGAATTGGAGCAATATACCTTACAGGAGCTCGCTTGCCCTGCTGGTAGTGTGCTATCAGAAAGAGTCTTCAGTGCTGCTGGATCAATCCTGACAGAAACGAGGACCCGGCTGTCGACCCAAAATGTTGGTGATCTCACCTTCATTAAAATGAACCATGCCTGGGTTTCAAAGGATTTTGTACCATCTTCCCTGGTGACACATAGGTTGCCAGCAAAATGGCTCGCTTTGTCCTCCTCTTTCCTCCGACTTCTCCAATTCCTCCATTTGCAGCTGTTGAATGTCCAGTCTACACCTCAACATATGCCAGTTTTTCCACCTCGCTAACTGAGCTGTACCCCCCTGTGTGAGCCAGGCAAGGTATGTGTCTGAGTTTTGCCAGGGCTATGGCCGCCACAAAATTATGGACGTTATCACTGACTACCTTGCCTGGCTCAAGATGTAGACTTGCCAGCCATGATTTCATTTTCTCACTGCAAGTAGCTGGCCAGTACCTCCGCGGTGTGTCTGTTGTCGCCCAAAGACATCATCCTTAGAACAGCCTGCTGATGCTTACCACTAGGTGTTCGATAGTGGGACACCTCATGTGCAGCACTGGCAGTGCGAATGGAGTGCTCGTGCCACTGCACTCTTTTGACACGCTTTTGCTTCTGGAGGAAGAGGAGGAGGAGGAGGGTCGAACGCCTACAGCCAACTGTTGCCTATACTGTGGGCTAGACAGCACTGTCCCACCGCCGCTGTCCCCTGTGGACCCTGCATCCTCCACATTAACAAAGTGCACGGTGATGGACACGTAACGGCCCTGGCCATGCCTACTGGCCCATGCATCTGTTTGAGGTTCACCTTTCCACTCACTGATTGTTTGAGTGCATGGACAATGCGGTCTTTCAAATGCAGGTGGAGGGCAGGGATGTATTTTCAAAAAAAAAAAGTGCTGATTGGGTAGGTCATAGCATGGGACAGCGTAGGCCTTGAGCTTTCGGAACGCTGCTCTTTCAATCAAACGGAAGGGCATCATCTCTAATGAGATCAGTTTGGCAATGTAGGCATTCAAAGCCAGTGTACGCAGATGAGAGGATGAGTACTTTCTTGTCCTACTCAGAGTGTCTTTCAGGGTGAGCTGGACTTGAGAGCTGCATATGGGGGAACTAGCGGTGGACATGGTGGACTGAGAGTGGGTTGGTGATGGTGATGATGGTGGTGGTGATGGCCTAGTATTTCGGTGCATAAACATTGTGACTGACTGTCCCTGACTGATTTTGCCTTGCGATGACACCTCAACTTTTCTTTCTGGAGGTGTGCTAACCGGTGGGCTTACAGTGGGGGAAGCAATGTAGCGTTGCTGGCTACCTTCAGTCGGAGAAGGTGCTCATGTGCTACCTTAGGTATTGTAGTCCGTCCACGCTTGCCAGTGCATGGTTTTTAAATGTCTAAGCATGCAACTGGTTTTCAAATTTCTGAGATTTTTCCCTCGGCTAAAGGTCCTTCTGCACTTCTTACATATAACCTTTGCCTCATCAATAGGATTTTGTTCAAAAAAGTGCCCACACTGCACTCTTCATACTATGAGAAAACTTTTCAGGGTTTGCACGCTGTGCTAATTTGATCGTCTGGCCAAGCTTATCCTGCAACTCTTTTGTTGTTTTAACACGTTTTTGGACTGCTCCTAGCCTGCCAGATAACCGCAGCTGCGATGTTGATGCCTGCTGCGGATCCTCCTCCTGTTCTCAGCTATTGCCAGCGGCACCCTCTTTCCCCAATAGATGCCAATCCGGGTCAACAACTGGGTCATCCATCACCTTCTCCTCAATTTCATGTGCACCTTCCTCTGTGTCACTGTGTAAGGTGGCAGAGTATGCGGGAAGGGGCACCTGAGTTTCATCAGGGTCATATTGGGTGAATGTACCAGCAGAATCATCTAGCAGTGGCTGTGCATCAGTGCACTCCATGTCAGATTCATCTTGGACTGATGAATTCAGGATTTCACTTGATAACTCAGGCATGGTATGTGAAAAGAGCTCCATGGAGTAATCAGAAGTGTGGCCTGCTGCATCCTTCCCTTTTGGTGGGGGTGAAGGACACAAGGAAAGGTGTTGTTCCTGACCTCAAGCCTGCAGTGAAGAGTCAGTGCTTGAATTTTTTGAAACTTCAGAAGAGGAGGAGATAGAGCTGGAGGCTGTTTCGGCAATGTAAGCCAAAACCTGTTCCTGATGCTCCGGCTTTGAAAGCGGTTTAGCTACTCCCAGAAAAGGGAGCCTTCCAGGCCTGCTGGAGCCAGACGATGACGCAGGCTCAACACCTCCTGCCTTAGGTGCTATTGTGCTTTTGACACTACCAGCAGATGCACCACCACCATCAGTACCAGCTAGGCCCCCCGCCCATGTCGGCGACCTCTTCCACCATACTTCCTCATGTTTGGGAAAATTTACCCAAAATACAAGCAGATATATGGTACTGTGTCACAAGAGTACAGCTGTATACGGTGAAGGGGAAAATTTTCAATCCTGTATATATTTGAGGAGTCACACACAGACGCTCTCAGGCTCAGTATGGATTAGACCAGAATATAAAAAGCAAAAAAGGGTACCGTATCAGAAGATACCAGGTGTATTAGTATTGGGGAAAATTGTAAATCTCTGTATATATTTGAGGAGTCACATACAGATGTCATGGAAATATATATGTATTCCATATATTCAAAGTATATTCACATATATGTATTCACAGTTCACAGTTAGATAGATTTCACTTGCTAAAAAACCTTGTGCTCACATATTTCTAGGCCAGATATAATCAGTCGTTTTAAAGAAATCTGGCCTTCATAAGACCTTCGTAAAGGAACAAATGCATGAAGTACAAAATGTCTTATTAGATATCTGTTGTTTACATTATAGTTATACAAGGCAACTAGGTCACAAGAATATAAACAATAATTCTGCAACTTCAGCTCTTTTAATCATGATTATCATAATTATCATATTTACACTAGAACAGCCAATAATCTAGCAGTTTTTAATTGTATGTTAATTGACTAACCAGCCCCTTTTTGTAAACGTATAAAACCTTGAATGAATAATAAATGTATGTCTTTGACGAACTGTTATACTGACACTTTCGTGTGGACAGTCCTCATTTCGTTCTGAGCGCTCAAAAAGACATTATATAGAGATTTGGACATGGCAAGCAGCAAACACAGGATATTTTTATCCTAATTAAATTTCCATATCAGTTGGCGCCTGCACGCGGGGCATTGGACGAAACGCACGAGGACTCGGCCGACCGGAGAGACGGGGGTGTTGGCCCTGGCCTTGGCACACGGGACGGAGACTGCAGCTCCATCAGTAAGGTAAGAAAACTTTGTCATCTTACCTGAATGTTCCCTGTGCCTAGTCCTAGCCTACACTTCCAGCCGGTCGGACGTGGTCATCACCGCATTCCAGGTTGTGTAAAAAGTCCATACCCTTATCCAAAGCCCTGGGATATAAGCCGAGTTGGTTGCTGCTGTGCTGTATATGTTTCATGTTTTATTTGAACCGGGAGAAAGTTGGAACGGTGACTGTGTTTTTGCTTGCTGATCTCTGGGGCTGTATAGCAAAAGACAATTGCTGCATAAGTTCCCGCAGTAAACTTTCACGCACCGGGAGGCCATCCCAGTCAAATCAGACGTGAAGGGCGGGAGCTTTGTTTTGGATAAGTCCACGCAGATATTCTTCACACATTGGAGGGAGGTTATCCCAAAAAATCCAGTTGTGGAAGCGAGGGCTTTGTTCGGTTAAGTTTCTGCAGTAAACTTTCACGCACTGGGAGGCCATCCCAGTCAAATCAGACGTGGATAGTGAGAATTTTGATGAAGGCTATTGCAGATTACTGTGACCGGCGCACCAGCCAGGGCGTACGATACAGAGCGATAGAACCTTGAGCTTCACCGCGCTCAGTGCAATTGGTGAGTTATCAGTTACCAGAGCAGCTTGTATGTGTCACAGATCATCAAAAGAGGGATTCGTATTCTCCCGGGTGTCTGTTCCATTGTCTGTATCAGGTACTGTCGCTTTAAATCACATCTCCGTGCGCTCTGTCAGTAACTCATTCAGAGCAGTGTGCTGGCTGCAGCAGCGAGAAAACCCCTTTGACCCCCCCTCCTCTGCTAATCACGTTATCAGGCATTCTGTTTCTTGGCTTTGATTTTTATTTTTTTTAAGCTAGTTTTTTGGCTACAGGTTTTAATGTGAAAATTATCAGGCATTCAGACTGAACTATATTCATTTTTTGCTATTCTGAGGAATAATAATATTTTTTTTTTTTTTTTTTTGTTACGTGATTTCAGTGCCTATAGAGACAGCAAGCAGAGATAAAGGAAGGGAGGGGGAAGCAGCCAGCTGACATTCCAGAGATTTTTAATTAGCTGTTTTAGTAACAAGGGTGTGTTTTTCAGAGTTTTATGATTAATACGGTTTTTCTTTTCTCCCCTTTTTGGTGAATTATTTATTTATTTTTTTTTTTTTGCTTTCTTTTTCTAGAGTTTTTTTTACTAAATCTAACTTTTTGTTCTTTTAAAAATTTTCTTTTAAGTACATTTTTTAAATGATTTTGGAGAGATTTTTTCTCTAAGCAATTTATTTTAGAGCTTTATTTATCCAGCCATTTTTTTTTTTCTACAAGCTTGCTTTAGAACAAGGTCACATAGATAAGGAGAATTACAGGCTGTGGGAGAGAGCAGACACAAACTACGCAGTGGTCTGAGCAGCCCCTCCCGTCGGGCATTCGGCGAGGAAATTTTTTTTTTTTTTTTATGTGAATAAGTTTGAAAAGGTGTTAAATGATCTGTGAGAAAAAGATCACTGACATGTCACAAGAGCAGAATTCAGAGTCACACACATCACATGTCCATCATGTGGAGACACGGGACAGGTGTAGGCTGCTCTCATTGAGTAAGGAGCCTTGTACAGGGAAAAATGCTCCCCGCCTCTCTCCACAGGGAGAAGGCATTTTTGTTTCAACCATCCCCTCTCAAGAGTCACAGGGGGGACACCCTCTCCTTTTTCTTCTCTCAGTCCCTTTCTCTTCTACTTCTCCCCCTCCATCTTTCTTCTCTCTCTCTCCTCCATCTTTCTCTCTTTTCTCCCTTTCACTCTTCTCTCCCTCCCCTCCTCTTTCTCTCGCTCCTCCCTCACACCTCCCTTCTCTTCCTCTTTTTTCTACTTCGTCATCAACTGGGTCAACGCCCAATCCAAGCAATATGGTGTCCCTGTATTCAGTGTCTCCAGCACAGGGCACCTTGTCTATCCCAAGCACAGTACAAACATTGCCAGTCATTATATCAGGAGAAGAAAGTGCAGATCTCCCTACACAAAACGCTACATGTAGCCCCAGACACAACAGTCCACTGCTAGGGCTTCACAGGGGAGTGGTATAGCTACAGGGCTGCTAGCATGGAACCATGACACTGATCCACCGCAGCCTCAGCAAGGAAGTGGGAAATCCCCATGCAGCAAGACAACTTTAAAGCCCAAATCTCACCCAGTGTATGCACCAAGTACACCATGTCACTTCTTATCTGATGAAGATGAAGATGCAACGTCACACATGCTGCCCAATACTAGGGAAGAAAACACACAAGCACCAATAGAGCAGGGACAGATAGAGGCACCATCCTATGAGCCCTTCATCCCAAGCCAGGTGATCAGTATGCTGCCAGACCCAGGGATACACCCCATGCCATTTTGCCAAAAAATGCAGCAGATCCAGCGAACGTATGCAGCAGCCTGGACTGATCTCTGGACCGTAATGGAAATAAAAGCAGGTGATGCATTCTGGCCAATTATGAGAGAACACTTCAAGCTTCCAACAGAGTTAGATGCGTATGCCTGGGAGACAGGACCAAAGCTAATTGAGCAACTCAGAGAATGGGCCAAAAGCAGACTGACAGGACAAACTCTCAGCCTACATGTCACGAGTCAAGACAAGACAGAGTCTGTGGAGAAGTTCCATGACAGAGTAATGCAAGTGTTTCAAGATTTGGGCCTCATTACCCATGATCAGACACACAGACGGATGTTGGCACAGGCTTTTGTGCATGGACTGAGAGAACCAATCAGGAAACCACTGGTAGCAGCCAGGCCTGAGTACACGTCAATAGCAATGGATACCCTGCTCACAGTAGCAAAAAGGATTGAGTCCCGCCGGGACAGAAGGAATGTCAAGTGTTACAACTGTGGCGAGTTTGGTCATTTCCGGAACAAGTGCAGAACACTGACTTCACCCAGAAAAAGAAGAAACACAGAAAGCAGTGAAGAACCCCGTCCATAGGACAAGAGCACACCAAGTCCACAAGGAACCCCACCAGTGGGACCAATATCCTGAGAGTGGATGGCGTAGTCATATCTTTTCTTGTGGAACTCCGCAACCAGAATCTTCTGCTTCCTGCATGGGAATTGATGGTCAAGTCAGATATTTCCAGATTATGAAGCCCCTGAGCGTGTGGACTCAGCCAGAACACTCCATCATGTCCCAGTTTGTTGTGTAAAAAAACCTGCACCCTCAACCTATTGGGAGTGGACCTACTGCAGAAGCTGAAAGCGACCAGAGTGTTCCAGGAAGATGGGACCATGAAACTTTCTTCACCCCTGACCCAAGAAGAAACAGGAACCTCAAACAACCACACTGCAGACCTATCACAGGAGGTGCTGGACATAGTACCAGAAAAGCCACTCCATCACCCAGAGTCAAGATGTCTCTGACCAACTGAAGGTCTAAGTGAACTCGCCTAAGAAGACGGCCTGAGAACTTTGACATTGGCCAGGATATTCAACTCAAGAAGGACCCTACTCGCTTCATGGAATGGCAACACCTCATCCAACTCTAACGCCAGAGGTTCATCTTTTGCAAGCACCAGGAGGTGCCCCCTGCAATCAACCAGTTCACCCAGGCCCTAGACCGGAAAAAGGCCACTCAGCTCTTCAAACTTGTGCACAAATACTGACCTGAGACCGAGCTGGAGAAAAAGAAACTACTGATGGCCCGTGCTGAGAAAAAAGCAGCCGTTTAAGGAGACGTCCCAACAAGAAGACCCCCTGTGACCAGAACAGGTGCTAACACAGTAACTGTCTTGGTGGAGAACAAGAAAGACAGCTGGTCGTCATCTCTCATGATGTGGATCCTAGTAGACGGCTTGTTTTCCCGCAAGCTCTGCACCAGCAGATGGGAGTCCCCTGCCGCATACTGAAGGACAAGGCCAAACTGGGCTGCCTCGCCCATCGGAATCAATCCCAGCTTTCCACAGTGAAGAAAAAGACTGTAAACCCCACTGAGTTCAGAATGGTGCAAGGCCTGGAGGCCGCGAAAGAGGCTACGGTATTTGAAACCCCAACAGTGCTGAACCATCACACTCTGCTCTCAAGAGTCCCAGTCACCGCAACGGTTTTCACGGTGATCAACCTGGCCAGTACCTTCTTCAGTGTTTCCCCTCCACCTGGAGGCCTGCTTTCACGCACCAGTGCAGTGCATATGGACAGTGTTGTCTCAAGATGCTCAAAACAAGCCCTTCAAGTTTCACCAAGACAATGTCCTCCATCCTCGTCAACTGGATTGCAGAATATGCAAGAGTCACTCTTTCTACAACACGTGGATGACTTTCTCTTTTGTGTGGTTGACATCGACACCTGCACAGTCTATTCCTTATCTCTCCTACTCTACCTGGAAGAACAGCAACGCAAGGTCTGGAAGAACAAAGTCCAGTGATGCCAGAAGCAAGTTACATCCCTGGGACACTGTATTGCCCACAAGACGAAACACATGTCAAAAGACTGGAAGACCACTGTGGAGAAGATGGTTCCCCCAACAACTCCAAGAATGCTGCAGGCCTTCCCTGGTCTAGTGTCATATTGCAGAACCTGGATCCCTGATGCCTCAGTCCTAATGCAGCCTCTGTGCGCTTGCATCAACGCAACCCCGCTCCTTCTATCAGACGCAGCCTTCAACCCATTCAGGAGATTGGAAGAACTCCACAGTCTCAGCGCCAATACCAGGCCTACCTGAATATGAAAAGTCTTTCCGTCTACCTGATGGAAGAAAGAAGGTCATGCTACTGGAGTCCTGGCACGGATTCACGGGGGAAAACAGACTTTTAGGCTGCCTCTCAGCCCGCTTGGATCCAGTTGCAAGAAGAGCACCCTCCTGCCTGATGGCAGTATCTGCAGCACACACCCTCCTGGACAAGGTTGCTGAAATCACTCTTGGACAGCCACTGGAAACTCTCACTCCACATGACATCTTGGCAATCTTCAATCAAGCTCAACCAACAGTAATCTCTCCACCGCCAGGCATCTTTGTGGCGCCTCTATTGCCTTTGTCTCATAATGTCACCGTCTCCAGACCTACAGTCCTCAGCCCGGCCACTCTACTCCCACTCCCAAGGGGGGATACTTGGATGGCTCCAGATTTGCAGATGATGAAAAAGTTTCAACACAGGAAGTGCAGTGACCAGCAATCAAGAAATCCTGTGGTCCAGAAGTCTGTCACCTAGCCTGTCAGCCCAGGAAGCAGAATTGATAGCGCTGACGAAGGCCTGTCAGATGGCAGAAGGCAAGACTGCAAACATCTACACGGACTACAGTTACTCGCATGGCATAGCACATGACTTTAGACCCATCTGGGCTACAAGGGACTTCATCACAGCAAACGGGACAACCGTGAAGCATCATGGAGCTTTCAGGGACCTACTGGGTATACTCCAACTTCCAAAATGGTGGCAATTTGAAAAATCAAAGTGCATGGAAAACTGAAAACAGAAGAGGCATGAGGCAATAACATGGCGGACATGGCAGCCAAAGAAGCAGCCAAAGGAAGACAACATGGAGAAGTGGGAGAGGTCGTAGAGCCGGACGGCTACTACATGACGACTGAAGACAAGAAACCTGACAAAAAGACGTCCTGGGATCTGCTCAAGAAGTTACAAGACCAAGCTCCAAAAGGAGAAGAAGAGCTGAATGCGAAAAAAGCAACACGTGAAGAAGGAAGGCTAACAATAATTGACTTCAAACTCTGCCTACCACAAAGTATGCACCCTATGGTGGTCCAATGGGTAGATGGACCCACATCCACATATCAAAGACACAAATGAATGATCTGATTGGTGCTTACTGTTTTCACTTCAGGGATCTCCACCCTAACAGCCAAATTCACCAGCAGCTGTCTGACCTGCGGCAAATGCAAGCCTGGACGTATGGAAGAAAGTCCCCCTCACCTCATCTGGAAAGACCACTCTACCAACTTCAAAGGATCCAGATAGACCACATCCAGATATCGCCAAGTGAAGGATTCAAATACGCCATTGTGGTCAAAAGAAGTATTTTCAAGATGAACAGAAGCCTTCCAAGTCAGCAAAGACTACTGCAACGAAGCTACTTTCGGAAAATAGTGTGCAGATACGGGGTTCCAGAAATGATAGAAAGTGATCAGGGACCCGCATTCACAGCAAATCTGACACACAAGACCCGATTAGCAGTAGGGTCAGATTTAGGCCTACACACTCCTTACCACCCCCAGAGCAGCAGGAAGGTAGAAAAAAAACTGAACGAAACACTTAAGAATAGAATGCTGAAAAATTGCCCAAGAGACACGCAAACCATGGCATGACACACTCCCTATTGCACTGTTTAGCGTAAGGCACACTCCCAGAGACCCAGAAAAGCTGTTTCGTGCCTGCATCTTCCGCTAACAGATAAGACATTTTCTTCTTTTAGTTTTTTGGTGCCTGCATTTTGTCCTGCACTTCTGTGGGGGTCTGCCGGGTCCCCTTCGGGGGGCTTATGCTCCTCTCAGTTTAGTTCAGCCACTGTTTGTTCATTTGCCTTTTCCAGTTTTTTCAGTGGTTGCTGTTTAGTTTTTGTTACACCAGAGAACTAATTTAGGTGGTAGAGGTCGTGTGATCTCAGGTGTTTTTGTAATTAGTAGAGTTGGTATTTTTCAGGGTTTTTTTTGGGTTGCAGTAAGTGCCTTTCCTATCCTTTTCTATCTAGACAGATTGGGCCCCAGCGTTTGCTCATTCTATTTTCTGTCTGTGTCTGTATTTCCTCTTGTCTAACCGCCATTACATGTTTGGGGGCTTCCTATGTTCTTTGGGGATCTGCTCCGGGGCAGATAGCTTTCCTTTTTCTATCTTTAGGTGTAGTTAGCTTCTCAGGCTGTGACGAGGCGTCTAGGACCAACGTAGGAACGCTCCACGGCTGCCTTTAGTTGTGGTGGTTAGTCAGGGTACTGCAATCACATAGATTCCAACCTCTCTGGTGTATTACTTTTTTTGCCTGCTCTCCTCAGCTACCAAATCATAACACTTATGTAATTGAATTGGTCAAAAACTAATGTCCATTCTCGAGTTTTTCTCCTCACTGCCAGATTTGATGATCCTGTCCAAGAGCCCCAGATGACATCAACCTCTGTGTAACTAGAGGGAAAGCCTGTTTGAATCCACGTATCGCATTGCAAGGAAGCTCCCATACCAGGAGAGACACCTAAGCCATGAAGGATGTCGTGGATGCTCTGACTGACCAGACAGATGACCAGATGACCTACCTGATGAGTTCAAGGCCAGAGACCAAGTTAAAGCAGGATTTGAGTCACTATTGCCACTAGTAACTATAAACAAAAATGTTGATTGGATAAATTACATCTATTATAACCAGCAGAGATTTGTTAACTTCACCATAGATGCTGTAAAAGGTTTGGCAGCACAGTTAGGCCCCACTTCCATTATGGCATTCCAGAATAGAATGGCTTTGGATATGATTCTAGCTGAGAAAGGAGGTGTTTACAAAATGATCAAAGACACCTGTTGCACCTACATCCCAGACAACACTGGCCCAAATGGTAAAGTCACAATGGCAATACAGAAACTTAATGAGTTATCAGAGGAACTGAAACAGAACTCAGGTGTCACTGACCCATGGGATCGATACTTTGGGTGGATGAGTGGGTGGCAGAAAATGTTGGCACAGGTTGGGACAGCCATTATGGGGGTTCTCATTTTTGCATTAATTACTGGTTGCTGTGTTATTCCTTGTATCCGCAGGATAATGGAAAAAACTGTTCAGGAGACAACCAATTTGATGCCACTCACCATCTTGGACCTCGCACCAGTCCGGATGGAACTGCCTGGCTTGACCAGATCTCCGAACTACCTCCAGACTGAGAATACACATCCTTGATGAAACATCATATCAACTATGAGATTATGATTGCAAACACATAAACCCCCGACAGGGACAGTCCTCCTGACCGCCCATTTGCGAAAAGTCTGTATTCGGTGGGGGAGGCATGTACTAGGGGTGTCTCAACTCATCGGCAGCATAAAAGAGTTGCAGCGCTTTGGGCCAGGAGCAGGTTTTTAGGGCAAGTGGTATCTAAGGGGGGACTGTCATGGAAATATATATGTATTCCATATATTCAAAGTATATTCACATATATGTATTCACAGTTCACAGTTAGATAGATTTCACTTGCTAAAAAACCTTGTGCTCACATATTTCTAGGCCAGATATAATCAGTCGTTTTAAAGAAATCTGGCCTTCATAAGACCTTCGTAAAGGAACAAATGCATGAAGTACAAAATGTCCTATTAGATATCTGTTGTTTACATTATAGTTATGCAAGGCAACTAGGTCACAAGAATATAAACAATAATTCTGCAACTTCAGCTCTTTTAATCATGATTATCATAATTATCATATTTACACTAGAACAGCCAATAATCTAGCAGCTTTTAATTGTATGTTAATTGACTAACCAGCCCCTTTTTGTAAACGTATAAAACCTTGAATGAATAATAAATGTATGTCTTTGACGAACTGTTATACTGACACTTTCGTGTGGACAGTCCTCATTTCGTTCTGAGCGCTCAAAAAGACATTATATAGAGATTTGGACATGGCAAGCAGCAAACACAGGATATTTTTATCCTAATTAAATTTCCATATCACAGACGCTCTCAGGCTCAGTATGTATTAGACCAGAATATAAAAAGCAGAAAAAGGGTGCTGTATCCGAAGATACCAGGTGTATACAGTGTAGGGGTAATTGCAAATCTCCGTATTTATTTATTTCCAGAGTAACACACAGACGCTCTCTCAGTATGGATTTGACTGTAATACAGAAGGCAGAAAAACGGTACTGTATCAGAAGATACCAGCTGTATACGGTTTTGGGGAAAATTTAAATCTCCGTATATATTTCCGGAGTAACACACAGATGCTCACAGGCTCAGTATGGAGTAGACCAGAATATAAAAAGCAAAAAAGGCTAATGTATCCGAAGATACCAGGCGTATATAGTGTAGGGGTAATTGTAAATCTCCGTATTTATTTCCGGAGTAACACACAGACACTCTCTCAGTATGGATTTGACCGTAATACAGAATGCAGAAAAACGGTACTGTATCAGAAGATACCAGCTGTATATGGTTTTGGGGAAAATTGAAATCTCTGTATATATTTCCAGAGTCACACACATGTAGTCAGCATGTATTTGTCCGTGATACCAGCCCGTACACGGTAGTGTATGAGGAGCGTGCAGCTCTATACGGTGTGGGAAAAAATGAACGCTCGGTAACTGTGCAGAAAAAAAGAATAAAAGTATTAGTGCTGTGTAAAAAGTACTCTGCACAGCAGTGTACACACAGCAATACAGCTAGCAGGCAGCCTAATAACCAGCGCTGCTGCACACAACAAAATCCTCCCTGTCACTGCACACTAACTGTACAGCACAATCGCTATCAGCACAAGCACAGAATCACTTTTCTTTCCTGCCTAACTCTCTCCCTACTGATAAACAGCGGCAGCAACCTCTCCCTACACTAAGATCGGCAGAAGTAAAATGGCGGTCGGCGGTCAGAGCTTTTATAGCCACTGTGACGCCACAGAAAGCAAGCCAATCACAGCAATGCCCTTCTAAAAGATGGTGGTGGCCACTGCCCATGTCATCTTGTTGCCCAAAGTGTGCGTCCTTGCTCATTGGCTGGGAAAAGGCGCCTGCAAGCATTATGGAAAAACCGACTTTGGCATCAGGTCGACAACCGCATGGCCGACTTCACGCTATGTTCGGTTTTCGCTCTGCGAAACTCGACTTTAGCGAAAGTCGGCGATTTTTGAATCTGACCAACCTGTTTCGCTCAACTCTACTGGATAGTTGAAATCTCTGATGACCACTATGTCATATTTCTTGGAGAACTTGGCCATTTGATGCATAAAGTTCTCATAAAAAAGCTTTAACCTAAGAGGGTGTCAATACTTTTTTTTTTTTTACAAAATGTCCATAAATAAATAATTATATAAGAATAAACCTATACCCATGAAGAATAATCCCTCAACTCTCTAGCACTACAACTCTGCTGGTCCAACAGCCATTGATAGCAGTCTAGCAGAGATGACAATCTAACCTACTGTACATAACAGTTGCAGCTAGACACTGGCCTCTGCTGTTACATGCCCACTGTGCCCACATCAACTCCTGTAGATGTAAAGTCATCCTTGCAGCAATAGTAATGATAGCATTATTGCTGTTGTTGACTTCACCTCTACAGCAGTTGACTGCTGCAGTCATTCATTGGGCTAAACAATCTCAAGCTATATACCTTGTAAACACCTAGGGGCCTAGTGATTGATTGGAGCAGTGTTCAGTAGTAAATGGGTTGACACCCATGCAGCCATCTCAAAAAAGATCAGAGGAGCAGCAGAAAGGCAATGCTAATGCAGTGGTAAACAAGTAAAGATAATTTTAGTATTTTAAAACATGGCAAGCCTGTGGGTATTTAATATTTAAGAGTGAACTTCAAAGATAACGTGTAACTTCCAACATTTTTTTTAAATGTTTACCTATACATCTATAGTGCTACAATTATTTTGATATACTCTCACACTTAAACTATTTACTTAGTTATAGTTAGAGCATATTTTTGGCAAATTGTATAACTTTTAAAAGAAAAATAATGATTGTAATTATCATTCGAAGATATGCCAAATGTGTTCTATATCAAACTACATGTAGAATTATATGATGCACCAGGAACATTGAGCCATTGAGTCTGGTGAAATATGAACTCCTTGCAGTACTAAGACTTTTGAAAGGATTGAAATAATGGGATATAACATGGTTTTGAAAACAGACATATGGAAACCAGCACAAAGTCCACAAAGCATGTGATCATTGTCTCAATAACTATGTTTATCCATTTCTAAACTTATTGTTTTCTAGCTAGATTATTACTCAACATATTGTCGAAGGACAAAGCAGTTGGTGTGAAAAAAGAATCAGAAAAATGAAACAAGATGAGGTGCTATTGTGAACAGTCTCAAAGCTGGCAATGATACGCTGTCTAAGTCAGAAAAAAATATGATTTGATAAATACTAAAATTATCTTTGGACCTGAAAAATGTATTAAATCTGTTAGTGAAATAATATGTTGAAATCTATTAAATATTTTGTAAAGCATTACAAAACTAAGGAGATTTAAATTTGTAGGTTTTGTATACACAAATATAGCTGTGCGTATAAATTAGTAATACTTGTTACTATATTTAATAAAAATCTGTGAGGAACTTTAGCATTGTAAAAATGTTATAGTTGGCGTATTATCTGCTCCATTGCATAGTTTATTTTTCATTTTATCAGAAAATATCATTGCTTCATGAGTGTATACATTGTTGTTCTACAATGCAATGACTGCTTTGGCCATAAGTTTCAACTCACCTCCATATATCTAAATATACCATAATTGTAGGTAAAAGATATGGACCACACATACAAATAATATATATATATATATTGATCTAGTACAGCTAAGCTAAACTTTCAAAGATGAACTTGAAGCACTTAGTAAACATTTTGATTAAAATGTATAAACCCGCTGCTACATCATGGCAAACCTCTTAGCAAGGAAGTAACCCTGGTGCCTCACAGCACTTATGCTACCATGTTGGGGTTTATTAAATTAGCAGCAGACTCCAAAAAAGGTCTCGACTTTGCGTTCAATCTTTTTGTTGTAGACCACATAGAAGGTAACCTTTTTTTTAGATTACTTACTTGGTGTTGGTGCTTTAAGGTAGCGTTTGTCTCTGTGGAACTGATTCTTTGCAGAGGTATTTCCCAGAAGTGTGGGGAGTAGAGATGGGCGAACCCAAACAGTAAAGTTAGGGGTCCGTACCGAACACCTACTGTTCGAACACGAACGCCGAACATGGATTTCACAAGGAAATCTGTTACTGTTTGGTTCAGCACCCCTGACCTGGGTGTTTTTCGCGCTGTCGTGCAGACGACAGCGCGGCAAACACTGCCTCTGGTCAGCTGTAAAATCCAGACAGCAGTGGTTCTCATGCTGTCAAATGACAGTGTGAGCCCCCAGTTGTGCTTGGAGGTATAATGTTTACCTTTGGTCACTAACGTTGGCTGATGGGACTTCTACTCCCATCAGCCTAAGCCTGCTGCCGCTAATAACAGTGAGATCAGGCGGCGGCTTTAGGGAGCATTCATCAGGCAGCATCTGCACCTGCGCTCTAAATAAATAATTTAAAAAAATGGTGTGATTCCCCCTGTATTAATGATAACCAGCCAGACAAAACTGACAGCTGAGGGCTGCAACCCTCAGCTGTCAGCGTTAGCAAGGATAGTTACCAAGAACAGAGGGGTCCCCATGTTGTTTTTTTAAATTAGTTAAATAAATAATTTAAAAAAACGGCATGGGGTCACACCCATTTTTGAAGACCAGACTTGCTAAATCAGACAGCTGGGGGATGGTATTCTCAGGCTGGTAAAGGGCCATGGATATTGGCCACCCCAGCCTAAAAATAGCAGCCCGCAGCTGCCGAGAAAAAAGGCACATCTATTAAATGGGCCAATTCTGGCTCTTTGCCTGACTCTTCCCACTTACCCTGTAGTGGTGGCAAGTAGGGTTAATATTTCAGGGGTTGATCTCACCTTTGTATTGTCAGGTGACATCAAGCCTACAGATTACTAATGGAGAGGCGTCTATAAGACATCTATCCATTACTAATCCTATAGTGGTATGGTAAATAAAGACACAGCCAGAATAAAGTCTTTTATTAGAAATAAAATAAAACATACTTTTACTTTTTTATTTAAAAAAAACAAACATAGTTATACTCACCTAGCGTCCAAAGCGTCTAATTCCACCGAAGCCTTCGTTCTCCTGTAATAAACCAAAAATAAAAAGACAACCATATCCCTCACCTATCCATCATTCTGTCCCACGCCGTAATCCTTGTCTGGAGAAAAAACAGTTTTCAACCTGGACAGTGTCAAGATGTGACCGTTCAGGCTCACAACCACTGGTGACTAAACTGCTGCGAGTTCAGCTTCAGTGATCAGCGGTGACGTCATCAAGGTTACTGCCGGTCACTGAGGCTGCGTTACCTGCTGGGCTGAAATGCCGTGACCTTGGTGAAATCCCCACTAGCACCGTGAGAAAAACTCTCATGGTGATAGTGGGTATCTGTTAGGGTTCGAGTTCCCAATGCTGCACAAGGGGAATCTCGAGCCATTCCTGCTGCGGTCCCCCATCCGTCTCCGGCTGCAGTGGAACCTGCTCAACAGAGACGTCGGTCCCAGCGTCTTGCCTGGTCTAATACTGTGCAGAGACTTGCTGCTGCCTCTCCTGGATGTTCGGTTATAACCAGTGCTGGAGCAGGCAGATTTGGGACTAAGTCCTCTGTTTCTTCTTCTGATCATGCCCAGGGCAAGATCTCCCATTGTAGATCAGGGGTCACATGCTCAGATACAGCTACGACTCCTATTGGTCCTCCAGGAAGGTCATGCAGCTGTTTGTGATCTGAAGCAGCTTTCTATTGGTCCTTTCTGGAAGGTCTTTTACTCGTGGCTGCTATAAAAGGTTCCAAAATAGTAAGGAAGGTCTTTTACTCGTGGCTGCTATAAAAGGTTCCAAAATAGTAAGGTCTCATGCACACTATTATTAAATAAATTAGTAGGTGCTACTGGGGAAAGCAGAATCAGATAATTATAATAGACACCCCGAGCACACTGAAAAAATAGTCCAGAACGTTTCTATTCATTTGTGATTTTTATTTCGGCATTCTGATGAAACTCCTGCAGACGAAAAATATATATTTAAAGAAACAACAAAGCCCCAACGTTTCGGCCTATCTGGCCTTCATCCAGGGGATTTTCTTCGTATGTGGGATATAAATCATAAAGAGGAGGTGCAGTCAATCCTGTATAGTTCTCTTGTTCCACAGATATGCCTGCGGTAGCATGGGTGACGGACGTGGTGCGTCCGACGCACCACGTCCGTCACCCATGCTACCGCAGGCATATCTGTGGAACAAGAGAACTATACAGGATTGACTGCACCTCCTCTTTATGATTTATATCCCACATACGAAGAAAATCCCCCTGGATGAAGGCCAGATAGGCCGAAACGTTGGGGCTTTGTTGTTTCTTTAAATATATATTTTTCGTCTGCTGGAGTTTCATCAGAATGCCGAAATAAAAATCACAAATGAATAGAAACGTTCTGGACTATTTTTTCAGTGTGCTCGGGGTGTCTATTATAATTATGCTATAAAAGGTTGTCCGGACCGCACGGTCGTGCGCTAGTATCAAACCTTTATGTGCTTTGCGCCAGTATGGTCATGCGTGTGTGTGGTTAGGGCAGCTGAAATACGCCATTACAATACCGACCTAATCGGTGAGGAGCTTGGTATGCTAGCTGGTCAGGGTCGGTGTCTTAGATGCCTTTAGAATACCGGCATAACCGGTGAGGAGTTTAGTTGCCGTATTCAGGGCCTGGCGTACAGACGCCATAGATAGCGCATGACCACTTTCTATGTTCGCTTAGCAGTCAAATGTGTACCGGGACACAGTGGGGTTTCTCAGCGGCTCTGTGACGCAACAGGGTTCTCTTTAAAATGCTAGTCAGCGCCCTAGCGTTTTACTTTGCGGCTCACTGAAGCTAAGTGAGTTCGCACTTATCGCCATATAGCACTGCGGCATTCCCGCTAGCTGCTCTGTGGATTAACAGAGTTCGCACTCTCTGCCACAGCGAGCTACGGCGTTTATTTGAGCGACTCTGCGGGATAACAGAGTTCGCTAACTTACGCCATCTTACTAGCAGCAGGCTCTGCCTGCACGGTGGACTCCGGGCTGTGAACACACCTCTCCACATTATTTAATAGGTGCCGCAGACCCTAACAGTATCTCACTGAGGTCATGGCAGTTCAGCCCGGCAGGTAACGAAGCCTCAGTGACTGACAGTAACCATGATGAAGTCACCACGGGTCACTGAGCCTGTTTTTTTAAATTATTAAAATAAATAATTAAATAGATTGGCGTGGGGTCCCCCCATTTTTGACAAGCAGCCAAGATAATGCAGACAACTTTGGGGCTGGTATTCTCTGGTAAGGGGCCATGGATATTCCTCCAGCATAAAAATAGCAGTCATCAGCTGCCCAGAAAAGATGCATCTGCTAGATATGCCAATTCTGGCACTTTGCCCTGCGTTTCACACCTGCCCTTTGGTGGCAAGTGGGGTTCATATTTGTGGGTTGATGTCAATACCAAAACATTAGCAGCAGCAGTGTGTCATAATCCATTTCTGTGAGTCATTTAACACACTTTTTAGACCAGCCTATGCACCAGCAAAACAGAGTACAAGTCTAACACGTTGTGATCGATTGATGTGGAGGATGGTGCAGGAGTACCTGGAGCTCAATATCAATGCCATCAGGGGATTTTTCGACCATTTTACATTTTGGTTTTCAAAAATATAAGAGTGGTGTGAGCTTTCCTGCAGGGGCATACATAGAAATCATGGGGCCCCATAGCAAAAGTCTGAATGGGCCCCCCCCAAAAAAAAGCCAGAGCCATTCTAAAAGTGCCAGCACAGTGAGGGGACACATTTAACAAAAAAATGTATTATGCCCCCATAGATGCTCCATAGATTGTGCCCCCATAGATGCTGCCCCATAGATGTTACATAGATTATGCCCCCATAGATGCTCCATAGATTGTGCCCCCATAGATGCTCCATAGATAATGCCCCATAGATGCTCCATATATTATGCCCCATAGATGCTCCATAGATTGTGCCCCCATAGATGCTCCATAGATTGTGCCCCCATAGATGCTGCCCCATAGATGCTCCATAGATTACGCCCCCATAGATGCTCCATAGTTAATGCCCCCATAGATGCTCCACAGATAATGCCCCCATAGATGCTCCATATATTATGCCCCCATAGATGCTCCATAGATAATGCCCCCATAGATGCTCCATAGATTGTGCCCCCATAGATGCTCCATAGATAATGTCCCCATAGATGCTCCATAGATAATGCCCCCATAGATGCTCCATAGATTGTGCCCCCATAGATTCTCCATAGATTGTGCCCCCATAGATGCTCCATAGATTGTGCCCCCATAGATGCTCCATAGATTGTGCCCCCATAGATGCTCCATAAATTGTGCCCCATAGATGCTCCATAGATTGTGCCCCCATAGATGCTCCATAGATAATGCCTCCATAGATGCTCCATAGATAATACCCCCATAGATGCTCCATAGATTATGCCCACATAGATGCTCCATAGATTGTGCCCCCATAGATGCTCCATAGATTATGCCCCCATAGATGCTCAATAGATAATGCCCCCATAGATGCTCCATAGATTGTGCCCCATAGTATAGGTCCCTTATACTGCCGCAGCTGCTGAAACCAAAAAAAAAAAAAGACATACTCACCTCCCGGCACCTGTAATATTTACCTGTCACCCGGTGCACCGCTGACCGCCGCTGTCTTCTGGGTCCTCCGCAGTGACTGCTCAGGCAGAGGGCGCGGCGCGCACAAACTACGTCATCGCGACCTCTGCCTGAACATTCACATCCCTTATACTCACCCTCCCACCGGTGCAGTCTATGCAGCCCCTGCTCTTCTCCCGCGGTCTCCGGTGCCAGTGTTCAGCGGTCAAGTGGTACCGCTCATTAAAGTCATGAATATGTGCATATTCATGACTTTAATGAGCGGTACCATCTGACGGCTGAACACTGGCGCCGGAGACCGTGGGAGAAGAGCAGAAGCTGCAGAGACCGTGCCAGGAGGAGGTGAGTATATAGAACAGCTACGCCCCCCTCCCCCGCCGACCCCTGGTAGTACTGTGTCAGCACAGCAGTAGCACAGCTGCCAAACCGCAGCAGCCGTCGCAGGCCCACTCACCTGTCCGGCCCCATAGCAGCTGTGTGGTCTGCTACAATTGACGGTACGCCACTGCTCTCCTGTCATGACCGGCAGCCAACGTTCTCTCCGAACGTGTCTTCCGTGCTGCTGATGTTGTCCTGACTGATAAGCGCATTCGGTTGTGCCCTCAAAGTGTAGACTGCCTAACTTTTATAAAAAATGAACAAATCATTTATCTCCAATGACTTTTGCACCCCAGTCACAGATTGGGCAGAGTAGGCGATGGTGTCCAAGTTGGGTCTCCATCTGGTAGGTTGCTCATGTAAGTAGGGCTTCCAGACAGGCCTGTACTTTCTCTCAGTCAACTACCTGTGTTACTTTCCTTACATTTTTATACCAATAATACTGTATGAAACTGATGTTTGTGCTATCTGAGTGTGGCTGGAATAAAAAAAAAAATTGAGGTGTTGCATGAGGGGTGAGGTCTCCCAGCTAACAAGGCTTACACCGCTCTCATAACCACCAAGTCCTCATTGAAACTTCAGTTCCAAGCTGTAAATGCTTGCCCAGACCCTGATGCCTCATGTATGACCTATAGCTGACTGCTGCTGTGCAATTTGCAAATTTCTACTGTGGGTCAATTGGTGCCACTTTCTTGGTGTCCGCCCCTAATTTTAGCTGTTTGGGAAGCTTTTTGTCACACCTTAAGGTGTTGTCTATGCATTTTGTTTTGCCTCCCATTGAAACTGTTCGGCGAATGGCGGTCTGTTTGGCGAATCCGAACCAAACCTTGAAATGTTTGCTCATCTCTAGAGATGGTCGAACCTGAACAGTAAAGTTCGGTGTCCGTCCCAAACACCTATTGTTCGGGAACTGACACCAAACACGAACTTCACCTGTTACTGTTTGAATTAGGCTGCACGAACAACGGGTGTTTGTCGCGCTGTCATGTGCATGACAGCGTGGCAAACACCGCTTCTGATCGGCGGGAAAATCATCCCCATCGGTCAGAGAGCCGCAGTTCCCAAGCTGTCAAATGACAGCGTGAGCGCTCAGCTGTATTCAGAGGTATAAAGTTTATCTCTGGTCACTGGCATCAGCTTATGGGACTACTGCTCCCATCATCTGCCACCTGCTGCCACTAATAGCAGCAAGAGCAGTAGCAGCTGAAGGGGGTATTCACTAGCCAGGTCCTGCACTGTAAATAAGTAATTGAAAAAAAACAGGAGTGGGTTCCCCTGTATTTTTGATAACCAGCCAGGCAAAACTCACAGCTAGGGGCGCAACACTCAGCTGTCAGCTTCAACCATGCTGGTTATCAAAAATAGAGGGGTCCCCATGCTGTTTTTTTTTAAATTATTTAAATAAATAATTTAAAAACGTCATGGGTTTCCCTCTATTTTTGACAACCAGCCTTGCTAAAGCAGACAGCTGGGGGCTGGTATTCTCTGGCTGGTAAGGAGTCATAGGTTTTGGCCCCCCAACCTAAAAATAGCAGCCTGCAACTGCCCAGAAAAGGCACATTTATTAGATGTGCCAATTCTGGCGCTTTGCGCGGCTCTTCTTACTTGCCCTGTAGCAGTGGCAAGTGGGGTTAATATTTGTGGGGTTGATGTCACCTTTGTATTTTCAGGTGACATCAAGCCAGCAGATTACTAATGGGGAGGTGTCTATAACACACCTATCTATGACCAATACTATAGTGGTATGGTAAATAAAGACACAGCCAGAATAAAGTCTTTTATTAGAAATAAAACAAAACATACTTTTACTTTTTTATTTAAAAATAACAAACACAGTTATACTCACCTAGCGTCTAATTACATCTAAGCCCTCGTTCTCCTGTAATAAACCAAAAATAAAAAAGCAACAATATCCCTCACCTATCCATTGTTCTGTCCCATGCCATAATCTATGTCTGGGGGAAAAAACAGTTTTCAATCCAGTAGTTCTGCAATGAACTACTATATTCAATATAGTATATATTTTATGAGTCAGAGTACGTCCATTTTATACCAATTCTATCTCCACCAAAATAGACACCGACTCAGACTTCACAGCTCCGACTCCACAGCACTAAAGCTAACCTCTGTCAATGGCTCAACAATTCCAAGTGGTGGCATTCAATTACGAACAGTGAAGATAACCCTCCTGATTGGTGCGCTACACGCAGAGGACATTTATTTTTTCATTTTTGTGACTTTCTGATGCACCAATGTTTTTGGGGCTTCCCTAATTATGGCTACATGCTCCGGTCATTGACTGATCATTCGACCAGATTGCCTAGTGGGGATTGCCTTGACATAACTGCTTCAAGATTCCACCTCAAATACCTTCTCAGAAACTATGTTCTGCTTCTCCAGTCTCTAAAGCTCATGCTTAAATGGATTCCACAGATGTATTTTCCAAGTATGGAGAAGACACATGCAAAAATTCTGTTTCAAATTTAAGAATTTTTTTTCATTAATAAAATAATGAAAAAAACAAGACAACATTGCAGTAATTGTATGGAGTTTTGTACTGTAGAATCTTGATGCCAGGTTATTTTAACCACAAAATGAACACAGTAAAAACAAAACACAAAAGCAATCACATAATTGTGTGTGTGGGGGTGAGGTTGCAATTTTACCAAGCTTCCTTTTATTTGCCAACTTTTTAGTACATTGGATGGTAAAATAAATTATGTTATTCTAAACTACAACTCAACTAACAAGAAACAAGCTCTCATATTGCTGTCAGGATGGAAAAATAAAACAGTTATGGCTCTTGGATCAAGGAAAAGAGATGAGTGAACTTATTTGGAAAACGTTCTCCAATCTCAAATTTGGCACGACTGTTGCAAATTCGGATTCGTGTTTGGATCCCCGAGCATTTTTCCTAAATATCGGCAAAATTTGGCCAAAGCTCTGTAAATCATCTAGTTTCCATTAATGCTTTTGTTAGGACTTTGCTTGGAATAGATGTGCTGCATGATGAGCAGGGGGACGTTTTTGATGAGGGGAGGGGATGAAGAGATGTCAGAGTAGTGGCAGACTGTATTTTTTTTTCAACTTAATGTGTGGAGATTCCGGCAGCCATTCAGGGTGCAGAAACCATCCACAACATCCAGACACAAGGGCTTCTGTCATTGAATGACAAAGTCACATGTCCATCTTCATATAAAAAGTGGACATGTTATTTTTGTGCCATTTTGCCAGTGTAACAGAGTAGAGAGGCTACTCTTGCTGCTGCAACTATTCAGATAGTTCAGATAGATAGGATCCTTTGTGAAATCGCCCTTCCAGCATCTAAATCATTTGTGCTAATAGTGTGGTGCAGCCAGGAGAGTCAAAATTTCCGAATCTAATCCATTTGTGCTAATAGTGTGGTGCAGGCATGAGTCCACATTTCCAAATCTAAATCATCTGTGCTAATATTGTGGTGCAGCAAGGAGCCCCATGTTAGAATCTAAATTATTTGTGCTAATGTGTGGTGCAGCCATGAGTCCATATTTCATAATCTTAATTATTTCTACTAATAGTGGTGTGCAGCCAGGAATAGACATTTCAGAAACTAAATTTGTTTGTGCTAATGTGTGGTGAAGCCAGGAGTCCACATTTCGGAATCTAAATTGTTTGTGCTAATGTGTGGCGCAACCAGGAGTCTACATTTCAGAATCTAAATTATTTGTGCTATTAAGGTACTGCCACACTAAGCAATCCCGCTAGCGATCTCGTTAGCGTTGCATACTAATGAGATCGCTAGCGGGATCGTTTCTATATCGCTAAATGCGGCCACATTTAGCGATATAGTTAACGACGCTATCGCCGTTAGCGATCTTCTTAACGACTTTAGCGGTACAAAAGTACCGCTAAATCGCTAAGAAAAGGTGCCACACAGCGATAAGATACTTACCCAGCGGGAGCGCCAGCGATGAAATAGGGTCCGGAACGATTCCAGCGACGAGCGAGATCACAGCAGGAAGCTCGTCGCTGGAAGCTGCCGCACTGAACAATATCGCTAACGGGATCGCTAAATAGTGACGTTTTTTAGCGATCTCGTTAGCGATATTGTTTAGTGTGGCATACCCTTTAGTGTGGACCATATACCAGGTCACATTTGAGAATCTAAATTGTTTATGCTAATGCTGTGGGATGCACACTAGGCCACGTTTCAGAATCTAAATTGTTTGTGCTAATAGTGTGGGCCAGAGAGACCAGGGCACTTTTCAGAATATAAATTGTTTGTTCTAATAGTGTGGGCAAGACACTAGGACACATTTCCGAATTTAAATCCGTTCTGGTAATAGTGTGGTCCAGACACACTATCTGAGCAACTAAATACTGATTGTTAATTTAGGGACAGTTGACTGACAGGTGTGAGCCTAGGGTTGTGAAACAGCTGGTTAAAAGAGGGGAAGGGTATATCCAACATGAGTGGGAAAAAGCAAGGTCTTGGTGGAAGGAAGAATAAGCTTGTTGTTCAAGGTGTACGTGGGTTAGGTGGTAAAGTTGCTGAAAGCTCTATTGAACAAAAACACTGTCTCGTCCTATCGAAAGACAACTGACAATATCTGTTACTGGACGGGCTACTCGACTCCCTTTCTTTGACAGCCAACAGCAGTACAAAAGACCATAGAAAACAAGGACCCCTAAAATATAACTTTTAATTAGATAAAGCTAAAATCATGTTTCAAATTCTAGACAAGTAAAGGCAAACTGTGAATGGGTCTCAAGCCTCATTTTGGTGTGGACTCGATATCACCGCGTCACTTCCAGTGCGCATTGAATGCTGCAATGCAGAGTGAGTTCCACACTGCCATAACACTAGATTAAATATTGAATGCATCATTTCCGGTGTGCACAGAATGGTGGCTCGCAAAGTGCGCTCCACGCCATCATCACGTCGGATGGAACATTGAATGTGCTCCACATGTGCATCACATTGGATTCATCAGCATAGCCTTCTAAAGAGAGGCAGTGAGTAAGCTTATTAATAGCCTATCTTATTTTTGTTGTGGCCTTCTGATCACCTGATGAACCCCTAGGAATCCCTGTGGGTGAAACGCATCCGACATTGACATGGGATGTTGCTACATATGATCTAATTATGGATGGTGCCTGATTGAGGCTTGAACATAATGGGAATCCCTGCCATTGAGCTGACGAACCCCAATAGGACAATCAGATGAGTACATGATTATTGCATCCTGCTTACCCACATTTTCTTTTTAGTATCCCCTTTCTTTATTGAATTATGGTTATTGTGGGCATTGACATGGGATGTTGTTACATATGATCTAACTATGGATGGTGCCTGATTGAGGCTTGAACATAATGGGAATCCCTGCCATTGAGCTGACGAACCACAATAGATCAATCAGATGAGTACATGATTACTGTATCCTGTTTATCCACATTTTTTTCAGTATCTCCCTTTTTCTTGAATCATGAGTATTGTTACATACTCTTTTGTTATTTAAGATTGTCTGCATCAGAAATAGGATAATTAATGTTACTGCTTGATCTAAAACACCATTATTAGTGGGTTTCCTCTAGGGTCTCCACCTGCATACTCAACCAATCCCTTAACCCCTTCCTGACATGCACAATACTAGTACTGCTCTGCAGGAACTGTGTTCCCACAAACAGCAGTACTAGTATGGTGCACCAATCATGTGGCCTCACGCGATTGGGGGCGGGTGTCAGTTGTATGTGACAGCTGACACCTCACAGAAATGTCCAAGATCAGTGCTAGCACCGATCGCAGGCATTTAACCCATTCTGTCTACCATAAATCGGAATAGAAAGTGATCAAAAAATGTTATGTGCCCGAAAATAGAACCAATAAAAACATCAGCTCATCCCGGAAAAAACAAGCCATCACATGACTTTGTTGACCAAACTATGGAAAAATTATACCTTTCAAAATATGGTGATGCAAAAATTAATTTTGCAATAAAAAGCGTCTTTTAGTGTGTGACAGCTAGTGTTGAGCGATACTGCTCGATATCTAAAAATATCGGATCGGAATGGTATCGCCGATATCACTAAATATCGTCGATATCCGATTCCGATATCGGAAGTCCAATGTAAGTCTATGGGAACCAAATATCGACATTAAAAAAAAAACATTCTTGCCTTGTTGGTTAATTGTACATGAAGGAAAACAACAAAGACTAATGTAGAATGTATTGGGGGAGGTTGAGGAGACAATAAAGGCATACATGTTTAACCCAATGCATTGGAATAGCATTAATATATATTTTTTTGGAAATACGTTTGGATTGACTAACAAATTGACAATGTTGTTAACCTTTTTTCTATTTTGGCAAATATGTATGTTTCACAACTTCCATGCTCTTCACCTTTTTAACTTTTGCCAGTGCCACACTTTCTCCTTCATAATCTTCAGCAGCATCATCTTTCTCATCAAATTATTCTTCATCTTCACCTTCTTAATCTTCTTCTTAAACTTCTTGCTATTCATGTTTTGTTTACATTACTCATATTGTTATTATTAAACTAATTAATCTTCTTCATATTCAAATTCTTCATCTTCTTCCTCTTCATCTTCTTCATCATATTCTTATTTGTGACAGAGATTCCTGTACTTGTAATCTGTAAAAGTATGAATTGTTCATCCTTCCGTTCTTGCTGTCACAAAAGATTTAAATTACAACAGTATTTGTCCGTGTTCAGTTTAGCCTGCAGCAGCAGCAGGCATTTTCCAGGGGCACCACGTGGAGGAACGGACTCACCCCCATACACTGCTTAGTCTTCTTCTGCTTAGAATTTAGAGCATATATTTTGCTCTTCATTTTGGTCTTATACTTCATGTTCTTCTGCTTTTTGATCTTTTGCTTATTGTTCTTCTGTCTCTTGTTCTGTATCTTGTATCTTGTCTTAACCTTCTTTGTCCTGTTGGTGATCTTCTTCTGGGTAATCTTTTATTTTTTCTTTGTGATGGTGTTCAGGCTATTTGGCTTCATGCTCGTCGTCCTTGTTGTCGTCATCTTCTTCTGGGTGGTCTTTAAGGTCGTCTAATTTCCGAGAAACAGCTGACGTTACTGGAACCCTGACGGGTATCAGATGGAGCAAGAGACAATGGAAGTAACGAGGACCAGCTGACTGTGCTGGACCCCGGACGGGTAGCAGAAGGAAAAGAGGCAATGTCACAACCGAGTACCAGCTGACGTTACTGTGACACGGTTACTAAGCAGGAGGTACCTGTGCTCCAAAGCACTACCAAGGACCAGCAGACGTTGGTGGAACTCGGATACGGAGATGGAGGCACCTAGGACAAAGGCACTGGGGAGAACCACTTGACGGTACTGGACCCCAGACGGGTAGCAGAAGGAAAAGAGGCAATGTCACAACCGAGTACCAGCTGACGTTACTGTGACACGGTTACTAAGCAGGAGGTACCTGTGCTCCAAAGCACTACCAAGGACCAGCAGACGTTGCTGGAACTCGGATACGGAGATGGAGGCACCTAGGCAAAAGGCACTGGGGAGAACCACTTGACGGTACTGGACCCCGGACAGGTAGCAGAAGGAAAAGAGGCAATGTCACAACCGAGTACCAGCTGACGTTACTGTGACACGGTTACTAAGCAGGAGGTACCTGTGCTCCAAAGCACTACCAAGGACCAGCAGACGTTGCTGGAACTCGGATACGGAGATGGAGGCACCTAGGCCAAAGGCACTGGGGAGAACCACTTGACGGTACTGGACCCCGGACGGGTAGAAGAACGCACCCATGAAAATGTAAGTTGACAGGACGCAAGCCGTCCGCAGTTACCGAATCACACAGTCCTACAGTGGGTGCTTATCCTATTGTCACAATGGAAACCGCCTTTATTTACATATCCCACAGCACACATAGGAATCACCTAAACTGCAGGCACCATAGAGTCGGCTAACCCGAATGCAACACGACAGCACAACTTATTGGAGGATAATTGACGCTCACACTGCCAGGAAACAGCTGTCGTGCTGTAACCAGGCTGGCCAGGAGTCAGTACCCCTGCCAATTACTTACGAGCAACAAATGGCGGTGTTGTAGCCCAGGGAGTAGAGTTCAGGTGGTAGAAAGATGAACATAACAGGAGACATGGAAAACGTTGCCAAACAGTTATTTAATCTGAAAACGGACAGGCAAATTCAGGTGAGATCCATGCCTTGTTCATTTTCAGAAAAGTAAGCCGGTCTACATTCTCTGAGGATAGTCGCATGCGACGGTCTGTTACTACACCACCTGCAGCACTAAAGACACGCTCAGATAATACACTGGCAGCAGGGCAAGCCAGCACCTCCAATGCATACTGGCTAAGCTCTGGCCATGTATCCAACTTAGAGACCCAAAATTTGAAAGGGGAAGAGGCATCTGGGAGTACACTTAGAGGGAAAGCCAAGTAGTCTGTCACCATCTTACGGAAACGTTTCTTCCTGGTGACTGGAGCCGTCTCGGATGGTGTAGACCTTGCTGGCGCTGTCACAAAACTTTGCCACATTTGTAACATACAGTTCTTGCCCTGTGCAGAGGCGCTGCTTCTGCTCCCTCTTGTTGTAGAGGTGTCTACACTGCCTCGACGCACAGAGCTGCTTTTTAAAGCAGTAGCAGCAGCAGCAGCTCTCTCGGCTGGAATGTACAACAGTATGGATTGCACCAGTGTGTCTTGGTACTCCTGCATTTTACGGTCCCGGTTCACCGGTGTGATGAGGGTTTGTAAGTTGTCCCGGTAGCGAGGGTCTAGGAGGGTGTACACCCAATAATCTGACGTGCTGAGAATGTGGGCGATGCGGCGGTCGTTCTCTGGCACTGAAGCATGAAATCAACCATGTGCTGCAGACTCCCAACTGGCCAACAAAGGCTGTCCTCTGGAAGAGGCGTCATCTCTGTCTCCTCTGCATCACCCCACCCTCGCTCTACATACTGACTACAGCGTTGTGTACCTCCCTCTGTAGGGATTTCTTCCTCCTCCATTGACTCCTCCTCCTCCTCATCCTCCTCACAAAGTGAGCCCTGCCCAGCCCTTTGTGAGGAACCACGTTGCGCTGACTGTCCTGAAGGTAATTGAATTTGTGACTCCTCATCCTCCACCTCTTCCAAAACCTGTTCCTTTAGTGCTTTCAGTGATTTCTGAAGCAGGCAGATAAGGGGGACAGTCATGCTGACTAGTGCATCATCTGCACTCGCCATCCGCGTTGAGACATCAAACGCACGCAAAACGTCGCAGATGTCCTTCATAGAGGCCCACTCAGTAGTGGTGAAGTGTGAACGGCGCAAATTGCGAGTTGATTGCGCCTGTTGCAGCTGATACTCCATTACTGCTGGCTGCTGCTCACACAACCGCTCCAACATATGTAACGTGGAATTCCACCTGGTGGGTACGTCACATATGATGCGATGTTCAGGAAGGCAAAATCTGACTTGCAGAGCCTGGCTGGAGATTAGCTGACAAAAACCACACGTCGCTCTCCTGCTTGATGGCATCCCAGAGCTCCTGCGCTGTGTGGCTTCGATTCCCATGGGAATTAATTTCAGGACGGCCTGTTGACGTTTGGCCACGGCTGTGCTCATATCGGTCGCAACAGGTAAGCGTTCACGGGTCCATGTGGAGGTATACCGTGACGGCTCGTGCAGCGATGATTATGAGGAACTGGAGTAGGAGGAGGAATCAATGTGCACAGACTGGATTCCTGCAATCCTTGGAGTTGGCAGAACACGTACAGCGCCACTGGCAAGATCTGTACCCGGCTCCACAACATTGACCCAATGGGCAGTGAGGGAAAGGTATCGTCCCTGGCCATGGGTACTGGTCCACGCATCGGTGGTCAGGTGGACCCTGCTACTGACGGCGTTTAGTAGCGCATGTTTAATGTTTCCCTCGACATGTTTTTGCAGAGCAGGGACAGCTTGCCTGCTGAAATAAAATTGGCTTGGCACATTATATTGTGGGACTGCCAATGCCATAAAGTTCCTGAAACTGTCAGTCTCCACCAGCCTGAATGACAGCATTTCAAGGGACAGGAGTTTTGCAAGGCCAGCATTCAGAGCCTGTGCTCGTGGATGGTTTGCCGAGTATGGCCGTCTTTTATCCCATGCCTGTGTTACCGATGGCTGTTTTTTGTTCTGGGGTGTGACGATGACTGTGAACTTGCTGCAGTGGGTGGAATAACAGTTTGTCTATGGACAACAGTGACCGAGGTTCTTCCATGGAGATCCTGTGAGGAAGCCGAACCAGGTGTGTGAGAGCTGGAGGTAGAGGCTCGAACACGACCTAAAGATGTAGGTGCTGCTGTAGGTTGGCCTACATCTCCAGTGTGTCTTTGTAACTCAGCTACGTGCTTTGTCCGTACATGTTTCCACATATTTGTGGTATTCAGGTTCTGATATTTTTACCTCTTTTAACTTTTTGCTTACACAGCTTGCATTGAACATAGCAAATATCATCTACAAGTCTGTCAAAAAAGGACCACGCAGTGCAAGTCATGGGAGCGCCAATTTTGACATTTCTAAGAGAACTGCTCCCAACAGGTGCCAAACTGGAGGCTACAGGCAAGCGAGTCTGCAGCCTACCTCTCCCTCCTCTTTGTACCGTTGGGACAATCTCTTCCTCAGAGCTGCTCCCACCACCTTCCTGTTGCTCACGCCATGTTGGGTCTCGGACTTCATCATCTCCACTACCCTCTTCCAACACCTGCTGCTGTTGGATGGTCTGGGCAGCACCATGCTCCACAAAACCTGGCACCTGAGTCTCATCATCATCATAAGATGCGTTCTGCGGTGTGCTGTCCATCGGCACTGGCTCACCCGCCTCTTCAGATTGAGAGAGACACAGCTGTTGCGCATCACTGCATACTCCCTCTTCTTCAAATTGCAGAATGCTGCTTGCCTGTGCCCGTGTTTGCGAGCCAACAGATTCTGAGAACAGAAGCAGAGACTCAGCTGGCTCCTGTACAGAACTCTCTGACTGCCTGGGCAATTTGACAGGCGGTGAACAGACAGTTGGTTGCTCATCAGTGTTGTGTTCCTGAGAGGAGGTGGAAGGAATTGAAGTCGATGCATTGGCTGCCATCCAACCAACAATGGCTTCAATTTGTTCTTCCCGCAGCAGGGGGGCACGCCGAGCTCCTACCAAAGTGCGCATAAAGGAACGCTCACGGGGAAAACTGGTGGATGCTGTGTCACTGAGGGCGGCAGCAGCCACAGAATCCCCACGTCCTCTCCCTGCTGAAACTCCACGGCCACGACCACGTGCCTTACTCACTGCCTTCTTCATCTTGGTAGATTGAGAAAGAAAGTCAGAAAAGTTATAAGGCCTAAGTGTAGTTATTACGCAGAGACTGAAGTGAACACTGAAACACAACTGTTCACAATCTGTGAAAGGCTACTCCTTTGTCTACTTCTATAGTGTTTGCAACCAATGTATTGTATACGGATGGAAGCGCGTCACACTAATAGATTATATTTTAAATGGAATGGAGCAGAACCAATTGGAGATAAATGAAAAGGATGAGCCACTGAGACACGCTCAGCAGAGTACAAGCAGCAGTGCTTGAACAAGTAACTGGAGCGTGATGTGCACTCAAAAAATAAAAAACACAGACTGAAGTGAACACTGAAACACAACTGTTCACAATCTGTGAAAGGCTACTCCTTTGTCTACTTCTATAGTGTTTGCAACCAATGTATTGGATACAGATGGAAGCGCGTCACACTGATAGATTATATTTTAAATGGAATGGAGCAGAACCAATTGGAGATAAATGAAAAGGATGAGCCACTGAGACACGCTCAGCAGAGTACAAGCAGCAGTGCTTGAACAAGTAACTGGAGCGTGATGTGCACTCAAAAAATAAAAAACACAGACTGAAGTGAACACTGAAACACAACTGTTCACAATCTGTGAAAGGCTACTCCTTTGTCTACTTCTATAGTGTTTGCAACCAATGTATTGTATACGGATGGAAGCGCGTCACACTAATAGATTATATTTTAAATGGAATGGAGCAGAACCAATTGGAGATAAATGAAAAGGATGAGCCACTGAGACACGCTCAGCAGAGTACAAGCAGCAGTGCTTGAACAAGTAACTGGAGCGTGATGTGCACTCAAAAAATAAAAAACACAGACTGAAGTGAACACTGAAACACAACTGTTCACAATCTGTGAAAGGCTACTCCTTTGTCTACTTCTATAGTGTTTGCAACCAATGTATTGGATACGGATGGAAGCGCGTCACACTATAGATTATATTTTAAATGGAATGGAGCAGAACCAATTGGAGATAAATGAAAAGAATGAGCCACTGAGACACCCTCAGCAGAGTACAAGCAGCAGTGCTTGAAAAAGTAACTGGAGCGTGATGTGCACTCAAAAAATAAAAAACACAGACTGAAGTGAACACTGAAACACAACTGTTCACAATCTGTGAAAGGCTACTCCTTTGTCTACTTCTATAGTGTTTGCAACCAATGTATTGGATACGGATGGAAGCGCGTCACACTAATAGATTATATTTTAAATGGAATGGAGCAGAACCAATTGGAGATAAATGAAAAGGATGAGCCACTGAGACACGCTCAGCAGAGTACAAGCAGCAGTGCTTGAACAAGTAACTGGAGCGTGATGTGCACTCAAAAAATAAAAAACACAGACTGAAGTGAACACTGAAACACAACTGTTCACAATCTGTGAAAGGCTACTCCTTTGTCTACTTCTATAGTGTTTGCAACCAATGTATTGGATACGGATGGAAGCGCGTCACACTAATAGTTAAATTGCATGGAGCTACAAGAATTACACTGAAGGAAAAAAAAAAGAGTCTGTGAGTGACATGTGCAGATGCCTACAGACAGCGTTGCATGCAGAGCAAACTGCAGCGTCACCTGCACTCACACACACCTTGCAGAGCTGTTAAAACAACACTGCAGGCAAAAGGAAGCTTTACACAGCGGTTGGTGCTAGCCTGCCTACAGCACAGTACACTAAATCGCAATCTCTAACTGTCCCTCAGAGTCAGCACAGCAGCGTTCTGTCCCTTACTGAATTCACAGCACAGTGACGCTAAAATGGCGGCGGCGCCTTTTATAGTGCATTCTGACATCATTTCAGCATCCAATCACAGCCATGCCATTAGTTAACATGACCGCAGCAGTACAGGATGTGCCCACACTTCTTAGGATTCCTCATTGGCTGACTAAAATCACATTGCCTCGCAAAGAATTATGGGAACTTCCGATTCCGGTATCCGATAAGACGAAAATATCGAAACGAAGTATCGAAAGGCCGATAGAGCTAATATCGGCCGATACCCGATATTTGCAGTATCGTATCGCTCAACACTAGTGACAGCAGCCAAACATAAAAACCCACTATAAATCTAGAATCGCTGTAATCGCAACTACCCGAAGAATAAAGTCACCTAATCACTTTTACCGCACGAGGGACATAAAAAAATGAATAAAACCAATTCTTCACATGCTGTTGATTTTTTCATTCTGCCTCCAAAGATTGCAGCAAGGCTTGGCGTACATTTATCCTGCGCTCTGAGCTGAGCGCTTACACTGGGGTTTCTGTGTAAATCTCTGAAATACGTGATTCAGACGGAACCCCTGGCAGAAGATTCCCTATGATGAGATAGATGGAGGCATTGTAGACACCATAGGACCTGTGATCTGGCGTCTTTTTTGAATTGCAATAAAAGTGCTGTCTGCCACAGTTTTGTGCAGTTCTGAAAAGAAGGATACAGCTGAACAAAGGCCATACGGGGTTGAGATTAACTCTGCTGCCTGATTATAGTGAATAGATCCTTTGGGAGTTTCATCTTAATCACTTCATTAAGAGATTTAGATGGAAACCGCAAAGTAAGTGCTCAGCATAGAGCACCGGATATATGTGATCATAAATATTATGTAAAATGTTGCCAATAAAAGCTTCAACTCAATTCACAAAAAAGCAAGCCCTCACTCAGGTCTTTCATCTGTTATTGGAAAGATAGGGGCTTCCACGTTACTGGTAGAACAAAGGCTCTGGAAAAGCAAAATGGCTCCTTGCTCCCAAAAAGATATTTAGCAAATTCTCCGCTCCCAAATCCCAATGCCCATTGGGCATAATGTACTGTTCACTACAACAGCAGTTTGCAATTTTCACTCAGCAACATACGCTGCTACTTGTTTCTGGAAAACGTCCATGGAATCAAAATCATCACTACATCTGTAAATAAAAGGGTTACAATTTCCAAAATGGGGTCATTTGAGGGGGGTTCTGCTTTTCTAGCCCTTAGTGGCTCTTTATATGGAATCCACAAACTATTCTAGGAAAATCTGTGATCCAGGAGGCAAATAGCGTTCCGTTCCTCCCAAGTCTCACCGTACGACAAAATTTTTACTGTACAGCCATATATGGGGTATTGCCACGTTCAGTAGAATTGGTGGGACAAATTTTTGTGCCATTTTTACCCATTTCCCAGTATGAAAATGTAAAACTTGGGGCTAACACACAATCTTGGTGGCAGTGGCATAGCAACTGTTTGAGGCGCCCGGGGCGGCAAATTTTAGGCCATGCCCCTAGCCACACCCATTTAATTGGTCACACCCATATCCATGCCCTGACTACACCCATTTAGCACTGCTGATCACACTGTTTCATAAACAATAATTATAAACACATACCTCCCAACCGTCCCGGTTTCAGCGGGACAGTCCCGATTTCGGGACGCTGTCCCGCTGTCCCGGCCAGGAGGTTTACTTTCTGCATTAGAATCGTACATACGGAAACCCCGGGACCTCCCACACATTCTGGCAGCCACACGTCAAGTTCCATCGCTGACCTCATTTCTCCAGGATGTGGGGATCTCATCAGCTATGCAGCGCTCCATTCAATTCCAGGCTCTCACTGAGCGAGACAGGCAGGATCTGGGGATCTCATCATCTGTTGAACAGATTCCATGATGAGATCCCCAGATCTTGCCTGTCTCGCTCAGTGAGAGCCGGGTATTGTATGCAGCGTTCCATACAATACCCTACTCTCACTCCAACAGATCTCGCGGCTCGATGCGTCCCGTTCTGAAGACTCTCCCGAGAACGAGTTACAGTACCTGCTGCTGTAAGCTGACTGCCGGAAATGAGGTCAGCGGTCATTTCCGGCGTTCAGCTGACTTACAGCACGTCACTTCGGTGGAACGTGACGTGTGGCTGCCAGAACGTGTGGGAGGTCCCTGGGGTTTCCGCATGTACAATTCTAATGCAGAAAGTAAACCTCCCGGCCGGGACAGCGGGACAGGGACCCAGCCCTACATAGATAACAGCATTCGCTCCATCCCCACGCAGACCCATGCACGTAATGGCACCCCTCCTTCCCCCCTGCAGCCTCCAAGCACACAGCTCCCGCAAGTAACAGGACCCTTGTACTTGCGCGGCTCCGCTCTTTGTGGCCCCGTACACACGGCTCTGCTCCGTACACCTCGTACACACGCGGCCCCGCTCCGTACACCTCGTACACACATAATGTATAAAGACAGCAATAACCATCATATATACCCCTGAAGAACAATGCTAATGGAATGAGTAATTTTCATTATAGAAGGTATACATACACAGGACAATGTGGGAAAAACTGCAAAAGACATGCAAAAAAACCAAGAATGGCAGCCCAGAAGTACCCATAAAAAACAACTTTATTAATACAATATATAAAAAATAACTAGATGAATGGTACACAGGGGCTGGTAGACATAGAAGTGTGATCACATATAAGCCAAAACGGGCAGGGGCCCGTCCAACCACATATTATATTCCAGAATAAATACTACATATAATGCATGCTACAAACATCATTACAAAGTGCACAATATCAAGGTTTCAAACCTATGCAGCAGTACATTATAAAGCAATAACAATATACCTGTTGATTTATTTAGCAGCCTTGACCATTTATTTATATGGCGCATTGTATGCCCTTACATCGCATGGCTGCTTTGTACTCTGAGATCAAGGGCGCATGCGCTGCTTGCCCTGCTACCTGTTTGCAGTGTTTTTCCCGGATGTCCGTCATCCGGTCACGTGGGGCCCCACGTGTTTCCGGTGTCGGCGTCTGCGGAGAGCGCGTATACTGGCAGCAGTGACAGGAACCGTGTGGCTCTCTATGGGTTACTATCAGCGCACATTGTATGCGCAATTTACTGGCACATTGCGACACAGCTGATCCTGTTGACACGCTGGGCGCTGTCCTTTTCTCGTGGCATTTCCGGTGCACTTAATATAAAATGGTGGTCAAGGTATGTTCCTATTAGGCGCCCTGAGGAAGGAGCGGTGGTCTCCGAAACGCGCGTCGGGGTGGGTCGGTGGTCTCGTTCACCTACAGTCATCAGGTATATTGTTATTGCTTTATGATGTACTGCTGCATAGGTTTGAAACCTTGATATTGTGCACTTTGTAATGATGTTTGTAGCATGCATTATATGTAGTATTTATTCTGGAATATAATATGTGGTTGGACGGGCCCCTGCCCGTTTTGGCTTATATGTGATCACACTTCTATGTCTACCAGCCCCTGTGTACCATTCATCTAGTTATTTTTTATATATTGTATTAATAAAATTGTTTTTATGGGAACTTCTGGACTGCCATTCTTGTTTTTTTTTACCTCGTACACACGCGGCTCCGCTCCGTACACCTCGTACACACGCGGCCCCTTCCCATACACCTCGTACACACACGGCTCCGCTCCGTACACCTCTTGCACACACGGCTCTGCTCCGTACATCTCGTACACACACGGCTTTGTTCCGTACACCTCGTACACACACGGCTTTGCTTCGTACACCTCATACACACACGGCTCCGCTCCGTACACCTGGTACACACACGGCTCCACTCCGTACACCTCATACACACACAGCTCTGCTACATCCACACTGTAAACCCCTTCTGATCCCACACATACACTTACCTTCATCCAGAACCATGATGACCAGTACACCAGCTTCCTGCACACACGAGGAGCCTGATCATGTGACACCTAACTCCTCCCCTCCTGTGACCTCATCACAGGTCCTGCTCGCACCTTTACAGAGGACAATGGTAAATGCTGGCTGTGAGAAGTTGGAGAGCCTGGGAGGGCAGAAAGGGGTGCATGGAGGGCGTGGCGGCTTCTCTCACTTCAGGACACATAGTGTCCTGACCGTGACAGGGATGGGAGGGGTTAGAATCGGGACTGTTGGGAGGTATGGAATTGCTGCTGCAGCCGTGCCGCCCCCACACACGTGCCGCCGGGGGCGGACTGCCGCCCCGCCCACGCTATGCCACTGCTTGGTGGTAAAATTGTAAATTATTTTATCTTCACTGCTCACTGGTATAAACGTCTGTGACACACCTCTGGTGTCAATATAATCACCGCATTAATTCACTGAGAGGTTTAGTTAAGAAAATTAGGTCACTTTTAGGGGTTCTGCTTTGTTGGCACCTCAGAGGCCCTGCCAAGTAACATGGCATCCTCAAACACGTGCAGCAAAATCTGCAATGTAACATGGCATTTCTTCCCTTCTGAGCACTGTGTCTCAAAAGTAGTTTTTGACGACTTATGGGCTATCTTTGAACTTTGGAGAAATTGCATAACAAATTTTGGGGTCCATTTTCTCCTATTTTTGCGGTAAAAATGTGATCTTTTTATTTTCACGGCTTAAAGTTATAAACTTCTGTGAAGCACTTTGGGGTTCAAGGTGTTCAATACACATCTAGATAAGTTCCCAAAGGGGTCTAGTTTCCAAAATGGTTTCACTTGTGGGGGGTTTCCACTGTTTAGGCACATTAGGGGCTCTCCAAACATGACATGGCATCTGCTTATTATTCCAGCAAATTTTACTTTTAAAAAGTCAAATGGCACTGCTTCCCTTCCAAGCCCTGCTGTGCACCCAAACATAGTTTTCCTCCACATATTGGGTATCTGTGCACTCAGGAGCAATTGTACAACAAATTGTATGGAGCAATTTCTCCTTTTACCCTTATGAAAATGCAAAATGTGGAGCAAAAAAAGATTTATCTGGGAAAAATGTGTATTTTTTTTATTTTCACGGCTTTATGTTATAAACTTATGTGAAACACCTGTGGCTCAAGGTGCTCAATACACATATAGATTAGTTCCCAAAGGGCTATAGTTTCCAAAATGGTGTCACTTGTGGTGGATTTCCACTGTTTAGGCACATCAGAGTCTCTCCAAACATGACATGGCATTCTCTAATTATGCCAGCAAACTTTACATTCACAAAAAGTGAAATGGTGCTCCTTCACTTCCAAGCCCTTCCGTGTGCCCAAACAGTAGATTGTAGATTTCCCCCACATATGGGGTAATGGCATGCTCAGGAGAAATTGTTCAACAAATTGTATGGTCCATTTTCTCCTGTTACCCTTGTGAAAGTGAAAAAAAAATAAGTCTAAAGGAAAAATTTTGCGAAAGAAATGTAAATGTTTATTTTTTCCTTCCACATTCCAAAAATTCCTGTGATGCACCTGAAGGGTTAATACACTTCTTAAATGTTGTTTTGAGTATTTTGAGAGGTGCAGTTTTTAGAATGGTGTCACTGTTGGGTATTTTCTGTCATATAGGCCCCTCAAAGTCACTTCAAATGTGAGGTGGTCTCTAAAAAAAAATGGTTTTGCAAATTTTGTGATGAAAATGAGAAATCGCTGGTCAAGTTTTAACCCTTATAACGTCCTAACAAAAAAAAATTATGCTTCAAAAATTGTGCTGATGTAAATTAAACATTTGGGAAATGTTATTTATTAACTATTTTGTGTGAAATGACTCTGATTTAAGGGCATAAAAATGAAAAGTTTAAAAATTGCACAATTTTCAAAGTTTTTGCAAAATTTCATTTTTTTTTCACAAATAAACTCAAGTCATGTCAAAGAAATTTTACCACTATCACAAAGTACAATATGTAATGAGATAACAGTTTCAGAATCAGTGGGATCCATTGAAGTGTTCCAGAGTTATGCTTCATATAGTGACAGTGATCAGAATTGTAAAAATTGGCCTGGTTTATGAAGGTGAAAACAGGCTTCTGGGAGAAGGAGTTAATGAGACACGAGTTCCAACAGTGCAGATAGAATCCCCCACCTCTGTGCTATGCAGCCAGAGCTTACCGCAATCAGGAAATATTTAAATTATTATTCCTTGGAGATCGCAATCACACAGCTCAAACATTTTGGGCCACTGTCCTGGTCGAGTTTGAGCAATGGATGGCTCCATTTAGTCTGGAGCCAGGGAAGGCCATATGCGATAACCTTGTAAACCTAGTGGTGACCCTACGCCCTGGCAGCCTCACACATGTGCCTTGCATGGCTCACATCCTCAACCTGGTGGTACAGCATTTTTTCCACCACTATCCTGCCTGGATGCACTGCTGCAGAAAGCACCGTCACTGTGTGCTCATTACCACAGTTCGCACACCATATGTCATTGACTTGCATGGCTACAGAGGTCTTTCCACATACCGGGTAAATGTTTGATATGCAATGTGCCAACAAGGTGGAATTCCACTCTCCATATGTTGAAGTTTTTGTGGCAGCAGCGATGAGCCCTGGTGCAGTATGTCCTTTTGCATAGCCTGAGCTAATGCAGTACGGATGTGGTGAAAACCAGCAAACCACGTTTATGGAATCAGCACAGATGAATCACCTCTGCACCCTTCTGCACAGTTTCAAAATGGCTACTAAGATGGTTAGCGCTGATGATGCCATCATCAGCATCTCTAATCCAGTCATCTACATGCTGGAGCCCACTTTCAATAGTCTGCGGGAGGAGGTGGTGGTCCCAGAGTAAGAGGTGGAAGCAGAGGATGAGGATAACAACATCTCTAAGTTCCAGACTGTCGTCGCACAAGCGGATGTCATGAGAAGGTGGATTACAGTGATAAAGGGGGCTCATGGTACAAGACAAACTGTGAGTGAAGGTGCAGGAGCAGAGGAAGAAATGGAGAAGGATGAGGAGGAAGAGGTGAAGGAGACAGTAAGGAGATGAAGAAGATAATGATCCCCTCTCTGTTGTCCGTGGTTGGTGGATGAGGATGGAGTAAGCCATCCTGAATCTTACTTTGCCACCAACACACCATGGACTTGAACCTCATGGGAGTGCCCGACATGCCCAATATATGAGCACATTCTTGCTGCACTATGTGAAAAATGATGCCCATATTCTTAGGGTTAGAAACAGTGCTGACTACTGGGTTGCCACTCTTAGTACAAAAGAAAATTTTGCCAGATGCCCCTCCATATGGAAAGTGACATGCGCATGCTGGAATATCAAAACATGCTTGTAGACAATCTTAAGAGTAGTTTTCTCAAAGACAACAGTGAGGCACACAGTGTGTATTGCAGTTATAGACTTCCAACCCCGGGACCATCGAGTCGTCAACGCAAAAACATTAGCAGCAGCAGTGTAAGTAGCAGAAGCAAATTCTGTGAGTCATTTGATACATGTTGTGAATTATTGGAAAGGATGGTGTCGGAGTATCTGGAGCTTAATATCAATGTAATCAGGGGGAGTTTGAACCCTTTTGCATTTTGGTCTTCAAAAATTCAAGAGTGGCCTGAGTTCACCTGTCAAGTCTTGGAGGTTTTGTCATGCCCGGCAGCCAGAGATGTCTCAGAATGTGTTTTCAGCACTGCAGGTCGTGTCCTGATGGATAAGTGCTTCTGGCTGCTCCCTGAAAGTGTAGACCGCTTGTGATGACACATTTAATCTTAATTAACCAGAAGTCTATTTTCAGTAAGCCAGGAGCCATTGAATATGTGTTGACTTTTGAATTGATGCATTTTTTCTTCAGTTGGTCAAACTTCTCACATGTAGACTCTTCTTGCAGGTTTAATTAAGATTTTTGAATGTCTAATGTTTGCATCTTATATCAGCTCCTATTACTTATTGTCTGCTATCTTTGAAAGATAGTGATACAGGGTCATTGAACACTGGATGTTTGATTAATATGTGGAATGACCATTGTGTGGGTCCCTGTTATGTTTCGGTAGCTGAGGAGAGATTGCAAAAATAGCCAAAGAAGCAATACACCAGAAAGGCTGGAAACGAATGGATTGCAGGACCCTAAACTAACCGATACACTAGAAGTAGCCGTGGAGCGTACCTACGGTGATCCTAGACGCCTCGTCACAGCCGAAGAGATAGCTACACCTAAAGGCAGAAAGATGAAAGCTATCTGCCCCGTAGCAGAATCTTCAAAGAAATAGGAAGCCCCCAAACATGTAATGGCGGTTAGACCAGAAGAAAATACAAACACAGACAGAAAATAAATTGAGCAAATGCTGGGGCCCAATCTGTCTAGATAGAAAAGTATAGGAAAGAATTCTGACTGCAACCCAAAAAAACCCTGACAAAAATACCAACACTTCTGATTAACAAAAAACCTGAGATCACACAATCTCTACCACCTAAATCAGATCTCTGGTGTAACACACAGTAATTCAGCAAATAAAAAGTGACATAGGAACAGAGCAAAAGTGCAAACACAAACTGAGCACAATTGCAGCGCCAGGCCCCAAAAGGGGACCAGGCTGAAGTCTACTGCTAAGCAGAAAACCAGCAAGGGAAATCCAACCAGAGGAAAAAAAAACAGCAAATCACTTATCTGAATGAGAGCAGGAATGCAAGATGAGCTCCAAGCAAGACGTGGAAGAACAATTGATTACCGGCAAGGCTGAAGGGAGTTCAGGTCACTTATATCAGACCATTCAGAGCCAGCTGAAGGCCTTTCAGCAATTAGTTCATTACCCTCAGCAACCACCGGAGGGAGCCCCAGCTCAGAAGTCGCATCCAGAGTATTCACAACAGGTCCCGTTGCTTGTTGACTTGCAAACATTGAAGAATAAACTATATATAATCAAACAATGCAAGTTATCATCATCGCATCTTTGTCTTGATCTCTGGATGCCAGCTTGAGGGACAGTTCTTAACCATAAAAAGAGGATATGCGCCTCTGTAAAATATACATTCAGACATCCAGAAATCCAGAAAGCCAAGAGATGCAGAGATTCAAAGAAACAGTGACTCTTTACAAGAAAGCAGCCAAGACATCATGGCTCTATCACGAGGGGCACAGATTTGACACTCTACAAGATGCCATCTTTGGGGACCACAGCCCCGGCTGAAATAATACAGATCTGCTCCATTGACCATTACTGAACCATGGATAAGTTTGGGGTAGTCAGGATTTGGACCCACTGGTCACCTGGCTCCATGGAGATGTTCAGAAAAGTCAGGTTGTGACACTCTGGTCACCTGGTCTTGTACCTCAATGGACTGTCAGCTTCCTAAGCTTGTCATTAGTCTCTGTGCATGCAACAGGTGTGGTAGTCATCCCTGGAAGCTCTGAAGTCACACCTGCTCTTATCCCAATAAGTCAGCGGAAGAGTGGGACTCTGTAATTTTGCACCACCTTGGATATTTGCTGGGACTGTTCTATGTGTTATATGCCTGTTTTGCTGTTCAATAAAGTATTGCCACACTATTTTAGCCTCACCCTGTTATTTGAGTAGTATTTCGCCCACGTTAAAAGGACATCGAACTTTAGGTTGGATGATCCCTAGTCCATGCGCTTGTAGCTAGCTGACAAGGGCACCGCTGACACCTATGTCTCCACACCACCTAACTTTCATTAAGATGAACAAGTCATGGATCTCAAATTACTTTTGCATCCTTGTCGCAAACTAATCGTTGGTGTCCATTTTATTTTGCTGCATTGATCTTGCGTTATTACAGTCTGTGATACCTTTGTTGTGGTTTGTGTGCATACTGTTGCTGCTGCTGATATTACAAACAATTTTTTGAGATGTGGAGATTCGAAGTTTGGTCTGCTGGGTTGCCTGTAGATAAAGGGGTGTCAGAGTTCCATTATACTTTTTCTACTCTGGTGAAATTGATGCCACTTTAGTGGTGTGTGACAATAATTTTTTGAAATGTGGAGACTCCAAGTTGCAAGTTGGGTCTCCATCTGGTGGGTTGCCTGTAGTTTTATGGAGTGTCAGAACCCCATTATACTATTTCTACTCTGGGGAAATTGATACCACTTTAGTGGTGTGTGGCAATAATTTTTAGAAATTTAGAGACTCCAAATTGAGTCTCCATCTGGTGGATTTCCTGTAGTTGAAGGGGTGTCAGAGACCCCTTATACTTTTTCTACTCTTGGGAAACTGCTACTGGTAGTGTACAAAACTGATGTCTGTGGCACCTGAGTGTGGCTGATCAGAAAAGTAGTTTGAACTGTTGCATGAGGTATCAGGGCTCCCAGCACAACAGGCCTACACTGGTCCCTCACCCACCTCATCTTAATTTCAACTTAAATTTTATTCTGGCCCAGAACCTGAAACTAGAGTTGAGCGTAACAGGTCGGCCAGATTAATAATTTGCCGACTTTCGCCAAAGTCGGGTTTCGCAGACCGAAACCCGACATATAGAGTGACGTCGTCCATGCAGTCAGCAAAATGAGCGCCAAAGTCGGAATTCCCAGAATGCTTGCAGGAGCCTTTTTTCAGCCAATGAGCAAGGATGTACACTGTAGACCACGAGATGACATGTGCAGCATCCACCACCATTTTAGAGAAGGGCATTGCAGTGATTGGCTTGCTTTGGTGGGCGTCATAGTGTCTATAAAAAAAGCCCTGACCGCCGACCTCCATTTTACTTCTGCTGATCTTAACAGTAGGTAGGGAGAGGTTGCTGACGCTGTTTATCAGTATGGAGAGAGTTAGGGCTGTAAAGAGAAGTTCTTCTGTGCTTGTGCTGAAAGCAATTGTGCTGTACAGTTAGTGTGCAGTGACAGGGGAGGATTTTCTTGTTTGCAGCAGAGCTGGTAATTAGGCTGCCTGATAGCTGTATTGCTGTGTGTACACTGCTGTGCAGACTGCTTTTTACATAGCACTAACACTTTTATTCTTTTTTTCTTCACAGTTACCGAGCATTCATTTTTTCCCACACAGTAATGAGCTGTACGCTCCTCACACACTACCGTGTACCGGCTGGTATCACGGACAAATACATGCTGACTATCTGTGTGTGACTCCGGAAATATATACGGAGATTTAAAATTTCCCCTACACTGTATACAGCTGTACGCTTCTAATACAGTACCGTTTTTCTGCTTTTTGTATTATGGTCAAATCCATACTGAGTGATCATCTGTGTGTGACTCTGGAAATATATATGGAGATTTAAATTTTCCCCTACACTGTATACAGTTGTACGCTTCTGATACAGTACCGTTTTTCTGCTTTTTGTATTACGGTCAAATCCATCCTGAGAGAGCGTCTGTGTGTGACTCCGGAAATATATACGGAGATTTAAATTTTCCCCTACACTGTATGCAGCTGTACGCTTCTGATACAGTACCGTTTTTCTGCTTTTTGTATTATGGTCAAATCCATACTGAGAGAGCGTCTGTGTGTGACTCGGGAAATATATACGGAGATTTAAATTTTCCCCTACACTGTATACAGCTGTATGCTTCTGATACAGTACCGTTTTTCTGCTTTTTGCATTACGGTCAAATCCATCCTGAGAGAGCGTCTGTGTGTTCGCTGTACGCTCCTCATAAAGTACCATATATCTGCTGGTATTTTTGGTACATTTTCCAAAACATGAGGAAGTATGGTGGAAGAGGTCGCGGATGAGGTCGGAGGGGCAACTGGTACTGATGGTGGGGGTGGTGCATCTGCTGGTAGTGCCAAAAGCACAATAGCACCTAAGGCAGGAGGTGTTGAGCCTGCATCATCTTCTGGCTCCAGCAGGCCTGGAAGGCTCCCTTTTCTGGAGTAGTTAAACTGCTTTTAAAGCCGGAGCATCAGGAACAGGTTTTTTCTTACATTGCCGAAACAGCCTCCAGCTCTATCGCCTCCTCTTCTGAAGTTTCAAAAACTTCAAGCACTGAGTCGTCAGTGCAGGCTCCTGGTCAGGAACAACACCTTTCCTTGTGTCCTTCACCCCCACCAAAAGTGAAGGATGCGGCAGGCCCACTTCAGATTACTCCCTGGAGCTCTTTTCACATACCATGCCTAACTTGTCAAGTCAAATCCTGAATTCCCCAGTCCAAGATGAATATGACATGGAGTGCACTGATGCACAGCCACTACTATATGATTCTGCTGGTACATTCACCCAGAGCACTACATTGCCCTCACAGTCTACTGAGCCAGAAACTGACCGTGATGAAACTCAGGTGCCCCTTCCCACATACTATACCACCTTACACGGTGACACAGAGGAAGGTGCAGATGAAATTGTAGAGGAGGTGATGGATGACCCAGTTGTTGACCCGAATTGGCATCCATAGGGCGAAGAGGGTGCCGTTGGCAATAGCTCAGAAAAGGAGGAGGATCCACAGCAGGCATAGACATCGCAGGCTGCAGTTTGCATGTCCAAAAACGTGTTAAAAAAACAAAAAGAGTTGCAGGACAGCTTGGCCAGATGGTCAAATTAGCACAGCGTGCAAGCCCTGAATGTTATGTTCTGCTACAAGCACTAAGGAAATAAAGGGAAATCTGTCCCTACAATAGAACTAAGCTCAATCCCTACGATGTAACGGGGAACCTGATCCTGCGATCAGACCCGCTAAAGTCCTCAGCTAGTCTGAACGAAGACCTATAGAAGCGAGGAAGGGATGCCTACAAGCACTAGGGACTGGGAGAAAAGATGGACACCTCCTAACAGAAGTTGTAGCAGTAAAAAGAAAAACAAAACAACATAGAACATAGAGGTCTGAAGACCAAGCAAAACTATTTGAGTAAGGTAACAAAGCACCCGGCTAGCTTAAGAGTAGAAATTACAATGAAGTCCAGCAAAGCCAGAAGGGCGGAGCAGGACTAAATAGGCGACAAAGGTCATGTGACCAGCAAGATAGAAAAAACCTAACAGGAGAGTTCTAACACTGAATAGTTTTCCCATAGTAGGAAGAGTGCAGTGTGGCACTTTTTTGACCAAAATCCTATTGATGAATTATCTGTAAGAAGTGAGGAAGGACCTTTAGCCGAGGGAAAAATCTCCGAAATTTGAATACCAGATGCATGCTTAGACAAGTAAACACCGTGCACTTGCCAGCGTGGACGGACTACAAATCCTCAGGTAGCACACGTGCACCTGCTCCAACTGAAGGTAGCCAGCAACGCTACATCACTTTCCCACTGTAACCCCACCAGTTAGCACACCACCAGCAAGAATTGTTGAGGTGTCGTCGCATGGCCAAAGCAATCAGGGAATCCCGATGGTTTTCCAACGAAAGACTGCTTCTAGGTCATCACCATCACCAACCCCCTCTCAGTCCACCATGTCCACGGCTAGTTCCACCATATGCAGCTCTCAAGTCCAGCTCACCATAGCAGAGACTCTGAGTAGGACAAGAAAGTACTCATCCTCTCATCCGCGTACACTGGCTTTGAACGCCTACATTGCCAAACTGATCTCATTAGAGATGATGCCCTTCCGTTTGGTTGAAAGCGCAGCTGTTGTGAATGTGTGAGAGATGGTTTCTGAGCAGAGGCTCCCTCTGGTGGTTACAGACAGTACTGAACCTTTCAGCGAGGAATGGCAATCTGGGTTCACTGACTGGACTGATATAAGGGAGGTTCCCTCCCATGATGGTTGCTGGTGATCAATTGTTCTTGTCTCAATTGTGGTTCCTGGTTCATTTGGAAGTTGCTGGAGTCTGGCCTGCACCTGCTGCTTTCAGATAAGATATTTTCTGCTTTTCTATTTGTGCTTGCTTTTTTCATAGTTTTCTGCACTTTTGTGGAGGTCAGCCGGGTCCCCTTCTGGGGCCTGTGTGCCTCTCAATTTATCTGTAGCCACTGTCATTTGTTCATTTGCTTTTTCCTGTTTTTTCAGTGGCTGCGGCTTTGTTTTGTTACACCAGAGATCTGACTTAGGTGGTAGAGATCGTGTGATACCAGGCAATCAGAAGTGCTGGTATTTTTTAGGGTTTTTGTTGGATTGCAGTCAGAATTCTTTCCTGTACTTTTCTGTCTAGACAGATTGGGCCCCAACGTTTGCTCATTCTATTTTCTGTCTGTGTCCATGCTATTTTCTTGTCTAACCGCCATTATATGTTTGGGGGCTTCCTATTTTCTTTGGGGATCTGCTCCGGGGCAGATAGCTTTCATCTTTCTGCCTTTAGGTGTAGTTATCTCTCAGGCTGTGACGAGGCATCTAGGATCAACGTAGGAACGCTCCACGGCTACCTCTAGTTGTGTGGTTAGTTCAGGTTACTGCAATCCAATAGTTTCCAGCCTCTCTGGTGTATTACCGTTTTTGCTTTTTCTCCTCAGCTACCTACACATAACAGTATCACCGGCCACCATCATGGGAGGGAACCTCCCTTATATCAGTCCAGTCAATGAACCCAGATTGCCATTCCTCGCTGAAAGGTTCAGTACTGTCTGTAACCACCAGATGGAGCCTCTGCTCAGAAACCATCTCTAGCACATTCACAACAGTAACAGTATCACCGGCCCAAAACTAAAATTATATGGTACTCACAGAAGGGAAAAACAGAGTGGAAAGAAAAAAGTTGTCAGAGTTGTCAGAGATTTTTTTTCTGTTTGTTGCATTTTTTCCCTCTTTCTCTCTGGGTGCTGAGGAGGATTTTTTTTTTCTTTCAATGGAGTTTGCACAGTTGTCTGGCCATGTGGATCAGCTTGCCACTGAGGTTCGGAGTATTGCTTCCTATCTTGCTGGGTTGCCGGTTGTGGAACTTAGGATCCCCATGCCAGATTTGTTTTTGGGGGATCGGGCTAAATTTCATGAATTTCAAAAATAACTGTAAGTTGTTTTTTGCCTTGAAGCCTAAATCCTCAGGGAACGCAGCACAGCAGGTTCAAAGTGTCATCTCTCTCCTGCGCGGCGACCATCAGGATTGGGCTTTTTCCCTGACACCTGGGGATCCTGTTTTGAATGATGTTTATGTATTTTTTCAGGCTCTGGGGTTGTTGTACGATGAACCTAATGTCACTGATCAGGCTGAGAAGATCTTGTTGGCATTAAGTCAGGGCTGTGAAGCCGCTGAACTGTACTGTCAGAAATTTGGTGCCGTTTTGTCCCAAAGGGATCCAGAGTAGTGTTGAGCATTCCGATACCGCAAGTATCGGGTATCGGCCGATATTCGCTGTATCGGAATTCCGATACTTAGTTCCGATACTTTTCCTATATCGTATACCGGAATCGGAAGTTCCCATAATTCTTTGAGAGGCACTGTGATTTTATTCAGCCAATGAGGAATCCGAATAAGTGTGGGCACATCCTGTAATGCTGCGGTCATGTTAACTAATGGCATGGCTGTGATTGGCTGCTGAAATGATGTCAGAATGCACTATAAAAGGCGCCGCCGCCATTTTAGCTTCAGTGTGCTGTGAATCAAGTTAGGGACAGAACGCTGCTCTGCTGACTCTGAGGGACAGTTACAGATAGCGTTTTTGTGAATTGCTGTGTAGGCAGACTATTTGAGAAACCGCTGTGTGAATCATCCTTTTTCCTTGCAGTGTTGTTTTCACAGCTCTGTGCAAGGTGTGTGTTTGTGAGTGCAGGTGACGCTGCAGTTTGCTCTGCATCCAACGCTGTTTGTAGGCATCTGCACGTGTCACTCACAGACTCTTTTTTTTTTCTTTAGTGTAATTGGTGCTGCTCCATTCAATTGAAATTATAGTGTGACGCGCTTCCATCCGTATACAATACATTGGTTGCAAACACTATAGAAGTACACAAAGGAGCCTTTCACAGCTAGTGAACAGTTGTGTGCAGTGTTCACTGTAGTCTGTGAGGTTTTCATTTTTTGAGTGCAGATCACGCTCCAGTTAGTTCTTCAACCACTGCTGGTTGTAGTCTGCTGAGCGTGTGTCACTGCCTCATCCTTGATATTTTTCTCTAATTGGTGCTGCTCCATTCTATTTCCAAAAAATCAAATCTATTAGTGTGACGCGCTTCCATCCGTATACAATACATTGGTTGCAAACACTATAGAAGTACACAAAGGGGCCTTTCACAGCTAGTGAACAGTTGTGTGCAGTGTTCACTGTAGTCTGTGAGGTTTTCATTTTTTGAGTGCAGATCACGATCCAGTTAGTTCTTCAACCACTGCTGGTTGTAGTCTGCTGAACGTGTGTCACTGCCTCATCCTTGACATTTTTCTCTAATTGGTGCTGCTCCATTCTATTTCCAAAAAGTCAAATCTATTAGTGTGACGCGCTTCCATCCGTATACAATACATTGGTTGCAAACGCTATAGAAGTACACAAAGGGGCCTTTCACAGCTAGTGAACAGTTGTCTGCAGTGTTCACTGTAGTCTGTGAGGTTTTCATTTTTTGAGTGCAGATCACGCTCCAGTTAGTTCTTCAACCACTGCTGGTTGTAGTATGCTGAGCGTGTGTCACTGCCTCATCCTTGACATTTTTCTCTAATTGGTGCTGCTCCATTCTATTTCCAAAAAGTCAAATCTATTAGTGTGACGCGCTTCCATCCGTATACAATACATTGGTTGCAAACACTATAGAAGTACACAAAAGGGCCTTTCACAGCTAGTGAACAGTTGTCTGCAGTGTTCACTGCAGTCTCTGAGGAATAACCACACTTAGGCCTTATAACTTTTCTGACTTTCTTTATCAATCTACCAAGATGAAGAAGGCAGGGAGTAAGGCACGTGGTCGTGGCCGTGGAGTTTCAGCAGGGAGAGGACGTGGGGATTCTGTGGCTGCTGCCGCCCCCAGTGACACAGCATCCACCAGTTTTCCCGTGAGCGTTCCTTTATGCGCACTTTTGTAGGAGCTCTGCGTAGCCCCCTGCTGCGGGAAGAACAAATTGAAGCCGTTGTTGGTTGGATGGCAGCCAATGCATCGACTTCAATTGCTTCCACCTCCTCTCAGGACCACAGCACTGTTGAACAACCATCTGTCTCTTCACCGCCTGCCAAATTGCCCAGGCAGTCAGAGAGCTCTGTACAGGAGCCAGCTGAGTCTCTGCTTCTGTTCTCAGAATCTGTTGGCTTGCAAACAGGGGCCCAGCCAAGCAGCATTCTGGAATGTGAAGAAGAGGGAGTATGCAGTGATGTGCAACAGCTGTGTCTCTCTGAATCTGAAGAGGCGGGTGAGCCATTGCCGATGGTCAGCACACCGCAGAACGCATCTGATGATGAAGAGACTCAGGTGCCAGTTTCTGTTGAGCATGGTGCTGGCCAGACCACCCAACAGCAGCAGGTGTTGGAAGAGGGTAGTGGAGATGATGAGGTCCAAGACCCAACATGGCGTGAGGAACAGAAAGGTGTTGGGAGCAGCTCTGAGGAAGAGATTGCCCCAACGGTCCAAACAAGAGGGAGAGGTAGGCTGCAGACTCGGTTGCCTGTAGCCTCCAGTTTGGCACCCGTTCGGAGCAGTTCTCTTGCAAAAGCCAAAAAGGGCGCTCCCAGGACTTGCACTGCGTGGTCCTTTTTTGACACACTTGCAGATGATATTTGCTATGTCAAATGCAAGCTGTGTAATCAAAAAGTAAAAAGAGGTATAAGTGTCAGTAACCTCAATACCACAAATATGTGGAAACATGTGAGGACAAAGCACGTGGTTGAGTTACAAAGACACACTGGAGATGTAGGCCAACCTACAGCAGCACCTACATCTTCAGCTCGTGTTGGAGCCTCTTCCTCCAGCTCACACACAGCTGGTTCGGCTTCCTCACAGGATCGCCATGGAAGAACCTCTGTCACTGTTGTCCAGAGACCCAGTGTTATTCCACCCACAGCTGCAAGTTCCCTGTCATCCTCACACTCCCAGGCCACAAAACAGCCATCGGTAGCACAGGCATGGGATAAAAGACGGCCATACTCGGCAAACAATCCACGAGCACAGGCTCTGAATGCTGGCATTGCAAAACTCCTGTCCCTTGAAATGCTGTCATTCAGGCTGGTGGAGACTGACAGTTTCCGTAACTTAATGGCATTGGCAGTCCCACAATACAATGTGCCCAGCCGATTTTATTTCAGCAGGCAAGCGGTCCCTGGTCTGCAAAAGCATGTTGAGGGAAAAATTAAACATGCGCTACTAAACGCCGTCAGTAGCAAGGTCCACCTGTCCACCGATGCGTGGACCAGTACCCATGGCCAGGGACGATACCTTTCCCTCACTGCCCATTGGGTCAATGTTGTTGAGCTGGGTACAGATCTTGCGAGTGGCGCTGTATGTGTTCTGCCAACTCCAAGGATTGCAGGAATCCAGTCTGCACACATTGACTCCTCCTCCTTCTCCAGTTCCTCAAAATCATCACTGCAGGAGCCGTCACGGTCTACCTCCACATGGACCCGTGAACGCTTACCTGTTGCGACCGATATGAGCACAGCCGTGGCCAAACGTCAACAGGCCGTCCTGAAATTAATTTCCATGGGGAATCGAAGCCACACAGCGCAGGAGCTCTGGAATGCCATCAAGCAGGAGAGCGACGTGTGGTTTTTGCCAGCGAATCTCCAGCCAGGCTTGGTAGTGTGTGACAATGGCCGAAATCTGGTGGCAGCTCTGGGCCTTGGCAACCTCACTCACATACCATGTCTGGCACATGTGCTCAACTTGGTCGTGCAGAGTTTTTTGAGGGACTATCCGGATATTGATGCACTGCTGCACAAGGTCTGCCTAGAATGCGCTCACTTGCGACGTTCCAGCATGGCCAGATCGCGCATTGCAGCTATGCAACGCAGATTTCGCCTTTCTGAACATCGCATCATATGTGACGTACCCACCAGGTGGAATTCCACGTTACATATGTTGGAGCGGTTGTGTGAGCAAGCAGCCAGCAGTAATGGAGTATCAGCTGCATCAGGCGCAATCAACTCGCAATTTGCGCCGTTCACACTTCACCACTACTGAGTGGGCCTCTATGAAGGACATCTGCCACATTTTCCGTGCGTTTGATGAGTCAATGCGGATGGCGAGTGCAGATGATGCACTAGTCAGCCTGACTGTCCCCCTTATCTGCCTGCTTCAAAAAACACTGCAAGCACTAAGGGATGAGGTTTTGGAAGAGGTGGAGGATGAGGAGTCACAAATTCCATCACCTTCTGGACAGTCAGCGCAACGTGGTTCCTCACAAAGGGCTGGGCAGGCCTCACTTTGTGAGGAGGATGAGGAGGAGTCAATGGAGGAGGAAGACATCGCTGCAGAGGGAGGTACACAACGCTCTAGTCAGTATGTAGAGCGAGGGTGGGGTGATGCAGAGCAGGCAGAGATGACGCCTTTTGTAGGGGACAGCGTTTCTTGGCCAGTTGGGAGTCTGCAGCACATGGTTGATTTCATGCTGCAGTGCCTGAGAAACGACCGCCGCATCGCCCACATTCTCACCACGTCTGATTATTGGGTGTACACCCTCCTAGACCCTCGCTACTGGGACAACTTACAAAGCCTCATCACACCGTTGAACCGGGAGCGTAAAATGCGGGAGTACCAAGACACACTGGTGCAATCCATAATGTTCTCCATTCCAGCCGAGAGCACTGCTGCTGCTACTGCTTTACAAAGCAGCTCTGTGCGTCGAGGCAGTGGAGACAGCTCTGCAACAAGAGGGAGCACAAGCAGCGCCTCTGCACAGGGCAAGACCAGTATGTTCCAAATGTGGCGAAGTTTTGTGGCAGCGCCACAAATGTCTACGCCATCCGAGACGGCTCCAGTCAGCAGGAGGCAACGTTTCCGTAAGATGGTGACAGACTACATGTCTTTCCCTCTCAGTGTAATCCCAGATGGCTCTTCCCCATTCAAGTTTTGGGTCTCTAAGCTGGATACATGGCCAGAGCTTAGCCAGTATACATTGGAGGTGTTGGCTTGCCCTGCTGCCAGTGTATTATCGGAGCGCGTCTTTAGTGCTGCAGGTGGTGTACTAACAGACCGTCGCATGCGACTATCCTCCAATAATGTAGACCGGCTTACTTATCTGAAAATGAACAAGGCATGGATCTTGCCTGAATTTGCCTGTCCGGTTTCAGATTAAATAACTGGTTGGCAACGTTATCCATGTCTCCTGTTATGTTCATCTTTCTACCACCTGAACTCTACTCCCTGGGCTACAACACTGCCAGTTGCTGCTCAGAAGTGTCGTGTCCACAGACCAATACACAAGCTATAGTGTTAGTGGGGTTCAGCAACGCCAGCTGTTCCCCTGCTGTGTGTCCGGCAAGAAGTCTCCTGTTCCCTACACATGCACAGAAAAACCCATGTCGAACATGCTCCAAATAGGGATGCTTAAAACAGGAAACTTTGAAGTTTTCCAGGCCTAGAATGATACATTTTTATAAGAAATATGGACAAATAATAATTTGTCATCACAGCGCATATCTGCACATGTCTATTATAAATGGTAACAAAAACGAAAACATAGTGTTCACTTTTTGAAATTAATGCATAAAAGTACATTTCATACTTATCAATTAATGCTTTTTAAGGAACTTTATCTGTACCTGTAAGATAATGCAGTCAATGGATGTACGAATCATAAACATCATCATCATCATCCTCACTAGTTATATTTATGACAGACATAATAAAATACACAGACTGATGCCAACTGTAACTTCACACACCATATATGAAATGGCCAGCATCTAAACCTGGTAATAATGTGCAATAATAAATTATTACATCTAGAAAGTGCATCATGCATACTGACAATAGGTAGTTATACCTGCAAGTGCTGGTGAAACAACCACAACAGATATAAATTAATAATGGTATATAGGTATCACAGTGCATAGTTACTCATGGACAATGTCGATCTAATACTGTACCTCAATAAAGGCAGCGTCAACCATCATGCTTGTTTGTCTTGTAGATTGTTAAAGAGGGAACGTGCTTTTTTTGTTGCTCATAGGTGGAGTATTATACAGTAAATGATTACTGCTGTCGTATTTTTGGCGTCCCTAGGGCAGAATAACGCTGCGTAAAGTCACATTTTATAGAGAGTCATATAATAGACACACGCTACCCTACCCTACACGTGACAGTAGGAAGGTAGTGTTGACGGATAAAGCCTTGCACAACCAGACATGCTTTTACCCTATTCAACACTGTACAAGCAAAAAATGCATGATTGCAGCCGCAGACTTTATTGACGTACAGTATAACATTGCCATTAGCCATCAGAGGCTGTCCACTGTCTGATACAGACATAGAATATACCTTTGCTATCCGTAGCCTTTGTTTCACCTACACTTGCAGGCACACACTTAAATTGTGACAACGCATAATGTTTTTTTTAAATGTTTATTTTTTATCGTACATTATTGCGTCATCACATTGATGAGTCCATGCTGGACATGACATACATGCTGTCCAAAGTAACAATTTTCTTAACTTAAATAATTGAAATGTGTGTGACTGTCACATATAAATTGCAATGATGATGATGAGTGACTATGACAAAATCCATTGTCTTCACTATGTTATGGATTAACAAAGCGTTCCTTACGCATTATTCCTAAATACAAAAATGGACTTTTATTCTTAAATTTACAACACTATATTTTGTAAAATATTTAGACTTGAGAGTCCTCAGTGGTTGATACCTTTTAATGGCTAACTGAAAAGATGGTAACAAATTGCAAGCTTTCGAGACTACTCAGGTCTCTTCATCAGGCAAAGACTAATACAAAATCTGAAGAATCACATATTTATATACACAAAAGGACACAGGAATAATGCAATAGATAAGACAAGTGACGTGAAGCAGAACTGTCATTATGGCAGAGGGATGAACATAAATATTGGAACAGTTCATAGATAAGGAGGGAAAGTTTTATTGCCCTCTGATTGGGGTCTGGTATTGTGTTTGGATGACCCTAGAAGGTCAGAGAAGCAGATTCCTTAATTGATATAGAAAGACATAAATCCATGTGACACGTTCATTCCAACACTAAGAGTGTGAAAGGTCATCATGAGCTTATATTCCCAAACCTTTCTATCTTTCTCAGATTTGAAGTTAGATTTTAATATAAGTAATTCCATATCCATCATGCTATGAGCGGGCATACAAAAGTGTTTTGCCACAGGTAAATCCATTCTTTTTTCTCTTATTGTGTGGCGATGAGAATTTATCCTTGTTCTCAGTTTTTGCCCTGTCTCCCCCACATACAGACCCCCAGTTGGACATTTAGTACATATAATGAGGTACACCACATTAGATGTGATGCAGCTGAAAGTACCTGGTATCTTGTAGTCCTGATGTGAGTTGGGGATCTTTATCTTGTCTGTGGTCATTATAAATGGACATGTTTTACATTTCTTCTTGTTGCAAGGAAAGGTTCCTGCAGCTGTTGGGGAGGACAGGGAGCTTCTGACAATGATGCTTCTTAGATTTGGGGGCTGCCTAAAACATAGTAGTGGGGGGTCTGGAAATATGGATTGTAATCGGGCATCTTTTTGTAGTAAAGGTTGTAGTTTCCGTGCAGCTCCCCTTAGCATCTCCAGATTTGGATTGTAGGTGACCACGAGAGGCACCCGGTTATTTTCTTCTTTAGCTTTGTAATGTAGCAGGTGATTCCTTGATATTCTGGTGGCTCTTGTAATTTGGTTTTCAATTGTTCTTGGATGGTAGCCCTGGTTCAAAAAGGTCTTTCTGAGGCGAATAAGGTGTTCATCTCTATCCATGGGTTGGAACATATACGGTTGTATCTGATGGCTTGGCTGTAGACAATAGAGTTTTTTATGTGTTTTGGATGGAAACTGTACCATTTAGAAATAAGAGAAAAAAGAATGGATTTACCTGTGGCAAAACACTTTTGTATGCCCGGTCATAGCATGATGGATATGGAATTACTTATATTAAAATCTAACTTCAAATCTGAGAAAGATAGAAAGGTTTGGGAATATAAGCTCATGATGACCTTTGACACTCTTAGTGTTGGAATGAACGTGTCACATGTAGTGTTGAGCGATACGATACTGCAAATATCGGGTATCGGCCGATATTAGCTCTATCGGCCTTTCTATACTTCGTTTCGATATTTTCGTCTTATCGGATACCGGAATCGGAAGTTCCCATAATTCTTTGCGAGGCAATGTGATTTTAGTCAGCCAATGAGGAATCCTAAGAAGTGTGGGCACATCCTGTACTGCTGCGGTCATGTTAACTAATGGCATGGCTGTGATTGGATGCTGAAATGATGTCAGAATGCACTATAAAAGGCGCCGCCGCCATTTTAGCGTCACTGTGCTGTGAATTCAGTAAGGGACAGAACGCTGCTGTGCTGACTCTGAGGGACAGTTAGAGATTGCGATTTAGTGTACTGTGCTGTAGGCAGGCTAGCACCAACCGCTGTGTAAAGCTTCCTTTTGCCTGCAGTGTTGTTTTAACAGCTCTGCAAGGTGTGTGTGAGTGCAGGTGACGCTGCAGTTTGCTCTGCATGCAACGCTGTCTGTAGGCATCTGCACATGTCACTCACAGACTCTTTTTTTTTTCCTTCAGTGTAATTCTTGCAGCTCCATGCAATTTAACTATTAGTGTGACGCGCTTCCATCCGTATCCAATACATTGGTTGCAAACACTATAGAAGTAGACAAAGGAGTAGCCTTTCACAGATTGTGAACAGTTGTGTTTCAGTGTTCACTTTAGTCTGTGTTTTTTATTTTTTGAGTGCACATCACGCTCCAGTTACTTGTTCAAGCACTGCTGCTTGTACTCTGCTGAGCGAGTCTCAGTGGCTCATCCTTTTCATTTATCTCCAATTGGTTCTGCTTCATTCCATTTAAAATATAATCTATTAGTGTGACGCGCTTCCATCCGTATCCAATACATTGGTTGCAAACACTATAGAAGTAGACAAAGGAGTAGCCTTTCACAGATTGTGAACAGTTGTGTTTCAGTGTTCACTTCAGTCTCTGCGTAATAACCACACTTAGGCCTTATAACTTTTCTGACTTTCTTTCTCAATCTACCAAGATGAAGAAGTCAGTGAGTAAGGCACGTGGTCGTGGCCGTGGAGTTTCAGCAGGGAGAGGCGTGGGGATTCTGTGGCTGCTGCCGCCCTCAGTGGCACAGCATCCACCAGTTTTCCCCGTGAGCGTTCCTTTATGCGCACTTTGGTAGGAGCTCGGCGTGCCCCCCTGCTGCGGGAAGAACAAATTGAAGCCGTTGTTGGTTGGATGGCAGCCAATGCATCGACTTCAATTCCTTCCACCTCCTCTCAGGAACACAACACTGTTGAGCAACCATCTGTCTGTTCACCGCCTGTCAAATTGCCCAGGCAGTCAGAGAGTTCTGTACAGGAGCCAGCTGAGTCTCTGCTTCTGTTCTCAGAATCTGTTGGCTCGCAAACACGGGTACAGGCAAGCAGCATTCTGCAATTTGAAGAAGAGGGAGTATGCAGTGATGCGCAACAGCTGTGTCTCTCTCAATCTGAAGAGGCGGGTGAGCCAGTGCCGATGGACAGCACACCGCAGAACGCATCTTATGATGATGATGAGACTCAGGTGCCAGGTTTTGTGGAGCATGGTGCTGTCCAGACCATCCAACAGCAGCAGGTGTTGGAAGAGGGTAGTGGAGATGATGAAGTCCGAGACCCAACATGGCGTGAGCAACAGGAAGGTGGTGGGAGCAGCTCTGAGGAAGAGATTGTCCCAACGGTACAAAGAGGAGGGAGAGGTAGGCTGCAGACTCGCTTGCCTGTAGCGTCCAGTTTGGCACCTGTTGGGAGCAGTTCTCTTAGAAATGTCAAAATTGGCGCTCCCATGACTTGCACTGCGTGGTCCTTTTTTGACAAACTTGTAGATGATATTTGTTATGTTCAATGCAAGCTGTGTAAGCAAAAAGTTAAAAGAGGTAAAAATATCAGTAACCTGAATACCACAAATATGTGGAAACATGTACGGACAAAGCACGTAGCTGAGTTACAAAGACACACTGGAGATGTAGGCCAACCTACAGCAGCACCTACATCTTTAGGTCATGTTCGAGCCTCTACCTCCAGCTCTCACACACCTGGTTCGGCTTCTCACAGCATCTCCATGGAAGAACCTCGGTCACTGTTGTCCATAGACAAACTGTTATTCCACCCACTGCAGCAAGTTCACAGTCATCGTCACACTCCCAGAACAAAAAACAGCCATCGGTAACACAGGCATGGGATAAAAGACGGCCATACTCGGCAAACCATCCACGAGCACAGGCTCTGAATGCTGGCCTTGCAAAACTCCTGTCCCTTGAAATGCTGTCATTCAGGCTGGTGGAGACTGACAGTTTCAGGAACTTTATGGCATTGGCAGTCCCACAATATAATGTGCCAAGCCGATTTTATTTCAGCAGGCAAGCTGTCCCTGCTCTGCAAAAACATGTCGAGGGAAACATTAAACATGCGCTACTAAACGCCGTCAGTAGCAGGGTCCACCTGACCACCGATGCGTGGACCAGTACCCATGGCCAGGGACGATACCTTTCCCTCACTGCCCATTGGGTCAATGTTGTGGAGCCGGGTACAGATCTTGCCAGTGGCGCTGTACGTGTTCTGCCAACTCCAAGGATTGCAGGAATCCAGTCTGTGCACATTGATTCCTCCTCCTACTCCAGTTCCTCAGAATCATCGCTGCACGAGCCGTCACGGTATACCTCCACATGGACCCGTGAACGCTTACCTGTTGCGACCGATATGAGCACAGCCGTGGCCAAACGTCAACAGGCCGTCCTGAAATTAATTTCCATGGGGAATCGAAGCCACACAGCGCAGGAGCTCTGGAATGCCATCAAGCAGGAGAGCGACGTGTGGTTTTTGTCAGCTAATCTCCAGCCAGGCTTGGTAGTGTGTGACAATGGCCGAAATCTGATGGCAGCTCTGGGCCTTGGCAACCTCACTCACATACCATGTCTGGCACATGTGCTCAACTTGGTCGTGCAGAGTTTTTTGAGGGACTATCCGGATCTTGATGCACTGCTGCACAAGGTCCGCCTAGAGTGCGCTCACTTGCGACGTTCCAGCATGGCCAGATCGCGCATTGCAGCTCTGCAAGTCAGATTTTGCCTTCCTGAACATCGCATCATATGTGACGTACCCACCAGGTGGAATTCCACGTTATATATGTTGGAGCGGTTGTGTGAGCAGCAGCCAGCAGTAATAGAGTATCAGCTGCAACAGGCGCAATCAACTCGCAATTTGCGCCGTTCACACTTCACCACTACTGAGTGGGCCTCTATGAAGGACATCTGCGACGTTTTGCGTGCGTTTGATGTCTCAACGCGGATGGCGAGTGCAGATGATGCACTAGTCAGCATGACTGTCCCCCTTATCTGCCTGCTTCAGAAATCACTGAAAGCACTAAAGGAAGAGGTTTTGGAAGAGGTGGAGGATGAGGAGTCACAAATTCAATTACCTTCAGGACAGTCAGCGCAACGTGGTTCCTCACAAAGGGCTGGGCAGGGCTCACTTTGTGAGGAGGATGAGGAGGAGGAGGAGTCAATGGAGGAGGAAGAAATCCCTACAGAGGGAGGTACACAACGCTGTAGTCAGTATGTAGAGCGAGGGTGGGGTGATGCAGAGGAGACAGAGATGACGCCTCTTCCAGAGGACAGCCTTTGTTGGCCAGTTGGGAGTCTGCAGCACATGGTTGATTTCATGCTTCAGTGCCTGAGAAACGACCGCCGCATCGCCCACATTCTCAGCACGTCAGATTATTGGGTGTACACCCCCCCTAGACCCTCGCTACCGGGACAACTTACAAACCCTCATCACACCGGTGAACCGGGACCGTAAAATGCAGGAGTACCAAGACACACTGGTGCAATCCATACTGTTGTACATTCCAGCTGAGAGAGCTGCTGCTGCTGCTACTGCTTTACAAAGCAGCTCTGTGCATCGAGGCAGTGTAGACACCTCTACAACAAGAGGGAGCAGAAGCAGCGCCTCTGCACAGGGCAAGAACTGTATGTTACAAATGTGGCAAAGTTTTGTGACAGCGCCAGCAAGGTCTACACCATCCGAGACGGCTCCAGTCACCAGGAAGAAACGTTTCCGTAAGATGGTGACAGACTACTTGGCTTTCCCTCTAAGTGTACTCCCAGATGCCTCTTCCCCTTTCAAATTTTGGGTCTCTAAGTTGGATACATGGCCAGAGCTTAGCCAGTATGCATTGGAGGTGCTGGCTTGCCCTGCTGCCAGTGTATTATCTGAGCGTGTCTTTAGTGCTGCAGGTGGTGTAGTAACAGACCGTCGCATGCGACTATCCTCAGAGAATGTAGACCGGCTTACTTTTCTGAAAATGAACAAGGCATGGATCTCACCTGAATTTGCCTGTCCGTTTTCAGATTAAATAACTGTTTGGCAACGTTTTCCATGTCTCCTGTTATGTTCATCTTTCTACCACCTGAACTCTACTCCCTGGGCTACAACACCGCCATTTGTTGCTCGTAAGTAATTGGCAGGGGTACTGACTCCTGGCCAGCCTGGTTACAGCACGACAGCTGTTTCCTGGCAGTGTGAACGTCAATTATCCTCCAATATGTTGTGCTGTCGTGTTGCATTCGGGTTAGCCGACTCTATGGTGCCTGCAGTTTAGGTGATTCCTATGTGTGCTGTGGGATATGTAAATAAAGGCGGTTTCCATTGTGACAATAGGATAAGCACCCACTGTAGGACTGTGTGATTCGGTAACTGCGGACGGCTTGCATCCTGTCAACTTACATTTTCATGGGTGCGTTCTTCTACCCGTCCGGGGTCCAGTACCATCAAGTGGTTCTCCCCAGTGCCTTTGGCCTAGGTGCCTCCATCTCCGTATCCGAGTTCCAGCAACGTCTGCTGGTCCTTGGTAGTGCTTTGGAGCACAGGTACCTCCTGCTTAGTAACCGTGTCACAGTAACGTCAGCTGGTACTCGGTTGTGACATTGCCTCTTTTCCTTCTGCTACTCGTCCGGGGTCCAGTACCGTCAAGTGGTTCTCCCCAGTGCCTTTGGCCTAGGTGCCTCCATCTCCGTATCCGAGTTCCAGCAACGTCTGGTGGTCCTTGGTAGTGCTTTGGAGCACAGGTACCTCCTGCTTAGTAACCGTGTCACAGTAACGTCAGCTGGTACTCGGTTGTGACATTGCCTCTTTTCCTTCTGCTACCCGTCCGGGGTCCAGTACCGTCAAGTGGTTCTCCCCAGTGCCTTTGGCCTAGGTGCCTCCATCTCCGTATCCGAGTTCCAGCAACGTCTGCTGGTCCTTGGTAGTGCTTTGGAGCACAGGTACCTCCTGCTTAGTAACCGTGTCACAGTAACGTCAGCTGGTACTCGGTTGTGACATTGCCTCTTTTCCTTCTGCTACCCGTCCGGGGTCCAGCACAGTCAGCTGGTCCTCGTTACTTCCATTGTCTCTTGCTCCATCTGATACCCGTCAGGGTTCCAGTAACGTCAGCTGTTTCTCGGAAATTAGACGACCTTAAAGACCACCCAGAAGAAGATGACGACAACAAGGACGACGAGCATGAAGCCAACCAGCCTGAACACCATCACAAAGAAAAAATAAAAGATTACCCAGAAGAAGATCACCAACAGGACAAAGAAGGTTAAGACGAACTACAAGATACAGAACAAGAGACAGAAGAACAATAAGCAAAAGATCAAAAAGCAGAAGAACATGAAGTATAAGACCAAAATGAAGAGCAAAATATATGCTCTAAATTCTAAGCAGAAGAAGACTAAGCAGTGTATGGGGGTGAGTCCGTTCCTCCTCGTGGTGCCCCTGGAAAATGCCTGCTGCTGCTGCAGGCTAAACTGAACACGGACAAATACTGTTGTAATTTAAATCTTTTGTGACAGCAAGAACGGAAGGATGAACAATTCATACTTTTACAGATTACAAGTACAGGAATTTCTGTCACAAATAAGAATATGATGAAGAAGATGAAGAGGAAGAAGATGAAGAATTTGAATATGAAGAAGATTAATTAGTTTAATAATAACAATATGAGTAATGTAAACAAAAACATGAATAGCAAGAAGTTTAAGAAGAAGATTAAGAAGGTGAAGATGAAGAATAATTTGATGAGAAAGATGATGCTGCTAAAGATTATGAAGGAGAAAGTGTGGCACTGGCAAAAGTTAAAAAGGTGAAGAGCATGGAAGTTGTGAAACATACATATTTGCCAAAATAGAAAAAAGGTTAACAACATTGTCAATTTGTTAGTCAATCCAAACGTATTTCCAAAAAAATATATATTAATGCTATTCCAATGCATTGGGTTAAACATGTATGCCTTTATTGTCTCCTCAACCTCCCCCAATACATTCTACATTAGTCTTTGTTGTTTTCCTTCATGTACAATTAACCAACAAGGCAAGAATGTTTTTTTTTAATGTCGATATTTGGTTCCCATAGACTTACATTGGACTTCCGGTATCGGAATCGGATATCGACGATATTTAGTGATATCGGCGATACCATTCCGATCCGATATTTTTAGATATCGAGCAGTATCGCTCAACACTAGTCACATGGATTTATGTCTTTCTATATCAATTAAGGAATCTGCTTCTCTGACCTTCTAGGGTCATCAAAACACAATACCAGACCCCAATCAGAGGGCAATAAAACTTTACCTCCTTATCTATGAACTGTTCCAATATTTATGTTCATCCCTCTGCCATAATGACAGTTCTGCTTCACGTCACTTGTCTTATCTATTGCATTATTCCTGTGTCCTTTTGTGTATATAAATATGTGATTCTTCAGATTTTGTATTAGTCTTTGCCTGATGAAGAGACCTGAGTAGTCTCGAAAGCTTGCAATTTGTTACCATCTTTTCAGTTAGCCATTAAAAGGTATCAACCACTGCGGACTCTCAAGTCTAAATATTTTTCTATCTACTGGCTAACACGGTACGAAGATACACATCTTTCCTATATCATATATTTTGTAAAATAATTTTTGGATGGTGTGTTGTTCCATTTCTTGTTGCCATGTGCTTATATGCGTTTATATTTGCATGGTGTTTATTTTTATTATTCTAATTGAAATTCATCATTTTATTGTCCTAGTAAAACTTCATTTATTCTTGCTTGAAGTACATACATTTGCAATGGCCACGTAACAAGGCAATAACTCAATATTTTATTTCAAAACCCTCCTTGACCCTGGGCTTCAACAGCGCCAGTTGCTGCTCAGAAGTGCTGGATGCACAGATGAAACCAATCGCTGATGTGTTTGTGGGGTTCAGTAACGCCTGCTGTTCCCCTGCTGTGTGTCTGGCAAAAATTACTGCTGCTAACTACAAATTAAACTTCAAACATCTCATACTAGGCCTCTGCCTACACCCTCCTTGACCCTGGGCTTCAACACCGCCAGTTGCTGCTCAGAAGTGTTGGATGCACAGATGAAAACAATCGCTGATGTGTTTGTGGGGTTCAGTAACGCCTGATCCCCAGCTGTGTGTCCGGCAAAAATTACTGCTAGCTACCTACACAGGGTGAAAAAAACATGACATGTCAAAGTGGCTAGTGCTACACATAGATATGAGGCTACAACCTGATTTCTAAGCTGTAAACAAGTGAAAAGTCAGCTTCAAAACCATAAAATGATTAGTCTTTGTCACAAATCTGTAACAAAATAATTCTGACATATTATTGCAGATATGCACATGTCGAACACAAATGCTAACACAAAAGCCTACTTATGCTATAGAATACTGATGGTCAACCATGTCACTAGAGTTGAGCGATACTTTCCGATATCCAAAAGTATCGGAATCGGAATGGTATTGCCGATACCATTAAAATATCGGTGATACCCGATACCGATACCGGAAATCCAATGTAAGTCTATGGGAACAAAATATCGTAACTAAAAAAACCCCATTCTTTCCTTGTAAACACTAAATATACACACATAGAATACATATATATATATATATATATATATATATATATACATGTCATTGTGACATATATATACATATATTTATAGTTTATACACTTCTACATAGTAAAATAGCCTCTGATTCAATTGCCGGGTAAAGCCGGCTTTTGTGAAAAGACAGAAGCACCCGACATGAAATGACACTTGGTTTACATAGAGTTAACCATGTCTTTTCATGTAGTTTGATATCTGATTTGCACAAACAATTACATGAGTGTAAGTGTGCAAAATTTCACACCTGTAGAGGTTAATTAAAGGTATAAATTCGTTGTAAAAAAACGGACTTTTTTGCTACGAATTTACACCTTTAATTAACCCCTACAGGTGTGAAATTTTGCACACTTACACTCATGTAATTGTTTGTGCAAATCAGATATCAAACTACATGAAAAGACATGGTTAACTCTATGTAAACCAAGTGTCATTTCATGTCGGGTTCTGCATTTTCACAAAAGCCGGCAATTGAATTAGCGGCTATTATACTATGTAGAAGTGTATGAACTATAAATATATATATATATATATATATATATATATGTGTCACAAACTCAATGACATGTATATATATATATGAGGTGTAAAATTGCTGAAAAAAAAATGCGTGGGCTCCCGCCCTATTTTCGCAACCAGACAGACAAAGCCAGTGAGTGGGGGCAGATAATAATAGCCCAGAGAGGGACCATTATTTTTGGCCCCCCCCCGGCTACTAACATCTGCCCCCAGACACCCCAGAAAGGGCAAATCTCTAATTAGATTTGCCCTTTCTGGCACTTTGCCCGTCTATTCCCATTGCCCTGTAGCGGTGGCGAATGGGTTAATAAGGGGTTAAAATGACCTTGCAATTGAAAGGTCACTTTAAGCCAGGTTAATAATTGAGAGCTGTCAATTAGACAACTATCAATTATTAATCCTATTGTATGAAAGAAAAATCAAACACACACACTTTAATAAAAAAGAAGTTTAATGAAATAATCACACAGTTTTTGACCATATTTTATTTACCTGCTAAAACCATTTCCTGTAATAAAAATAAAATAATAAAGCAAAATTATTCTTACCTATCCCATGCACAGTCAGGTCCCACGGTGTAATCCTTCAGAAAGGGTTAATGTTTACTGCAGGGACCGCAGCTAATGCTACAGCCTCACAGTAAACCCCCAAATGAATGAGCTCCTCTCCTGGCTGACAGGAGAGGAAGTGGAAAGCTTAATTGATTGCTTTCCACTTTCACTTCAGGTCAGCCAGGGAAACCATCAGTGACGTCAGAGGGAACTGATTAACAAAAATAGGGGTTCCCTTCGAAAAAAAAATGGCGTGGGGTCCCCCCTATTTTTGTTAACCAGCCAGATGAAGCAGACCGCTGAGGCCTGGATTTTCAGGCTGTTAAGGAGCCAAGATCCATGGACCTTGCCAGCCTGATAATACCAGGCCACAGCAGTCTGCATATCTTGGCTGATTAACAAAAATAGGGGATCCCCTCGAAAAAAATTGGCGTGGGGTCCCCCCTATTTTTGTTAACCAGCCAGGTGAAGCAGACCGCTGAGGCCTGGATTTTCAGGCTGTTAACCCCTTCACCCCAAGGGTGGTTTGCACGTTAATGACCGGGACAATTTTTACAATTCTGACCACTGTCTCTTTATGAGGTTATAACTCCGGAATGCTTCAACGGATCTTCGCGATTCTGAGACTGTTTTCTCGTGACATATTGTACTTCATGTTAGTGGTAAAATTTCTTCCATATAACTTGCATTTATTTTTGAAAAAAACGCAAATATGGCGAAAATTTTGAAAATTTAGCAATTTTCAAACTTTGAATTTTTATTCCCTTAAAACAGAGAAATATGTAACACAAAATAGTTAAGAAATAACATTTCCCACATGTCTACTTTACATCAGCACAATTTTGGAATCAAAATTTTTTTTTGTTAGGAAGTTATAAGGGTTAAAAGTTGACCAGCGATTTCTCATTTTTACAACAAAATTTACAAAGCCATTTTTTTTAGGGACCACCTCACATTTGAAGTCACTTTGAGGGGTCTACATGACAGAAAATACCCAAAAGTGACACCATTCTAAAAACTGCACCCCTCAAGGTACTCAAAACCACATTCAAGAAGTTTATTAACCCTTCAGGTGCTTCACAGGAACTAAAGCAACGTGGAAGTAAAAAATGAATATTTAACTTTTTAGCCACAAAAATGATCTTTTACAAACTTTTTTTTTATTTTCACAAGGGTAAAAGGAGAAAATGGACAGATAAGGTTGTTATGCAATTTCTCCTGAGTACGCCAATACCCCATATGTGGGGGAAAACCACTGTTTGGGCACACGGCAGAGCTCGTAAGGGAAGGAGCGCCGTTTGACTTTTTCAAACTAAAATTGGCTGGAGTTGAGATTGGACGCCATGTCGCGCTTGGAGAACCTCTGATGCGCCTAAACAGTGGAAACCCCCACAAGTGACACCATTTTGGAAACTAAACCCCCTAAGGTACTTATCTAGATCTGTTGTGAGCACTTTGAACCCCCAAGTGTTTCACAAAAGTTTATAATGCCTGGGTGTGAAAAAAAAAAAAAAAATTCCACAAAAATGATTTTTTAGTCCTAAATTTTTGAATTTTCCCAAGGAAATTGGACCCCAAAAGTTGTTGTCCAATTTGTCCTGAGTACGCTGATACCCCATATGTGGGGGTGGAAAACTGTTTGGGCGCACGGCAGGGCTTGGAAAGGAAGTAGTAACGTTTTGGAATGCAGACGTTGATGGGGGTCATGTTCCGTTTGCAGTGCCCCAGATGAGCCTAAACAGTGGAAATCCCCCACAAGTGACCCCATTTTGGAAACTAGACCCCCTAAGGAACTTATCTAGATCTTTGGTGAGCACTTTGAACCCCCAAGTGCTTCACACAAGTTTATAATGCCCAGGCATGAAAATAAAAAATCCTATTTTTTTCCCACAAAAATTATCTTTTAGTCACTAATTTTTTATTTTCCCAAGGGTATCAGGAGAAATTTGACCACATAAGTTGTTGTCCAATTTGTCCTGAGTACGCTGATGCCCCATATGTGGGGGGGGAACCACTGTTTGGGCGCACGGCAGAGCTCGGAAGGGAAGGAGCACCATTTGACTTTTTCCAACCAAAATTGGCTGGAATTGAGATTGGATGCCATGTTGCATTTGGAGAGCCCCTGATGTGCCTAAACAGTGGAAACCCCCCACAAATGACCCCATTTGGGAAACTAGACCCCCTAAGGAACTTATCTAGATCTTTGGTGAGCAATTTGAACCCTCAAGTGCTTCACACAAGTTTATAACGTAGAGCCGTAAAATTTAAAAATCATATTTTTTCCACAAAATTGATCTTTTCACCCGAATTTTTATTTTTCCAAGGGTAACAAGACTCCAAAAGTTATTGTGCAATTTGTCCTGAGTACACTGATACCCCATATGTGGGGGTATACCACTGTTTGGGTGCATGGCAGAGTTTGGAAGGGAAGGAGCGCCGTCTCACTTTTTCAACGCAGAATTGGCTGGACGCCATGTCGTGTTTGGAGAGCTCCTGATCTGCCTAAACAGTGGAAACCCCCACAAATGACACCATTTTGGAAACTAGACCCCTCAAGGAACTTATCTAGATGTGTGGTGAGAACTTTGAACCCCCAGGTGTTTCACTAAAGTTTATAACGTACAGCCTTAAAATAAAAAATCCTTTTTTTTTTTACAAAAATGATTTTTTCGCCCCCAATATTTTATTTTCACAAGGGTAACAGAAGAAATTGGAACCCAAAAGTTGTTGTCCAATTTGTCCTGAGTACGCTGATACCCAATATGTAGGAAAAAACTACTGTATGGGTGCACGTCAGGGCTCGGAAGGGAAGTAGTGACGTTTTGGATTGCAGACTTTGATGGAATGGTCTGGGGGCGTCATGTCGCATTTGGAGAGCCCCTGATACGCCTAAACAGTGGAAACCCCCCACAAGTGACCCCATTTTGGAAAATAGACCCCACAAGGAACTTATCTAGATGTGTGGTGAGCACTTTGAACCCCGAAGTGCTTCACAGAAGTTTATAACGCACAGCCGTAAAAATAAAAAATCCTTTTTTTTTTTACAAAAATGATTTTTTCGCCCCCAATATTTTATTTTCACAAGGGTAACAGGAGAAATTGGACCCCAAAAGTTGTTGTCCAATTTGTCCTGAGTACGCTGATACCCAATATGTGGGAGAAAACTACTGTATGGGCACATGTCAGGGCTCGGAAAGGGAAGTAGTGACGTTTTGGATTGCAGACTTTGATGGAATGGTCTGGGGGCGTCATGTCGCATTTGGAGAGCCCCTGATGCACCTAAACAGTGGAAACCCCCCACAAGTGACCCCATTTTGGAAAATAGACCCCACAAGGAACTTACCTAGATGTGTGGTGAGCACTTTGAACCCCGAAGTGCTTCACAGAAGTTTATAACGCACAGCCGTAAAAATAAAAAATCCTTTTTTTTTTACAAAAATGATTTTTTCGCCCCCAATATTTTATTTTCACAAGGGTAACAGGAGAAATTGGACCCCAAAAGTTGTTGTCCAATTTGTCCTGAGTACGCTGATACCCAACATGTGGGAGAAAACTACTGTATGGGCGCATGTCAGGGCTCGGAAAGGGAAGTAGTGACGTTTTGGATTGCAGACTTTGATGGAATGGTCTAGGGGCGTCATGTCGCATTTGGAGAGCCCCTGATGCGCCTAAACAGTGGAAATCCCCAACAAGTGATCCCATTTTGGAAAATAGACCCCACAAGGAACTTATTTAGATGTGTGGTGAGCGCTATGAAGCCCCAAGTGCTTCACAGAAGTTTATAATGTACAGCCGTAAAAACAAAAAAATCTTATTTTTTTTGCAAAAATAATATTTTCGCCCCCAGTTTTTTATTTTCCCAAGGGTAACAGAAGAAATAGGACACATTTCACAATAACTCTTGGGGTCCAGAGTACGCTGATACCCCATATGTGGGGATAAACTACTGTTTGGACGCATGGCAGAGCTCAGAAGTGAAGGAACACCGTTTGACTTTTTCAAAGCAGAATTGGCTGGAATGGAGATCAGACGCCATGTCACATTTGGAGAGCCCCTGATGTGCCTAAACAGCGGAAACCCCCCAATTCTAACTCCAACCCTAACCCCAACACACCCCTAACCCTAGTCCCAACCCTAATCCCAACCCTAACCCTAATCCAAACTCTAACCCTAATCCTAACTTTAGCGCCAACCCTAACCCTAAATTTAGCCGAAACCCTAACCTAACCCTAATGGGAAAATGGGAATAAATACATTTTTTTAATTTTATTATTTTTCCCTAACTAAGGGGGTGATAAAGGGGGGTTTGATTTACTATTTATAGCGGTTTTTATGATTGGCAGCTGTCACGCTAAAAGACGCTTTTTATTGCAAAAAGTAGTTTTTTGCATCGCCACATTTTGAGAGCTATAATTTTTGCATATTTTGGCCCACAATGTCATGTGAGGTCTTAATTTTTGCGGGACAAGGTGACGCTTTTATTGGTACCATTTTTGAGCACGTGACATTTTTTGATCGCTTTTTATTTCGATTTTTGGGAGGTTAGAATGAACAAAAATCAGCAATTCATGAATTTCTTTTGGGTGAGGCGTTTTTATTGTTCCGCGTGTGGTAAAATTGATAAAGCAGTTTTATTCTTCGGGTCAGTACGATTATGGCGATACCTCATTTATATAATTTTTTTATGTTTTGGCGCTTTTATAGAATAAAAACAATTTTATATAAAAAATAATTATTTTTGCATCGCTTTATTCTGCGAGCTATAACTTTTTTATTTTTTTGCTGATGATGCTGTGTGATGGCTCGTTTTTTGCGGGACAAGATGACGTTTTCAGCGGTACCATGTTTATTTATATCCGTCTTTTTGCTCGCGTGTTATTCCACTTTTTGTTCAGCGGTATGATGATAAAGCACTGATTTTTTGCTTCGTTTTTATTTTTTATTTTTTAAGGGGTTCACAAAAGGGGTTAACTAGTGGGACAGTTTTATAGGGGGGGTCGTTACGGACGCGGCGATACCATATATGTGTACTTTTATTGTTTTATTTTTTTTATTTACAATAAGTAATGAATTTATTGGGGAATTTTTTTTTTTTTTTTTTTTTAATTTTGGATTTTTTTTTACACATGTTTATTTTTTACTTTTTTTTACTTTTTTACTTTGTCCCAGGGTGGGACATCACTGTATTTCATCAGATCGCTGGTGTGACAGTGTGCACAGCACTCTGTCACACCAGCGATGTGACAGGCAGTGCAGGACGCTTCCTCATGCCTGCTCTCGGCAGGCACTGAGGAAGCCGCCTCCCTCCAGGACCCCAGCGCCATCTTGGATCCGGGTCCTGGGAGGGAGGAAGCCCTCAGAGCAGCGCGATCACATCGCGCTGCTCTGAGGGTCTCAGGGGGGCGCGCAGGGAGCCCCCACCCTGCGCGATCCTCCCCTGTGCCCCCAGTACACCGCGATCATGTTTGATCGCGGTGTGCAAGGGGTTAATGTTCCGGGAGCGGTCCGTGACCGCTCCTGACACACAGTCACGGGTGTCAGCTGTAATAATCAGCTGACACCCGGCGGCGATTAGCTGCGCTCCCTCCGGGAGCGCAGCTAATCGCCTATGACGTACTATCCCGTCCATGGTCAGAATGGCACGGGTTTTATGGACGGGATAGTACGTCTAATGTCAGAGAGGGGTTAAGGAGCCAAGATCCATGGACCTTGCCAACCTGATAATACCAGGCCACAGCAGTCTGCATATCTTGGCTGATTAACAAAAATAGGGGATCCCCTCGAAAAAAATTAGCGTGGGGTCCCCCCTATTTTTGTTAACCAGCCAGATGAAGCAGACCGCTGAGGCCTGGTTTTTCAGGCTGGTAAGGATCCAATATCCATGGACCTTGCAAGCCTGATAATACCAGGCCACAGCAGTCTGCTTAGCTTGGCTGGTTAACAAAAATAGGGGATCCCCTCGAAAAAAAAACGGCGTGGGGATCCCCCCTATTTTTGTTAACCAGCCAAGTAAAATGCAGACTGCTGCGGCCTGGTATTAAAAGACTGTCAAGGCCCATGGATTTTGGCCCTCAACAGCCTGATAATACCAGGCTACAGCAGCCCCACATTTGGCGCATCAAAAGATGTGCCAATTGTGGCACTTTACCCGGCTCTTCCCACTTGCCCTGTAGCGGTGGCAAGCGGGGTAATAAGGGGTTAATGTCACCGTTGATTGCACGGTGACAATAAGCCCGGTTAATAATGGAGAGGCGTCAATAAGACACCGATCCATTATTAATCCCAAAGTTTTTAAATGATTAAAAAAAAGACACAGCAAGAAAAAAGTCTTTTAATGAAATAAAAGAGACAACACAGTTTTCATTTCTTTTATTACACTCTCATTCCTGCGACGCCATCGATCTCCTGTAAAAAAAGAAAAAAAAAAAAACAACAGTATACCACCTGTCCGACGCAGTCCATAGTAACGAGTGTCCCACGACGATCCAGCTCTGCTACATCGGAATGCCAGGCAGAGCCTGACATCCCAGCGCAGCACAGCTGATTACCTGCTTCTCCGGCGGTGACGTCATCGGACTGCTTTACGGCCGCGATTACCCAGCAGTCACTGCAGTTATCGCGAGAAACTGCATGTGACCGCCAGGGAGAAGAGGATGGCGGCCATCAAGCAGTCCGGGATGTGACCGCCGGAGATCTTCTGCCGGGTAAGTGCCGCTGACTCCTGACAGACCCGACTGACGGACACTGACAGTGACATTCCGATTCCGGTATCCGATATGATGAAAATATCGGTACTTGGAATCGGAATTCAGATACAGCCAATATCGGCCGATACCCGATATTTGCAGTATCGGAATGCTCAACCTACTTGTCACTCCATAGCTTAGACAAATCCAACTCACATCATGACTCAAATGCTGCAATGTTGGAAGTGCATAATGTGGGTTGAACTTTGACAACAGCTGCAGTGCGAAGGTTAGACTTAAGTGTTCTTGGCTTTTAAATAAAAGCATACAAGTAAATATAATAATCCATTGTTGATTAAGGGACGTGATGTACACCTGTAATATTGTGCAAACAATGGATGTAGGAATAGTCCTCTTCAACATTACTTATATTTGTGTCATTTTTAAAAATACATATTTAATTAGAAAGTTAACAGCCCATATCATAAAGGTCCATCATGTAAACATGATAATCGGTAACAAAAATCATGCATTACCTTGTTAAAGTCAATAGTGCATAGTCACAATAGCAAAATATATACCTGCAAGTGGTGCTGAAACAACGACAACTGATAGAAAAGGTGAATGATATCTAGTTATCAGACTGAATAGCGACACCTGTACAATGTCGATATAATACTGTACCTTAACAAAACAGCTGTGTCACACCTCACACGCGTTTTTCTTGTAGCTTCTTATGTAATAGGGCACATGCGTGTATGTTTCATCATAGGTGCATGTTTACTGAGTAAAGCAGTCATGACAACGCCTTTGTGTTGTCGGTACGCTTGCGATGATGAACGATGCGCAACGTGAATGTTAGTCTGCGTCATAAGACGCACAAACGCTCCAATACCCAACGCGTCACAGCAGGAAGCCAGTCTGTGCGTCCAAACAAAGGCGCAAGCATACATGCACGTACCCTGTTTATAAAGCTATATAAAAAAAAGGATGTAGTAGTGACGCACACTTTATTGAGGTACAGTATTACATCGCCATTCACCATCTGTGGCTATGCAGTCTCATCTATATATACCTTATCTATCCGTTGTCATGCTTGCAAGTCCACAGTCAGGCATAAATAGTTATTTTCACTATGCACTATGCACTTTTTAAAGGTTATGTTTGTTAATATAAATGATTGGCACATATTATCAGTATTACATGATGAAAATTTTATATATTTTTATAAACTGTTTAGTGATATTATTCTGCAAATGTAAAGTTTTATGAATGTCACAGATAACTTGTAATGCTGATTATGTTTTGAAGTCAGACCTTCATTGTCTATACAATAAAAATGGTGTACATAATGTTACTTATCCATCATTAATGGAATCTGATATGTACTTGTATGCTTTTATTTAAAACCGTATAGCAGATTACTTAACCAATTTTTTTTGTGGTTTGCATTGCTTTTCAACATGTTAATGTATGCGTTTATGTTTGTCAATTCTTAATTTATATTGATTTTTTCAAGTAAAATCATCATCTTATGGTACTAAAGGTTATATTTCTCTTGTTTGGAGTATAGACATTTTTAATTGACACGTAACAAGGAAAATACTTGATCTAGTATTTAAACATCCTCCTTGACCCTGGGCTCCAACACCGCCAGTTGTTGCTCGGAAGTGCTGTTAGCACAGACAACACTTGCTCCTGTGTTACTGGGGTTCAGTAATGTCAGCTGTTCCCCTGCTGTGTGAACGGCAAAAAGTCCTGCTGCCTCCACTCTGTTCTCCTCTCATCCCTGGGCTCCAACACAGCCAGTTGTTGCTCGGAAGTGCTGTTAGCACAGTCAACACTTGCTCCTGTGTTACTGGGGTTCAGTAATGTCAGCTGTTCCCTGCTGTGTGAACGGCAAAAAGTCCTGCTGCCTCCACCCTGTTCTCCTCTCATCCCTGGGCTCCAACACCGCCAGTTGTTGCTCGGAAGTGCTGTTAGCACAGTCAACACTTGCTCCTGTGTTACTGGGGTTCAGTAATGTCAGCTGTTCCCCTGCTGTGTGAACGGCAAAAAGTCTTGCTGCCTCCACCCTGTTCTCCTCTCATCCCTGGGCTCCAACACCGCCAGTTGTTGGTCGGAAGTGCTGTTAGCACAGTCAACACTTGCTCCTGTGTTACTGGGGTTCAGTAATGTCAGCTGTTCCCCTGCTGTGTGAACGGCAAAAAGTCCTGCTGCCTCCACCCTGTTCTCCTCTCATCCCTGGGCTCCAACACCGCCAGTTGTTGCTCGGAAGTGCCGTTAGCACAGTCAACACTTGCTCCTGTGTTACTGGGGTTCAGTAATGTCAGCTGTTCCCCTGCTGTGTGAACGGCAAAAAGTCCTGCTGCCTCCACCTGTTCTCCTCTCATCCCTGGGCTCCAACACCGCCAGTTGTTGCTCGGAAGTGCGTTAGCACAGTCAACACTTGCTCCTGTGTTACTGGGGTTCAGTAATGTCAGCTGTTCCCCTGCTGTGTGAACGGCAAAAAGTCCTGCTGCCTCCACCTGTTCTCCTCTCATCCCTGGGCTCCAACACCGCCAGTTGTTGCTCGGAAGTGCTGTTAGCACAGAACACTTGCTCCTGTGTTACTGGGTTCAGTAATGTCAGCTGTTCCCCTGCTGTGTGAACGCAAAAAGTCCTGCTCCTCACTCTGTTCTCCTCTCATCCTGGGCTCCAACACGCCAGTTGTTTGCTCGGAAGTGTAATTGGCACGGGTACTCACTCCTGCCCAGATGGTTACAGCACGCCAGCTGTTTCCTGTCAGTGTAAACGTCACTTAGCCTCCAATAAGTTGTCCTGTCGAGTTGCGGTCGGGTTAGCCGACTGTATGGTGCCTGCAGTTTAGGTGCTTCCTATGTGTGCTGCGGGATATGTAAATAAAGGCTGTTTCCGTTGTGACAATAGGACAATCACCCACTGTAGGACTGTGTGATTCGGTAACTGCGGCCGGCTCGTGGCCTGTCAACTTAAATTTCCATGGGTACCTTCTGCTACCCGTCCGGGTTCCAGTACCGTCAGCTGGTTCTTCGCAGTGCCTTTGGCCTAGGTGCCTCCATCTCGGTATCCGAGTTCCAGCAACGTCTGCTGGTCCTTGGTAGTGCTTTGGAGCACAGGTACCTCCTGCTTAGTAACCGTGTCCCAGTAACGTCAGCTGGTCCTCGGTTGTGCCATTGGCTCTTTTCCTTCTGCTGCCCCTTCGGGTTCCAGTATAGTCAGCTGGTCCTCGTTACTTCCATTGGCTCTTGTACATTCTCCTACCCGTCCGGGTTCCAGTACCGTCAGCTGGTTCTCCACAGTGCCTTTGGCCTAGGTGCCTCCATCTCGGTATCCGAGTTCCAGCAACGTCTGCTAGTCCTTGGTAGTGCTTTGGAGCACAGGTACCTCCTGCTTAGTAACCGTGTACCAGTAACGCCAGCTGGTTCTCGGTTGTGCCATTGGCTCTTTTCCTTCTGCTGCCCCTCCGGGTTCCAGCACAGTCAACTGGTCCTCGTTACTTCCATTGTCTCTTGTACCATCTGATACCCGTCCGGGTTCCAGTAACGTCAGCTGGTTCTCGGAAGTTAGTCAGCCTTCTTGTTTTTTTGGGTAATCACTATGGATCTCCAACAATGAAGACGACGACCCTGATGACCACCCCGAAGAAGACGACGACCACAAGGACGACGAGCATCAAGCCAACCAGCCTGAACACCATCACAAAGAACAAATAAAAGATTACCCAGAAGAAGATCACCAACAGGACAAAAGAAGGTTAAGACAAACTACAAGATACAGAACAAGAGACAGAAGAACAATAAGCAGAAGATCAAAAAGCAGAAGAACATGAAGTATAAGACCAAAATTAAGAGCTAAATATATGCTCTAAATTCTAAGCAGAAGAAGACTAAGCAGTGTATGGGGGTGAGTCCGTTCCTCCTCGTGGTGCCCCTGGAAAAGGCTTGATGCTGCTGCTGCTGCAGGCTAAACTGAACGCGGACAAACACTGTTGTAATTTAAATCTTTGGTGACAGCAAGAACGGAAGGATGAAAATTCATACTTTTACAGATTACAAGTACAGGAATCTCTGTCACAAATAAGAATATGATGAAGAAGATGAATAGGAAGAAGATGAAGAAGTAGAATATGAAGAAGAATAATAGTTTAATAAGAAGAATATGAGTAATGTTAACAAAAAGATCAATAGCAAGAAGTTTAAGAAGAAAAGAAGATAAATAAGGTGAAGATGAAGAATAATTTGATGAAAAAGATGATGCTGCTGAAGATTATGAATGAGAAAGTGTGGCAAAAGTTAAAAAGGTGAAGAGCATGGAAGTTGTGAAACATACATATTTGCCAAAATAGTAAAAAGGTTAACAACATTGTCAATTTCTTCATCAATCCAAACGTTTTTAAAAAAAAAAAGGATTACTGCTATTTCATTTGATTGGGTTAAACATCTATGCCTTTAGTGTCTCCTCAACCTCCCCCAATACATTCTACATTACTCTTTGTTGTTTTCCTTCATGTGCAATTAACCTACAAGGCAAGAATGGGTTTTTTTTAATTCCGATATTTTGTTCCCATAGACTTACATTGGATTTCCGGTATCGGTATCGGGTATCGCCGATACTTTTTGGGTATCGGCGATACCCATTCCGATCCGATACTTATTGATATCGGAAAGTATCGCTCAACTCTAATCCAGAGACCTCTAAAAGTAACCCTTGTGCCTTTTTCTCTCAAAAGTGTTCTCCAACTGAACGTAATTATGACGTGGGTAATCGGGAGTTATTGGCCATGAAGTGGGCCTTTGAAGAGTGGAGACATTGGCTGGAAGGAGCCAAACATCAGGTGGTGGTCCTCACGGACCATAAGAACCTGGTTTATCTGGAATCAGCCAAGCGACTTAATCCTTGACAGGCTAGGTGGGCCTTGTTTTTCACACGTTTTAATTTTGTGGTTTCTTTTCTTCCGGGCACTAAGAATGTTAAGGCAGATGCCCTCTCAGGGAGTTTCTTTGTGGATTCTCCTGAGTTATCTGATCCTACTGTTATTTTGAAAGAGGGTGCAGTACTTTCCGCCATCTCACCCAATTTGAGACTGGCTCTGGAGGGGTGTCAGGAGGATAAACCTGAGCGCTGCCCTGTTGGGAAATTGTTTGTCCCAGACCAGTGGAAGAAGAGTGTGATGTCTGAGATTCATTGTTCCGCGTTGGCTGGTCATCCCGAGATTTTTTGTACCAGAGACTTGGTGAGTTGGTTCTTTTGGTGGCCTACTTTGTCTCGTGACGTCAGGGACTTTGTGCAGTTCTGTGGGACTTGCTCTCGTTCCAAGCCTTGCTCTCGCTCTAGTGGTTTGTTGATGCCATTACCTGTGCCCAAGAGGCCATGGACCCATATCTCTATGGATTTTATTTCCGACCTCCCTGTCTCTCAGAGAATGACCGTTATCTGGGTAATCTGTGATAGGTTTTCCAAGATGATACATCTTGTGCCATTACCTAAGTTGCCTTCACCTCCGAGTTGGTGCCTTTGTTCCTTCATTACATGGTTTGGTTGCACGGAATTCCGGAGAACATTGTGTCTGACACAGGAGTCCAGTTTGTTTCCAGATTTTGGAGGACATTTTGTTCTAAACTTGGTGTTCAATTATCTTTCTCCTCTGTATTTCATCCTCAGACCAATGGACAAACCAAGAGAACAAACCAGACCTTGGAGACTTATTTGAAATGTTTTGTGTCTGCTGATCAAGATGATGGGGTCTCTTTTTCCTTTGGCTGAGTTTGCTCTTAATAATAGGGCTAGCTCTGCTACCTTGATGTCTCCATTTTTCTGCAATTTTGGGTTTCACCCTCGATTTTCTTCGGGACAGGCGGAGGCTTCTGTCTGTCCGGGTGTTGACTCTGTTGTGGAGCGAATGCAGCAGATTTGGGACCAGGTAGTGGAGAGGTTGTCTCTCTCTCAAGAGAAGGCCCAGCGGTTTGCCAACCGGCATAGGACTGATGGTCCTCGGTTTAAAGTGGGGGACTTGGTTTGGTTGTCCTCAAGAAATATCCCTATGAGGGTTGCATCTCCGAAGTTTAAGCCTAGGTTCATTGGACCTTATAAGATCATGGAGATTCTTAATCCGGTTTCCTTCCGTTTGCTTCTTCCAGGGACATTTAAGATCCATAACGTGTTCCACAAGTCCTTATTGAAGAGGTTTGTCGAGCTAGTGGTTCCTATGGCTGCGCCTCCTGACCCTGTTTTGGTTGAGGGCAATCTGGAGTATGGGGTCATGAAAATATTGAATTCTCATTTTTCTAGACGGAAACGAGAGGTTATGGTCAGGAGGACAATTCTTGGGTGTATGCTTCGGACATCCATGCTAGGAGACTGATCCGTGCCTATCACCGAGCTCATCCTGATCGGCATGGTTGCATAAGTGAGGGTTTGGTGACCCCTCCTCAAGGGGGGATACTGTTGTGAATGTGCTAGAGATGGTTTCTGAGCAGAGGCTCCCTCTGGTGGTTACAGACAGTACTGAACCTTTCAGCGAGGAATGGCAATCTGGGTTCACTGACTGGACTGATATAAGGGAGGTTCCCTCCCATGATGGTTGCCGGTGATCAATTGTTCTTCTCTCAATTGTGGTTCCTGGTTCATTTGGAAGTTGCTGGAGTCTTGCCTGCACCTGCTGCTTTCAGATAAGATATTTTCTGCTTTTCTTTTTGTGCTTGCTTTTTTCATAGTTTTCTGCACTTTTGTGGAGGTCAGCCGGGTCTCCTTCTGGGGCCTGTGCTCCTATCAATTTATCTGTAGCCACTGTCATTTGTTCATTTGCTTTTTCCTGTTTTTCAGTGGCTGTGGCTTTGTTTTGTTACACCAGAGATCTGACTTAGGTGGTAGAGATCGTGTGATCTCAGGTATTTTGGCAATCAGAAGTGCTGGTATTTTTTAGGGTTTTTGTTGGATTGCAGTCAGAATTCTTTCCTGTACTTTTCTGTCTAGACAGAATGGGTCCCAACGTTTGCTCATTCTATTTTCTGTCTTTGTCCGTGCTATCTTCTTGTCTAACCGCCATTATATGTTTGGGGGCTTCCTATTTTCTTTGGGGATCTGCTCCGGGGCAGATAGCTTTCATCTTTCTGCCTTTAGGTGTAGTTATCTCTCAGGCTGTGACGAGGCGTCTAGGATCAACGTAGGAACGCTCCACGGCTACCTCTAGTTGTGTGGTTAGTTCAGGTTACTGCAATCCAATAGGTTCCAGCCTCTCTGGTGTATTACCATTTTTGCTTTTTCTCCTCAGCTACCTAAACATAACTCGCAGCATTCTGAGAGCTCATGGCCTACGCTGTCCCACGCTATGACCTACCCAGTCGGCACTTCTTTGTTAGAAAAGCCATCCCTGCCCTCCACCTGCATATGAAACACTGCATTGCCCATGCACTCAAACAATCAGTGAATTGAAATGTGCACCTCACAACAGATGCATGGGCCAGTAGGCTTATCACTGCGCATTGGGTTAATGTGGTGGATGCAGGGTCTACAGGGGACAGCGGCGGTGGGACAGTGCTGCCTAGCCCACAATATATGCAACAGTTGGCTGTAGGCGTTCGACCCTCATTCTCCTCCAGAAGCGAAAGCTTGTCGACAGAGCGCAGTTGCATGAGCACTCCATCCACAGCTGCCAGTGTTGCACGCGAGGTTTCACACTATCGAACAGCTAGTGGTAAGCGTCAGCAGGCTGTTTTAAAGATGATGTCTTTGGGCGACAACAGACACACCGCGGAGGTACTGGCCGACTACTTGCAGTGAGAAACTGAGTCATGGCTGGGCAGTCTACATCTTGAGCCAGGCAAGGTAGTCAGTGATAACGGACGTAATTTTCTGGCGGCCATAACCCTGGCAAAATTCAGACACATACCTTGCCTGGCTCACACCTTGAACCTGGTGGTGAAGTGCTTCCTAAATAATTATCCGGAGTTACCAGCCCTTCTCCTTAAGGTACAAAGACTGTGCTCGCACATCCGTCACTCGCCCGTAGACTCCAGTCGCATGCAGAGGCTGCAGCAATCGCTCCACCTCCCCAAGCACCGCCTATTCATAGACGTTGCAACAAGGTGGAACTCCACCATGCACTTGGTTGAGAGGCATTGCGAACAGAGGCAGGCTGTATTGCATTTGTGGGAGGATACACAGTGTCACGTCGCCATTGGATTCAGTGGCTGGTATTCCTACCTCGGCCGCTGGGAGGCGCCGGACTCCTTCGGCTGGTGGTGCCGGTGATTGTAGAGCGGTATCCTCATATGGTTCCGCTCCATTGACGCCGGCCTCTGTCGCTGCGCATCGCCATGTTTCGCCTGTGGGTAATGTTGGTGACAGAGAAGGGGTCCCTGTGAAGGCGTCTGGTGGGCATAGGCTTCGCTCTTCTGTCAAAGGTGAATTGGTTGGTGTCAGTCATGCATCACCATCTGACCTGGTTCTGGGGGCGGTCCAGATGAGGTCATCAGACTGTGAGCCTGTGAGAGGTAGTCATGCCCTTCAAATGCCTTGGAGCCTGGCTTGCAGCCCGCCAGATATTGCCTTGGTTTCCCCAGTGTGCTAGTTTGTTTTGCTATTGTATCACTGACCTTTGCCTGGATTTCTGACTCTTCTATTGCCTGCCGATTTTGTACCTTTGCTGCCCGCCTGGTTTTGACTTTAACTTCAGCCTGAATTTCTGACCCTTCTACTGCCTGCCGATTTTGTACTTTTGCTGCCCTCCTGGTTTTGACCCTTGGACTTCTGACTTCGCATTTGGTCTCGCTTTTTATTCCCTTCCTAGCGTCCTTCCTACTGCGGTCCACTGCTCTCATAGGCAGCTACCCCCTGGGCTTCGCTGTAATTCCAGATCCCTGTATAGGGGTAAAGGGTCTCAGGGTTTCTCGGGGTGCTGTCTTACCTGCAGTTCAGACCTGCAGTGAGCGGACGTCACATTATATATGACCTTAAAAAAAAATGTTTTTATATATATTCTGGATATATATATAAAAGCATTTCCTAAACCTTTCTCTGAATTTATTTTTCCTTCCTCTCCTTTTCTGAGCTGATTGTGTTGCTAAAGCACCTGTGTCGGCTTCATTGCTCAGTCCTGTGGAGGATCACTCCCATCATCTCCTACTAACATGCTGCACAAGCCACAGTCTAGAGACCTCTGGGAGAACACTGGACGTCAGAAGCCTTCACTCCCTGGACGTCAGCACCTGGGTAGCTCTGGCCATGCCTGCCCAGGTGTCCAGGTATTGCCCGCTGATGCGTCCAAAGTCCTTTTACCTACTTCTTTGTCTTACCTGAAGAAATCTGTATGTGTGGAGGCTTATGTGGATAGTGGCTCAGAAGGGAATTTCATAGATTTCCTGGTAGCGAGAAATCTTGGTGTACCACTGCTAAGGCTTAATGCGCCCATTAAAACCTCTGCTATTAATGGTACTCCTATCGTCCAGAATGGAGTGGAGTTTGTCACTGAGGAAATATCAATGTCAGTGGGATCATTACATGCTGAACATGTCTCATTTTTTGTTATCCATAATTTATCATCCGCTGTTATTCTGGGTATGCCATGGTTACGCAAACATAATCCAGTCATTGTATATCCTATGATGAGCGACCTATATAAATGGCACTTCCTACCAAAGTAGTATTCCAAAAAAGAAAAATGGAAGTATATAGCCTTAAAATACAAAACTTTATTAAACTGACATATGATAAAATCACCAATATATAAAAAAGGAGATATACAAGCAAAAACACTCCCATGAGGTATATATGCGCAGAGATACAATGAAATATTACAAATCCAACAGTTATAATGTGCAATAACCAAACAGCTACCAATTGACAAAAAGAGTCATATATAAAGAGAGTCAATAATCACAGATATGTTGCTCTATTATCAATTTGTCAGCATTAATCAAGAGAGGACATATTTATAAGTTGCAAGGTGCATAGCCCCTTTATTAGGAAATGGAATCTGTTCAGTATACCAATTGGAGTATGTTGTATACACTTTTTCACAGAATAATGCCATGTAAGGCAGATTACCAAAGAATATATCCATTAAGTGTAAAATGAACTCATGTTAGCAGCAATATGTGTACAAAAATGTGTACCAGTTAATTCAATGACAGTGGGTGAACCAATATGCATCCAAGACCTTAACATAAACTAATGCATCTTGTGTATAGCATACACATGTGTGTATGCCCACTATGTAATGGATACAAACGCATTCTCAAACAGTCTATATAAAGCCTCACAAGTGTGACGCTATACTAACCACCCATTATCAGAAAATCATGGCACTTAAACATATATATATAGCCATGGTAAGAAACGCATACAACCTTATGTGGTGTGCTGGAATACCCGACGAGCGTTTCGCGTTAGCTTCGTCCCAGGGGTACTGTCGATATGGTCTGGTGTTCAATATGAACATATATATATACACGTACTCCCCATAAGTTATAATTACCTCCAGGTGATGCCACAATACAGATTACATCACCACAGTTCCCGGCGTGTGACGCAGCCAGCGGATGCTCCCACCCACCATCCCGCCACTCTCCCTTCCGGCACGTCAGGACAGGGAGGAGGCTAGGACACAGCGAGCGTGATGTGTTCCCCAGGCAACGCACAGCTCCGTAGGACACGTCACCGGTGGCTGAACCGCAACCCCGGGTCCGACGTGTCAAGACCAGGGGGCCGTACCAGCCAACAACAGCGTCCATGTCTCCACAGAGCTCACCGGGAAATGGGGCATATATGTGACAGTGCAAAAAAGTATTTAAACTAAATAAAGTTATATGAATAATGCAAATAAAATAAGTGATTATAGTGTACATATGTGTTGTGACCACCAATAAACAACCAATAAATATATACCAAAAAATAATTATAAGGTTGTCCATACATAAAAGCCTGTGCAGCACCTTAAGTGAAATATATAATACAAACAAATACTCCCATATAAGGAAAAGTGAAAGGAAACATATGGGGAATAAAACTAAAACATAAATGAAAAAATAAAAAAGAGAATACCTAGCAGACAGCAGAATGTATGAATACACCTATATATGCAAAATGCATTAATATACACATATATGAGTGGATGATAATAGTTGTATCTTGAAATTTCTTCTTATCCAATGTTAGACCTAGTATATATATGGTCCCAATATCTTGAGGGATATCTTCTTCTCAGGACCTCTCAGAACCATGAACTTCTTTAATGCCATCCCATTAAGTACATATGATGTCATATTCCTTCAGATAGGTAGCAATATTAAAGCCCACACGATATATTCATAACAGAATGTTGAAAGCTAGGAAAGATCAGTAAATGATTAAAAGAAAAATAGACCACCAAACTAAACAATAAAAAACAGATTATTTACATTTATAGGAAGGGGGCAGAACTCAAGACCTCATTAAGTCCTTTTGGTTGTAAAGATTCTATTCTATAAATCCATTTAACTTCTAACTGGGCTAACTTCTTCCTCCAATCACCACCCCGTTGGTCAATGAAAACTTTGTCTATGCCCATCACTTTCAATAATAAGGGATTTGAACCATGGTGTGACTTAAAATGTCTTGGTATGGGTTTAAGGCACGCAACATCTTCCTCCTCACTTGCTTTATTGATGTCTCTATAATGTTCTCTGACTCTGATTTTTAAGGGTCTTGAGGTCATACCAACATATATTTTACTGCACGGACATGTCGCGCAGTAAACTACTCCCACTGAGTTACACGTTATATGTTGAGTGATATCAAAGGTTTTTTCTCCATCACTAGATACAAATGTATTGCTGTTACCATGTAGGGTTGAGCATTCCGATACTGCAAATATCGGGTATCGGCCGATATTGGCTGTATCGGAATTCCGATTCCGAGTACCGATATTTTCGTCATATCGGATACCGGAATCGGGATTGTCACTGTCATGTCCATGTCCGTGTCGGGTCTGTCAGGAGTCAGCGGCACTTACCCGGCAGAAGATCTCCGGCGGTCACATCCCGGACTGCTTAATGGCCGCCATCCTCTTCTCCCCGGCGGTCACATGCAGTTTCTCGCGATAACTGCAGTGACTGCTGGGTAAACGCGGCCGTAAAGCAGTCCGATGACGTCACCGCCGGGGAAGCTGGTAAGCAGCTGTGCTGCGCCGGGATGTCAGGCTCTGACTGTCATTCCAATGTAGCAGAGCTGGATCGTCGTGGGACTGTCGTTACTATGGACTGCGTCGGACAGGTGGTATCTCTCCATTATTAACCGGGCTTATTGTCACCGTGCAATCAACGGTGACATTAACCCCTTATTACCCCGCTTGCCACCGCTACAGGGCAAGTGGGAAGAGCCGGGTAAAGTGCCACAATTGGCACATCTTTTGATGCGCCAAATGTGGCGCTGCTGTAGCCTGGTATTATCAGGCTGTTGAGGGCCAAAATCCATGGGCCTTGACAGTCTTTTAATACCAGGCCGCAGCAGTCTGCATTTTACTTGGCTGGTTAACAAAAATAGGGGGGATTCCCACGCCGTTTTTTTTTTCGAGGGGATCCTCTATTTTTGTTAACCAGCCAAGCTAAGCAGACTGATGTGGCCTGGTATTATCAGGCTTGCAAGGTCCATGGATATTGGATCCTTACCAGCCTGAAAAACCAGGCCTCAGCGGTCTGCTTCATCTGGCTGGTTAACAAAAATAGGGGGGACCCCACGCTAATTTTTTTCGAGGGGATCCCCTATTTTTGTTAATCAGCCAAGATATGCAGACTGCTGTGGCCTGGTATTATCAGGCTGGCAAGGTCCATGGATCTTGGCTCCTTAACAGCCTGAAAATCCAGGCCTCAGCGGTCTGCTTCATCTGGCTGGTTAACAAAAATAGGGGGGACCCCACGCCATTTTTTTTTCGAAGGGAACCCCTATTTTTGTTAATCAGTTCCCTCTGACGTCACTGATGGTGTCCCTGGCTGACCTGAAGTGAAAGTGGAAAGCAATCAATTAAGCTTTCCACTTCCTCTCCTGTCAGCCAGGAGAGGAGCTCATTCATTTGGAGGTTTACTGTGAGGCTGCAGCATTAGCTGCGGTCCCTGCAGTAAACATTAACCCTTTCTGAAGGATTACACCGTGGGACCTGACTGTGCATCGGATTGGTAAGAATAATTTTGCTTTATTATTTTATTTTTATTACAGGAAATGGTTTTAGCAGGAAAATAAAATATGGTCAAAAACTGTGTGATTATTTCATTAAACTCTTTTTTATTAAAGTGTGTGTGTTTGATTTTTCTTTCATACAATAGGATTAATAATTGATAGTTGTCTAATTGACAGCTCTCAATTATTAACCTGGCTTAAAGTGACCTTTCAATTGCAAGGTCATTTTAACCCCTTATTAACCCATTCGCCACCGCTACAGGGCAATGGGAATAGATGGGCAAAGTGCCAGAAAGGGCAAATCTAATTAGAGATTTGCCCTTTCTGGGGTGTCTGGGGGCAGATGTTAGTAGCCGGGGGGGCCAAAAATAATGGTCCCTCTCTGGGCTATTATTATCTGCCCCCACTCACTGGCTTTGTCTGTCTGGTTGCGAAAATAGGGCGGGAGCCCATGCATTTTTTTTCAGCAATTTTACACCTCATATATATATAAACATGTCATTGAGTTTGTGACACATATATATATATATTTATAGTTCATACACTTCTACATAGTATAATAGCCGCTAATTCAATTGCCGGCTTTTGTGAAAATGCAGAACCCGACATGAAATGACACTTGGTTTACATAGAGTTAACCATGTCTTTTCATGTACTTTGATATCTGATTTGCACAAACAATTACATGAGTGTAAGTGTGCAAAATTTCACACCTGTAGGGGTTAATTAAAGGTGTAAATTCGTAGCAAAAAAGTCTGGTTTTTTTACAACGAATTTACACCTTTAATTAACCCCTACAGGTGTGAAATTTTGCACACATAGACTGATGTAATTGTTTGTGCAAATCAGATAGCAAACGACATGAAAAGATATGGTTAACCCTATGTACACCAACTGTCATTTCATGTCGGGTGCTTCTGTCTTTTCACAGAAGCCGGCTTTACCCGGCAATTGAATCAGAGGATATTTTACTATGAAGAAGTGTATAAACTATACATATATGTATATATATATGTCACAATGACATGTATATATATATATATGTATTCTATGTGTGTATATTTAGTGTTTACAATGAAAGAATGGGGTTTTTTTAGTTACGATATTTTGTTCCCATAGACTTACATTGGATTTCCGGTATCGGTATCGGGTATCGCCGATATTTTAATGGTATCAGCGATACCATTCCGATTCCGATACTTTTGGATATCGGAAAGTATCGCTCAACTCTAGTACCATGTTAGGACACGAAATACAATCATTACATGGAAAGAATCCCCATTTCGGGCCTTTAGTGCCGAACGCTTTCTCTGGATTAGAACCACTATGGTAGCTATGTACCAATATATCCCGAAGATTATTGGACCTCCTGTACAGTATCTAATTGAGGGTTGTTCTGAAATGCATCCTTTCAAGGATTTATCAGTAGTCAGTAAAGGCCAAAATTTTTCAAGGGCCCTCTTGACCTCCCACCATTTTTCATTGTAGGTGGATATATACCTCCCCTTTTGTATATCTGTGACCTTTTCTTTAGGAATCAATAATTCTGTCCGTGTGGTTTTACTTGCTCTCTTAAAGTCTCTCTTTATGCTACGTTTTGAGTAGCCCCTAGAAACAAACCTCTGTGATAAATCATTGGCTTGATCCTGAAATGCCTTTTCATTAGAGCATATTCTCTTGGCCCTTAAAAATTGACCGGTAGGGATACCACATACAAGAGGTTTAAGGATGTGAGGAGGTTGCATGCAGTATTGAATTAACTGCAGTCTCTTTGCGATGTACATTTGTCTGCAAAAAACCATCCTCGCCTTTGGTGATCAAGATGTCCAAAAAATCTAACTCAGTTTGACTGAATTTACTTGTAAGCCTGATTTTCATGCAGTTGTCATTCAGTATATCCCAAAAATTGAGAAGATCCTGCTCTGTTCCTTGCCATATCATGAAAATATCATCAATATATCGGACCCAGAGCAGGACCTTCTCAATGTAGGCAACCGGATTCACAAAAAAGATGTTACGTTCCCACATACCTGAGAAGAGGTTTGCATATGAGGGGGCAAAAGCCGCCCTCATAGCCGTACCTTGCTTCTGTAGGTATATGGTTCCTTTGAAAATAAAATAATTGTGTTCTAGGACAAACTGAAGTAATATAATCAAAAAATCCACCAATTCAGTGTTTAAACGGGACATTGTTAGATACATCTTTACTGCTTGTATACCATCTCTATGTTGTATCGATGTGTAAAGTGACTCCACATCGAAGCTGACTAACCACATGTCAGCATCCATGGGAATCCCTTCAATCTTCCTAAGAACATCACCAGTGTCTCTTACATATGACGGGAGATCCAAAACCAAAGGCTTAAGATAAAAATGAGATATTGAGAGATGATCTCACATAGTCCACCGTTACCGGACACAATGGGGCGTCCTGGAGGCAGTGTACAACTTTTGTGTATTTAAGGTATAAAGTAAATACACGCTACCCTCGGATACATTGGTATAAGATTGTCTTTCAGCTTTTTGGTAATAATGCCTTCACTGAAGGCTCTTTCCAAAATTTGTTGAATCTCATTTTGAAATTTTAAAGTAGGATTAAAGGTTATTCTTTGATAACACATATTATCCCTAAGCTGTCTGAGAGCTTCCTTCTCATAGAGTTTTATCGGCCATATCACCACGTTACCCCCTTTGTCCGCTGGTTTTGTTACCACCTCCTTGAGGTTGGCCAGTTCTTGAAGTGCTTTCCTTTGGACAAAGGACAGATTACTGTGAGTAATACGTGTAGGTATTTTTTCAAATTCTTCTGAGACTAATTTTACAAATAAATCCACATTGGGGTAGATATTAAGGGGAGGAAATTTATTTGGGGTTGGAATTGCAATCTTACCCCTCTCAACTGATCTTTGATTATCCTCACTAAGTTCCTCCAATGTAGAGATGGCTTCAAGCTCCTTGTCACTCCATCCCTCACCCTCCTTATTTTTCCCATGAAGTTTTTTAAGGACTATTTTTCGTGCGAATAATTGTAGGTCAGTTATCGCTGCAAAGGAATTGAATGGAGCCGTAGGTGAAAAGGACAAACCAAGACTCAGGACCTCCAATTGAGGTTGTGTTAGCTCAATATCAGACAAATTAATTACCTGAAGCTTGGAGCTTGTAGGTGCATCCATCCTTCTATCTCTCTTCTTATAGTAGTCGTATCGTCTCTTATTGATATTTTTCCTTAAATTGTACATTCTGTTCCCAATACCATTATCATCTTCCCTAGAGGAAACAGATGATACAGAAGAGGATCTAACACTACTTCCTCCTTCTTTTTGAGTTGTTTGCCATCTATATACTGTTCCATTTTTAAAATCCTGGAGGTCTCTCTGGAACTTCTTAGCTTTGGTCTCTTTTACTTCCTTTTCCCATGTGTTCAATTGTGTATCCATTTCTTTATAGAATGCCTCCACCTCCAATCCAGATAATTTTTCAAGTAATTTACCTTTATTTGATTCAATATCAGAGTCCAATTTGTCCAAACTTCTCTTATTATTCCCTATAAGTAATTCAATGAGAGATCTGTAGCAAATGCTGCATGCCTCCTCCCATTTTGTTTTGAAAGTGGAATCCTCCACTGGATATGATGGCATAATCCTAACTCTCAAACCTCTAGGGATGAGATTTTTAGCCAAATAATTTTCAAGTGAGGCTTTAGTCCACCACATTCTGGTCCGTTTTTTAAGCAGAGTGTTAATGGAATTTTTAAGGTCTGATTTTTGCCCTCCTTCCACAGAAACATTGCATGTCATATCTCCATTAAAAACTGTATCCATACATGTGAGCCAATTATGATCCCTGGCTCTTATATCCGTATGGTCACAAAAACAACTGTAACAAAGTACAGAAAATACAAGTCAAAATATATCCTATGATGAGCGACCTATATAAATGGCACTTCCTACCAAAGTAGTATTCCAAACAAGAAAAATTGAAGTATATAGCCTTAAAATACAAAACTTTATTTATTTATTATGATTTACGACATCATATGTACTTAATGGGATGGCATTAAAGAAGTTCATGGTTCTGAGAGGTCCTGAGAGGAAGATATCCCTCAAGATATTGGGACCATATATATACTAGGTCTAACATTGGATAAGAAGAAATTTCAAGATACAACTATTATCATCCACTCATATATGTGTATATTAATGCATTTTGCATATATAGGTGTATTCATACATTCTGCTGTCTGCTAGGTATTCTCTTTTTCATTTTTTCATTTATGTTTTAGTTTATTCCCCATATGTTTCCTTTCACTTTTCCTTATATGGGAGTATTTGTTTGTATTATATATTTCACTTAAGGTGCTGCACAGGCTTTTATGTATGGACAACCTTATAATTATTTTTTGGTATATATTTTATTGGTTGTTTATTGGTGGTCACAACACATATGTACACTATAATCACTTATTTTATTTGCATTATTCATATAACTTTATTTAGATTAAATACTTTTTTGCACTGTCACATATATGCCCCATTTCCCGGTGAGCTCTGTGGAGACACGGACGCTGTTGTTGGCTGGTACGGCCCCCTGGTCTTGACACGTTGGACCGGGGGATGCGGTTCAGCCACCGGTGACGTGTCCTACGGAGCTGTGCGTTGCCTGGGGAACGCATCACGCTCGCTGTGTCCTAGCCTCCTTCCCGTCCTGACGTGCCGGATGGGGGAGTGGCGGAATGGTGGGCGGGAGTGTCCACTGGCTGCGTCACACGCCGGGAACTGTGGCGATGTAATCTGTATTGTGGCATCACCTGGAGGTAATTATAACTTATGGGGAGTATGTGTATATATATATGCTCATATTGAACACCAGACCATATCGACAGTACCCCTGGGACGAAGCTAACGCGAAACGCGCGTCGGGTATTACAGAACACCACATAAGGTTGTATGCGTTTCTTACCATGGATATATATATATATGTTTAAGTGCCATGATTTTCTGATAATGGGTGGTTAGTATAGCGTCACACTTGTGAGGCTTTATATAGACTGTTTGAGAACACGTTTGTATCCATTGTGGTTAGTATAGCGTCACACTTGTGAGGCTTTATATAGACTTTTTGAGAATGTGTTTGTATCCATTACATAGTGGGCATACACACATGTGTATGCTATACACAAGATGCATTAGTTTATGTTAAGGTCTTGGATGCATATTGGTTCACCCACTGTCATTGAATTAACTGGTACACATTTTTGTACACATATTGCTGCTAACATGAGTTCATTTTACACTTAATGGATATATTCTTTGGTAATCTGCCTTACATGGCATATATTCTGTGAAAAAGTGTACACAACATACTCCAATTGGTATACTGAACAGATTCCATTTCCTAATAAAGGGGCTATGCACCTTGCAACTTATAAATATGTCCCCTCTTGATTAATGCTGACAAATTGATAATAGAGCAACATATCTGTGATTATTGACTCTATTTATATATGTCTCTTTTTGTTAATTGGTAGCTGTTTGGTTATTGCACATTATAACTGTTGGATTTGTAATATTTCATTGTATCTCTGCGCATATATACCTCATGTGAGTGTTTTTGCTTGTATATCTCCTTTTTTATATATTGGTGATTTTATCATATGTCAGATTAATAAAGTTTTGTATTTTAAGGCTATATACTTCCATTTTTCTTTTTTGGAATACTACTTTGGTAGGAAGTGCCATTTATATAGGTCGCTCGTCATAGGATATATTTTGACTTGTATTTTCTGTACTTTGTTACAGTTGTTTTTGTGACCATATGGATGTAAGAGCCAGGGATCATAATTGGCTCACATGTATGGATACAGTTTTTAATGGAGATATAACATGCAATGTTTCTGTGGAAGGAGGGCAAAAATCAGACCTTAAAAATTCCATTAAGACTCTACTTAAAAAACGGACCAGAATGTGGTGGACTAAAGCCTCACTTGAAAATTATTTGGCTAAAAATCTCATCCCTAGAGGTTTGAGAGTTAGGATTATGCCATCATATCCAGTGGAGGATTCCACTTTCAAAACAAAATGGGAGGAGGCATGCAGCATTTGCTCCAGATCTCTCATTGAATTACTTATAGGGAATAATAAGAGAAGTTTGGACAAATTGGACTCTGATATTGAATCAAATAAAGGTAAATTACTTGAAAAATTATCTGGATTGGAGGTGGAGGCATTCTATAAAGAAATGGATACACAATTGAACACATGGGAAAAGGAAGTAAAAGACCAAAGCTAAGAAGTTCCAGAGAGACCTCCAGGATTTTAAAATGGAACAGTATATAGATGGCAAACAACTCAAAAAGAAGGAGAAAGTAGTGTTAGATCCTCTTCTGTATCATCTGTTTCCTCCAGGGAAGATGATAATGGTATTGGGAACAGAATGTACAATTTAAGGAAAAATATCAATGAGACGATACGACTACTATAAGAAGAGAGATAGAAGGATGGATGCACCTACAAGCTCCAAGCTTCAGGTAATTAATTTGTCTGATATTGAGCTAACATAACCTCAATTGGAGGTCCTGAGTCTTGGTTTGTCCTTTTCACCTACGGCTCCATTCAATTCCTTTGCAGCGATAACTGACCTACAATTATTCGCACGAAAAATAGTCCTTAAAAAACTTCATGGGAAAAATAAGGAGGGTGAGGGATGGAGTGACAAGGAGCTTGAAGCCATCTCTACATTGGAGGAACTTAGTGAGGATAATCAAAGATCAGATGAGAGGGGTAAGTTTGCAATTCCAACCCCAAAAAAATTTCCTCCCCTTAATATCTACCCCAATGTGGATTTATTTGTAAAATTAGTCTCAGTAGAATTTGAGAAAATACCTACACGTATTACTCACGGTAATCTGCCCTTTGTCCAAAGGAAAGCACTTCAAGAACTGGCCAACCTCAAGGAGGTGGTAATAAAACCAGCGGACAAAGGGGGTAACGTGGTGATATGGCCGACAAAACTCTATGAGAAGGAAGCTCTCAGACAGCTTAGGGATAATATGTGTTATCAAAGAATGACCTTTAATCCTACTTTAAAATTTCAAAATGAGATTCAACAAATTTTGGAAAGAGCCTTCAGTGAAGGCATTATTACCAAAAAGCTGAAAGACAATCTTTTACCAATGTATCCGAGGGTAGCGTGTATTTACTTTATACCTAAAATACACAAAAGTTGTACACTGCCTCAGGACGCCCCATTGTGTCCGGTAACGGTGGACTATGTGAGATCATCTCTCAATATCTCAATTTTTATCTTAAGCCTTTGGTTTTGGATCTCCCGTCATATGTAAGAGACACTGGTGATGTTCTTAGGAAGATTGAAGGGATTCCCATGGATGCTGACATGTGGTTAGTCAGCTTCGATATGGAGTCACTTTACACATCGATACAACATAGAGATGGTATACAAGCAGTAAAGATGTATCCAACAATGTCCCGTTTAAACACTGAATTGGTGGATTTTTTGATTATATTACTTCAGTTTGTCCTAGAACATAATTATTTTATTTTCAAAGGAACCATATACCTACAGAAGCAAGGTACGGCTATGGGGGCGGCTTTTGCCCCCTCATATGCCAACCTCTTCTTAGGTATGTGGTAACGTAACATCTTTTTTGTGAATCCGGTTGCCTACATTGAGAAGGTTCTGCTCTGGGTCCGATATATTGATGATATTTTCATGATATGGCAAGGAACAGAGCAGGATCTTCTAAATTTTCGGGATATACTGAATGACAACTGCATGAACATCAGGCTTACAAGTAAATTCAGTCAAATTGAGTTAGATTTTTTGGACATCTTGATCACCAAAGGCGAGGATGGTTTTTTGCAGACAAATGTACATCGCAAAGAGACTGCAGTTGATTCAATACTGCATGCAACCTCCTCACATCCTAAACCTCTTGTATGTGGTATCCCTACCGGTCAATTTTTAAGGGCCAAGAGAATATGCTCTAATGAAAAGGCATTTCAGGATCAAGCCAATGATTTATCACAGAGGTTTGTTTCTAGGGGCTACTCAAAACGTAGCATAAAGAGAGGCTTTAAGAGAGCAAGTAAAACCACACGACAGAATTATTGATTCCAAAAGAAAAGGTCACAGATATACAAAAGGTGAGGTATATATCCACCTACAATGAAAAATGGTGGGAGGTCAAGAGGGCCCTTGAAAAATTTTGGCCTTTACTGACTACTGATAAATCCTTGAAAGGATGCATTTCAGAACAACCCTCAAATACATACTGTACAGGAGGTCCAATAATCTTCGGGATATATTGGTACATAGCTACCATAGTGGTTCTAATCCAGAGAAAGCGTTCGGCACTAAAGGCCCGAAATGGGGATTCTTTCCATGTAATGATTGTATTTCGTGTCCTAACATGGTACGCAGCAATACATTTGTATCTAGTGATGGAGAAAAAACCTTTGATATCACTCAACATATAACGTATAACAAAGTGGGAGTAGTTTACTGCGCGACATGTCCGTGCAGTAAAATATATGTTGGTATGCCCTCAAGACCCTTAAAAATCAGAGTCAGAGAACATTATAGAGACATCAAGAAAGCAAGTGAGGAGGAAGATGTTGTGTGCCTTAAACCCATACCAAGACATTTCAAATCACACCATGGTTCAAATCCCTTATTATTGAAAGTGATGGGCATAGACAAAGTTTTCATTGATGGTGGTGATTGAAGGAAGAAGTTAGCCCAGTTAGAAGTTAAATGGATTTATAGAATAGGATCTTTACAACCGAAAGGACTTAATGAGGTCTTGAGTTTTGCCCCCTTCCTATAAATGTAAATAATCTGTTTTTTATTGTTTAGTTTGGTGGTCTATTTTTCTTTCAATCATTTACTGATCTTTCCTAGCTTTCAACATTCTGTTATGAATATATCGTATGGGCTTTAATATTGCTACCTATCTGAAGGAATACGACATCATATGTACTTAATGGGATGGCATTAAAGAAGTTCATGGTTCTGAGAGGTCCTGAGAAGAAGATATCCCTCAAAATATTGGGACCATATATATACTAGGTCTAACATTGATAAGAAGAAATTTCAAGATACAACTATTATCATCCACTCATATATGTGTATATTAATATACACACAAAAGGGTCTATATTCTCATATAGACCACAAACACGAAGAGATCCAAGGATAATTTACAAAAAAGTACAAAGTTTATTATTATAGGTTAAAATAGTAACATGAAAGTTCACAATAGAATTATCTCCAATCAAAAACACCCAATAAGGGGATATTCCATGGACACAGATTATCTATCTGTGAAGGGAATCTTGTGAATCTTGTGAAGGGAACCAAATTTTCCAACTTTGATGGTACAAAAACCTTCAACATCCTTAAACATCTGACATGCTCCTCTCAAGGAGTAATTTTACTATGCACAATGTCCGTGCGGGAAAATTTATATAGGTCTAACCACAAGAGAGTTGAAAATAAGGGTTAGGGAACATGTTAGAGATATCACAAAGGCTTCAACATGTGAAGATATATCATTGCTGAAAACACTGCCTCGACATTTTAAGGAATTTCATGATTGCAATGCCAGAGGATTGATAGTGAAAGCAATAGATCAAGTGAGATTAGGTATAAGAGGAGGAGATTTAGGGAAAATCTTGGCTCAATGTGAAAGTCGTTGGATTTATAGACTGAGTACACTGGCTCCACAAGGCCTCAATGAAAATCTGGGCTTTTCAGCATTTCTGTGATTTAATTGCATTATGTAAAGTTTACTTTGTGGAGACATTTTTTATGGGGTGGGTTTGTTTTTAATTTTGAGGTCTATTTTAATTTATTGGTTCTTGCTTATTAATTCTAGTTTATATTTTAGTTACATGATTGATGGACATTCTGATCCGTGGGTACATGGAAAAGGCTCTCTATAAGGATGCATCTAAGGAGAAGATTTTGTCATGAATCACCTTATTATGGACTTTTGCTAAATACCCTTGTCGTCACCTGTTATGTATCTATATGCTTATGGTTTTGTGTATAGGGAAAGTATATCCATTATTATTTAATTTTGATGTTTAGTTCACGATTTAGCACAGTCACATTTATAATTATTAATGGATTTATTATATTATATTTTTATTATGTTAATCATTAATATGTTTTAGCACTTATTATTATGATTGAATTATACATAATAATTTGTTGTATTCAAGTATACATTTATATATTGTGGTAGAGCACTTATATACAATAATTTTATTTTAGTTTTATTTTATTTTATTTTATTTTTTTTTAGACACCATTCATCATATATTCACTTTTTTATTATATATATATCATATAGGGTAACGGGGACAAAGGGGGAGGTTGTCCATATAAGTTAAAAGATGTTTGTTATTATCAAAATATCTCCGTTTAGATGCTTCACCTTAGGATTGGTATTATGCCATACATATCCCCAACCAAATTGCTTTTTGGTCTCCTAGTGAGAGCGCATGTGCTAGATCACGCTCCCACACACTTCCGAACGTGCCCACATGTTGTAACGCTTGCGTACCAGCATGCGTTCCAATGGGCGCAAGACAGGAAGTGACGTTGTATCATGGTGAGCGGTGATCAGCTGCATGCGCCGTAAAACACAGGAGCCAATTAGGGCGATAAGAGACAGCCTATTTCTTGTATTCTCATTGGTGCACGTGATCGGCAGTGTCTATCATTTAAACCCCCACTATGCCCACCTCTACTACGCCCCCGGAAGAAGCGGGAAAGCGAAACGCGCGTCGGGGTGAGGGGGAGATCTCTGGCTGCAGCGCTGCACGTGTTACCACGTTATTACGGCACCCCATGGTAAAGTACTTACTCAGGAATTTGTTTCCTTTAATTTACTATGTTTCTACCATGGATGTTAATGTGGGGATTACAGTCTGTGCAGGATAATCTGTGTCCATGGAATATCCCCTTATTGGGTGTTTTTGATTGGAGATAATTCTATTGTGAACTTTCATGTTACTATTTTAACCTATAATAATAAACTTTGTACTTTTTTGTAAATTATCCTTGGATCTCTTCGTGTTTGTGGTCTATATGAGAATATAGACCCTTTTGTGTGTATATATGTATTGGAAGTGCCTATTTGATACTGTAAGGACTTTTTGGTATAATGTGTATATTAATGCATTTTGCATATATAGGTGTATTCATACATTCTGCTGTCTGCTAGGTATTCTCTTTTTATTTTTTCATTTATGTTTTAGTTTTATTCCCTATATGTTTCCTTTCACTTTTCCTTTATGGGAACTGTGGCGATGTAATCTGTATTGTGGCATCACCTGGAAGTAATTATAACTTATGGGGAGTATGTGTATATATATATGTTCATATTGAACACCAGACCATATCGACAGTATCCCTGGGACGAAGCTAACGCGAAACGCGCGTCGTGTATTCCAGAACACCACATAAGGTTGTATGCGTTTCTTACCATAGATATATATATATGTTTAAGTGCCATGAGTTTCTGATAATAGGTGGTTAGTATAGCGTCACACTTGTGAGGCTTTATATAGACTGTTTGAGAACACGTTTGTATCCATTGTGGTTAGTATAGCGTCACACTTGTGAGGCTTTATATAGACTTTTTGAGAATGCGTTTGTATCCATTACATAGTGGGCATACACACATGTGTATGCTATACACAAGATGCATTAGTTTATGTTAAGGTCTTGGATGCATATTGGTTCACCCACTCATTGAATTAACTGGTACACATTTTTGTACACATATTGCTGCTAACATGAGTTCATTTTACACTTAATGGATATATTCTTTGGTAATCTGCCTTACATGGCATATATTCTGTGAAAAAGTGTACACAACATACTCCAATTGGTATACTGAACAGATTCCATTTCCTAATAAAGGGGCTATGCACCTTGCAAGTTATAAATATGTCCCCTCTTGATTAATGCTGACAAATTGATAATAGAGCAACATATCTGTGATTATTGACTCTCTTTATATATGACTCTTTTTGTCAATTGGTAGCTGTTTGGTTATTGCACATTATAACTGTTGGATTTGTAATATTTCATTGTATCTCTGCGCATATATACCTCATGTGAGTGTTTTTGCTTGTATATCTCCTTTTTTATATATTGGTGATTTTATCATATGTCAGTTTAATAAAGTTTTGTATTTTAAGGCTATATACTTACATTTTTCTTTTTTGGAATAATAATCCAGTCATTGACTGGCACTTGGGTGATATCGTGCGCTGGAGCCCAGAGTGTCAGGATAATTGTATATCGCTATCAGTGTACCAAGTTAAAATCACAGCTCCCCCTTTGTACCCTATGCATTCAGAGATTATGAGGATGTATTTTCTGTATTGGAATCAGAGAAATTACCCCCTCATAGAAAGTACAATTGCCCCATAGACTTAGTACCGGATTCTCGCCTCCCTAAGGGGAGAATATTTAACCTCTCTGGTCCAGAACGTCAGGCCATGAAAGACTACATAGCAGACAGTTTGAGAAAAGGGTTTATTAGACCATCCACCTCACCAGTGGAGGCCGGGTTCTTTTTTCTGGAAAAGAAAGAAGGTGGTCTCAGACCTTGCATTGATTACCGTAAGTTAAACGCAATCACTGTGAAAAAACAGTATTCGCTTCCACTCATTCCTGATCTTTATAATCAGTTGTTGGGAGCCCGTTGGTTTACTAAACTTGACCTCCGAGTAGCATATAATCTTGTCCATATAATAAAGGGAGATGAGTGGAAGACCGCGTTTAACACACCCCTCGGCCACTTTGAGTATCTCGTAATGCCGTTCGGGCTCATTACTGCACCTGCAGTGTTTCAGAATTTTGTGAAAGAGATTTTCAGAGATATTATTGGTGTTTATGTGGTCGTTTATTTGGACAACATCCTGATTTACTCTTCTGACATTGTGACGCACCTCCAACACGCCTGCTCTGTACTCCAGAGACTCAGAGAGCATTCTTTATTCGCCAAACTAGAGAAATGTGTCTTCATGATGGAGGAGATACAGTTTCTGGGGTATATTTTGTCGGCTAAAGGGTTTCGCATGGATCCTTTTAAAATTCAACCCATTAAGGAATGCGTACAACCCAAGTCTCCAAAGGCAATGCAGCGATTTCTGGGTTTCAATAACTACTATCGTAAATTTACTAATGGTTTTTCCGAAAGAGCCAAACCACTCACTGATTTGACTCGGAAAGGGGCGGATGTGGTTAACTGGAAGCCTGAAGCACTTCATGCATTTTCTGCCTTAAATAAATGTTTTTCCTCTAACCTGATATTGGTTCAGCCTGACCTGGACCGCCCCTTTATTGTAGAGGTAGATGCCTCTGAAGTTGGAGTCGGAGCAGTGCTATCGCAAGGCACTGCATCCCTCACTCAACTTCGTCCGTGTGCCTTCTTTTTTTCTCGAAAATTCTCTTCCACCAAGAGGAAATATGATATAGGTAATCGGGAATTGTTGGCAATCAAATGGGCCTTTGAGGAATGGCGCCACTTCCTCGAAGGTGCCAAACATAAGATCACTGTAGTTACTGACCACAAGAACCTGACCTACTTGGAGTCAGCAAAAAGACTGAATCCTAGACAGGCAAGGTGGGCCTTGTTCTTTTCTAGGTTTGATTTTGTGATTACTTTTCGACCGGGTACTAAAAATGTAAGGGCTGATGCCCTTTCCTCGAAGTTTTTGCCCCTCACAGGTCGAGGACTCTGAACCGACTCCAATACTAGCCAAGGGAATTGTTATTTCAGCTGTATCCTTGGATCTTCTGGAAAAAATCCGTAGATCCCCAGAACAGGCACCTGACACTACTCCTCCCCAAAAACTATTTGTCCCGGCCACTTTCCGCCTTCAAGTTCTGAAGGAATCACATGATTCCGTCCTTGCTGGGCATCCAGGCATCAAAAAACACCATCAGACTTGTAACTAGGAATTTTTGGTGGCCAACTGTAGTAAAGGACTGTAAGGACTATGTACTGGCCTGTGAAACCTGTGCTCGCGCTAAGTCTCCCCATAATCTCCCTGCCAGGTGGCTCCAGTCCCTGCCTGCCCCTGAGAGTCCTTGGACCCATATCTCCATGGACTTTATTACTGATCTGCCACTCTCAGAAGGGAAGACATGTATCTGGGTGGTGGTGGATAGATTCAGCAAGCAGTGTCATCTTGTTCCTCTGTCTGGATTACCTAATTCCGAGACCCTGAGCAAATTATTCATTACTCATGCTGTGCGATTGCATGGTATTCCTGGGAATATCGTGTCCGATAGGGGCACCCAGTTTGTTTCAAAATTTTGGAGGGCATACTGTAAACAAATTGGTATGGAATTGTCATTTTCCTCTGCCTATCACCCTGAAACCAATGGTCAAACCGAACGCACCAACCAAGCGCTTGAGCAGAATCTACGTTGTTATGTCTCTGAGCATCAGTCCGATTGGGTGGCACACCTACCGCTAGCAGAATTTGCCATGAATAATCAGTACCAGGAGTCCATCAAGACTACCCCTTTCTACTGTAATCATGGGCTGCACCCACACTTTGGTTCGTTCTCTTCTAGGATGTCAGATATCCCAGGGGTAGAAAGGACCATAGACAAGTTAAAAACTATCTGGTCAGATGTCAACGTAAACTTGAAAGGGGCTTAGACTAGACAGGCTTTGTCTACTAATAGATGGCGCTCCAAGGGCCCGTACCTGGGAGTTGGGGACAAAGTTTGGCTTTTTATCAGGAATATTAAGCTCAAAGTGCTGTCTGCCAAACTAGGTCCCAGGTTTATTGGTCCTTATGAAATTATTGAGGTGATTAATCCAGTAGCCTTTCGTCTGAAGCTCCCTCAATCATTTAAACTGCCCAATGTATTCCATAAGTCCCTTCTCAAATTTTACCGCTCTCTCCGATTCGTCCTGTCCAGTCCCCTCCTCCTCCGGTTTTGCTGGGGGTGCTTTGGAATACGAAGTCCGAAGATCCTTGATTCCCGTTTAGTGAGAGGATCCGTGCACTATCTGGTGCATTGGAAGGGCTATGGTCCGGAGGAAAGGTCCTGGGTGCCTGCCAGTAACGTCCATGCCAAGGGTTTGATCAGGAAGTTTCATCTCCTTCATCCCAACAAACCGGGTTTTGAGGGTCCAGAGGCCACTCTTAGAAGGAGGGGTACTGTCACGTCACTGTGGATTCAGTGGCTGGTGTTCCTGCCTCGGCCGCTGGGAGGCGCCGGACTCCTTTGGCTGGTGGTGCTGGTGATAGGAGAGCAGTATCCTCATATGGTTCCACTCCTTTGACGCCGGCCTCTGTCGCTGCGCATTGCCATGTTTCGCCTGTGGGTAATGTTGGAGACAGAGAAGGGGTCCCTGTGAAGGCGTCTGGTGGGCGTAGGCTTCGCTCTTCTGTCAAAGGTGAATTGGTTGGTGTCAGTCATGCATCACCATCTGGCCTGGTTCTGGGGGCAGTCCAGATGAGGTCATCAGACTGTGAGCCTGTGAAAGGTAGCCATGCCCTTCAAATGCCTTGGAGCCTGGCTTGCAGGCCACCAGATATAGTCTTGGTTTCCCCAGTGTGCTAGTTTATTTTGCTATTGTATCTCTGACCTTTGCCTGGATTTCTGACTCTTCTATTGCCTGCCGATTTTGTACCTTTGCTGCCTGCCTGGTTTTGACTTTAACTTTAGCCTGAATTTCTGACCCTTCTACTGCCTGCCGATTTTGTACTTTTACTGCCCTCCTGGTTTTGACCCTTGGACTTCTGACTTCGCATTTGGTCTCGCTTTTTATTCCCTTCCTAGCATCCTTCCTACTCCGGTCCACTGCTCTCATAGGCAGCTACCCCCTGGGCTTCGCTGTAATTCCAGATCCCTGTATAGGGGTAAAGGGTCTCAGGGTTTCTCGGGGTGCTGTCTTACCTGCAGTTCAGACCTGCAGTGAGCGGACGTCACACATGGGCAGGCAGTTTGAGGGCAGACATCGAGTTGTCGGGTGTGCAGTGGTCAAAAGCTGAAAGACCTCTGTAAAGTCCTTCAGTGTTTTGAGGAATGCACACGGCTGGTAACTACAGACGACGCCATCATAAGCATAAGCATCCCACTTATGCGTCTGCTCATGCAAACTTTGACGCACATTAAGGATCAGGCGTCTGCAGCGGAGAAGGAAGAGGAGGAGGAGAAAAGCCTTGATGACAGTCAGCCATTGTCTGCTCAGGGAACTGTCCTGGACGAGGTGGAGGAAGAAGAGGAAGAGGAGGAGGAGGATGAGAGGGATGATTATTTTGGGGAGGAGGATGCTTCTCCGGGGGCAAGAGTAAATGTTGGCTTGCCAAGGTCAGGTACAGGGTTTGTGCGTGACTGGAGGGATGTGGGTTTGGCAGAAAGTGCTCCTTCACCCACCACTGGCAGTGCATCATTGACACCTGGTGTAAGGTTCTGTGTACATGTTCCTGAAACTCAGTTTGTTCGTCAGCCATTTTACTTTCTGTCTTGCTGCAGCTATCTTGCCCTCAGTCAAAATGGAGTTTCCAGCTTGCATGTTCCCGCCCTGATTCTCTCCTTTTGCTTCTTAAGCAGCCACAGCTGAGCAATCAGTGCTTCAGAATCTAGCCTGCAGTGAACCTGTGACCTGACCCCTGAAGCCTTGGACCTTGTACTCCAGCTATTCCTACTGAGGAACTCTGAAGCACTTGTGGACTCTGAACCCTGCTCTTTGAAAGACCCACGTTTGCATGGACTTACGGTAACAGAGAAGAAGATCCTGAACCTGTTGTGGAGAGTGATTGCTGAGCTTAGATTACTCTGGCCTGCTGTGTCTCCTGCTTCTGTGTCTGCAAACTGTGTGACTATTTTTGCCAACTTGTATGAAGTAATACAAGACTTTCTATATCAAACCTGTGTCTCATGTATTTTCATCGCACCCAAGCACAAGACGCTATATGAACTGTACTACATACATTACAAGATTCTGAAGCCAAACGTTAGTGTCTGCTGGGTCTGGAAAGGCTGTGTCTGCTGTAACTCTGGATATCGGATGTCCGGTTGTACTTTCTGTGATGGCAGTGGTTGTGACTTCTCACAACCATTCCAGGTGTGCAATTCCCTTAAGTGTTTTTTTTCTGCAGTATTACCACAGGTAAACACTATTGTTTTTTTTTTTTTTCTTTTCTCTTTTTTGTCTGCTGTAACTGTGGATATCAGATGTCCGGGTGAACTTTCTGTGATGATAGTGGTTGTGACTTCTCACAACCATTCCAGGTGAGCAGGTCCCTTAATTTTTTTTTCTCTCTGCAGTGTTACCACAGGTAAACACTATTGTTTTTTTTTCTCTCCTCTCCTCTTCTTCCAGTACTCCTGTCCTAAAAGATCTGGAAAATGGAGGCCCGCATAAAGGAACTTTGCGGAGTGACTGATAATATCCTTGCAGATTTGCAGAATAAAAGACCCGTTTTACAAACCTACAGGACCTCACTAATCACAATTTGCAAGTGTTTGGACAGACTGCCCAGGATTTGCGAGCGAGGATTGAGGTTCTAGAGGAGCGAGTCCAGGCTCCTGCCGTAGCCCCGAGTTCTGGGATTCCCAAGTTGCCCCCTTTTCGTTTTGGCGGTGAACGTGAGAAATTCAGGGATTTATTAATCAATGCAATCTTTTTTTTTCTGCACATGCTTCACAATTTCCCACTGAACGATCTAAGGTGCTTACTATAATTATGTTGCTTACCAACAAGGCTTTGATGTGGGCAAACCCTCTGATTGAGACTGAGGATGATTGTTTGAATCACCTTGATGCTTTTATTTCAGCCATGGGGCAGGTGTTTGATGACCCCAATCGAGGTGCAACAGCTGAAGCAGCCATGTTAGCTTTGCGCCAAGGTAAGCACTCGGTAGCTGAATATGCCTTGGATTTCAGGAGATGGGCCCTTGATACCACCTGGGACAGTTCCGCCAAAAAATCTATTTTTCGAAAGTGGTTATCTCCACTGATTAAGGATGAACTTGCTCGTGCCGACCCTCCCACTGCGTTAGGTGACTTTATTAACTACTGCATCCGTATTGATACTCGTCTGACTGAACGCAGGCAAGAGAGATGGTTCGAAAGCAATCGCACTAACCTTTTCCTACCTTCCTCTCCAGCTAAGGAACCTTTGAGTAGGATTACATGGGAACCTGAACCTGAACCCATGCAGGTAGACTCTTTACAATGACGGGTTAGTGATGCACGCAAGGAACATCGTTTTAAGGAGAATCTATGTTTCTATTGTGGTAAGTCAGGGCACTTCATTATAAACTGCCCCAGCCGTTCTCGTAAGACTACTGCAGCACTCATTCATTGTGAGTGTTGCGAGAGGGGATCTGTCAGGTCCGAGCCTCAGGCTCCAGAGAGATCTGCAGCAACAGATCTTGATTTCTCGGACTTAAACTCCGTTACCTCTGAGGACGTTGACTGTGTAAACGCTGCCATTTTTCAAGTTTCCTCAGCGGTGTCCCAGCTGAGTTGTAAGAAAAACAATTCTCATTGCTTTCTTTCCATCAAACTCTGGGTTGACTCAGCTTGGGTGTCTAGCTCTGCTATGATCGACTCAGGGGCAAGTGGAAATTTTATGGATGTCTCCTTTGCTCTGAAACAGGGGATACGTTCAGTGAAGAAGGCTACTCCAGTACAGATGGAAACTGTGGATGGCTCCCTGCTGACCTCTGGACCAGTGGATCAGGAAACAGAGCCTTTGAGGGTTCTTATGGGTAAAGATCATCAAGAGAAACTGTCCTTTATGCTTATCTCTTCTCCCCACTTTCCCATTATTCTAGGGCTACCATGGCTGCAGGCTCAGAATCCTACCATTAACTGGGAGACCAAGGAATTACACTTTCCAGAGAAACAGATGAGTCCAAAAGTTTCAGCTTGCTCTGTTCCTAAAGGAACCATGTCAGTCCCTGAACTACCAGCTGTATACCAGGACTATGTGGATTTATGTGACAAGAAGAACGCTGACCAGCTTCCTCCTCACCGTCCATATGATTGTCCAATTGAATTATTGCCTGGAGCAGAGATACCTTTTGGTAAGATCTACCCCTGGCGGGGCCCGAGCTAAAGGCTTTAAAGGATTACATAGACGAAAATCTAGCCAAGGGCTTCATACGCCCCTCTTCATCTCCTGCAGGTGCACCCATCTTCTTTGTAAAGAAGAAAGATGGATCTCTGAGACCATGCGTAGACTATAGGGAACTCAATAAGGTTACTATTAGAAACCGTTATCCATTGCCTTTAATCCCTGAGTTATTGGAGAGAGTGCGACATGCCAAAATTTTCTCTAAACTAGATCTTCGTGGGGCCTATAACTTAGTCCGTATTAGACCTGGGGATGAATGGAAGACTGCATTCAGGTCACGCTATGGACACTTTGAATATCTAGTTATGCCTTTTGGTCTGAGTACCGCCCCAGCCACTTTCCAACACTTGGTGAATGACATCTTCAGAGATCTCCTAGATACATTTGTGGTAATTTATTTGGATGATATTCTAATTTTTCTAACTCCACAGAGGAACATCATGGACATGTGAGAATGGTCTTGGAACGTCTAAGACAAAATCATCTTTACATCAAACTTGAAAAGTGTGAATTCCATAAGACCGAAATTCAATTTCTGGGGTATGTACTGTCTACACAAGGAATTAGTATGGATGGAAGCAAAACCCAAGCCATCAAGGATTGGCCAAGTCCTAGAAATGTGAAGGAGGTACAGCGCTTCATCGGGTTTGCCAAGTTCTATAGACGTTTCATTAGAAATTTCTCTGAGGTAGTGTCACCTATCACCCAACTTACCCGGAAAGAGTCTAGGTTCTCCTGGACTCCCCAAGCCCAGGAAGCATTTTCCCGTCTAAAAGATAAATTTACCACTGCACCTATCCTAGTACATCCCAACCCCGAGCTTGCCTTCATAATAGAGGTGGATGCTTCAGACTGTGCCGTTGGAGCTATACTCTCTCAGAGAACAGGTGAGAAGAATGTCTTGCATCCCTGTGCCTTCTTTTCCCAGCAGTTGTCTTCGGCTGAGAGGAACTACGATGTGGGCAATAGAGAGTTGTTGGCCATTATTGCCGCCTTCAAAGAATGGAGACACCTTCTTCAGGGAGCTGCACAGCAAATAGTCGTCCTGACAGACCATCGTAACCTTGAGTTTATCAGGTCGGCTAAGTGCCTGACTCCTCGCCAGGCTCGCTGGAATCTTTTCTTAAACCAATTTAATTTTATCATTTCTTATAGACCAGGATCGCGCAATGGAAAGGCTGATGCACTCTCTAGGATTTACTCAGCAGAGACACGTCCAATTACTCCTCCTAAGACTATTCTTCCTGACTCTAGATTCCTAGGAGTAATTCATAATCAAGACCTACTTAAGGACATCAAGGAAGCATACCATGCGGATTCCTTTTTGGCACAACCCCCAAGGGACGTAAGTCTTGTCTTTAAGAATGGTGTGTGGATTCAGGGACAACGCCTGTATATTCCTGAAACAGTCAGATTGAGAGTATTGCAACTCATTCACGATTCCAAGATAGCTGGGCATAGAGGAATTCTAAAGACACAGGAATTTCTTTCTCGTTTCCTTTGGTGGCCCACTTGCAGGAAGGATGTTTTAAACTATGTCACTTCATGTGAAGTTTGTGCAAGATGCAAAACACCTCGCTCCTCACCAACTGGTCTGTTACAGCCTCTTCCCACCCCGTCCCGCCCGTGGGGATCCATTTCTATGGACTTCATTGTGGAGTTACCAACCTCTCAAGGGAAGAACACCATTCTAGTGGTGGTTGACCGTCTAACAAAGGCAGCTCATTTTATTCCTTGTGTCGGCTTACCCACTGCAAAACAAACATCAGATCTGATGATTAAAGATGTGTTTCGCTTACATGGAGTACCGGATGAGGTTATTTCGGATCGAGGGGTGCAATTCACTTCTAGGTTTTGGCAAAATTTCTGTGCAGCATTGGACATTAAAGTAAACCTTTCTTCTGCTTTTCATCCCCAGACTAATGGACAGACCGAACGAACCAATCAAACCCTGGAGCAGTATCTCCGCTGCTTTATCTGCCACCTACAGGATGATTGGGTGGATCTACTTCCATTAGCTGAGTTCTCGTATAACAACTCTCACAGTGCCTCCACTAAGCAGTCTCCTTTTTACTCTAATCTAGGTTATCATCCTAACATTCTTCCACGATTTCCCATAGAAACGCCTTTACCAGCAGTGGCTGAAAGAATCACGTCTTTACAGAAGAATATGGATCTTCTAAAGGAGAATCTGGAATCGGCTCAGGAAAGGTACAAGAAAGCAGCAGATAAATTTCGTAAACCTGCACCAGCTTTCAAGGTAGGAGACTTGGTCTGACTGTCAACCAGAAATCTTAAGTTAAGGATTCCATCGTCTAAGCTGGGACATAAGTACATTGGACCCTATAAAATCAGTACAATTATAAGTGCCGTTGCTTGTCGTCTTCAACTGCCCAGAACTATGAGAATCCACCCTGTCTTTCATGTATCCCTACTAAAGGCTGCGACACCCAATACGTTTCCTGGACGTTCTTCTCCTTGCCCTGACCCAGTGCTAGTCGATGGTCAGGAAGAATTTGTGGTGGAAAGGATTTTAGATTCCAGGTTGTATAGAAATCAGTTACAATATCTGATTAAATGGCAGGGCTACCCAGTGGAGGACAACTCATGGGAACCAGTCAATAACGTTAATGCTCCTCGCTTGCTCCGTCAGTTTCATCAGAGGTACCCACACAAGCCTGGTCTGAGGTCATCCGGAGGTTGTCCCTAAGGGGGGAGTAATGTAAGGTTCTGTGTACATGTTCCTGAAACTCAGTTTGTTCGTCAGCCATTTTACTTTCTGTCTTGCTGCAGCTATCTTGCCCTCAGTCAAAATGGAGTTTCCAGCTTGCATGTTCCCGCCCTGATTCTCTCCTTTTGCTTCTTAAGCAGCCACAGCTGAGCAATCAGTGCTTCAGAATCTAGCCTGCAGTGAACCTGTGACCTGACCCCTGAAGCCTTGGACCTTGTACTCCAGCTATTCCTACTGAGGAACTCTGAAGCACTTGTGGACTCTGAACCCTGCTCTTTGAAAGACCCACGTTTGCATGGACTTACGGTAACAGAGAAGAAGATCCTGAACCTGTTGTGGAGAGTGATTGCTGAGCTTAGATTACTCTGGCCTGCTGTGTCTCCTGCTTCTGTGTCTGCAAACTGTGTGACTATTTTTGCCAACTTGTATGAAGTAATACAAGACTTTCTATATCAAACCTGTGTCTCATGTATTTTCATCGCACCCAAGCACAAGACGCTATATGAACTGTACTACATACATTACACCTGGAACATTGGCCCACATGTGTGATTATGTCTTGCGGATCCTAAAAAGGGACCCTCGCATTGACAAAATTATGAAGGATGACGACTACTGATTAGCCAGCATCCTCAATCCACGCTATAAAGGCAAATTACAGAACATCATGCCACAGGAGAACCAAGAGCTAATATTGGCAAACAAACAAGCAACTCTGGTAAACCGTTTGTTAAAGGCATTCTCAGCACACAGCAGCGGTGCAGGTTCTACCACGAGCTGTACTGGCTGTACATGGAAGAGGTGTTCGTGGTGCACACAGCCGAAGTGGCATTGGAGACAGGGGTTTCATGACCATGTTGTGGACTGTTTTCTCGAGTACCCCTCACACGACTGGTAATACTGAATCGATTGCAACATACAGGAGACAGCAGTAGTCAACTATGGTTCAAAATTACCTCTCCTCCCCTATCGATGTTCTCCCTCACAGTTCATTCCCCTTTGACTACTGGGCCTGTAAACTGGACACTTGGCCTGAATTGGCACAATATGCCTCTTAGGAGCTCGCTTGCCCTGCTGGTAGTGTGCTATCAGAAAGAGTCTTCAGTGCTGCTGGATCAATCCTGACAGAAAGAAGGACCCGGCTGTCGACCCAAAATATAGGTGATCTCATCTTCATTAAAATGAAGCATGCCTGAGTTTCAAAGGATTTTGTACCACCTTCCCCTGATGACACATAGGTTGCCAGCAAAATGGGTCGCATTGTCCTCCTCTTCCTAGGACTTCTCCAATTCCTCCATTTGCAGCTGCTGAATGTCCAGCCTACACCTCAACATATGCCAGTTTTTCCACCTCCCTAACTGGACTTTAGCCCCCCAGGTCCGGCATCAGCATCTGGAAATGTGCCGGGGCCCTGAGCAGGTTGGGGGGGCCCACTCGCCATCAGAGACACCAGCGTACTATGAGGGGCCCTGTGCCAGTGCCGTCGCTCATGAGTGCGCCCCCCTGCTTGCTTAGGGCCCCAGCACTTGGAATACTTACCTCTCCCTGCTCCACTGCTGTGACGTCTTCTGCATTTCCTGACAGTGACATTCAGGTCAGAGAGCGCGATGACATCATGTCTGTGCGCCCTCTGCCTGAACAGTCACAGTGCAGAGAGCTGGAAGATGGTAATGCTGAGGAGTCCAGAGTAGAGCAGTGCCCAGCGAGGAGAGGTATTTCATTTTTTTTAATGTTTGGAGCAATATATGGGGAGCATTATACACTGGAGAATTATATTTGGGGCCCATCATACACTTGAGCATCATAGATAGTGTTAGGGTCTGCAGAACGCACCTAATAGATATTGTAGAGTGGTGCGTTTGCAGCCCGGGGTCCATCATGCAGGCGAAGCCTGCTGCTGGTAAGATGGCGAAAGTAGCGAACTCTGTTATCCCGCAGAGTAGCTAAAATAAACGCCGTAGCACGCTGTGGCAGTTAGTGAGAACTCTGTTAATCCCAGAGCCGCTAACGGGAAAGCCACAGCGCTATATGGCGGTAAGTACGAACTCACTTAACTTCAGTGAGCCGCTATGTAAAACGCTAGGACGCTGAACCAGCGTTATAAAGCGAACCCTGTTGCGTCACAGAGCCACTGAGAAAAAGACTGTGTCCTGTTAGACTCACAGGGATACACAGATAACTGCTGTGTGGATAGCAGTCCGTGATCATGCAGACAGCAACGCAATCAAGCAATCTCCTCACCGGAGAAGCCGGTATTCTAGAGGCTTATTTCAGCCAAGCCCTAACCACGTGCATCCAAATCTCCTCACCGGAGAAGCCAGTATTCTAGGGGCTTATTTCAGCCGAGCCCTAACCACATGCATACATGATCACACTGGCGCAAAGCACATAATGCAATTGATACTAGCACATGGTGGCCCAGCCATGCCACCCTTTTATAGTAACAGCTACAGGACCTGCCAGAAAAAGGACCAATGAGAAACTGTTCCAAAACACATGTAGTTTCAGGACCTTCCTGGCGGACCAATAGGAGCTGCTGCAGTACCTGAACATGTGACCCCTGATCTCCAATGAGAGATCTTACCATGGGCATGCTCAGAAGGGGAAACGCAGGACTTTGTCCCAAAGACGTCTGCTCCAGCACTGGCTATAATAGAAGATCCAGGAGGGGTTGCAGCAAGTCTCTGCACAGTATTGGAATGGGCAAGACGCTGGGACCGACTTCTCTGTTGAGCAGGTTCCACTGCGGACGGAGATGGATGGGGGACCGCAGCGGGACTGGTTCGAGACTCCCCTTGTGCAGCAGTGGGAATTCGAACCCTAACATTACCCCCCCTCCTAGGGCCCCCCTTCTTTGGGCCTCGCTGCGCTCAAAGGCAGCGATGAGCTGCGGAGCCTAAATATGCTCAGCAGGCTCCCACGACCTATCCTTAGGCCCATAACCACTCCAATCCACCTAATAAAACTTTTTTCCACGTACCACCTTGCACCCCAGAATAGCATTCCCCTCATAATCGTCCATAGACGAACCCGATGTCCCGGCAGATGACTCGGATAACCGGGACAAGTATACAGGTTTCAGGAGGGAGACATGGAATGTGTCGGTGATACCCAGGCGTGGCGGAAGGGCTAACCGGTAGACCACAGGATTGACTTGTTCAAGGACCTTGAAGGGACCCAAGAAGCTAGGTGCGAACTTAGTGGACTCTACGCGCAGCCTGATGTTACAGGCGGAGAGCCACACTAAGTCGCCAGGGGCAAAAGTCGGAGCGGGGCGCCGATGTGATTCGGCGGATGACCTCATTCTCTCCTTGGAGGCCTGAATGGCATCCTGAGTGCGGTCCCAAATGTCCCGTGCCTCCACAGCCCAGTCTGCCACCCTGGAGTCGGCGCAAGACACGGGCATAGGTACGGGAACCCGCGGATGCTGACCGTAATTAAGGAGAAATGGGGTTTGTCCAGTGGAATCAGCCACAGCGTTGTTTAATGCAAACTCCGCCCACGGTAACAAGGATGCCCAGTCATGTTGCCTAGCTGAAACAAAATGTCGCAGATATGTGACCAAGGTCTGGTTGGCCCTCTCTACCAACCCATTCGTCTCGGGATGATAAGCAGAAGAGAAATTTAACTCAACACTGAGAAGGCGACAAAGCTCTCTCCATAACCGAGACGCAAACTGGGGACCCCGGTCGCTGACAATTTTGTCTGGCATACCGTGTAAGCAGAAGATATGTTTGATAAACAGTGTCGCCAAGGCCCGTGCAGAAGGTAATCGGGGTAGCGGCACCAAGTGCACCATTTTGGAGAAGTGATCGGTGATAACCCATATGATGGTGCACCCACGAGATTTGGGCAAGCCTACCACAAAGTCCATCCCGACCATTTCCCAAGGCCTGTCTGCCACCGGCAACGGGTAAGGTAACCCAGCTGACGGTTGACGAGGGGAGTTATTTTTGGCACAGGAGACACATGCCCGAATATAGTCTCCAACGTCCCGGACCATATGCAGCCACCAGTATGTCCTCGCGAGTAGCTCAGATGTCCTTTTTTTCCCAAAATGTCCACCCACCCTGGACAAATGGGCCCAAGAGAGAATCTCCGGTCGCAAATTAGAAGGTACAAAGGTTTTGCCCGGATGGACAGACTCTAGCGACACCGGAGCTACAGTTCTCAGGCTCTCAGAGGGAACAATAAGCCGTGGCTCCCCCCCCTCCTCCTCAGAAGACACAACGGAGCGAGAGCATCAGCCCGATTGTTCTTCTCTCCGACAGAAAATGGAGGGGAAAGTGAAAGCGGGAGAAAAACAAGGACCATCTGGCCTGATGGGAATTTAGCCGCTGGGCAGTTTGTAAATACACCAGATTTTTGTGATCCGTGAAGACTTGGAAGGGAAAGCGAGCCCCTCCAACAGATGTCTCCACTCCGAGAAGGCCAACTTCATTGCTAGCAACTCCCTGTCCCCGATGGAATAATTCCTCTCCGCTGGTGTGAAGGTCTTGGAGAAAAAGAAGCATGGGTGCTTCCGACCTTGAGCATCCTTTTGGAAGAGGACTGCTCCAGCACCAATGGACGAGGCATCCACCTCCAATATAAATGGCTTATCAACATCGGGGCGATGTAGGATGAGAGCGCTAGGAAAATGGGACTTAATAGAAGTGAAGGCCTTGGAGACCTCTTCAGACCACAATTTGGGATTTGCTCCCTTTTTGGTGAGGGCTACCATGGGAGCTACAAAAGTTGAGAAGTGAGGGATAAACTGGCGGTAGTAATTAATGAACCCCATAAAGCGCTGCACCGCCTTCAGAGAATGGGGTTCTTGCCAGTCCATCACCGCCTGTAGTTTGGCAGGATCCATAGCCAATCCCTGGGCGGAGATGATATAGCCCAGGAAGAGTAAGGACTCATGCTCAAACACACATTTCTCCAACTTTGCGTAGAGGGAATTTGCCCGTAAGAGGTCGAAGACTCTGCAGACATCTCTCCGGTGGGAGTCAATATCTGGGGAAAAGATGAGAATATCATCCAGATAGACTACGACTGAGGTGGAGAGCATATCCCAGAAGATGTCATTAACAAAGTCTTGGAAGACGGCTGGGGCATTACAGAGCCCGAAGGGCATCACCAGATATTCATAGTGCCCGTCCCTGGTATTAAAAGCCGTCTTCCATTCGTCCCCCTCACGAATGCGAATCAGGTTATAAGCACCCCGCAGATCTAATTTCGTAAATACGCTTGCACCCGTAGCCTATCAAATAGCTCAGAAATCAGGGGCAACAGGTATTTATTCTTGACGGTGATGGCATTAAGACCCCTGTAATCGATGCATGGACGTAATTCTCCGTTCTTCTTCTGCACGAAGAAGAACCCCGCCCTGCAGGTGACATTGACTTCCTAATGAATCCTCTTGCCAGGTTCTCCTGAATATATTGAGACATAGACTCTGTCTCCGGGAGAGAAAGGGGATAGACCCGTCCCCGAGGAGGTTCTGCTCCGGGCAAGAGGTCAAAAGGACAGTCATAGGGATGGAGAGGTGGAAGGATTTCCGCAGCCTTTTTGGAGAATACGTCTGCATACGACCAATAGTATTTAGGAAGTGAAGTAAGATCTGCGGGTATCTCTGTAGTGGCCACCTGAATGCATTCCCTCATACATCTGCCTTTACAAGACTCACCCAACCAAATATCCTCCCAGAGATCCACTCAATGTGTGGGGAGTGGAAACGGAGCCAGGGCATCCCCAACAAAATCTCGTCTATTCCCTCGGGAATGACCAGAAGTGAGATAATCTCCTGATGGGAAGGGGACATTGACAACGTGAAAGGGATGGTCTGATGTGTGATTGGTGAAGGCAGTGTCAACCCATTCACTACTCAAACAGTCACGGGTTTGGCGAGCATCACCAGAGGTATAGAGTGGCGGAGAGCGAAGGTAGAGGACATGAAATTTCCTTCGGCTCCAGAGTCCACACAAAGCGTGACTGTTAAAGTGGATGAGCCAAAATTGATTGTCCCCCTAAAGGACAACTTGGAGGCGTGTACCACTGTGTCTTGTGAACCCCCTCAAATGGTTACTAGACGCGGTCGTTTCCCGACTGCTGTGGACATTTATTAGCATAATGCCCTACTTGTTGGCAAGCCTTACAAGTCACAGGTACTCGAGCGGCCCGAGACTTAGGTCTCGCTCGAGAAATCTCCATGGCCTCAGGGAAATCTGGCGCCTGAATGGAAGATTCAAGAGGTCTGGCGAAGGTGGGCGCCAGCCGGAACCTCTGCCTACACTGGGCCCGCTCCAACCTCCACTCATTAAAACGGAGGTCGATGCGGGTAGATATGGTAATGAGCTCCTCCAGTGTGGCAGGAATCTCCCTGGTGGACAAGGCGTCCTTCACATGGTCTGCCAGTCCCCTCCAGTACACTGGTATAAGGACTTTATCTGGCCACTCCAGCTCAGAGGCCAGAGTCTGAAATTGGACGGCGAACTGGCTGACCATGGATGAACCCTGGGTGATTGCCAACAGTTGGAGAGCAGTATCGTGGGTGACGCGAGGTCCTAAAAAGACCTGTTTCAGAGTGTCCAAGAAGAGAGGAGCACTCTGCACCACACGATCATCGCGCTCCCACAAAGGTGTTGCCCACTCCAACGCCCTGCCCGACAAAAGGGATATGATAAAACCCACTTTTGCCCGCTCCGTGGGAAAACGTGCAGCCAGAAGCTCTAGATGTATGGAGCACTGACTGACGAAACCCCGACATTGTTTACTGTCACCGGTAAACTTGTCTGGAAGTCGGAGGCGGGAAATAGTTGGAGCAGGGGTGGCAGAGAAGAAACTGGCTGCGGCCACACTAGCAGCCTGTACCGCGACTGCGATAACATCCACAGCTGAAGTTGTGTGCTCTAGAGACACCAACCTACCCTCCAGCTGCTGGATATACCGCTGCAGACGCTGGTCGTCCGCCATTTTACCAGCCAGACCCTGGTGCTAGTATACTGTTAGGGTCTGCGGAACGCACCTAATAGATATTGTAGAGAGGTGCGTTTGCAGCCCCGGGTCCACCGTGCAGGCGAAGCCCGCTGCTAGTAAGATGGCGAAAGTAGCGAACACTGTTATCCCGCAGAGTCGCTAAAATAAACACCGTAGCGCACTGTGGCAGTTAGTGCGAACTCCGTTAATCCCCAGAGCCGCTAACGGGAATGCCACAGCGCTATATGGCGGTAAGTACGAACTCACTTAACTTCAGTGAGCCGCTAAGTAAAACGCTAGGGCGCTGAATCAGCGTTATAAAGCGAACCCTGTTGCGTCACAGAGCCGCTGAGAAAAAGACTGTGTCCTGTTAGACTCACAGGGATACACAGATAACTGCTGTGTGGATAGCAGTCCGTGATCATGCAGACAGCAACGCAATCAAGCAATCTCCTCACCGGAGAAGCCGGTATTCTAGGGGCTTATTTCAGCCAAGCCCTAACCACGTGCATCCAAATCTTCTCACCGGAGAAGCCGGTATTCTAGGGGCTTATTTCAGCCAAGCCCTAACCACGTGCATCCAAATCTCCTCACGGGAAAAGCCAGTATTCTAGGGGCTTATTTCAGTCGAGCCCTAACCACATGCGTACATGATCACACTAGCGCAAAGCACATAATGCAATTGATACTAGCGCATGGCGGCCCAGCCATGCCACCCTTTTATAGTAACAGCTACAGGACCTGCCAGAAAAAGGACCAAGGAGAAACTGTTCCAAAACACATGTAGTTTCAGGACCTTCATGGCAGACTAATAGGAGCTGCTGCAGTACCTGAACATGTGACCCCTGATCTCCAATGAGAGATCTTACCCTGGGCATGCTCAGAAGGGGAAACGCAGGACTTCGTCCCAAAGACGTCTGCTCCAGCACTGGCTATAATAGAAGATCCAGGAGGGGCAGCAGCAAGTCTCTGCACAGTATTGGAATGCACAAGACGCTGGGACCGACGTCTCTGCTGAGCAGGTTCCACTGCGGACGGAGATGGATGCGGGACCGCAGAGGGACTGGTTCGAGACTCCCTTGTGCAGCAGCGGGAACTCGAACCCTAACAGATAGGGCCCATTATACACTAGAGTATTATATATGAGGCCCATCATACACTGGAGCATTATAAATGGGGCCCATCATACACTGGAGCATCATATACGGGGCCCATTATACACTGGAGCATCATATATGGGGCCCATTATACACTGGAACATTATATATGTGGCCCATTATATACTGGAGTGTTATGATTTGGTAGCTGAGGAGAGCAGGCAAAAATGGCAATACACCAGAGAGGTTGGAATCTACTGGATTGCAGTACCCTGACTAACCGCCACAACTAAAGGCAGCCGTGGAGCGTTCCTAAGTTGGTCCTAGACGCCTCGTCACAGCCTGAGAGGTTAACTACACCTAAAGATAGAAAGAGGAAAGCTATCTGCCCCGGAGCAGATCCCCAAAGAACATAGGAAGCCCCCAAACATGTAATGGCGGTTAGACAAGAGGAAATACAGACACAGACAGAAAATAGTATGAGCAAACATTGGGGCCCAATCTTCCTAGAAAGAAAAGGATAGGAAGGACACTTACTGCAATCCAAAAAACCCTAAAAAATACCAACTCTACTAATTGCAAAAACACTTGAGATCACACGACCTCTACCACCGAAATTAGTTCTCTGGTGTCACAAAACTAAGCCGCAGCCACTGAAAAAACTGGAAAAGGCAAATGAACAAACAACAGAAGTGCAGAGAACAATGCAAAAAGCAAGCACAAAAATAAAAGCAGAAAATATCTTATCTGATAGCAGAAGATGCAGGCAAGAGTCAGCAAGCTTCAAAGTGAACCAGGAACCACAGTTGAGACAAGAACAATTGATCACCGGCAAACATGGGAGGGAACCTCCCTTATATAAGACCAGTCTGTAAATCCTGATTGCCAATCCTCACAATCTTCATTGAATGGTTCAGTACTCTTTGTGACCACCAGAGGGAGCTTCTGCTCAGAATTCATTTCTAACACATTCACAACAGTACCCCCCCTTGAGGAGGGGTCACCGAACCCTCATTTGGGCAACCAGGTCGGTCAGGATGAGCTCTGTGATACGCACGGATCAGTCTCCTAGCATGGATGTCCGAAGCAAACACCCAAGAATTGTCCTCCTGACCATAACCTCTCCACTTAACCAAATACTGGAGTTTCCGTCTAGAAAAACGAGAATCCAATATTTTCTCAACCACATACTCCAGATTGCCCTCAACCAAAACAGCGTCAGGAGGCGCAGCCATAGGAACCACTGGCTCGACAAGCCTCTTCAATAAGGACTTGTGGAACACGTTATGGATCTTAAATGTCCCTGTAAGAAGTAAACGAAAGGAAACAGGATTAAGAATCTCCATGATCTTATAGAGTCCAATGAACCTAGGCTTAAACTTAGGAGATGCAACTCTCATAGGGATATTTCTTGAGGACAACCAGACCAAGTCCCCCACTTCAAACCGAGGACCATCAGTCCTATGCCGGTTGGCAAACCGCTGGGCCCTCTCCTGAGAGAGGGACAACCTCTCCACTACCTGGTCCCAAATCTGCTGCATACGCTCCACAACAGAGTCAACACCTGGACAGACAGAAGCCTCCGTCTGTCCCGAAGAAAATCGAGGGTGAAACCCAAAATTGCAGAAAAATGGAGACATCAAAGTGGCAGAGCTAGCCCTATTATTAAGAGCAAACTCAGCCAAAGTCAAAAAAGAGACCCAGTCATCTTGATCAGCAGACACAAAGCATCTCAGATAAGTCTCCAATGTCTGGTTTGTTCTCTCAGTTTGTCCATTGGTCTGAGGATGAAAAGCCAAGGAGAAAGACAATTGAACACCAAGTTTAGAACAAAAAGTCCTCCAAAATCTGGAAACAAACTGGACTCCTCTGTCAGACACAATGTTCTCAGGAATGCCGTGTAACCGAACCACGTGCTGAAGGAACAAAGGCACCAATTCGGAGGAGGAAGGCAACTTAGGTAATGGCACAAGATGTATCATTTTGGAAAACCTATCACAAATCACCCAGATAACGGTCATTCTCTGAGAAACAGGGAGGTCGGAAATGAAATCCATAGAGATATGGGCCCATGGTCTCTTGGGCACAGGCAATGGCATCAACAAACAACTAGAGCGAGAGCAAGGCTTGGAGCGAGAGCAAGTCCCGCAGGACTGCACAGATTCCCTGACGTCACGAGACAAAGTAGGCCACCAAAAGGACCGACTAACCAAGTCTCTGGTAACAAAAATTCCGGGATGACCGGCCAACGCGGAACAATGAATCTTAGACATCACACTCTTTTTCCACCGGTCTGGGACAAACAATTTCCCAATAGGGCAGCGCTCGGGTTTATCCTCCTGACACCCTTCCAGAGCCAGTCTTAAATTGGGCGAGATGGCGGAAAGAACTCCACCCTCTTTCAAAATAACAGTAGGATCAGATAACTCAGGAGAGTCCGCAAGGAAACTCCTCGAAAGGGCATCCGCCTTAACATTCTTAGTGCCAGGAAGAAAGGAAACCACAAAATTAAAACGTGTGAAAAACAAGGCCCACCTGGCCTGTCTAGGATTAAGTCGCTTGGCTGATTCCAGATAAACCAGATTCTTATGGTCCGTGAGGACCACCACCTGATGTTTGGCTCCCTCCAGCCAATGTCTCCACTCTTCAAAAGCCCACTTCATGGCCAATAACTCCCGATTACCCACGTCATAATTACGTTCAGTTGGAGAAAATTTTCGAGAGAAAAAGGCACAAGGGTTACTTTTAGAGGTCTCTGGATCTCTTTGGGACAAAACGGCACCTGCCCCAATTTCAGAGGCATCAACCTCCACCTGAAATGGCAGAGAAACATCAGGCTGCCGTAGAACAGGAGCAGAAGTGAATCTCTGCTTAAGTTCCTGAAACGCAGAGACTGCCTCAGGAGGCCAATTCACCACATCAGAACCCTTTTTGGTCAAATCAGTCAATGGTTTAACAATAACAGAGAAATTACCAATAAATTTACGATAAAAATTGGCAAAACCCAAGAATCTCTGAAGAGCCTTTAATGAAGTAGGTTGGACCCAATCACAGATGGCCTGAACCTTGACCGGGTCCATTTCAATAACAGATGGGGACAAAATGAATCCCAGAAATGAGATCCTCTGTACGCCAAAAAGACACTTTGATCCCTTCACATACAGAGCATTCTCTCTCAAAATCTGGAACACAGTCCGAACATCTTTCACATGAGAGTCCCAGTCATTGGAAAAAAATCAAGATATATCATCCAAATAAACAATCAGAAATTTATCCACAAAATCCCTGAAAATGTCATTCATGAAGGACTGGAAGACGGAAAGAGCATTAGTGAGCCCAAAGGGCATCACTAGGTACTCAAAATGCCCCTCTGGGGTATTAAATGCCGTCTTCCATTCATCCCCGTGCTTAATGCGAATAAGGTTATACGCCCCCCTGAGGTCAAGCTTGGTAAACCAAGTAGCACTTTTCACCCTGGAAAACAGATCAGAAATCAAGGGTAACGGATATTGATATTTCACAGTGATATTGTTCAAGAGACGATAATCAATACACGGCCTTAATGAACCATCCTTTTTGGCCACAAAGAAAAAAACGGCACCCAAGGGTGAAGAGGATGGTCTGATATGACCCTTCTCCAATGACTCCTTGATATAAGATCGCATAGCGTCATGTTCAGGTACAGACAAGTTAAAAAGGCGACCTTTAGGGAATTTACTACCAGGCACTAATTCAATAGCGCAGTCATAGCTCCTAAGGGGGGGCAAGGATGCAGATTTACTTTCGCTAAACACATCAGAAAAATCAGTCAAAAAGTCAGGAACATCCTGAGCCTGGGGAGAGGCAGAAAAAACAGGAGTGTTGGCATTAATACATTGGCAGCCCCAACTGGTTACAGACACAGATTTCCAATCCAAAACAGGATTATGAGACTGTAACCAAGGGAAACCAGTACAATAATGTCATGCAGATTATACAGCACCAAAAATTTGCAACTCTCCTGATGATCAGGTTCAACCCTCATTATCACCTGAGTAGAGAACTGGGGTTTATTCTCAGCCAAAGGGGTAGAATCAATCCCCAGTAGGGGAATAGACTTCCGTAGGGGTATCAAGGGAAACCCACAACGTTTAGCAAAATCAAAATCCATCAGGTTAATAGCTGCTCCCAAATCAACAAAAGCCTGAGCAGAAAATGTGGACAGGGAGCAAATCAGGGTAACAGTCAACAGAAATTTAGTCTGAACACTACCCAAGACAAATGAGCGTGCAAAACGTCTTCCCCGCTTAGGGCAGACTGAAATAGCATGAGAGGCGTCACCACAGTAGAAACATAACCCATTGCATTTTCGAAACTCATGACGCTGTGCCCCAGAAGCCACTCTATCACACTGCATGGCTTCAGAAGCTGGTTCACAAGGCAACACAATTCCACGCATACCTCTACGCTCACGCAAACGTCTGTCAATTTGAATCGCTAATGACATAGAATCATTGAGACCAGAGGGAGCAGGGAAACCCACCATAACATCTTTTACATTCTCTGACAGACCCTTCCGAAAAAGGGCTGCCAAAGCATCATCATTCCATTTGGTCAGGACTGCTCTCTTTCGGAATTTCTGACAGTATAACTCAGCGTCCTCAAGCCCCTGATTTAATGCCAACAAAGTTTTTTCAGCTTGATCAGTGACATTAGGTTCATCGTACAATAACCCCAGAGCCAGAAAAAATGCATCAACATTACTCAAAACAGGGTCCCCAGGTGTCAGGGAAAAAGCCCAATCCCGAGGATCGCCGCGCAGGAGAGAGATGACAATTTGAATCTGCTGTGCTGCGTTCCCTGAGGACTTAGGTTTTAAGGCAAAAAACAACTTACAGTTATTTTTGAAATTCAGAAATTTAGCTTGATCCCCCAAAAACAAATCTGGCATGGGGATCCTAGGTTCCACAACCGGCAACCCTGCAAGATAGGTAGCAATACTCCGAACTTCAGTGGCAAGCTGATCCACACGGCCAGACAACTGTGCAAACTCCATTGAGAAAAAAAAAAAATCCTCAGCACCCAAGAAAAAGAGGGAAAAAAAATGCAACAAACAGAAAAAATAAATAAATAAATCTCTGACAACTGTGACAACTTTTTTTTTTTTACACTATTTTTCCCTTCTGCGAGTACCATATAATTTTCAGTTTTGGGCCAGTGATACTGTTATGATTTGGTAGCTGAGGAGAGCAGGCAAAAACGGCAATACACCAGAGAGGTTCGAATCTACTGGATTGCAGTACCCTGACTAACCGCCACAACTAAAGGCAGCCGTGGAGCGTTCCTAAGTTGGTCCTAGACGCCTCGTCACAGCCTGAGAGGTTAACTACACCTGAAGATAGAAAGAGGAAAGCTATCTGCCCCGGAGCAGATCCCCAAAGAACATAGGAAGCCCCCAAACATGTAATGGCGGTTAGACAAGAGGAAATACAGACACAGACAGAAAATAGTATAAGCAAACGTTGGGGCGAATCTTCCTAGAAAGAAAAGGATAGGAAGGACACTTACTGCAATCCAAAAAACCCTAAAAAATACCAACTCTACTAATTGCAAAAACACCTGAGATCACACGACCTCTACCACCTAAATTAGTTCTCTGGTGTAACAAAACTAAGCCGCAGCCACTGAAATAACTGGAAAAGGCAAATGAACAAACAACAGTGGCTCAGATAAACTGAGAGGAGCACAAGCCCCCGGAGGGGACCTGGCTGACCTCCACAGAAGTGCAGAGAACAATGCAAAAAGCAAGCACAAAAATAAAAACAGAAAATATATTTTCTGATAGCAGAAGATGCAGGCAAGAGTCAGCAAGCTTCAAAGTGAACCAGGAACCACAGTTGAGACAAGAACAATTATCACCGGCAAACATGATGGGAGGGAACCTCCCTTATATAAGACCAGTCTGTAACTCCTGATTGCCAATCTTCACAATCTTCATTGAATGGTTCAGTACTGTTTATAACCACCAGAGGGAGCTTCTGCTCAGAATTCATTTCTAACACATTCACAACACTGGAGCATCATATGCGGCCCATTATATATGGAGCATTTTATAGGCCCATCATACACTGGAGCATCATCCATGGGGCCCATCATATACTGGAGCATCATATGGGGCCCATTATATATGGAGCATCACATGGAGCCCAATATATATGGAGCATTATATATGGGGACAATTATATTTGGAGCATTATATGGGGCTCATCATACACTGGAGCACTGCAGTGCATGCCATGTTCTTTGACTTCTTAAGTACTTTCAATACCTTACAGCCACCCTTACTACGTAATAAGTTGACTGCTATGGCGGTAGATGAGGGGATGGTGAACTGGATAAGTGACTACCTGACAGACAGGCCGCAGTTTGTAAGGATGGGGGAGGTGGTGTCTGGCAGTGTACGGAGCAGTGTTGGAGCCCCTCAGGGTACAGTGCTGTCGCCCTTCCTCTTCACATTGTATACAGCTGACTTTCAGTATAAATCTGACTTCTGTCACCTGCAAAAATTCTCAGATGACTCAGTAATTGTAGGGGGCATTGTAAGGTCTGGGGGGAGGAGGAATATAGAAGGGTGGTTTCTGACTTTGTGGATTGGTATCAGACTAACTGTCTAGAACTAAATGTGAAGAAAACCAAGGAGATGGTGGTGAGTTATAGAAGGAAAAAGGATGATTACTTACCAATCACTACTGCTGGCCAGGAGGTGGAGATGGTTGACAGCTACAAATATTTGGGGGTTCACCTTGACAGCAAACTTGATTGGAGGTGTCATACAGAGAAGGTTCACAAGAAGGGAATGAGCAGACTGTACTTTCTGTGGAAGCTCAGGTCGTTCAATGTGTGCAGCAAAATGCTGGAAATGTTCTTCCAGTCCGTTGTAGCAAGCGCCATCTTTTTTGCTATCATTTGCTGGGGCAGTAGTATGCGAGTAGCTGACGCTAATAAACTCAACAAACTTATCAAGAAGGCAAGCACGGCTGTTGGCCTCCATCTTGACTCTTTTGAGGAAGTAGTTCGACAATCGTAAACTGAACTGAACCGTGAAAGATTCGCTCATCTCTATCAAGGAGATGAAAAAATTAAAGCATAAAAATAAAACATTTTCGGGTCTTTAAGGGTTAAATTTATACATCAGGGATTCCTCCCTTGGTTTATTCAAAGCTAAACTATTTAGCAATTCTGTCATTTTACCAGTGATCAACTTCCTGATACCATTATTGAGGGGAGTATGAACACTGAAATTTGCACCCCCTGCTATACTTAATCTAAGTTTTATACTTAACTATTTAAGGAATTTTTGGGGTTTTATTTTGCATTCTTTGACTTACTGACATTGTTTTATCTTTTTAGAGCTTTTATTAAAGTGTTGTCTGGCCTTAGGCTTGAAGTCTGCATTCATTCTATATTCTCCAGCACATGGAGCAGCTGGTGGTCATGTGACCACAATTATGCAATTTGCATACTTCTGGCTACATTCTGACTAGACTTATCCAGCTTTGCTCAATACACTTGCATTGAGCAAGACTGCAGGCATCTAGTCTGCACGTGACTACTTGTTTGCAGATCACAGTCACGAGCTTGCCCACTCCAGGCACCAGGAACAGAGAATCCTCACCAGGTGCATTACGTGCATTGTGAGGATTCACAAGTCTACAGTCACATAGAGTGACTGCAGATTTGTAGCGTATGGCCAGACAACAGCGTTAAGCTTTTGTAGTTTATAAAGGCTAGAGATGGCCATTTTAGTTCACATATTTTATGTGTTCTTTTTGACATGTACTGTGTTTTAAACAATAGGTGGAATTTATATGGGGTTTAGTTTTTGTATTCTATATGTGCTCGTATAAAATTACATTTTGAGGTATTATTAAAATTGTTAAAATGTACCATTTACACCACTATCTGACAATTTAATTGCAAGATTTGCAAAGATTTATCATTTACTATAACTTATTCATTTGCAAACGAAAAATATTAACAATATTGGCAAAAAAAATTAAAAGATGTGTTCTCTCAACGTAGGTACAAAAAAAGCTGTTAAGCATAGGCTTTAAGGGTGTCTCGCCAAACATAAACCTACAGTTTGTCTGTTCTAATTAGATTAATTGTTTCAATTATTCTTCATTTCTAGAAGATTTGTAGGAGGTTGCGCACCACATAAGTACAATACTTACAGATTTAAGCACCCAATTAGTATTTGTTTCTTATACTTTGCCAAAACTAAATGTTGGCATCCCTAAAGCTTGATTTGTACCCTGTACTTTTCCTGAAAATTATTATGTACAAGATCTTCAATGTGTATAAAAAACTTTTTATATGTTTCATCTGAATAATAGATAGTTTGAAGATGATTGCATACATTCCCATCCTTCATCAATTATCACATCCATCATTTTTCAAATTTACATCAATCCTGATTTCAACTGATTGACATTTGAACTTTTATACAATGCAAAAAAACAGCATCATGACATCTTAAACTAAAGTGAAAAGATGCAGAAAACCAGTCTGGTGCCGGCGCTCCCGAAAATTCTATACTGTGCTATATTGGTTTATTAAAAAAGTTTTTTATTCTAAATATGCAAGGTAAAAGCATTACCTGATGAAGGCTTTTGCTCTCTTCAAGCTGAAAAAATGTGTTGTTTTTACCTTGTATTAGTATAATTCTAAATTCTGTATAAACAGAAATTTGCGTATATTAAAAATATATCTCTATGTATTTTTTTTTATACAATATGATGGTCTGGGTTCATGATATGAAAATGTTTATTCTATTATCTACAAGGGAAAATAATAAAGTACTGGAAAACAACTGTGTGTAAGACCCTGTGTACATAGAAAAACAGTGTGTTGGAGGTATAACTACAACAAATGTAGGCTGCTGGTGCTCCAGAATATGTACTCTTGAAGTATTAAATTAAATGAATTATGTCAAAATTTTTTCGGCATAGCGTTTTACATTGATGTGCATTTTTACCTCCTAGGATCTTCTTTAGTGCAGTAATCCAAGTGGTAAGATGAAAAGTGGACACAAAACATTTACTAAACATAGATGTCAAGTATAAATTGCAAGGGGATAATTGTACTGAAAAGGTTCATACCTCGTTATTCTACTCAATTTTTTTCACACGTGTGCAAGTGATTTTTTGTTTAATTAACACAGAGAGAAGAAAGAAAACTTAAACATTGCTCAGAAGTGATATAGCATGTCCCCTCATTTTGATGCTTTCAACTAGAAATTGTGGGCTCTTTTGAAATTCAAACTGGCCAGAGTTGTCAAATTTTCTCCAAATAATTTGATTTGCAGCAAATAAATGTACTGTAAATTTCAACACTGCAAAGCATCCAATTGCCTGGAAAAGATGTGTATAATGCTCTGACGCCTAGTAATATAATGAACCTTTTTTCAACTCTTTAAAGAAACCTCAAAATGAGGACAGAGGGTATAAAACTGGCCTTATTTTTACAGTGTTGTTCTCAAGTATTCAAGGGGTAACGTTTCTGCTTGCATAGAGCGACATGTCAAGCCTGACATGCCGAGGTGAGGAGACTTTTAAGCCACAATGCTCCTCTTTAAAATATGCAAATTGTCTCTTCAGAGAGGAAGAGGAATAGAACTCTAGTGACCATCAAGTATTGCTACTTCCTATAGGTGGCACTAGAATTCTAGTCCTCTTCCTCTCTGAAGAGACGTTTTGCAGTATGTTACAGCTCAATAAATTTACAGTCACACTAACTCTGCACACTAAATCTTTGGATTAATATTCACAGACTGAGACTAGCACTCCTATTTTCATTGTTTTTTAGCACTGCAGCAGTGCACTACAGTGAAATCATTTAGATCTAAATATCCCCTACCCCAGGGTGTGAAATGGGCGAAAGGTATTCAATTTTCTTTTAGATATAGGAAAGATGTGCATCCACTGAGGACTCTCAAGTCTAAACATTTTCTTTTAGCAATTCTTGCGAATTTAAATATATAAGAATAATATTTGAGTTCTTGGTCACCTTCCTGTTTAGGAAACTTGAATTAAAGTCGATTTGCAGAAGATCTATTTAATCATCTCTAAATTAAAGACTATCAAGTACTTTTATATAACACCCTCAAGTACATCAGAGTTGTCTTTCACCATGAAAGGCATGGGTGGGAAGGCATTTAGAAGCAACATTTTTAGTAGTGTCAATGAAACTCAGTTGCCTAAGCTTCAGTGGAAGTGTGCAGGCTCTGGTGTACTTAAATTTCTTGTACCGTCATTCAGCAAACAACATAGTGCACAGCTTCGCACCTAATATCCTAAAGGTGGATTGAGTCTATGAACAGGTCTAGGGATTGATTTTCTAAGGGATCTTGAATTATGAATGACTAATTTAGGTGTCTGATTTGGTTGTCATAAATTTAGGGTGTCTAGTCTAGGGCCTGAGTAATTTAGGGATTTGGTGCAGGGTCTGATTAAATAAAGGGAATCTGTCAGAGGGATTACACAACACCACCCCCTCCCCCCAAAAAACTATCTATATACCTGTGAAGGACAACCCCCATCCTTCCACGTCACCGATGTGACGTAACTCCACAGGCACAGCTCTCCGGCACCCCCTTTGTCTCTCAGGTCAGTAAGGGAACTGCACCTAGAGCAAATGGCCGCCGGGGAGGGTGTCCTGTTACCCACTGGGTATTCTAAGATTTGTGATCAGAGTAAAAGCATCAGCCCAAGATTAATTTTATGGTTTAATCGCCTTAAGGGCGCACTAGATAATTACAGAAATATACAGAAAGCTATACAACGGAATTACAATGGATTTGCAGTCAGAGTAAAATACAACAATAATGGTACAAGACTTAGAGGTATTAGCTAGAGGTCAATATTACCAGGTTGTAGGGGTATGTGGAGGCAGGGAGCTCTGCGATCCACAGGTAAAAGTCTTAGTTGCTGGACAGTCCCCCAAAATGTGTACCGCTGCTCCCTTGGCAGATCTGTCCCTTTGGTCCCTAGTTTTCCATGGTCTTGCTGCTGTGAGAATGGATGTGGTCTGCCCATAGCTCACAGTTCTTAAACCTGCTAGGTCCCTCCCCTCGGTGTCCGAGGGTGGGCTGACAATCTCCACCCTTAGCTCCCTGCAGAATTTATTCCCGATATCTAGCAAAGGGGTTAACTTTCTCCAGGACGATTGGATCAGGACATGAGAGGTACCAGCGGATGCAGCATGTTTTGCCTGTCCCATGGAGATCAAACCTGGCCCGATTGGGTCTCTGTGGAGAGCCAATCTCTATATCTCATACCCCTGAGCCATCACCGACTCGGGAGTTGCACCATCAGATGCCCAAGGTCTGCAGGATCACGGGAATATTTTTTATGAGTTTGTACCTAGAAAGATGTGCTCATAATTCATAATCCTAGAACGGAGTCGTCATGGCTGGGAGAAACAATAGATGTGTTTTCTGTGTCTAGCTGGCAGGTATAGTCTAATTGAAGCCCCCAGCTTTGAAGTAATGTTTGGTCTTATCTCATTATCATACTAACAGACATTGCTATTCAACATTGAGCCTGAATTACTTAGCATACTAAACGACCTTTTTATTCACAGTGGACACAAAACCCTGTCGTATTGAATATGCCCACAGGCCCTGGGGCCAGGTGCAATTAGCAGCCTGTGGCTCTGTGAACAGACAAAATGGAGGCTGGTATAGGCCCTATCCAAGATGATGGCAGTTCCTTCCTCACAATACCCTTAAAGCATTTTCAGAGGCAAGTCCAGTAATATGCTTTGAATGAACTATCCTTTCTTCTGTTACTGAGAAATCAGCATTTCAACTGATATGTAAATAAAAACGTATTTATGAAGCCTCTGTCACTTTAACTATATTCCCTTCCCAGTGTTGCCTCTTCCTGCTTGATTGTCAACCTGTATGCGGTGACATCATGCAAGCAGGAAGAGGTGGCACTTTGTGGGGAATAGAGCTGTTATTACAGAAGCTTCAGATCTACAGTCATTTACATGTCAATTCAAACACTGATTTTTCTGTAATGGAGGGATAGCCTGTTCAGGTAAAGGTATTGATGGACTTGTCTTTCAAAGAGAGTCATGTGCATATAATTTTTCCTCACAAAATTTGATTTACAGTGAATGAATTTGCAAGACTCTCAAGACTAGAGATGACCGAACATCATTGGTCCCCTCCTTATTTGGCAAGCTATATCTCTTACCAAAGAAGCTGCAACAGGAACCCGGATACCTGAAGCGCTCACAATAATCAGCTGTTTGGCGCTGCAGCTGCATGTGTTGCGGCTGTGTGACAGTTACAACACACAGGCTCTCTATACATGTGTTGTGACTGTCACACAGCCGCGACACATGCAGTTGTGGCGCTGAACAGCTGATCATCGAGAGTGCGCCAGGTATCCAGGTTCCCGATGCAGCTTCTTCGGTAAGCGCTATAGCTTCCCAAATAAGGAGGGTGCTGACAATGTTCACTCATCTCTACTCAAGACTAGAAATCTTGTAATTGCTTTGAAAATCCACAAAAACATGAGATGGGGGATGGGTGAGAGGAGAGAGAAAGCCATGCTTGCCATAAAAGCTTGCACACTACAGAATAGAGAGTGGTCTCCGCTGATCATTAGAGTGTAAAGGACCATTGGCGAAGTTTGATCCGCAGTCTCAAAGCATCCGATTCAGGTACCCCTTAGTGTCTGGAAATAATCTAGGGGTTTGTTTTTTACTTATTCAGACCAAAAGTTGTTTAATATGAAGTGGTGGTGAAGTGGTTATGAAGCCTCTGTCACTTTAACTATATTCCCTTCCCAGTGTTGCCTCTTCCTGCTGGATTGCCAACCTGTATGCGGTGACTTCATGCAAGCAGGAAGAGGTGGCACTTTGTGGGGAATAGAGCTGTTATTACAGAAGCTTCAGATCTACAGTCATTTACATGTCAATTCAAACACTGATTTGACTGACAGAGGTGGTCTTGAAAATATTTGACGAATCAAGGAGATCAGAGAGCGATGTAACAAGATAAAGACATCTTTACATGAATTTCTTAAACAGAACTGCAACAATCAATAGCAGGCAATAGACTTTTGGTACAATTCATACTGAGGTCTTCTTATATGTAACAGACACAGTATTTTGATGATAATACCAAATCTATAGTGGAAGGTGCCACCCATAGATAAGAAGTGAAAGAGAATTTCTAAAATAAATTTCTTTATTAAATACCAATATCATAAAATACACAAATACAACATGTACGATAAAGAGTAAGGGAGACTCCAAAAGGAAAAAGGGAGAGAACGATATGCCACCGTGATACACCACCAAATACACACTAATAACAGATGACATGTAAAAAAATAAGCACTATACACCAATATGTAGGAGCATCACGCTTCCATTATTATTGTAAAAAACACAATTAATGGCCGTATAAAACATGCCATTTAAAGGAGAATTCATAACAGACGTGCTCATATAAATATGTTATTCCCCATGAAGTTACCAGAACAAAGAACTAAGAAGGTGCTGTGGTTGGAAATTGGCACCACGCCCCGGAAGAAGTAACTTCACGAAACGGTGCCCGTCGGGCGCGGGAAGTTTCTTTGCCCCGGATCTCCACATCAACACCTTCCCTGTTGTGAATGTGTTAGAAATGAATTCTGAGCAGAAGCTCCCTCTGGTGGTTACAAACAGTACTGAACCATTCAATGAAGATTGGCAATCAGGAGTTACAGACTGGTCTTATATAAGGGAGGTTCCCTCCCATCATGGTTGCCGGTGATCAATTGTTCTTGTCTCAACTGTGGTTCCTGGTTCACTTGGAAGCTTGCTGAGTCTTGCCTCTTCTCCTGCTCTCAGATAAGTTATTTTCTGTTTTTATTTTTGTGCTTGCTTTTTTCATTGTTCCCTGTACTTCTGTGGAGGTCAGCCAGGTCCCCTCTGGGGCTTGTGCTCCTCTCAGTTTATCTGAGCCACTGTTATTTGTTCATTTGCCTTTTCCAGTTTTTTCAGTGGCTGCGGCTTAGTTTTGTTACACCAGAGAACTAATTTAGGTGGTAGAGGTCGTGTGATCTCAGGTGTTTTTGCAATTAGTAGAGTTGGTATTTTTTAGGGTTTTTTGGATTGCAGTAAGTGTCCTTCCTATCCCTTTTTCTTTCTAGGCAGATTGGGCCCCAACGTTTGCTCTTACTATTTTCTGTCTGTGTCTGTATTTCCTCTTGTCTAACCGCCATTACATGTTTGGGGGCTTCCTATGTTCTTTGGGGATCTGCTCCGGGGCAGATAGCTTTTCTCTTTCTATCTTTAGGTGTAGTTAACCTCTCAGGCTGTGACGAGGCGTCTAGGACCAACGTAGGAACGCTCCATGGCTGCCTTTAGTTGTGGTGGTTAGTCAGGGTACTGCAATCCAGTAGATTCCAACCTCTCTGGTGTATTGACGTTTTTGCCTGCTCTCCTCAGCTACTAAACTAACAGTATCCGCCAACTAAATGTATCACGGGAGAAAGAAAAAGAATGTAGAATTTATTTTTTTGTGGCTTTTTTTTTTTTTCTGGCTGAATTTTTTTTTTCTTCAGGATTTGCACATCTGGCGTGTGATCAGCAAACAACTAGAAGTTGGAGTTTGCCAGTGAGATGTTAAGTAATTGTTCGTGGGTGTCATTTCCTGGTACTGTGTGTTAGTATAGGAAATGTGTGGCTTTGTAAACCTGGGTAGAGAAAGGTCACTACACCTTACATTCAGTACACACTTGCAGGCTCAGGCCTGAAACCATTCACTGTTAATTAGGAGACCAGAAGTAGGTGTCTGCGAACACAGTCAGAGAGCTCGCTTAGTCTGGACACAGGAGGGGTCCAGGCACAGAAGGTGTCTCCAAGAGTATGAGCTGTCTCAGTCTGGGTGCTCGATGTACCCCGGACACAGGAGTAGTCTCTGTGAGAATCCATGCGGATAGCTGCTGAATAGGAGGGGAGCTCTCTCAAGTCTGGACGTTGAAGGTGCCTTCAGACACAAGGAGGAGACTCTGTGAAACTCCATGCTGGTAAATGCTGAACATATGTGTTGTTTTGGCCCAGGCTGGTAGAGTCTGGACCGGGATAGATAGGGAAATCTATCTAAGTGTAGTAAGTGGCTAGACAAGCCCAGGTCTTATGTTTATGATTTGTTTTTATCTGTTTGCTGTGGACTTTAATAAAGCTGGTTGCGGCCAGTTTTTCACCAGAACTGCTGTCTGAAGGAACTGTTTCTGTGCCATTCCGTCTACCCGGACGGCGATCTCAGAGCTATATCCCCTGAAAAGCTTACACTACCTATCTTGCAGGGTTGCCGGTTGTGGAACCTAGGATCCCCATGCCAGATTTATTTTTGGGGATCGAGCTAAATTTCTGAATTTCAAAAATAGCTGTAGGTTGTTTTTTGCCTTAAAACCTAAGTCCTCAGGAAGCGCAGCACAGCAGGTTCAAATTGTCATCTCTCTCCTGCGTGGCGATCCTCATGATTGGGCTTTTTCCCTGACACCTGGGGACCCTGTTTTGAGTAATGTTGATGCATTTTTTCTGGCTCTGGGGTTATTGTACGATGAACCTAATGTCACTGATCAAGCTGAAAAAACCTTATTGGCATTAAATCAGGGGCTTGAGGACGCTGAGTTGTACTGTCAGAAATTCCGAACGTGGGCAGTCCTGACCAAATGGAATGACGATGCTTTGGCAGCCCTTTTTCGGAAGGGTCTGTCAGAGAATGTAAAAGATGTTATGGTGGGTTTCCCTGCTCCCTCTGGTCTCAATGATTCTATGTCATTAGCGATTCAAATTGACAGACGTTTGCGTGAGCGTAGAGGTATGCGTGAAATAGTGTTGCCTTGTGAACCAGCTTCTGAACTCATGCAGTGTGATAGAGTGGCTTCTGGGGCACAGCGTCATGAGTTTTGAAAATGCAATGGGTTATGTTTCTACTGTGGTGACGCCTCTCATGCTATTTCAGTCTGCCCTAAGCGGGGAAGACGTTTTGCACGCTCAGTTGTCTTGGGTAGTGTTCAGACTAAATTTCTGTTGACTGTTACCCTGATTTGCTCCCTGTCCACATTTTCTGCTCAGGCTTTTGTTGATTCGGGAGCAGCTATTAACCTGATGGATTTTGATTTTGCTAAACGTTGTGGGTTTCCCTTGATACCCCTACAGAAGTCTATTCCCCTACTGGGGATTAATTCTACCCCTTTGGCTGAGAATAAACCCCAGTTCTCTACTCAGGTGATAATGAGGGTTGAACCTGATCATCAGGAGAGTTGCAAATTTTTGGTGCTGTATAATCTGCATGACATTATTGTACTTGGTTTCCCTTGGTTACAGTCTCATAATCCTGTTTTGGATTGGAAACCTGTGTCTGTAACCAGTTGGGGCTGCCAATGTGTTAATGCCAACACTCCTGTTTTTTCTGCCTCTCCCCAGGCTCAGGATGTTCCTGACTTTTTGACTGATTTTTCTGATGTGTTTAGCGAAAGTAAATCTGCATCCTTGCCCCCCATAGGAGCTATGACTGCGCTATTGAATTAGTTCCTGGTAGTAAATTCCCTAAACGTCGCCTTTTTAACTTGTCTGTACCTGAACATGACGCTATGCAGTCTTATATCAAGGAGTCATTGGAGAAGGGTCATATCAGACCATCCTCTTCACCCTTGGGTGCCGGTTTTTTCTTTGTGGCCGAAAAGGATGGTTCATTAAGGCCGTGTATTGATTATCGTCTCTTGAACAATATCACTGTGAAATATCAATATCCGTTACCCTTGATTTCTGACCTGTTTTCCAGGGTGAAAAGTGCTACTTGGTTTACCAAGCTTGACCTCAGGGGGGCGTATAACCTTATTCGCATTAAGAACGGGGATGAATGGAAGACGGCGTTTAATACCCCAGAGGGGCATTTTGAGTACCTAGTGATGCCCTTTGGGCTCAATAATGCTCCTTCTGTCTTCCAGACCTTCATGAATGACATTTTCAGGGATTTTGTGGATAAATTTCTGATTGTTTATTTGGATGATATCTTGATTTTTTCCAATGACTGGGACTCTCATGTGAAACATGTTCGGACTGTGTTCCAGATTTTGAGAGAGAATGCTCTGTATGTGAAGGGATCAAAGTGTCTTTTTGGCGTACAGAGGATCTCATTTCTGGGATTCATTTTGTCCCCATCTGTTATTGAAATGGACCCGGTCAAGGTTCAGGCCATCTGTGATTGGGTCCAACCTACTTCATTAAAGGCTCTTCAGAGATTCTTGGGTTTTGCCAATTTTTATCGTAAATTTATTGGTAATTTCTCTGTTATTGTTAAACCATTGACTGATTTGACCAAAAAGGGTTCTGATGTAGTGAATTGGCCTCCTGAGGCAGTCTCTGCGTTTCAGGAACTTAAGCAGAGATTCACTTCTGCTCCTGTTCTACTGCAGCCTGATGTTTCTCTGCCATTTCAGGTGGAGGTTGATGCCTCTGAAATTGGGGCAGGTGCCGTTTTGTCCCAAAGAGATCCAGAGACCTCTAAAAGTAACCCTTGTGCCTTTTTCTCTCGAAAATTTTCTCCAACTGAACGTAATTATGACGTGGGTAATCGGGAGTTATTGGCCATGTAGTGGGCTTTTGAAGAGTGGAGACATTGGCTGGAGGGAGCCAAACATCAGGTGGTGGTCCTCACGGACCATAAGAATCTGGTTTATCTGGAATCAGCCAAGCGACTTAATCCTAGACAGGCCAGGTGGGCCTTGTTTTTCACACGTTTTAATTTTGTGGTTTCCTTTCTTCCTGGCACTAAGAATGTTAAGGCAGATGCCCTCTCGAGGAGTTTCCTTGCGGACTCTCCTGAGTTATCTGATCCCGCTGTTATTTTGAAAGAGGGTGGAGTTCTTTCCGCCATCTCGCCCAATTTGAGACTGGCTCTGGAAGGGTGTCAGGAGGATAAACCCGAGCGCTGCCCTATTGGGAAATTGTTTGTCCCAAACCGGAGGAAAAAGAGTGTGATGTCTGAGATTTATTGTTCCGCGTTGGCCGGTCATCCCAGAATTTTTGGTACCAGAGACTTGGTTAGTCGGTCCTTTTGGTGGCCTACTTTGTCTCGTGACTAGTGTTGAGCATTCCGATACTGCAAATATCGGGTATCGGCCGATATTAGCTGTATCGGAATTCCGATTCCGAGTTCCGATATTTTCGTCTTATCGGATACCGGAATCGGGATGTCACTGTCACTGTCAGTGTCCGTCTGTCGGGTCTGTCAGGAGTCAGCGGCACTTACCCGGCAGAAGATCTCCGGCGGTCACGTCCTGGACTGCTTCATGGCCGCCATCCTCTTCTCCCCGGCGGTCACATGCAGTTTCTCGCGATAACTGCAGTGACTGCTGGGTAATCCCGGCCGTAAAGCAGTCAGTCCGATGACGTCACCGCCGGGGAAGCAGGTAATCAGCTGTGCTGCGTTGCAATGACAGGCTCTGCCTGTCATTGCGATGTAGCAGAGCTGGATCGTCGTGGGACTATCGTTATGGACTGCGTCGGACAGGTGGTATACTGTTAGTTTGTTTTTTTTCTTTTTTTACAGGAGATCGATGGCGTCGCAGGAATGAGTGTATAATAAAAGAAATGAAAACTGTGTTGTCTCTTTTATTTCATTAAAATACTTTTTTCTTGCTTTGTCTTTTTTTTACACATTTAATAACTTTGGGATTAATAATGGATCGGTGTCTTATTGACGCCTCTCCATTATTAACCGGGCTTATTGTCACCGTGCAATCAACGGTGACATTAACCCCTTATTACCCCGCTTGCCACCGCTACAGGGCAAGTGGGAAGAGCCGGGTAAAGTGCCACAATTGGCACATTTTTGATGCGCCAAATGTGGGGCTGCTGTAGCCTGGTATTATCAGGCTGTTGAGGGCCAAAATCCATGGGCCTTGACAGTCTTTTAATACCAGGCCGCAGCAGTCTGCATTTTACTTGGCTGGTTAACAAAAATAGGGGGGATCCCCACGCCGTTTTTTTTTCGAGGGGATCCCCTATTTTTGTTAACCAGCCAAGCTAAGCAGACTGCTGTGGCCTGGTATTATCAGGCTTGCAAGGTCCATGGATATTGGATCCTTACCAGCCTGAAAAACCAGGCCTCAGCGGTCTGCTTCATCTGGCTGGTTAACAAAAATAGGGGGGACCCCACGCTAATTTTTTTCGAGGGGATCCCCTATTTTTGTTAATCAGCCAAGATATGCAGACTGCTGTGGCCTGGTATTATCAGGCTGGCAAGGTCCATGGATCTTGGCTCCTTAACAGCCTGAAAATCCAGGCCTCAGCGGTCTGCTTCATCTGGCTGGTTAACAAAAATAGGGGGGACCCCACGCCAATTTTTTCGAGGGGATCCCCTATTTTTGTTAATCAGCCAAGATATGCAGACTGCTGTGGCCTGGTATTATCAGGCTGGCAAGGTCCATGGATCTTGGCTCCTTAACAGCCTGAAAATCCAGGCCTCAGCGGTCTGCTTCATCTGGCTGGTTAACAAAAATAGGGGGGACCCCACGCCATTTTTTTTTCGAAGGGAACCCCTATTTTTGTTAATCAGTTCCCTCTGACGTCACTGATTGTGTCCCTGGCTGACCTGAAGTGAAAGTGGAAAGCAATCAATTAAGCTTTCCACTTAAGGGCCCGTCTCACATAGCGATATCGCTACCGAGATCGCTGCTGAGTCACTAGTTTTGTGACGCAGCAGCGAGCTCACCAGCGATATCGCTGTGTGTGACATTCAGCGACGATCAGCCCCCCTGCCGGGTATCGCTGATCGTCGCTGAAATGTCAGGACCTTTGATCGCTGGTTTCCCGCCTGTCACACGCAGCGATGCGTGCCTGTCAGAGGGAAACCAGCGATCAAAAAAAGGTCCTGACATTTCTGCGACGATCAGCGATACCCGGCAGGGGGGCTGATCGTCGCTGAATGTCACACACAGCGATATCGCTGGTGAGCTCGCTGCTGCGTCACAAAACTAGTGACTCAGCAGCGATCTCGGTAGCGATATCGCTATGTGAGATGGGCCCTTAAGCGATGTTACCCGCAGTGTCGCTGTCCCAGATAGCTGCCTGAGCTGCCTGTTTGGCAGCTCAGCAGCGATCATGTAGCGATACACCAGCGATCCTGACAAGTGCATATCGTTGTCGGGATCGCTGGTGTATCGTTATGTGACACCCAGCCTTTACTCTCCTGTCAGGCAGGAGAGGAACTCATTCATTTGGGGTTTACTGTGAGGCTGCAGCATTAGCTGCGGTCCCTGCAGTAAACATTAACCCTTTCTGAAGGATTACACCGTGGGACCTGACTGTGCATGGGATAGGTAAGAATAATTTTGCTTTTTTATTTTATTTTTATTACAGGAAATGGTTTTTGCAGTAAAATAAAAGATGGTCAAAAACATGTGTCTTTATTTCATTAAAATGATTTTTAATTAAAGTGTGTGTGTTTTATTTTTATTTCATGCAATAGGATTAATAATTGATAGTTGTCTAATTGACAGCTCTCAATTATTAACCTGGCTTAAGGTCACCTTTCAATAGCAAGGTGGCTTTAACCCCATATTAACCCATTCGCCACCGCTACAGGGCAATGGGAATAGACGGGCAAAGTGCCAGAAAGGGCGAATCTAATTATAGATTTGTCTTTCCTGGGGTGTCTGGGGGCAGATGTTAGTAGCCGGGGGGGGGCAAAAATAATGGTCCCTCTCTGGGCTATTATTATCCAAAATTTGCCCACTCACTGCTTTGTCTGTTGGTTGCGAAATTGGCGGAGCCCAGCATTTTTTTTCAGCAATTTACACCTATTAATATATACCCTGTCATTGAAATTTGTACACATATATAGATTTATATTGTTTTCATACACTTCTACATAGTAAAAATGCCGCTAATTCCAAGTCGCTTTTGTGAAATGAACCCGACATGAAATGACACTTGGTGTACATAGGGTTAACCATGTCTTTTCATGTCCTTTGCTATCTAATTTGCACAAACAATTAAATCAGACTATGTGTGCAAAATTTCACACCTCTAGGGGTTAATTAAAGGTGTAAATTCGTAGCAAAAAAGTCCGTTTTTTTTACAACGAATTTACACCTTTAATTAACCCCTACAGGTGTGAAATTTTGCACACATAGTCTGATTTAATTGTTTGTGCAAATTAGATAGCAAAGGACATGAAAAGAAATGTTTAACCCTATGTACACCAAGTGTCATTTCATGTCGGGTGCTTCTGTCTTTTCACTGAAGCCGGCTTTACCCGGCAATTGAATCAAAGGATATTTTACTATGTAGAAGTGTATAAACTATACATATATGTATATATATATGTCACAATGACATGTATATATATATATATGTATTCTATGTGTGTATATTTAGTGTTTACAAGGAAAGAATGGGGTTTTTTTAGTTGCGATATTTTGTTCCCATAGACTTACATGGGACTTCCGGTATCGGTATCGGGTATCGCCGATATTTTAGTGATATCGGCGATACCATTCCGATTCCGATACTTTAGCATATCGGAAAGTATCGCTCAACTCTACTCGTGACGTCAGGGAATTTGTGCAGTCCTGCGGGACTTGCTCTCGCTCCAAGCCTTGCTCTCGCTCTAGTGGTTTGTTGATGCCATTGCCTGTGCCCAAGAGACCATGGATCCATATCTCTATGGATTTCATTTCCGACCTCCCTGTTTCTCAGAGAATGACCGTTATCTGGGTGATTTGTGATAGGTTTTCCAAAATGATACATCTTGTGCCATTACCTAAGTTGCCTTACTCCTCCGAATTGGTGCCTTTGTTCCTTCAGCACGTGGTTCGGTTACACGGCATTCCTGAGAACATTGTGTCTGACAGAGGAGTCCAGTTTGTTTCCAGATTTTGGAGGACTTTTTGTTCTAAACTTGGTGTTCATTTGTCTTTCTCCTCGGCTTTTCATCCTCAGACCAATGGACAAACTGAGAGAACAAACCAGACATTGGAGACTTATCTGAGATGCTTTGTGTCTGCTGATCAAGATGACTGGGTCTCTTTTTTGCCTCTGGCTGAGTTTGCTCTTAATAATAGGGCTAGCTCTGCCACTTTGATGTCTCCATTTTTCTGCAATTTTGGGTTTCACCCTCGATTTTCTTCTGGACAGACGGAGGCTTCTGTCTGTCCAGGTGTTGACTCTGTTGTGGAGCGTATGCAGCAGATTTGGGACCAGGTAGTGGAGAGGTTGTCCCTCTCTCAGGAGAGGGCCCAGCGGTTTGCCAACCGGCATAGGACTGATGGTCCTCGGTTTGAAGTGGGGGACTTGGTCTGGTTGTCCTCAAGAAATATCCCTATGAGAGTTGCATCTCCTAAGTTTAAGCCTAGGTTCATTGGACCTTATAAGATCATGGAGATTCTTAATCCTGTTTCCTTTCGTTTACTTCTTCCAGGGACATTTAAGATCCATAACGTGTTCCACAAGTCCTTATTGAAGAGGTTTGTCGAGCCAGTGGTTCCTATGGCTGCGCCTCCTGACCCTGTTTTGGTTGAGGGCAATCTGGAGTATGTGGTTGAGAAAATATTGGATTCTCGTTTTTCTAGACGGAAACTGCAGTGTTTGGTTAAGTGGGGAGGTTATGGTCATAAGGACAATTCTTGGGTGTTTGCTTCGGACATCCATGCTAGGAGACTGATCCGTGCGTATCACAGAGCTCATCTTGACTGACCTGGTTGCCCAAATGAGGGTTCGGTGACCCCTCCTCAAGGGGGGGTACTGTTGTGAATGTGTTAGAAATGAATTCTGAGCAGAAGCTCCCTCTGGTGGTTACAAACAGTACTGAACCATTCAATGAAGATTGGCAATCAGGAGTTACAGACTGGTCTTATATAAGGGAGGTTCCCTCCCATCATGGTTGCCAGTGATTGTTCTTGTCTCAACTGTGGTTCCTGGTTCACTTGGAAGCTTGCTGAGTCTTGCCTCTTCTCCTGCTCTCAGATAAGATATTTTCTGTTTTTTGTTTTTGTGCTTGCTTTTTTCATTGTTCCCTGCACTTCTGTGGAGGTCAGCCAGGTCCCCTCCGGGGGCTTGTGCTCCTCTCAGTTTATCTGAGCCACTGTTATTTGTTCATTTGCCTTTTCCAGTTTTTTCAGTGGCTGCGGCTTAGTTTTGTTACACCAGAGAACTAATTTAGGTGGTAGAGGTCGTGTGATCTCAGGTGTTTTTGCAATTAGTAGAGTTGGTATTTTTTAGGGTTTTTTGGATTGCAGTAAGTGTCCTTCCTATCCCTTTTTCTTTCTAGGCAGATTGGGCCCCAACGTTTGCTCTTACTATTTTCTGTCTGTGTCTGTATTTCCTCTTGTCTAACCGCCATTACATGTTTGGGGGCTTCCTATGTTCTTTGGGGATCTGCTCCGGGACAGATAGCTTTTCTCTTTCTATCTTTAGGTGTAGTTAACCTCTCAGGCTGTGACGAGGCGTCTAGGACCAACGTAGGAACGCTCCACGGCTGCCTTTAGTTGTGGTGGTTAGTCAGGGTACTGCAATCCAGTAGATTCCAACCTCTCTGGTGTATTGCCGTTTTTGCCTGCTCTCTTCAGCTACCAAATCATAACACTTCCCCATTGCCAGCGTCTACATTTCCCAGCTTTTAGGTATGTTTTTGGGACGTACACCTCTGACTGATTTTAGCCATACATGTCTTATTAAGGTTCATGTTTAGGTGCATGTCCATTCCCACTACAGCACCTTCTTAGGTTCTTTGTTCTGGTAACTTCATGGGGAATAACATATTTATATGAGCACGTCCGTTATGAATTCTCCTTTAAATGGCATGTTTTATATGGCCATTAATTTTATTTTACAATAATAATGAAAGCGTGATGCTCCTACATATCGGTGTATAGTGCTTATTTTTTTACATGTCATCTGTTATTAGTGTGTATTTGGTGGTGTATCACGGTGGCATATCGTTCTCTCCCTTTTTCCTTTTGGAGTCTCCCTTACTCTTTATCGTACATGTTGTATTTGTGTATTTTATGATATTGGTATTTAATAAAGAAATTTATTTTAGAAATTCTCTTTCACTTCTTAGCTATTGGTGGCACCTTCCACTATAGATTTGGTATTATGATGATTGCATGAAGTGTCCCCGCCTTCTTTATTGAGGACTATGGGAATAAACAGTATTTTGATGGTACAATTGATATCCTGCACAAATGACAGAGTACTTCCCAAGCTTTATAGCTCTGGCCTTTACTTTCTTTACCTTCCACTACATTTGTAGTTGTCATTCTGACCTCCTGATCAGAAGTGAAACTGCTATCTTGCAGGACCAGCTAACATGGTTAACTTTTAGCCCACTCCTTCTAGCTGCCTTGGGGAATTATGTCTCTCACAGCTCTGATATGCTAAGGCTAAACTCACTACAGGAGGAAAAATATTTAGACTTGAGAGTCCTCAGTGGTTGATACCTTTTAATGGCTAACTGAAAAGATGGTAACAAATTGCAAGCTTTCGAGACTACTCAGGTCTCTTCATCAGGCTAGACTAATACAAAATCTGAAGAATCACATATTTATATACACAACAGGACACAGGAATAATGCAATAGGTAAGACAAGTGACGTGAAGCAGAACTGTCATTATCACAGAGGGATGAACATAAATATTGGAACAGTTCATAGATAAGGAGAGAAAGTTTTATTGCCCTCTGATTGGGGTGTGGTGTTGTGTTTTGATGCCCCTAGAAGGTCAGGGAAGCAGATTCCTTAATTGATATAGAAAGACATAAATATCTACTGGCTAACAGGGTACGAAGATACACATCTTTCCTATACAGGAGGAAAGAAACCATCTAATTATTACTTCAATCTCTGCACTCCAGTCATGTAAAAGTCAGTTGCTGGTAGAACTTGTTCTCAAACTTGATATCTTTATTTTGTCTGAGCTAAACACACTCTCCAACGTGTAGTCTTCTAAACACCACTGCTTTGTACTCCTTTAGAAACTGCTCTCCAATTCCCTAACCAACAGGAAGGCCAGGGACGGGGACTTTACATTTGAAGCACCACTCCAACGCTAAAAACCTCATCCTATCTTGTATAGGATGACTACAAGAATCGGCTATGAAATTTAGATAATTAAAAGGCCTAATCACTGGTTCGAATTTATTGGAATTCAGAGATAGAGACAAAATAAATTTAGAATTTGATGGTTTGAATTGATTCAGGGATCTTTTTAATGAAAAAAAAACATTAATATTTTAATAATGCTAAACCACTTTACTTATTAGTAGCTTTGAAATCTTGTTTATGCTAAGGCTACAGACTAGAAATACAGTAAAATTAAAACATGAAACAAATAGTAATGTAGGCACATCCACAAAAATAGTTGAGTCTTAATTTAAGGTTGACCCTGCAACATAGATGAATAATTATTAATATTTCATTTATTCCTGCTATTGAAAGTTCTGTAAAGTCTTTTCTTCCTGAGATGTGGATGGAAATCCTAGGTATTGTTTAGAATTACTAAGGATTGTTAAAATAAAGTATTTAACATCATTATTTTACCTAAGATGTACCTTGTCTCACCTTAAAAAGCCCAAATACACAGCTCAAAGAATGTGAAACATCCTTTCATGTGTCTTCATCTGCAGCAATTATTGTCACAGTGCATCATTTGACTCTGAATTTTGTTGTCCCTAATTTTTTGGGAGACATGTACTGTAAGCTCAGTAAGAATCTGTGTTCTAAACAAGCAATGTACTGAAAGCAATGATTATTTCCATTTAACAAATACCAAATGTGACATTCACATTTGGCCCATAAGCAGCAAGGTTCACCTGATGCAGGGTGGCCCAATTATTGCTAAAGACCCTGTCTATCTGATCCTTTTATGCTTTTGGACACTGATACGAAGCTGTATTTAGAGGTATTACAGAGGAATCAATCATTTGTCCTAAATGAACAGTACATTACGATTTTGCTTTCTGAACTGAGGTAGTGTGTCTGCGGGCAATGGAGAGCACATCAGGCACAGTCTATAAGAGTGAAGCTGACAAAAAGACAGTCCCTATTGGCCATCAATTATACTTAGCAAAAAAGTGGCAGCCTGATTAAAATAGTTTTTTTTTTATTTCAAGGACCTAGATATTTTAGTTGTCATACATGGCTTGCGCTAAAATGATTTGTGATGCACAATAGTAATTTAGTTTTACATGTGACAATAAAAGCCTATGCTAAAAAAAAACATTTATTTCAAAGTAACAATATGATAATTTAACAGTTATTATATAAACTATGAAATACCATGTTTAATTTACTTTTGTGACCTACTGTATCTTAGCATTAGATGCCATACTTCACAGACATTTCTGTTTATTATAAAATTGTATTCCAAATATTTGAATGGGATTAATCCTGAAACCTGCAAATTCTGGATAGCCCCATTAAGATTCATTGAATAGTCACAGAAAGCTTAATATGAGAGAGCTATATTCCCATAGAATTATTAATTTTTAACCTTGCTGACCTATAATGAGATCCTCAGGTTTCACTGAGGTGTTTGTTTTGATTAAAAAAAAAATTCTGCATTAATCTAATCTGGTGGAATCTGCTATAGAGGCTTGTAATGAAGAAATCTGTCAACTCAAATGTGGGCTTCCATGGATAGCTACTCCAGTTTGCAGAATCCAGGATCATCCTGGTTTCTTTCATCCACATACCTGGATCTTGCCTTGGTTGACGAGAATTTTTGGTTGCTTCAGTGAACAAGCTGTTGGCTGGAGGGAGTGAGTTTAAGGAGGAAAAATGTACATGCCATGTCAGGTAATCCATGGGTCAATTTAAAAAAATATCCAGGGTAAACACAGGAATTATCGGGAAGAGCCAATAAGTAATTTGTATGTCAGGACATTTTGGAATATATCTCAGTAAGTGGGAAGTATAGTCAACTCAAAAGAGGTGCTGCATCTATCGGCTGGCAAACGGTGCCACCTGTTTAGTTCACTGACAAACCATTCAATTGGCCTAATCCCAGAACCATCACTAATACAAATAATCCTGTAAAATCAAGTGGGCTGAGTGGCACACATACATCCATGCATGGCAGGAAAGAACATTCCTACTGCTTCCAATGTCAGAACCAGGCTAATTGTGCCTAACAATGTTGACTGGCAACAGTGGGTATTGGTAAGTGATCTGTGTAAAAAAGTAGTATATTAAAAATGTTTTGCAAAATTGGATTCCTTAATTGAATTAATGTAAAAGTGAGGGTGGACATGTCTGTTTATTTCATCTCAATATGCTAGGTGTGTGCCATATTAATATGTCAAATATGGACTAGAGATGAGCGACTTTGCCTCCGGGAGGGTCGAGTCGGGTTTCGGACCATCCGACTTTACCAATAGTCGAGTCGAACGAGATCAGCAGACTAACTAATGGCAAAAGTCAGAGTTTCGCCCAAAACCGAAACCCGACCCCAATGCAAGTCAATGGGGAATAAAAGTAGGCAGTGAGAGGAGGACAGTAAACACACCTACAGTGCCCATTTCAATGCCAACGACATCAATTCTTATTACTTAAGCTTGTCAACCTTAATTTACTTTATAATAATTGTAACACATTGAAAACTGTGGGTTATTTGGTTAAAGTTTTGGGGGGGGTACAGACAGCCCAGTCAGGGAGGTGGAAAAACTGGCATATGTTGAGGTGTAGGCTGGACGTTCAGCAGCTTCAAATGGAGGAATTGGAGAAGTCGGAGGAAGAGGAGGACAAAGCGAGCCATTTTGCTGGCAACCTATGTGTCATCGGGGAAGATGGTACAAAATCCTTTGAAACCCAGGCATGGTTCATTTTAATGAAGGTGAGATCACCTACATTTTGGGTCAACAGCCGGGTCCTTCTTTCTGTCAGGATTGATCCAGCAGCACTGAAAACTCTTTCTGATAGCACACTACCAGCAGGGCAAGCGAGCTCCTGTAAGGCATATTGTGCCAATTCAGGCCAGGTGTCCAGTTTACAGGCCAAGTAGTCAAAGGGGAATGAACTGTGAGGGAGAACATCGATAGGGGAGGAGAGGTAATTTTGAACCATAGTTGACAACTGCTGTCTCCAGTCTGTTGCAATCGATTCAGTATTACCAGTCGTGTGAGCGGTACTCGAGAAATCAGTCCACAACATGGTCATGAAATCCCTGTCTCCAACGCCACTTCAGCTGTGTGCACCATGAACATTTCTTCCATGTTGCCCAGTATGGCTCGTGGTAGAACCTGCACCGCTGCTGTGTGCTGGGAATACCTCTAACAAATGGTTTACCAGAGTTGCTTGTTTGTTTGCCAATATTAGTTCTAGGTTCTCCTGTGACATGATGTTCTGTAATTTGTCTTTATAGTGTGGATCGAGGATGCTGGCCAACCAGTAGTCATCATCCTTCATAATTTTGAATGCTGGGGTCCTATTTTAGGATCCGCAAGACATAATCACACATGTAGCCCAATGTTCCAGGTGTCAATGATGCACTGCCAGTGGAGGAGCACTTTCTGCCAAATTCACATCCCTCCAGTCACGCACAAACCCTGTACCTGACCTTGGCAAGCCAATATTTCTTTTGCCCCCTGAGAAGCATCCTCCTCCCCAAAATAATCATCCCCCTCATCCTCCTCCTCCTCCTCTTCCTCTTCTTCCTCCACCTCATCCAGGACAGTTCATTGAGCAGACAATGGCTGACTGTCATCAAGGCTTCCCTCCTCCTCCTCCTCATCCTCTGCTGCAGACGCCTGATCCTTAATGTGCGTCAAAGTTTACATGAGCAGACGCATAAGTGGGATGCTCATGCTTACGATGGCGTCGTCTGCACTTACCAGCCATGTGCATTCCTCAAAACACTGAAGGACTTTACAGAGGTCTTTCAGCTTTGACCACTGCACACCCGACAACTCGATGTCTGCCCTCAAACTGCCTGTCCGTGTATCCTCCCACAAATGCATTACAGCCTGCCTCTGTTCGCACAGCCTCTATGTGCATGGTGGAGTTCCACCTTTTTGCAATATCTATGATTAGGCGGTGCTTGGGGAGGTGGATCGATCGCTGCAGCCTCTGCATACGACTGGAGTCTACGGGCGAACGACGGATGTGTGAGCAGAGTCTTTGCACCTTATGGAGCAGGGCTGGTAACTCTGGATAATTATTTAGGAAGCACTGCACCACCAGGTTCAAGGTGTGAGCCAGGCAAGGTATGTGTCTGAGTTTTGCCAGGGCTATGGCTGCCACAAAATTACGTCTGTTATCACTGACTACCTTGCCTGGCTCTAGATGTAGACTGCCCAGCCATGACTCAGTTTCTCGCTGTAAGTAGTCGGCCAGTACCTCCGCGGTGTGTCTGTTGTCGCCCAAAGACATCATCTTTAAAACAGCCTGCTGATGCTTACCACTAGCTGTTCAATAGTGGGACACCTCGTGTGCAACACTGGCAGCTGCGGATGGAGTGCTCGTGCGAATGCGCTCTGTCAACGAGCTTTTGCTTTTGGAGGAGGAGGGTCGAACACCTACAGCCAACTGTTGCCTATACCGTGGGCTACGCAGCACTGTCCCACCACCGCTGTCCAATGTGGACCGTGCATCCACCACATTAACCAAGTGCGCAGTGATGGACACGTAAAGGCCCTGGCCATGCCTACTGGCCCATGCATCTGTTGTGAGGTGCACCTTTCTACTCACTGATTGTTTGAGTGCATGGACAATGCGGTCTTTCACATGCAGGTGGAGGCAGGGATGGCTTTTCTAGAAAATAAGTGCCGACTGGGTAGGTCATAGCGTGGCACAGCGTAGGCCATGAGCTCTCAGAACGCTATGCTTTCAACCAAACGGAAGGGCATAATCTCTAATGAGATCAGTTTGGCAATGAAGGCGTTCAAAGCCAGTGAGGTTTTGTAGTCCGTCCACGGTTGCAAGTGCATGGTGATTAAATGTCTAAGCATGCAACTGGTATTCAAATTTCAGAGATTTTTCCCTCGGCTAAAGGTACTTCCGCACTTCTTACAGATAACCTTTGCCTCATCAATAGGATTTTGGTCAAAAAAGTGTCACACTGCACTCTTCCTACTATGGGAAAACTTTTCAGGGCTTGCACACTGTGCTAATTTGACCATCTGGCCAAGCTGTCCTGCAACTCTTTTTGTTTTTTTAACACGTTTTTGGACTGCTACGGGCCTGCCAGATAACCGCAGCTGCTATGTCAATGCCTGCTGTGGATCCTCCTCCTCTTCTGAGCTATGTACCTATGCACCTGTTATGTATTGGTAGCTGAGGAGAGTAAGCAAAAAACGGCAATACACTAGAGAGGCTGGAACCTATTGGATTGCAGTAACCTGAACTAACCACACAACTAGAGGTAGCCGTGGAGCGTTCCTACGTTGATCCTAGACGCCTCGTCACAGCCTGAGAGATAACTACACCTAAAGGCAGAAAGATGAAAGCTATCTGCCCGGAGCAGATCCCCAAAGAAAATAGGAAGCCCCCAAACATGTAATGGTGGTTAGACAAGAGGAAGCACGGACACAGACAGAAAATAGAATGAGCAAACGCTGGGGCCCAATCTGTCTAGACAGAAAAGTACAGGAAAGGATACTCACTGCAATCCAAAAAAAACCCCTAAAAAATACCAACTCTACTGATTGCAAAAACACCTGAGATCACACGACCACTACCACCTAAATCAGTTCTCTGGTGTAACAAAACTAAGCCGCAGCCACTGAAAAAACAGGAAAAAGCAAATGAACAAACAACAGTGGCTCCAGACAAACTGAGAGGATCACAAGCCCACCGGAGGGGACCTGGCTGACCTCCACAGAAGTGCAGGGAACAATGCAAAAAGCAAGCACAAAAACAAAAGCAGAAAATATCTTATCTGATAGCAGAAGATGCAGGCAAGACTCAGCAAGCTTCCAAATGAACCAGGAACCACAATTGAGACAAGAACAATTGATCACCGGCAACCATCATGGGAGAGAACCTCCCTTATATCAGACCAGTCCGTGATCCCAGATTGCCAATCCTCGCTGAAAGGTTCAGTACTGTCAGTAACCACCAGAGGAAGCCTCTGCTCAGAAACCATTTTTAGCACATTCACAACAGGCACCCTCTTCCCCAATGGATGCCAATCCAGGTCAACAACTGGGTCATCCATCACCTCCTCTTCAATTTCATCTGCACCTTCTTCTGTGTCACCGTGTAAGGTGGTATAGTATGCAGGAAGGTGCACCTGAGTTTCATCAGGGTCAGAATTTGGCTCAGTAGACTGCGAGGGCAATGCAGTGCTCTGGGTGAATGTATCAGCAGAATCATCTAGCAGTGGCTGTGCATCAGTGCACTCCATGTCATATTCATCTTGGACTGGGGAGTTCAGGATTTCACTTGATAAGTTAGGCATTTTATGTGAAAAGAGCTCCAGGGAGTAACCCCAAGTGTGGCCTGCCGCATCCTTCACTTTGGGTGGGGGTGAAGGACACAAGGAAAGGTGTTGTTGCTGGCGAGGAGCCTGCACTGACAAATCAGTGCTTGCAGTTTTTGAAACTTCAGAAGAGGAGGCGATAGAGCTGGAAGCTGTTTCGGCAATAAACGCCAAAATCTGTTCCTGATGCTCCGGCTTTAAAAGCGGTTTACCTACTCCCAGAAAAGGGAGCCTTCCAGGCCTTCTGGAGCCAGACGATGACACAGGTTCAACACCTCCTGCCTTAGGTGCAATTGTGCTTTTGGCACTACCAGCAGATGCACCACCACCACCATCAGTACCAGCTGGCCCCCCCGCCCACGTCCGTGGCCTCTTCCACCATACTTCCCCATGTTTGGGAAAATGTACCAAAGAAAATACCAGCAGTTATATGGTACTGTATGAGGAGCGCACAGCCGTATACAGTGTAGTGAAAAATTTTAATCTCCGTATATATTTCCGGAGTCACACACAGAAGCTCGCTCAGTATGTATTTGACCGTAATAAAACAGCAGATATACGGTACTGTATGAGGAGCGTACAGCTGTATACGGTGTAGGGGAAAATTTACATCTCCGTATATATTTCCAGAGTCACACACAGACGCTCACTCAGTATGTATTTGGCAGTAATACATACAGCAGATATACGGTACTGTATGAGGAGCGTACAGCTGTATGCGGTGTAGAGGAAAATTTAAATCTCCATATTTATTTCAGTCGCACACAGACGCTCTCACAGTATGGATTTGACCGTAATACAAACAGCAGAAATACGGTACTGTATCAGAAGCATACAGCTGTATACGGTGTAGGGGAAAATTTAAATCTCCGTATTTATTTCCGGAGTCACACACATACGCTCTCTCACTATGGATTTGACCGTAATACAAACAGCAGAAATACGGTACTGTATCAGAAGCATACAGCTGTATACAGAGTAGGGAAAAATTTAAATCTCCGTATATATTTCCGGAGTTACATACAGACGCTCTCTCAGTATGGATTTAACTGTAATACAAACAGCATATATACGGTACTGTATGAGGAGCGTACAGCTGTATACAGTGTAGGGGGAAAATTTAAATTTCTGTATTTATTTCCGGAGTCACACACAGCCGGTACACGGTAGTGTGTGAGGAGCGTACAGCTCTATACGGAGTGGGAAAAATTGAACGGTCGGTAACTGTGCAGAAAAAAAGAATAAAAGTATTAGTGCTGTGTAAAAAGCAGTCTGCACAGAAGTGTACACACAGCAATACAGCTATCAGGCAGCCAAATAACCAGCGCTCCTGCACACAAGAAAATCCTCCCTGTCACTGCACACTAACTGTACAGCACAATTGCTATCAGCACAAGCACATAAGAACTTCTTCTATCTTTACAGCCCTAACTCTCTCCGTACTGATAAACAGCAACCTCTCCCTACTGTTAAGAACGGCAGAAGTAAAATGGCGGTCGGCGTTTCAGGGCTTTTATAGACACTATGACACCCCCCAAAGCAAGCCAATCACTGCAATGCACTTCTCTACAATGGTGGTGGACGCTGCACATGTCATCTCGTTGCCCACAGTGTACGTCCTTGCTCATTAGCTGAAAAAAGGCACCAGCAAGCATTCTGGGAAATCCAACTTTGGCGCTCGTTTTGCCGACCGCATGGCCGACCTCATGCTATAGTCGGATTTCGGCCGGCGAAACCTGACTTTGGCAAAAGTCTGCGACTTATGAATCTGACCGACTTGTTTCGCTCAACTCTAATATAGACCCCTTCCATTTCGAACTTTTACAAATGTAAAAATAGCAACATGAACATTTCAAAACGTACACTATCTCTTTGAGCTCAGTGTGTTACCATAGCATCACTATTGATACTTAACCAACAATTTCTTTAAATCGTATGCAGTAATACAAGACTTTAAATTATTTTCAGGAACAGGAAGACAACACGTCCCTTAAACATTTTTAAAATTGAAAATATTATGTACATTTCATTATGATTGTTTTTTAAAATTTGTAATCTACTGCACACACTTGAAAGGAAAGTTGATGCTAATACATAATGTAAGCAGAGAATATTTAGTCAATGATGTTTTGTGTTTGAATTGTAATTACTGTCAAAATGTAAAGGGTTGGTGAACATTTCCCATGAGGACTGGCAGAATGACACTATATCCAAGACATCTTGTTAATAGGTATGTGTGCAATTATTGTATGGTCTATGATCATGGACATTAACCCTCCCATTCTCAACGTGACCAAAACAGCAACATCTTCTTTTCTCCACTGACCTGACAGAAAAATATGATTTTGCTTTAAGATGTCATGAAAAGAAACAGAAGTAAGATTTCAGAAGGCAAAAAAAAGATTAGATGTTCAAGCTAATATTCTATGTTTTTAAGGAACTGATGGTTAAGAACGCGCTGTTTAACATCAAATGACCTTCTTTGTTTCATAGATAAACAATGTAGCTAATACAGTACATCATTTTTAAAG